>LR737382.1:6246474-6324502 GCA_902655005.2 Marronus borbonicus
TTATTTTTTTAAGTTAATGTGGCTTTTACTCGAAACGAACCGCTATGTTGATAAAAAGCTACGTGGACCCTAGATACGTAACTCGTAAATGTAACTGTATGTCTCTACCAATAAAGATATCATAATGGTGTACGCAATGTTAAAATCTGTTACAAACAAGTGCGTCACAACTATTGCCACAGATTGGAAATGACTTGTGTAAGAAGGTGCGGGATCCACGGTAGACTGCCGAATGTGATACCAAACCAAGGCTAAGCGGTACATTCATTCGTATTGGTGCTTTGGGCTTGCCTATATTTATTCTGTTTGCGAATAGAACCACCACTGTCTTAGTTGGGTTGATGAAAAATTCGCGGCCTTTGCAATAGGATTCAACACTTCTCAACTCCATTTGCATAAGCTCACGAAGTATGCTTTGATACTTACCGCTTACTAATATCGTCAGCGTAAGCAACTGTGTGGAAGTCTCTCCGTGTCTAGGCGACAGATCATAGTATCTATTACTAGATTCCATGGTAGTGGTGAAAGCATTCCTTTTTAGCTAACACGCCCCAGACGCTATCGTGCGTCAGGATTACAGTGACGGCTCGTTCGTCAAGCACTCTGTGAATTCAGCCTGCCAATATATATGTAACTCCATGTATCTGGAGACCAGTAATAATTTTCGAGAAGGTAGTCTTATCAGAGGCTTCGAGAGATTATTTAATCCCGCCAGAAACAGAGTCCAGGGCAGAAACTACGGATCTGCACGGAGTACAAGTGCATTGATTATTAGGGAACGGACAAGTGCTCCTTATAATGTCGCGCGTACCACTTTCAATAAGAAGAAGGCGAGGCTGATTAGGCTGTAAGTTTTTTGGTTATTAAGTATAGTTGGATACTGCTAAGTGCAACTTACTTTTTCTTTTAGAGATTACTGCCCATTTTTCCTCATCCCAATCTGTGCTAGATTATTGGGGCGCCCAAAAGATCTATGTCAAAGTAATTGGCAAGCGTATAGATTTACTAGATAAGAGCGCGACAAATCTAATCTAGTATGACTTGGATTGAAATATCTAATTATCCTTCTCTCTGCGATTAACATAGATTGTTTGTGTAGTCTCTTAATACCTTATTTTGTTTCTTAGTATCAGTTACTGATCTAGGAAAGTTTTCTCGGTAAGATAATTTCATCTTATCTGCTACTTTAAAATAACCGAAACAAATCTCAAATATTGCTATAATTAGGTACTTTCTGTATTTACAAATCGGGTTCGATTTCTGCCTTTGATTTCGGCATCCGAAAGTGGAATATCGAAAACTTAATAAACAGATGCAAGCATCTGTTGTTATTAGTTCCTCGACGGTTTACATTAGGTCGATTCCGTTTACGATTCCGTATATTATTAGACAATTTGAAAAAAGAAAACGTGCATTGAAAGTTTATCGAACTTTCTTAAAACTAACCTAAACATTTGTACTTACCTTTTAGCGTGATGCAATTCCTATTTTATTTTGATTAAAATTTTACATCCGGTTGGCAAGTTAAAGTGTTTTTCTTGAACTCGAAAAGATCTGCTCCTTCTGTGTCGCTCGTAAAAGCGAGCAAATATAAAACTATCAACCCACTTTAAAAATACCAACGATACTCTCGCGTAATAAAACCGTTTTGCTTACCGAACAGACGCAATATCGTAATTGCAACATGGACGTGTTGTGTTTTTCTATGGAATGAGGAGAAACATACGGGTTGAAGAGGTCACCTCTTATGACTCGGTTCTTTTTGCCGTCTCCACATGTGGGTTAATGTCTGCGACGTGATCCGATGTCGTTGTGTTTTTTCTCTAAAATTTATGATCCCAATTGCTACTGTTGTATAGAAGAAGAAAAAAGTAGAAAAGGCTTTTTAATTACTTTCAAAATGGTTTACTGGGATTTTTCCTTATGTAATTAAACCAATTAAATCGATACGATTTACTAATTGAACTTGCAAATGCGCGAGATTTGTAAAATATCTTCCATATGCTACAACATAGGCAATAACATGTACTGGTCAAGGTTGATAAGTTAAAACTGTAGAATATTTTCATAAGTATCGCGATTACATATTCTAGAAACTCTTAAAAAAATAAGAAAAAACCATAATATGTCACATACTTTGAGAAATACGTACTCTGTTCCCATTTTCGCTTAACACACTAATAGATTTTTCTTAAAATAGCATATAACATCATGTTCATATACCATAAAAAGGTCAGTTGAAATATAGGCCAAATCCTTGGAATTATGAATAATTAATCCGTAGAAATATAATGGTTGGCACAAACTATTCCCACAACAATTGCCGTTGTAATAAATATAATGTACCTAATAAATGTCTACTTATGAAAAAATTTTCAGGAAGCCATGACTGTAATTCATTTTACGTAGTCGTAAGCGAAACCTTGACTTGTTTGATACCTGATCAGAAATTTCCCATTAATAAATTGAGTAATAGTAAAGCTTTAAATAAATTTCCAGTTAAGTACTTAAATACATAGTAGAATAGTGATAAATTTGTGACTAAACGTTATTATTACGAAGGATATTTTTCTGTCCGGAAGAATATATCTTAGGCGGGTAATAGCTTCGTCAAAGCAGCAATCCTAAAATAGTTTCTACACGCCAGCCAAGGAAATTATTTTAGTAATAGATCGTGTAATTGAATTATTAATTGTTAAAACCTTGAAATTAACACGCAATCCATGTCTGGATTATTTAGTTTGGAACAGTTTTAGAATATAAAAGTAAAATGTCTCCATTTGTTGTTAAATGTTTTCTAATTCTTGGTAATTTCAACCAGTTACTAGGAAAAGACCATTGGACTGAAATTTGTCAGTGATAAAGGGAAAATATAAAAGCTCAGGAATTATTTTAATTTTTAATTTATTTTAATTTCAGTATTCCGTTGCTTTGTTTTAGCTCCGATTAGGTCTTAAAATTATATAGAAAGCATGAGTTTTTTCTTGTAAGTCACCTTTACAAGATGATTTAACCCACAAAATATAATGCAGTGCAGTAGACTATCTGTGGCTACACAACATGAAATATGTTGTAGTTTGTGTCTACAAAGGTAAGCGGAAAGCCATCTTTTGCATGCACATTGGCCCGGTTAGTTTCCAAATTTAATGTGCACATATCTAAGATATATTACACATTACTTATTTGCAAAGTTCGCCACTTTCCGTGCACTTCACGAAATTATCAGAGAGTAGACAGACTCGTGTTTATTCGTCTCATTTGTGAAACGCGCGGAAAGCGACGAACTTTAGTTATTTGAACATTAGAGTGGCACTAAATATAGTTTTGCTCCAGCATTAAACAATGTTGATGCAACACTAAATGTGAACATAATTTTATGTATTGAATCAGCACGCCAGTTGCGTTGTTTATATACACCACCAAAAATGTATTGAGCCAACGCCTTTTGCGTCTATCGAACGCAACTTTTTTCTCAGTGTACGATAACGCGTTCACGGACAGCGATCGCTAGCCAAAATACGGAGGATAGTAGCAAATGCGGAATAGTCCGATACCATAAAACTTGTATTAAATTGAATTTGCGCTTTAAGACTATAGTTTCCTTTTTTATACCTTTATTAGAGTTTTCTGGTTTATATCGCGGAATTTTTTTACTAAATAAAACAAATTGTAAAGTTGATAAAATTTAATAACTAATGCACTGTGTGGCGTAGTATGGTAAACAATACATAAGTATCAACAACCTCCGCACCATACAAGTTTAATTAATTATATAATAATTAATCCGGGACGGTCGTTTTGAGGACACGAACGGTCCTCGAATTTCAGATCTATTTCCGTTCCTCAATTGCTAGATCGCCTACGTTAACTTGTGTCAAGTGAGTTCCAGGTTTTTCTCTACTTTCAATAATGTTCTCAGAACATTTGTTGAAAGTGTTAAGCGTTTCTTCGTTTTGTTCATAATTGTGAGAGTTTCTTTTTAACTCATAAGTGTCTGATAACAAAGTGTTATATACTGAAGTGCACCATCTGTGCTATAAGCCTTTCTTCAAGTTACAAAATATTAACGGTACGTTAAGGACCCCTTTTATTAGGCAACAGCTCTCTACTACTGCTGTAGCAACAATCTATAACACCTACAGCTTGTCAAAAATGCAATTTACTTTATTATTATGCTAATTTTATAACGTCTAGTTCTTTGAGATTATCATTTTTCAGCTTTTTCGAGAATCGGCAACGGTACGACAAGAACTAATGTCAACTATGTATATTTAACTTTCATATTTATGCAACAGTGTCGCTTCGAGATATATTCTCCCGCAGCACGTGTATGTATGTGTTTATGTATTTATGTGGCCGGGTCTCCCTCGCGTTATCTCCTTTTTTTTTCTGACGTTCTTTCGGCTTTTCGGGTATGCGTCGTGTGTGTACTAATTAGCGACGCACAAGGTCTATGTCGACGTATATGGCGACTATGTTGAACTTCCCAAGTTCAAGACGATGAGAGTGTCCTCCCTAAAATAACCGACACGGGCCGCCTTTAATGTTATAGATGTAAAGATAAGATACCATATATTTCGAGACGTTAGTTTCAGGTCTATTAGCTTATGTAAACAGGTTCTGAGTGTACTATGTGAATGTGTAGTTGATAATAAAAAGGAGACGTCTCGTTCAAATACTAGAAGCTGATAATTAGAGCGCTGCTTTAATCAAACATAAGGGAAATTATAATTTGAAAGGCCCCAAAGACTTTCCTTAAGAGGCTTAATAACTTTTACTAGTTCCTTAAAAGTGAATCGTGTCTAAAAGGACCTTAAATGGTGCACTAAATGAAGTTTCGTCATACAAATCGATGTAGGTAAACTATCTATTTAGGTATCCTTAAAAAGTGGTGTGTGAAAGAAGTTGATAACATATATTAGGGCTAGAGTCTACAATTTTAAGAAGAACTCTTTATTTTCGGAACGCAATGAACTTTAATGCGCAATGTAGGTGGCAACAATTTCAATGTAAATTAATTTTTGACAATTTCTATTTCGCAAGTTATTTTTCTCAATTTATATTTAAAATCAGAGTACATTGAATCATACGAAAGGTTTATGGTAAAAACCGCTGGTCAAAACAGCATAATTGACAGGAGAGAAAAAACTGAATATTTTTGTAAAAATAGTGATTTTTAAAACATGACGTGAATTAAAGTTAGAAGTGAATATAAGTTTTGAAAGTACAGAAGTAGTTTTAGAAAATATAAAACTTAAGATTTAAAAAGATGAAAGACTTACTTAATCATCATCACAGCCGCCGCTATCTTCAGAATTGACGCCTCCTATGTGTTCCCGATTTCTCGATTCTTTGTGAACTAGAGACTTGTAAAACCTATAGTTTTTTATACCGCTCGATACAGTACAAAGCATTGCACGCAGCACCTTAAATTGTTTTAGGGTTAATTGGTACAGGTTTATCATACAAAGCAAAGAGTGTAAGCTCAGAATATTAATTCTTTCCTAAATCCATCACTAAATAATACCTAAAGGCGGGAGGCAATAGTAAGCACCTTCGTAATGGAACAATAACGAAGCTACTTTATTTTGTCCCGTTAACCATTGTTTCCCTCTCAAGAGCCCTTTATTTTCAAGTTTTCCTGAGGTCGTAAAAAGCATTAGCTCTCCTAAAATGTATTACCTACCCTACGCTACCTACCCTTACCCTCTTTCAGAAATATTGTACGTCAGTGACAAGCTGTTCAACCGTACAAAGCTTCCTGACAAATGCTTTTTATACTCGAAACAATTTGTTGATGTTTGCCAATATTATTTTTGAAAACAGTGTTGTCAAACAATGCGTCACGATCATCAATTGACGATTAAATTACACTTGATTTTTATCATTCGAATGATATCCATATTGGATACTTATTTCGCTCTTTTTTCTGGAGAAATTCTCATCCTTATTACTGTATAATTAATACATATACCCCATAATTTCATCCCTTATTACTGCATATTTCAACACGTTAATCGCCAATGAATGGTCTCGGAGTTTCTTGACATATTTACAATTTTCGTAAGTTAAACAAGTACATGCTAGAAAACTACCTTGTAGTTATAGAAAGTAATAATTACAATGATCTGTAAAATTCAAGCTCCTCTAACACATTAAAGAATCGTCAACCAAAAGTAGATGTAGTTCTGTTCAAAGTAGGTTATAATTGTTAGAACAGAACGTCACGCGTATCAAGTGTAGACGTTTTACTCCGCAACAACGAAACATCGCAGCGTCCCATCCGTTGTCGGTGCATCAAAGAAGTGTTAAGCATTCACGTAGCACCCGATGTTTACAAGCAGGACTCGTGCATGCGAACATCATAGGGTTACTATTAGCGTTACTTCTTTTGGTGCTGATATATCTATACATAACATAAAAGTGCCATATCAGCAACCAAAAGGTTTAGGGTTAACAACTTAAGCTTGCTGCTTACAAAACACAAAACAAAAGTAAACCAATAGAACCTCAAGTCAATGAATATCTAAACTAGTAACAAAAAAAGGATTAACGCACAAAAATCAATATGACAAACGCTTAAGATTGCTAACCAAAAGCTAATGATTATGAAGGCACTTACGCAGCTGACGGAGAAATAGCGGATGTAAAGAATGCAGTCCAAACGGAATCGCATTATACAAGCTTACCATGTTATAGTTGAAGGAACTTTTAAATATTTCAAGGTGCTGAGCGAGAGAAGTTAAAAGATTTTTGTATTTAATATTTATATAATACTGTCATATTTTTAAATTATGGATAATTCTTAAGCAGATGTTCTGCATACGCTGAATTCTGGTCCTATCCATACCATCCAGACAGTGATAGTAAATACCCATACACAATCTAAATCTAGATAACACTACAGGTCCTAAAGAAGATAACACTAAAAATGTGTGCACCGAAGATACGGTTACGTAGTTCAATTGCATGTCTATGTGCAGCTTAAAGCTTATACCCTGGGTACAGACACTAGATGCGTAGTATATAAGCATTTAATTGTCTGCAAAAGTGTAAGTTGTATCTTATCAAAAAGATTTGTAATATGTTATCAATTGGTTTTGCAAATTAATGTAAACGCTATGATCTCAATAAATTGGGGATCAGAGTTCATTTTCGCTTCTTCGTGTTTACTATTTATCATTCTTTTCTGTTAACAAGTGGTTTCTGTGTTTTCAAATTATTTAATTATGTTTGGAGTAGAGTGAGTATTAATTATTTGCGTGCTGCGTATAAACGACTTGATAGAAACGAATGATACTGCTTAATTTGTTACCAAGCGGTATATTTCCTACTTCAGATATGGCGCTTGTACCGAGATGTAGTAAATATTTTATTTTTTATTTAATCTATGTTTTACCTAATTTTTAAACATACTTTAACGGCTCTCATAATATACCAACACTTATTATCCAATTCAATATCCTTTACAAGATAAAGGTACTTAAACCGATGGGGCTTTTGAAATACTCCGCTTGGTAATTAACGTCATCATTCAGATTAGTTATATATCACTGCAAATTAATTATACAACCAAATAGTTATATAAACACAAGGCATATTATATATTCAAGAATCAATTTAAAAACTTAGAATACTCTGTCCATAAATTGATCTCTACAATAACGATCGAAGACGATACAAAGACGATCGTTCGCTCCGTCTTCATCAAAATTCGCAGCAAAGTTTCACTTTGTAAGGTTATAAGTGGCGCAAAGTGTTATCGGAAAGCATAGAATCTATGCTAGAGTTGCGTCCCTGCATTATAGTACATCAAAATTGATAGTTTGGGTATCAATACATCACGGAAGTAACTTTCTTTCTGAGGATACGTTTAGCGGATGATAGTATTTCATTAAAAATTCTAATGCTTTTGCCTGATTTTGTACTTAAACAACTTTTTCTTGAAGTAGAATGAAGGAATATTTACAATTAGATTGTGGATGTCAATTGATATTTAATATAAGTGCTTTGTTGTTATATGTACAATTCTATGTCTTAATTTTGCTTTTGACCCGTTATATTTATTTGAAAGTAATTTCTTCTTTTTTCACCTTACGTCAACCATGTGTACTAATTTTAGTAACCACAAGAAAAAGAAAAAAGTAAATTTAAATATGGATCCATTGATTCAACTAAATAAAAATCCCTTAGCTGTTTTCATTAATAAAAAAGTTATAATTTCATTACATTGCAACGTAGTTTTATCTCATAACTTTATTTAACTACATCAGGCTTTCCATTATGCATTTCCTTTTTCATTTGAATATCTGAAGGTATGTCTTTAAAACGAAACCTGTTGCCTAATATTTTTAATACAAAATTTTGTGGGAACTGTACTCTGTTTCACAAAATTGATATTCCTACAATTAAATTGTCAATCAACTCAAATTTCCTTGCTCGAAAAATACCATATTACAGCCATATAATGTTAGCAACTTTTTGCAACTGTATAACCTGGGCATTTAGTACCGGCTGTAGTTAGTATTTAATTTGCGAATAGATTGTGAAGACCCATATGTATAGTTATAAAAGAAGTTCTGGGGTTGCAAGGTAAGAGAACACTCTTCTAACATGCCAAGCTTTCGATCTTTATTGAGATCTTCTTCAGGGCGGCACGTAAAGAAATTGAAAACGTTAACAACATTTTCGACATTTTGAAGGTAAATACTTACTAAATTAGTCACAATTAGAAATAAGCATCTTATAATAATACATCCATGAACTTTCCTTCAAAGTCACAGTTGGTTGGTGTTTCATCTGTTCGAAAGCTTTTTCCAATTTTTATCCTTAACCCCCCTTAAGACATTCAACGTAATTTTGTTTTCCCAATTTCTAAACTCCATTTTCAAAGATTTAACTATTTTATAGTTAGAGAAAATGGAAAATGGGTAGGAACAAGGATCGCTCGCACACAGGTTCTCGAACTACGCTTGGGTGAACGTCAGCCTACGTGGTGCTAGTAACAGCCACCTTCGATGTTGTATTTTTAACATCATAGTATCTATCTATTCACATGTACACTACAATATTAAATCTTTTGTAGGGATCTTCTTTTAATAGCCGAGGAAGGGCTTTTGTGTAAATTAGCGAGTGTCGTTTGGAAAAATAAAAGTCAAAGTAGAATTGGAATCCAAAAGATTGCATCAATTTTCGATCCGTTTTATGCATTCTGCAACGCAAACAAATGCAGGACTATTATATCGTTAATGGCGATCTATCGTGTACTCAAATCGTTTACAACTATACAAATTTGTATTACATTTGTACCATACTTAAAAGCGACATATGCAGCGCGCATATTTTAGAAAGCACCGATATACTACAATAGCGCCGTTGTTTCGTTGCATAAAATGTAGAATTGGAAAGGCCACCACGATCAATTACCAATCTGAGCAGGTAAACAGCGCGCCGGCACAATTTCAAATCACTACCGCAATTTACATTACAAAAATTGGTTTACTAGAACGCAAAACCCGACTGAATTCAACCTGTAGTAGTAAGTGCGGCGCTGTATTTTTTATTTTACAAATCGTTGATTATTAGCATAATTATGCCGCAAGCGGAACGTTATCGTCGGTAATCGGCAATCGCTTGTGTATAAGTAGGCCTTCTAACCTCGCACGTATGTACATAAAAATTCGAGGTAAATTTAATAATGAATGCGTTTATTAGCAAATATTTTTCTTATAACATTTATCATATTGCGCTGGAATTCTTAAAGGTTGCCAAAAATAGCGATGCCGCAAATTTTATTGCGACTATTGCAAACTTCGTAGGTATTGCACGGTGTACGAATTTCGATTATGAAACAAGTAGCGAAATCGCTGGTGGATACATTAATTTCTTTCTAAACTTGATTTTTCCTCTATCTATAATGCAATTTCCGGTACGCTGATAGTCTAGCGTTGCTTCAATTAAAAATAGAAACCGTTTTCTTAGTCAGTTGGGTTGATATGTAGTAATTACTCTATGTTTAAAATTAGAGAAATTAAAATTACTCACCGTAATGAAATATACTGAATCTATAAATTTATATTACAATAATTGAATTTTTTCTAACCTAGCAAGGTACAGCGAGGGTTTCATGTTAAGATCGAGGTAGTGCTCTGATGGAGATAGAATTAAATGTAGCCAGGTTTCCAATAGAAGGATTTTTGAAAGAAAAAAGAATGTACTGTATTGATTATTGCTATTTATGGGTATGGAAATTTTAACATAAATTAGAAGTATAAATGTATGAGAACCAAATATATAGAAAGAAAATAAACCCGAATAAATCTTAAATGGAGTAATTAATGGGACTTCAATTATGTCTGATGACCAAGTTGAAAAAGACGATCCAGAAGATGAATGTATAATGGTTATCTTGCAGTTTATTCAACACATTATTGCTAATAATAATATAATTTTGCCATTCTGAACAAACTTAATCTTCCATAACTTGTGCTCCTGTCCTCTGTAAGCGCAGGGCGATGATCCTTAGTATATTTTTCCTATCGTACTAAATACATACACGCCTGAGCGGATGGTAATACAGAAACTAGAATGCTTACTTACGTAAATGGCTTAACTGATCAAATAAAGTTACTCTTTAATTACGTTGATAATTTGCAGATAGTTGAGTACAATACTATAATCATACGCAGCTTGTTTACACTTCCATTAATCTTAGCATCTGCAGCATACGTTATTTGGGTTGTCACAGTTATAACATTAATCATTGCCATACAGCTAACGGATTGCGCGCTTTAATTGAACATGTTCAACGACAGGTCAACAGTTTGATTCTGCTAATTTTTTTACCTTTATTTTTTCTTTTATATTTTTGAATGCTATAATAAATTTGTCAAAGTAGAAACTCTGCATTGTAAGCTTCAGCGATTACATAAAGAAGTTGTAGAATTTTATATACTTTTATAATGTACAACTTGAGTTTTGTTTCTTCAATTTTGCACTCTCAATGGTTATCATTCTTTCACTTAAGTGTTGGAACTATATTCCAGTTTCTGTTTTTGTCTCAGTTCTGTTATTTGCTGCTTTCCCGTTGCCCGTTCTCCGATACCGTACATATTTCCTTTAAAGTTTTTTAATTCGTTTTAGAATATGTAAGTTACACAAGAAATTCTCATTTTCATCATTTGACAATGAAATATTTTAACTTTTGCTCTTAATTCGATTTTCTTAAGTAATCTCAATTTGTTTTTCGTATCGTTCATATTTATGTGTTTTTCGAATGAAGACTTTATTCAGAGCGGAAAATTTGACAAGAAGAAAAAATAAAGAATTAGATTTTTATCTTTTTGCTTGTTGTTTTCTGGTTCTAATTCCGAGAGGCATTAGGATAACTTTACGAAACGGGGATCTGTACTTTCCGATAGTGACCCGAATCAAGCTTTAATGTATTTTTAGAATATTATCCGAGAACCAAACTTGAACATGACATACATCTAGACGTCGTCCAAAGATCGGTTCTCGGTTCGCTGATTTTACCATTGTTTATCAATAGCATACCCTTATACCTTGACGATGGGACACTAGTCAGCTCCATCGATGATACTTGGACCATCGTAGATGCCGCGTCTACTAGCAAACTATAGAAACTTATCCAGGCAGCTACTTCGAAAATGAAAAGTTGGTGCGCACAATCTATTTCTAAACTATACATCTATATCTCAATAAAAGAGTTAACGCCATTGCTTAATCCTAGCTAGTGTTAGCACAAGATTTTTGTGGTTGGTAGTGGACCATCATCTTGATTGAAGCCAATATATTGAAGTAATATGCAAGAAGCTAAAGTCGTAGTACACCCAACTAGAGGTCAAATCCACTTTTCAGGCAGCTAAACTTCAAATTATTTGTCTCATGGAGTTCTGATATGGGACGGAGCGAAAGAAATAATCCACGTGTTTATTCTACAAATCTGTAACATCACGCCCATTAAGTTTCAAGACAAGACATATATTAACTTCACTGAGCATTTTTGTTTATAAGCGCACGATGTTTCCAAGACAAAGTCGGAACTGGTTCGATAAAAAGCGCCAACAAAAAAACTGCTTTTATAACTGAAATATTTTTAATGTATATTCTGTAGCATTTTATCCTAATCCTAGGATCATAAGGATCAAAATTATTATTATTACATACAATGAAAAGTTAGAATGTTCTGCTTTCTATCCGAGTTTTCTAGATCAATTATTGATGGTTAATTTTTATTTTTATCATCGCCTAAACGGTCCGTACGAAGCCGCGCAAATTAACGTAGGCTCTTCTAAATTCATTATTAGTCCAATTCTATACCTGCTGGTCGAACAAACAAACGTTCAAGGATAATTAATGCGTTACGTATAACCACACGGCAACATGCTAATGGAGAGCACTTTTTTCTACATACCACTGCCTTAAGTATTATAAGATTAAGCCCACTCGAATGCTACATACGTAATTTTTTTTCTCACCTACGTCCCGAATCGCGCTACCCACAATTTTTCACCTGGCCCATATGTGGACAAGTTTCTGGGTGTCCCCATCCCCACGTCAACTCTAACGACACAAGAAAACACTAGCAATTCACACGCACTTACACTACAACGATCCTTTCCATTCTACACGGTTAGTAGCTGTTTGGTAGTCCGATCGAGCACGAGTCGAGTACGCTTTTTAAAACCGGTGTTTAAAGATCGCGAAGTCGTCGTGGTAAAGTGGTTTTCGAGAGCTAAGAAGAAGGTGACGTTTGTGACCGACTTGATTTCGCGCTAGCATATAAAAAGAGGGAAAAGTCAGGAATATGCAGCTGGTCTTCCGACAGTTTGCCTGACAAGAAAGTGAATTCCTTTTCTTTATTTTTTTTTTCTTTAACAAGACAGAGTAATAAGTTGTCGACATTTTGCTAATGTTGTTTTAAATGTGGGAACGTGAAATGTCGTGATTACTGACGTTTAATTCCTTTGTATAAATTGTCCTTGTCTAACTTGTTATTTACACTTATTTCTTTTGCTATTGGAACACGATTTAAATTTTAATTCATCGGAATTCAATGTGATTTAATGGTTACCTACCAAACAAGTGTTATTTCCTTCTTTTTCACAATAAGGTGTTAATTTTAATTCACACTTCTCGTAATTCCATAACCTATAATTACGTGATTACTTATAAATAGAAACGATATTGCGATTGCTTGTTTAAAGTGATCGTTCAATAATTTCATGACAAGAAGAGTTATAGTTGTGATCAAAGCATTTTGCAGAATGTAATAGTCTAAAAGTATTTTCACGACGGGTGTTCGATGTTTATACATTTATGAATAAATGTCATGCATCATATTCACTATTAAAATGTAATAACAAATCTTAATTATCTATCTAAACTCATAATTAGTTTACTTAAATTAGAAAACTTTCTAATCCTAATTTATTTGATTATTCACTGGCGGTTTGCTTCTGAAAATTATTTGTTTGGAATTTCTAATCAAATTTTATCAACAGTACTACATAAATATATTTATTAGAAATATTTTTGATTATAAACATATTGAATTAATTGTTGAGTATCAGAGGACTTGCATTGAATTCTAAATTTAGACTCTGATTTCTTCTGTGGTGTTGTGGTATTTTTCCGTTGAAAAATGTGAAATTCTTGGGAATTCATTTTCCACTGGAATTTATTTTTAATTGACATAATGAAGATCTTGATTTTGTCATTGCTACAGAGAAACGTACATTACTCAACATCCCAACGATGCTTAAAAATTTCTAGACTAAATAATGCGGTTTTCCGTAAAAATGACGTGGTTAATGTGATTGTTTTTTTAACGTCATGTTACTCATAACCTTTAGAAAATAAATAATTATCATAGTGCAATTATGCATATGTTTCTAGAAGACAGACGTTTCTGCGATTCATTGTAACTAGCCTTCTGAGAAATTTGGTTAATCAAATAATTTAGTATTGCGATTATAAAACGTGCATTAAAATAATTAATTTTAGTACATGTCGAAATTTCAAATATAAAACAAAAAAAAAAAAATACGCTAGTAAGTAAGTTAATATTATTAGTAGTTAAGGTGATTAAAAATATATATATGTTAATTTAAATTATCTCTCCCTTATGGATAAAATCAAAAATCAAATTAAAATTATTGGAACCTTTGAATTTTACAAAAAATACAATTAGACTCAATTGAACTACAAGTAATTATATCGCTCCTACAATAGCTAATTATTGATAATTTTTAAAATATTAAACTGTTGATCAAAACGGACAATATCGCCTACTCACAGTAGTGTCTTCAAAAATAGAAAAAAAAAACCTTATCTTGCTGTCCTGGAACGTTCGAAATTCTTCACAATAAATGAGATTTCATTATTTGTACTTCCAGTTTAGTTAATTGTATGTTGATTCGTATTTATGATAATATCAATAATAAATTACAATAATAATCTCAAAATATTTATTTCAGTCAAAATGTCGTACTAACAAGAGTCTATAGGTAATCTGAAAATCCGAAAAAATTCTGACTTAATGAGTGTGTAGACACCGATATAATGTCAGAACAACGGTAACTTTTTGAAATACCCAGTTTTTGGGCTATTTATATGAATATCTACGAAACTAGGAGGAATATAAAAAAACACTTTAGATCATTCTTCTCTGTTCAACTTAGCTTTGTATTTTTTTTATTTTAATGAAGGGAATCATGCATTGTAGCAAATCCAATATTAGACCACAAGGATTTAACTGAAAATATTCGAAATTTCTTTTTTATTGTCATAAGACAAGAGCGCATAAATGAGAAACTTTCGAAGAAGAGCCACTAACATTGCTGCAACTTACTTGCAACTGTGTGCCACAAAATACAAAGATTAATAGACTTGAAAATCAAATCTTTCTTAAATGGTCAACAAGCCCATCGAAACAATGCTAATAGATATTCTTTTACGTTTTAGTATACATACCACTACACCATTGGAATGGGAATTTGGGAAAATGAATATTTATTTCCTTCTTTAACCTTAAAGGATAATATTAATTTGCAAAAATAAATTTTCCTTCACACCGCTCAATTTGAAGAATTTATGTGTAGGTGTAATTCCTCCAAACCTACTTTCACGACTCCACATTAAAAAATGATAATTAGCTGCGCTGTTCACATAAATACGCGTTCTCTATTAATGTTCTTTTGGTACGCAACGCAAGGGCAACAAATTCGAGAATTATTCATTATAATTACAGTTTTCCTTCTTTTCCTTTACAGTGTTGCCGTCCTGAGTACCCACGCAATAAAGCGTATGTTTTTGACGTGTGTTTTGAAGAGACAATTGTAACGACAACGAAAAAACGACAAAAGAATATACAACGACAACGATTACATTCCCCTGACCATAGATAAGAAGCTCAATTTTGTGATTTCTTTGTAATTCAAGACAAAGACATTTTCTGTCTGCAGTGATAACCAGTGCGAATTGTAAAAAGTACGAAAGTTTAATATCGCCACATATAAGAAAACGAGAATAACGAAGTATATAACTAAAAAATATATCAAATAAATACAACTAACACGATTTTTATATTTTCATATATATCTTACAAATATTCCATGTAATTAAATAAAAAAAAAATATCGTATATCGAGTGAATAAATAAGAAGTGTAACTAAAAGAAAAGACAACATGTCATCAACTCAAGCTTATTACAAAGACCGTCTGGGATTTGATCCCAAAGAAGTTCTGCACGATGGACCTCCTCCAGAAAAGCATAGAAGAACATCATCGACAACTAAATTGCAAGGATATGAGGAGAACCTGTCCAAATTTAAAGGTACTATATGGGATATGTTTATCGAATTTAAAGGTACGGTGGTGGGTTCTATTTTTAGGTGTTCAGGTTTTGAGGCATGGTGTTTTGTTGTTTTGGATTAACGTTTAACCAGAGTGGTTTGTATACTAATTAATTAGATCAAAGTTTTTGTAAATATTGTCGTTTGTTGGTAGATTATCAATATCATTTGTATTTTTTTATTAAACAATTAGAAATCATTACATCGGTCACCGATGTTATTTATAAACATATTGATCAAACCGAACCAGCTACAAAGAAGTAAATATTATAAATATTGATCGCAGTGCAATCTCTTTAAGTCTTAAAAAAATCCAGGCTTCGTGCTGAAGGTATTCTTAATTTTTACGACTAATCCAAAGACTGGTTTTATATCACATAAATCATCTTATGATAAACATACATTCCTTTGAACGTTTAAAAAAAGGCGAAGCCATAAATATTACGTCGACGGTAATGTAATTAATGAGACACTATTATTGCGTAATCAATGCATTTGTATTTAATTTTTTCTTTGGTATCACCAAATTTCATTTAACTTCGCACAGAATGGAATATACAGGCTGATTTAAATAAAGCTTGCGAAGACACATGTTTAGTTTACCATTTGTAAAATATCTCGTTGAATTCCATTCAAATTCTTATTAACATTACGCCTCTTCATAAACGATCCAATTTCGACCAAGTTTCTATCAAGCATTAAGTATCTTGTACTTGCTATTGTTGTATTTCGGTTCGATGAATAAAAAATACTTATCATATTTCGTTCCTCTTTCTTGGTAACAATTTGAAATTTCCTGGCTACTTTGTAGAATTTTAAATGCTCTTCTTCGTCAATTAAAGCATAACATCGAAAACTTATCAACATGCTGTACATCGTTGAAATTAAAAAGAAAACTTTCTGGCGCCTACTAAAAATAAGAAAATTGAAGATGCCCAGAGAGAGCCGAAACGTTGTATAAAAATTTCGAGTACACCATTAAATAGAAGATCGAAATTGGCTTCGAGAATGTGCTTTTAGTTTTCCTCTACAATACAAAAAGAAGAAAATGTGAATTTTTGTTATTTTGACTTCGCAAGTCATTTCTTGTAGTCAATTTTTCTCGTCTGCTTCATAACAAACACAATATTTAGCAACTTTACCAATAATAAACGAAATCCCCCTAGTAAGAATCTAAAATAAATCAGCCCGTATAGCTGCAATTAGCAATTCAATTTAATTATAAATTGCAATAAATTAAAAGTTAGAATCCATCACGAAGCCGTTCAACTTCGGAACTATCGACTTAATTATAAAACGTACTTATTCTATTTTTATCTTCCAACAGCTAGACATTATTTAGATTTGGATTGCAATAATTCTTGTTTTTCGTCTTAATCTAGTTTTTGGCATTGCAATTGGTAAACTAGTGGTGCTGATTATGAGTAAAGCTAGTAGCGTTGTTTTAGCCTTTTTGAAATTTCTGTCATTCATCATTGTTAGTTTTTGGGTATAAATATTAGTAATTATAGTAATTGAAAATTGAAATATATTCATATTTTTTTGATATTTAGTTGTAATTCCATTTACTACAACCTGGACCCATATATTTTGGTGCGTCCTTGATGTCTGGTAGTCTAAATTTCGATGTGTCATAGTACAAACTGAGAAATCTTTCTTATGCAAAAAAGGAGACAAAAGCTAAAAATCTTGAATGGGAACACCCCTTTTCTCGGGAATTCCGCATACTCATTGGAATATGATAAATTCTCATAGACTAAGCGATTGCCCAAATATAATAACCTATATGCGTGTGTAACATCTATTGTGCAAGAATTTGTCATATACACACGCGACTATTAAACTGATAGATTATTAATCAAAACTCAAAAATCTTAAAATCATACATCTGTACTGGATAAAGTCCCCGTCCATTTAGTTAGCGCTGAAGAAATCCTAACTCACCAAGTTCACTATTCTAATGAGCGACGAAAAACAATGCGTATATTTCTGATAGAAATAGGATCAGCATTAGGCCTCCTATACCTATCACTAATTTAATACATTTTCTAATTATTTTCATTTTATTCTACTAATTAAAATATTTTAAGCTAACTAACAATAAGAAGAATCTTATTGTTGGGTTTCATGGGATACTCGGCTTCAGTTTGGTAGACACTCGGAGTGTCGGCTTTGAATATTCACATAGAACATAGTTAAGAATCCTAGCAATATTTGACGGGCACTTCTCTTAAGTACAGACAATTTTATCCACATTAACTGTGTAACCCCTGTTCTTGTTAATAAGAATAAGAACAAAACAATACTTTATTACCTATATTCGTGACAGTGAAAATATCACATTTTGATCTTAGTTTTTTATACTATTATTATACATCAATCATTGTCGGGGTTGGTGCAACTCTTTCACTATAGTGGCTGATCGATCAGCGAATAGTGTGAACTGCAGACAAACGAGACAGCGAACACTTTTGCGAATAATTTTTGTGTTTAGACAACCATTAGTTGTTCGAATAGCGGACACTAACATCTGTTGCTGAACATTTGTATAAAGAAAGTAAGAATCTAAAGTATTCATAGGTAGATATATAAATAAGGCAACATACGTATATATATATGCTACTTTGCACGTATTTAGTTTTCATATCTCTATCCACAAGAAGGAGAAGACAATCCAATTCCATGTGCTTCCTTCCGTTTATTATTATATAGTCACAGGTATTGAAAAAAATATATTTGTAATAAGTTGAAAGTTAGTAGAGGTCAAAATTTAAATAGAAGAATTAACGAAACTTATCTATCAAGTTAAGTCAGATAATTCAGATGGCCGATAAATAATAAACCCTTTCAAATTGACAGAACACATCAGAAAATGCCTAGAAACAATAACAAAAAAAAATAATGCTAAAGTAGCTTCCTCATGGTACTGATGGAATTAATGCAAATGCAATGTTTCTGCCTACCGGGCGTCATCAGCGTGGTTCCGAGAGTATTTTTAACTCTACCCTGTGTGGTTGTTGCCTCACAGTTAATGCCGCAACATTTCAAAACGGCAAACTAGACATTTCTTGGCGTCCTCTAGTGCCGAGAAACGCATACATGCCGTTTAGAAGGCAGCGACATAAACCAGTTTATGTCGCTATGATGGCACCGGGTACGCAGAAACTTGGGTGGGTAGTGTATTTTTTTCTCTCCTTGTATTGTGTTTGCCGTGAATAATTTTGTGGTTATCCTTTCAAATTATATTGCGCCTCATCTAGCTTCAGATCTTTTCTAAAGTAAGGAAATTGGAAGAAAGTAGTAATGACTAACTGAAATTGTACCTTTCAATACATGACAAACATAGTCTTGTCAAAAGAAGCGTTTCTGTATTCCCCATTAATAAACACCATCGATAATTTATATGTGATTGTACCCTTGTGTATTTTCTTCTTAAGTAAATACACAGTCGTTTTGCTTATCTCTTCGACTGACTCGGGAATATTGATAACTTTTTTCACAAAATATATACGAGCCTTGGCATTTTCTGTTACAAATGTTGACCTTCAAAACCTGCAACTTCACACTTTTTATTTGATAACAAATAATTATTGTTATACTTATAACGAACAACAGTAAAAGTTGCAGCAGATCATTGAAAAACTCATTTACCGAAAGTTAAATATAAGTAAAAGGGGAAACACGGGAAATAAGCAGTAGAAGTAGCAACAAGACAAGTGCTAAATCGACTTTGACAAACATACACACAACAAATACATTTCCTTAGGAATATACCACACCAAAAGGCTTGGTAACATTGCTGTTTCTTAAAAAAAATAGTTATAACAAATCGGCATAAACAAATTTGCTGCGTAAGACCAATATTTCGATCTCAAAGTGAAAAAGGCAATAATCGGTTTTCCTGTTATAAATGTTATAGCGAAAACACTGACTTCTTCCCTTTACTTAAAATTTACAGTGAGCGGTTAATAAAGCATTTTCTTAATAGTACCTTTCCGTTTTTTGCTAAAATTTGATGATATTTTTCTTTATTGTAAGAAGAATATTTACTGAACAGTGCAGCCAGGAACACAGATGTATCGAATATAGCACTCTACTCGCTACAAACAGAATCTGGTTTTGGCTCTGCTCTTAGAGGGTTGGATGAAAACAATGGAAAAACATGCTACAAGAAAATTTGAATATGGTACTCATTTGAAAAGTTACTATTGGGTAATATCACCTCTACTTTTGTAATGGCTAATAACTTTCAAGACATAGTGAAGTCATTCCATATCTCCTGATGCCTTCGCTCCAGATCAAGGATTTATCTGGCTGGTGTGCTGTTCAAAGGTGTTTTAATTTCAAGTCTGAGTTACACAAAACCCAATTTAGAAATGGAGATATGGCCACAAAACGCAATTTCCCTAAACCTCTTGCTGACGTTGAATCTCCTCCTCCTCTTCGTGAGGCAATCGAGGTGGTATGCCTCATTTCTCTTTCGGATAACTCTGGCCTGAATGCCCCCAACAATCGCTGCAAATCTAGACTCATCGCACCAGTGAATGTTCTTCTACCTTCCAGCATTTCGAACTTTACGCTCTTTTGCCCATTTTAATATGTTCTTTTTTGTTTCGATATCAATAGTGGTTTCTCCTTGGCTTAAAACACTTGCGTTGTATTTTTTGTGAATTTAGGACACAGCAACATTTCCAACATTTTACCTTTTAAGTTTTTATTTTTAATTTTAGTTTTCTAGCTTCTCTATAAGTCGTAGATGTCAAAACACGATTGCCAAAGCATTATTCCAGAGTACACCTGACCGTAAATAGATCTTCTATTTTCTTTAATAATTTATCTCAAATCTCATTTGTAGCGATCTGGTAGTTCACTGTTCCTGTTTTTTGGGGATAGCTTGCTGATTTGTTTGGAATGCTTTGGCTATAATACAACACCGACTCGATGAATACCTGTTTAGATAATATGGATGCTGTCGATGATAACGGCACTAGCGTTAAATACATATGTGTAAAACTTAAAGCATTATAATATGTAAATGCAGATAATCTATGCCTAACAACAATGACTATTCAAATAAAAACTTTACTACTTTAATTTCTACCTACTGCAGTAGAAGGTTTTATTTATTCGTACAATTAGGACACTTATCGTTAACTGTGTCAAGAATTGATAATACCAGCGATTGATTCCTCTCTTTATCAGATTACGTTCGGAATTCTTTATAGAACTAAGTTGTGTAATGTTTAAATATTCTTACGCATTCTTCAATTTTCTGGAACTAATATAATCTAAATTTTAATTTTAAGTTTTGATAGATTCGGGAGCAACGAGTAAGTAATTTCATCTAATCTCGGTACTTTTAGGTTATTTATCTTTCTGATTATCTAATCCAAAAAATTTTTATTGATTATATTATGTAACAAGTCTAGTACGTAACAATGCGGCCACGTTTAAACATCCATGAGTCCAGTCAGTTCTCGCGAACAATGCAAATTGTTACAAGTACAAATTGTTTCTCCCATGTATATAGAAATAGGATCGAAAAATAAAATAACGTAGTATTGTCTTTTGTATCTACGTATTTTTTTTTTGTTTTATAAATGAAGCCTAGAACCTTGCGTAATTCGATATCAATTTCGCTTAAACCACAATCGTTAACCGGATAATAAGCATAATGTGTGCGTGCCAAGCGTATTTTACAATATAGTAATAGGGTATCATCTTACATTATTGAACTGTTCCATTGAAAAACCGTTGCGACTATTGTGTATACTGTGTTGGTGCAACGAGCTTAAATGAATTCTAGTTATGGGTTAATGTAATTGTTATTTTTGGTCACTGCGGTTCTTCTCTCTTCTTGTACGTTGATGAGTGTGACTTCAGTGTTTGTTCAATATGGAATAAGTTTCAATTTGTGGGTGTTATAATAGTTAAAATGTTAACACCGGATAAATACGAAAATTTAGTTACTCAACATAAAGGTCAGTATTCAAACGCTGTTACATGCTATAAATTAATCAAAAGAATTGTTAAGTCAATAGAATTGCAGTATAACTTAGAAAATACCCAAAATAAGGTTCATTTTCAACCGTACGACCGAACGATGTGAAAAAAAACAATCTAATTCTAACGTGCCTGTCTATTCTTACTCAATAAAAAATAAATTATCTACAGTTATTTACTTTTACTGTCTACATGCCCTAAAACTAATTCATGCGAAAAATACGGAAAGATAGACGAGGGGTTAAGAACCTAGATGTCACAACGAAAGATTTATGTAAGAAACGCTTGCAAAATTACAATTTACAAAAAAAATTTAGATGAGGTTAAAAGTTTAAGAAATAACACAGGCAATCTCAGGATTATTAAGGGCCTCAAAATTAAAAAATGTTTTTATTTGAAAGCATTAAAGGGAACGGAATAGCTATTTTGGACAAGCCGGATTATTTCAACCGTATCAATAATTTGCTATCAACAGTACCTTATAAAGAATTAAAAAAAAATTCTTCACCACCCATGATTAGAGAAACGGAAGAAGTTCTGAAAAATGGCCCAAAACTTATTAACGTGAACGGTTAAAACTGTCAATCTTAAACCCTACAGTTCCAAAAAAATGCTGCTTACCAAAAATCACAAACTAGGTGAATCTATGAAACCAATAGTTTCAAGCATAGACTCACCTACGTACAAATTGTCCAAATGGCTCGTAAACGAATACAAACATTTACCTATTAAAGTAGATAGTCTAGGAGTAGGAAATTCACTGGATTTTGCAAATAAGGCAAATAATATTGAATTAGAAGATCGGAAAATTTTAGTATCGTTTGATGTTCGTTCATTCTTCCTCGGTATACCAATTCCAGAAATCGTAGGGTATTTGGTTGAGTTGCTACAACTCAACAAAATCGATGATGCCAACATTATAGAATGTAAAAGATTAGCTTCACTTTGCATGAATCAAAATTGTTTTTAAGTAGAGGCCAAGTACTATGAGCAATTAGAGGGTACCGCAATGGGCAACTCTCTGCCCCCTTTCATACCCAACTTGTTCATGTGTAAGTATGAGAAAGTATACCGCATATTTTCCTAGAATTTGGCTTAGGCATGTAGGCGGTATTTCCGTGGTCTTTGATACTAAAAGAAACACTACCAACGAAACGATCAACTTCCTGAATAGTTTAGTAATTAGAAACAACAAAAAACTGGAAACAGACTTCTATAGAAAGGAAACAAATACTAATAGATACATTATGACCAATTCTCACCACTGTGGACAACACAAAATTTCCTTTATATTTATATGATAATTAGGTGCAGTAAAGAGCTTAAATTGATAATAAATTTAGCTATTAAAATGGTTATTATATACATATGTCGGTCGCGTGCTTAAGAAAGTCTAACATTGGCAGTATTGCACGTTGCATGGTCTACAGTCAACCATAAGATTGACGAATTGGTCCTAAAGGCTATCATTCGTGGTGGCTATGTCTGCTTCCTTCACTGTATAAACTGTAGGAGATTCTTAAAGTAAAATATATTGCCAAAAGGTTTTTTCCAAATATACAACATTTAACTCTTGTTCTTTAGAAACATATATAATCATTAATTGTTTTATTTAAAGTAATTGCGTCATCAACTATTTTAAATGACACTCTCGCCTTCTTCTATTTTGATAGATCATTTAATTGTTGAAATGGTACCAACATTTTAATAGGTACGTCACATAACAACATTTGCAAATAAAAGTCGTTTAAAGAATGGAAAACCTAACTTCTATTAATCACAAAAAGCGAAGGTAAAGGCTGTTATTCATGAAATGAAATGAATATTTTCTTTAATTCAAGTGTCGTGTACAGGTCTCTTGATGCCATAAGAAAAAGAAAACGGACGTAAGATCTTTTTGCTAGGTTTTTTTTTTTCAGATGGATTTGAAAGTCACTTAATTTCTTCAATAAGAGCATTTTTATTTGTTGCTAATAACATTTAGGTTTTTTTGATAACACCAATTAAGAAAGAGAAAAAAATCGAGAGTTCTCATTTAGACAAATTACGACGACGTCGTTACTTGAAAATCAAAAGTGAGAGAAACTTAAAGTTTAAATAAAAATGTCTATTTTTAAACACAGAATTCCTGTAGATAGATTTTAAGAACTCATTTTGATTTGTAATGAAACCGATCACACTACATATATTAATGTTTAAATAAAGCTTGTAGGTTTAATAATAATAAAAATTCGCCAGTTATGAGTTACGGAAAACCTTACTCTGAGAGTTGCCCGTTCAAACCCGGTACTCCGAAACTGATAGCCTAGAGCGCTAGGCACTGCGCCACCAACTCTTAAGACAGAAATTATTTAGGTAATGCTGCAGCCAACCTGATAAACACTTTATAATCATCAGCATAAAACAAACATTGCGAACATTTGCAAACATCAGGGAAGTCATTTATGAACAGGAGAAAAAGTATCGGACTTAAACTACTCTCTTGAGGAATCCCAAATGTAACCATAAAACTTTAGAACAAAGTCTACTGTTTCATAAATAAAAGGAATAATTTATTCCTTATTAACGTCTAATATTGGAAAATTTACGTGTAGTGCTCTAAAAGGGTTTAATCTTGGTAAAACGTAAATGACCATGAAACATTTGCATTGCATTTTGTGTTATAATAAGATAATTTTCGTTCCGCAAAAGGGCCATTCCACGTAGACGCGTGTCGTTAGATAATCATTTCGTGATTTTATTCCTTAACTTTTCAGATCAATGCTTAAGTTATACTATTTAACGGCTGTAACGAGCTAAATTATGTATAGCGTGCTCTTTGTGCATATATATTCAATTTCAGCTCGATGATTTTTACAAAGCTGTTAAAAATTACCAATTAAATAAAAGAGGTAATAAATTGTAAACATTTATAAAAATAAATTTTTGAAAATTGGTGACGGGTGCGGGGTATAGAAAATGGCATTTTAGAATATTTATTTATTATTCTGCATTCTGCTAGCGTTAAAGATAAAACTAAGGTTTATTTGGCATCTAATAGAATTCAATAGAGGAGTAGGCCGTTACCGCATAATATATTTTATTACTTCAGTTATAGGAGGTATTTCAAAAAATTGTTTCTTTAAATGTGTAAATTCTGATGATTTTTTTGTCATGAAATTTGTTCGTTACATTAAAAGTGAAAACTGTTACAAGTTGAACCTTAAGAAAGGTACAATGGAGTTTTTAGTTTTCGTGGGTTAGGGTGATTCATTGACTACCTAAAAAGTTGGTTTTAAATGTTCGAGGGTATATTCCTTAATATACAATATGAAATGGTCCAAAGATAACGTTTTAAGCATACATTTTAAGTTTGTGATTTATTACCTTGTTTGACATTAAAAATAGCTGGTTGTTAGCTAATAATCGCGAAATGTAAGATTTACATTGAAATTAGATTAATTACATACCAAAAAAGGTGCTGTCAACTTACAACACAAATTTATTAAGCAATTTATCCATCTCATGTTTTATAAGTGGGTATTACAAAGTGAGACTAGAAGACAAATTTGAAACCTTTAATGATGTTAAATTTAATAATTATGTAAAATACAGCTGTTAGTTTCTTTGAAATATTGTTTCAATTTATCTTTCAACTTTCTGAGTTATATTAAGTGTATACACTTAACACCAGTTGTTTATTCCTTTGCGTTTTTCGAATGCGCTATAGTAAAATATTTTGCGAAACAATTCCATTGCATATTCGTGTCTCTCATTGCTGTATGAGTTTTGCTATTTATTTCCATAATGTATTGGAAAAATAAACTTACGAGACCTCCAAATTAGGCAGCATAATAAAATATCTTAGATTTTTATCGCAAGTATTATATTAGGTAATCACTCGAAATACATCGTGAGATGATGTATTTCGAGTGATGATATTTTTGGAAATATAAAAATCTCTCGTAAAGATATAATGTAACAACCCTCCTTGAAAATAATCATTGACGTTACTTTTATGAAATTACTTTGTTTTGCAAATTATCGATTGTATGTTCACTTCTAGTTATAAATAAACGTGACATGCGTTATGTGATAATAAAATATTAAAATACCTTCTGATGATGTTAACCAATTATCGAATATATAGGTGCCATTAAATCTACTAGCGCTTTTTAAACCTTGTTTGTATGGCGTCTTGTATTGTACTTATACGATGCTGTAATTTAATAAGAACATTTAAATTCAGGACAAGTTAAGAATGATTTACGTCTTTGTCTATTTTGTAAATTGACGTAATACAGCTCGGTGATTATTTACGTAAGATCTTGCAAATCATGTGAAGATATACGAATTTCAATTGAGGTTTTGGTTTTATTAGTCAATATGAAAATTTTAATAATGAACTTATAAGGAGGTAAGATATGCTGTGCTCATATCTTACCGTTCTTGAGTTATATTTAAAATCAGTGTATTTCCGTCTGTTTCTTTCTTCGTCCTCTTCCAAAAAAATTATCCCCTGAAGAGATCTGCGACCTATCAGTTTTCTAAGTGTGATATGAAAAAGTTGCTAGAGAAACAAATCTGTGTTTACGTTAACTGCCATAATATCCTACCTATCTTTCAATCGAATTTAGGCGGAGCTACAGCTGCGCCTCTGCGTTATTATCAGTAGCGAATGACTTTCTTCACTTACCGATTACCGATTGTCGAATACCCTGCTTCTTCACAGTGGCGTTCCGCAGAGTTCGATCCTGCTACATACATCAAAACTGCGTACATGTTGAAAAACATGTACGCAATCATCATCCTTATGCTGAAGTTTTCATTTGAGCAAGTTAATCTGCTTAGTGATTGCATCAATTTAGATCTTGATCGATTAGTGAACTTTTCAGTAAAAGTATCAGTAAAATCTCTATGATACGTTTTGGCAGAGAATCCGATGTTGAATTTGCTACGAATAATTTTACAATCAAAGTGAATAATTCTCCTTTGCGTCTCTTCGCATCTATCAGGAGGCCGGGGCTTCTGGTAGATTTTGACTTGTCATGTCGGTATGTGTATTCGTGTTTTTCTATTCCAATTGTATAAAGAATATTATTAACTGATGCCACACTTTAGCTGCTGCGATGTTGTTAATAATGTTACTGCATATAGGATACAAAAACTTCAGGATTGCTACGTATGATTTGAAAAGACGCGAGTATGTCTTGTCCATCGCACTGCTCTTCTTGAAAGATCACTCTCATTTGGCATTGCGTGATTATACAATGATCTTCCGGTTTGTATAAAAAGTTTATCATGGTATTTCTTCAGATCTCATATAAAACGTATGAATCTGGATTCAATTAAATGAAATAACAATTGAAATCCAATTTTGCTTCCATTGTACGGTACTACCAAAAATTCTACTTTTTCTTCTTTTTTTTGTTTTATTACCTACCTTTTTTTTGCTATAATTATTGCAGTACTAATGAAAAATAGAGTTGCACTTAGATGGTGGTCGTCTAACTTTCTGCCAATTACTAAAAGGATTAGTCGAATAGTTATTTACATTTGAGTTTGGTCATGCATTGCTTTTTGTTTATTTTTTGGAATGCCTTCAAGTGTAATAAAGATAGTATTGTAATGTGATTTCTCCGCGGGTTCGGAAAATTGTGACGTTGTAAATGAAGAATTTTCAAAACGGTCTTTTTCATGTTATGAAGTGCGAGTGTGGGTATGTTTTGAATTTATACTGAAATTTGCAGGTGCTTTATAAGTTCGTAGCTATCCAGTTGTATCCAAGTTGTATTTTTTCAGGGGAATATGCTATACGTTATTAGTAATAACAAAATGTAATAAGATGCTGCTCTCCCGCAACTAAGGATTTCGGAGTTATTAAGGTTTTTCTTGAACAAGTTGATATCTACAGAAATTCTTAGCTCTTCGGAAGCGCAAACGAATTATTTTGTGGAATTGCACAAACAAGTTGGAGCAGCGCTGAACGAAGTGTATAAGCCCTAAGAGCAGACTATGTTAAAAATGTGTTACCCGCCAAAAATTAAATCATTTTTTGTACGAACCTTTCAAACTGCTCCCGTAGTGTACAGTTTACCATTTTGTAAATTTCGCCCAGAAATAAGGGCACCCTGCCGTGGCAGAGTTAGCCACTATGTGTCCCACTTGGGAAAAATGCCAGATTTTCCTGATGAGTCTGGTATAATCTCGAGCTACTATTCGCATGTTGGGAAATAATCAGCTACCCTTCACCATTTACGGCATGAGGGTGAAAGTACTAAAGCCATGGAATACTTTATACGCACCCTTTAGACATTGAAGAGCTCCTGGGGTTGTTGATAAACTTTAAAAGCTTACATACTTCATTGAGCCGTCACCACACGCAGAAGAAGGAAATATATATTCTACTGGGCAATCGAAAATCATTGTCGTATAGTAGCGGTATATACTATACGAAAACTGTCGCCAAATTTTCCGCTCCATTGAAAATGACTTCAGTGGCGTGTCGGTAAACTGTAGAAAAAGAGAAATGTTTGAAATACAAAAAATACAAAGACACGTTTGAAAAATAAAATATTTGCAGTTCAAATTTTTTTTATTTTGAAAGAAGAATTTTATTGGGAAAGCAGAACACATAAAAATATTCTATCTTTCGGAATACTTTTGGTCCAAAGATATTATTAGTGTTAAAATAAAGTCATATCAAAATGAAGCGTTTCGAAAACAACGGGCAAAAAACTAAGAAAGTATAAATAAAAAATATAGGCGGGGGCCCTGGAGACGCTATTGTATATAAGATGGCAAAAATTAGGAGTATAACAGTTCATTTTTCTATATTCTATAATTGCTAACTTCACGTAAATTGAAGGCAATATTGATCTATTGCTTTGGGTAGGTCAGTATTGTTCAGATAGTCTTTCTGAATTGCGTGCTATTTATCTTGATTGCTGTCACTACATACAGCAATAATCCAATGTAACGTTGTTTATCTTCTCTCGTTGAAATGGGTCTTTTCTCCATTTTCTTCACAAAATAAATTGATTTGTATGTTTAACATAATTTCGCAATTCGCAAATTAAATATTACTCGTTAAGAAGTTGTCAAGTCCGATAGAAAAACTCCACATTTAAAGGTTGCTTATAATGTTAATTAATGTATAAGGTCTAAGATCATAAAGTCAGTCCGTTAGTTGGGTCCTCGCATGCTATGCATCGTGCTATTTTTAGAATAAGAAATTAAAATTTAATATAAAATTGTCATATTTTAATTGGCCAAATAATCGCTATCGCGAACAACGAAGTGAAGGGACGCCAAACAATTTCTCAGTTTAGTTCAAATGTTCATTCAGGTAACACGAATTTAGCTCAAATTCTGCTTTAAATACGAAGTAAAGGTCGAGTTTTGTCGTGTTTTGAAGTGGAATGTCACTAATTCTAATGTCGTGCAGCAGGTGCGTTATTTGGCGTGAGGCGAGTAAGCGATACCAACACCGAAAAAAATCGCTGCGTTTTACACGGTCGTCTATTCTTGATTTAGAGGTTAAGAGAAGCGTTTTAAAAAGAATTACATAAAATTTGCAATGCCTTGTCCTATATGTATTTAGGAAAGTGTTTTTATAGTTGGTGACTTTTCCGATTGTAATTCTCCGTAAGGAAATTCCTACGTTGTAGTTATCCCAAATGTTTTAATGTTACATTCTCTAACAAGCTAAGATAGTGATGAAAGGTTTGTCTTTTTAATATTAACAAATGTTGTAACCGAATACGGGTTAATATAATCGTACCCATTGAAGCGCATGATTCATTGCCTCCTTCTTAATAGGTACGATTTATTCTGGTCGACGGCACTCAAACAACCTTCCTATTTTGTGACGTATTGTCTTCATATGAAATAAGATTTCTCTTATATGACATCGCATCGTACCATATTACTGAACAGCAAAAAAACAAACCCACTTTCATATATGGAAATATCTCGGTTAAGTTGAGTAAAATATTTTTCAATTAAACCGCCCAGAAAGGATAACTGGACCGCATATAAGGCAATAATAAATTTCAGATGGCATAAAAATTACCCGGCATGCAGGCGGCGGCAACATTACATGCCAAATCATTACGATTTGGTGCGTTGACCTATCTCGTACATGTGTGTATGAGCGATACGTTTTTTTTTTTCGTTACTCTCTCCCTTCAATAATGCTAAAACAGATGCGTTTTACCATTAAATGCAATGCTGAGTGCTTTCTAGTGTTCGTCATATATGTGCGTAGTGCTGGGTGTAGTATTCACCGTAGGGAGAAAGATGTAGTTGAATAAGTGGGTTGTTAAACGGTTATTATGCCATAATAATAATTTAAAAATGGAAGTGCATATCTAGATGCAAGTTATAGATTGTCCGACATTAGTACTATGACTTCGTCGTTAAAGAGATGCCTCTAGCATGTCTATTCCGAGCAATGTGCGATATATTGATTTCTTGAACACCCGAATACCACCCATAAATTTTCTTGTTGATACTTAAGTTTTTCTGTTTAGGTTTTTTTTCTAAATACTAATGCGTTTCTTCTTATAATTTACATGTAGCAAGATTCTACTCATATTTATAGCAATCGGATTTAATATTATATTGGAGATAACAACATTATTTTATCTTGAGTATCCTTTTCCAATTAATTTTACCCATAGTTTATTATTTGCTTGTATCTTACATAAGGAGCACTTTTATGTTTGATATGGTATCTTCCATCTTCATCGAATAAGTCTGGCAGATACATTGGAATGACAAGTACTCATGTTTTCTTCTTATATATAATTTGATTTCTAAATGGTCAACAAAGTTATACACATTTGAGTTACCAAATTACTTTTTGATTCTATTCAGTCTTATCATAAATAAGTAAATAGGTTATTGTCTATTAGACCACAAGTGCTATCAGACAGGTCATTACAAATACACAACATGAAGCAGACGTATATTACAACAATTATCTCTTTAATTTGTGCCGTGGCTTGAAAATATCTATCAAAAGAATAAATGGGTTCATTTAACAAGAATTTTCTTGTTGCAAGAACGAAACATATACACATTAGATATCACTTCATTTGAGATGCACTCAATGAAGGACTGTTGAAGAAGAACACATGTCTACGGAAGATATGCCAACCGATATATTCGCGAAGGTGTTGACGAGATTCAATCCATGAAGAATGTTTATGTAGTTTGGAAACGACAGACCACACTTTCAGGGGAAGTGTTGTTGATATAGACGATGTGGGGTCTGTAGAATAAATATGAAGTTGCATGATGTATATTTATTAGTTGTTGTTTATAGGAACGTTGTTGTTATAAGACAATATTACGTATTGAGACTAATCATTTATTCTTTAAAATTCCGTTTGTTTTCGTAACAATTTTATTACGTATTTTATTTCCGACAAATATTATTCAAATTTGGAAATCCAAATATGGTGTTTGTTTATGACTAGAACTACTGAAGAATATCGACAACGGTTACCGCGTCAGAACCTGCAACTTGACAACGTTCAGATGAAATAGTAGTCATTCTAAATTTAGTAAAAAGAGTTACTGCTAAAAGGAGCATCTATCTAATAAGAGTAACCCACTACTCTACGGCATGTACATCATCTATAACCAGAAGATTACTAATAGAAGTGAACATGCCTCTCATTGGTCCTAATCCCTTTTGTGGTCTCCAAAAGAGCCACATACAATAAGCAAGAAAGACATGGAAGGACAATCGAAAGGCCTCGTACTGGGTAAATGTTCCAGCACAAAATCAGGCGAAGGAACTCAAGTCAAACTCGAAATTGCTATCTTTGGAGAGCTTGACCTTTGATTACTGGCAAGAATTCTGACAGGTCACGTAGCCCTAAAATGTCACTTATTTAAGCTAGGAAAAGCTAAAAGTTAAATATGTCATCTTTGCCGAGAAGATCTGAAGACGGCAGAATATATTCCATACAAATGTGTTTTCATCGGTCGCCCACTACGCCAACATTTCAGTAGATCATTTCTTGTATATACTGAACTGGAGGAACAAGATCCTAAAGTAGCACTGAGGTTTATTAAAAACCTCCAACTACTCTAACACACATAATTGCATTTTGTTCCAATAGATCTATTAAGTTCACTAAGATTGTTGGAAGAACAATGCAGATATAGAATTTTTGAATGGAACCACGATTCTCGATTGTAGTAGGATGTAGAAAACTGGTGCATGCAAAAGCAAAATGAAACTTAATTTATACTGTTCTTGTGTAGGCTTTTTTAACTCATTAAATTACATTGAAAGCAATTGTTTGTTGGTTTAAATAAATACCTACTAAGGACTGAAACAAACCGCAAACTTTAATTGAAGGAGTCCGTTCTCGGGTAATAATTCCTTCTTATATCTACGAGGTTTGCAAAGCAAGTTAGTTTACGATCGATTTTATCGTTTAACATATGAATAACAATTTGTCGGTTAGATTTAAACAAGTCTGTACTTTTCACCGTTTCAAGGTTTCGTGTTCTCATTGCAGTATTTCACGCTTTCTAAGCGGTACAAAGCGAAGCACTGCTCATCATACAAGAATCAGTTCACCTACGCTCGTTAATGTGGTAATTGTCTAGCACCTACTTAGAATTAAAATAGAAAAAAAATTGCCTAATTCAAGGTGACAGGGGAATAGGTAGTTCTTCTATACATTGTAAAAAAGCAGTATTACTTTGGATTAAACTTGAATATTATTTTCATCTTATTGATTCGGAGAATTCACGATGCCGATAGCACAAATATACTAAATCAGGATCTTTGAATGCTAAGAAAAACCTCTAATGTAAACGTGAACTGGGATATCATTATCTTGGTGCATACTATAATTATTAACGTATAATCCCGAAGAAGTAACATTAATATTCTCGTCTGTGCCCTTTTGTTTCACAGGTTAGTTTCCTTCTGCACCTCTGCATGAAATGTGTACACGACTTATAAACATGACTTTAAAAGCCACTAAGTTCCTATTTTCCCTGATTTATTACTGTTTTTTGTCTTGGTTGAGCATCAACGATCGATTTATATTTCATTTTTCGTATTTATTTTCAACTTTTTGAAGCCATTTAAATAATAGGATTTGTGGAAGTCTACAAAATAGGCTACTCTTTCGGGAATGATCTCTTCATTTTACGTGAACCGCTTTCTGGCAAGTCATTTTTTTCAAGTTTGGAAAAAGAAAGAAGTCACACGGGAAGTCAATTCTTACGAATATAGTTGACGGGCCACCAATTCGTATCGTAACAGGACTAATTTGGCGGGGCCTTATCAAGATGGGAGAGAATTCTTTTTTCTCGTTAGGTGTGGCCTTTTTTTCTTTAGCTAAACGTGGAATCGGTCCAATAATACCGGCCCGTGATTGTCCTTCTCTCTCCAAATAATCAATTAGGATTATTCCTTGCGAATCCGAAGAAAACGTCTCCGTGTCTTCACCTTGTATTGTGCATTTTCGCCGGGAATATTCCACTTCGACGAGTCATCTTTGGCTTTTGGCGTGTAATTTGTATCCATGTCTCATTTACACTTATATAACGCCGCAGAAACTCGTTCGTATTGCATTTAAATACGCGGTTTAGTTTTTGATCGTCAGCAGTTGCAATACCCTTCTCGCCGATGGCTTTCTCACGGTCAATTTTTTGTGAAGTAAGTTTTGCACACGTTTAATTCAGATATTAGCAATTTCTCCAATCTTCACGCGGCAGTCTCTGTCAACATGATATCATGAACTTTATTGATCGTATCGTTTGTAGTTACTTCAACGGACAACCTCCCCGCTCTCATCAAACATGGATGTTCGGTCAGGTTTAAATTCATTAAACCAGTGCCTGATGGTAGTCATCGAAACTACATCCAACTTTTCTCTGATTTCTGCACACGATTTCTCATAAAAAATAAGTCACTGACTTTTTCCATAATTTGTGGAATCATGTGCTTAAACTTGCTCACATTCAACAGTTTCCAAAACAATGCAGATTTTGGTCGAAGGTGCCATCTGCCTCCAAACTTGGGTATTTCTCGTACTGTCCTCGTATTGCAGTCTTGAGTTGTAGTTGATTCACTATCTCAGCCTTGAAACCCTCAGAATAAGTACAAAAGAAGATAGAACAAAGAGGACAGCAGACGGTCATAAAAATAGAACTCTTTTTTTCCGGGATTTTAAGTTTTCGCATATTTATGCATGCTTCTTCAGAGAACATTGAAAATTGTAATAGTCCTTGTAAGAACTGTAAAACAATTATAAAATTTCCAGCAAAAAAATGTCATTGATGTGTTACATTAAAATTGTATTACATTAAAATTTAAATATTTTTTATACAAATACGTGAAAAATCGAGGTGAAAAGGTTAAGAGACTTGGCCCGAAAAGATGACAAACATTGAAACGAATATTCCTGATATGAGTTACCAACATTACACCAAATTAAAACTAAACCGATAGTTTTGCTTATTTGGATAATTGTAATAATGTTGGTAACATCCTTTGTTTTTCTTTGTTCTACAAGTTTGTTTCATTTGTAGTAGTATATGTTTTGTTCAGTTGCCTTTTTGTTTTTCTTTTAGGAACTGCGGCTGATTTCATTATCTTTACAAGATACTTTGAATCAATAAAGATTTATTATCCTTATTATACTATGACATAATTCATACAGTAATGCAGCAATAGCTTTCTTCCTACTTAGAAAAAATTTGAAATTCATCAGAGCGGTTTTAACCATTGAAATAAAACTAAGTTAATATTTAGATTTTTTCTACTAATTAGATCACGGTTTAGTAATTTACGACTGCTTCACGAACAAACAACAATAACAGCAACAGTTGTTCAGTGCATTATGTAAAATTACCTTCTTTAGACGAATTAAAAACATGTAAGATAATTTATTTTAAGGTATAAGAAGTGGGTTACCTGAGCATTAACCGACTGGTTAAGATGGTTCATGTTAAAAAATAAAACATTTTCCAGTAAATCGCATCTCTTGGAAAGAAAGAAATCCTATAGATATGCGATTTTAAAAGCGCTGGTAATAGTTTTGATTTGTTTAAAGTTACATTTTAAAAACATCCACTTTCACATAAGCAGCTACTTAGGATAAGGATAAGGATAAATAACTCACGTTATTAGCACATGCAACGGGTATCTGTAATCTTGAAATAAATAGGTCTCCTTATCTTGAAACAACGTGTGAAAGCGGTGTAGAAAAGGGGTCGAAATACATGTGCGCTATCCGCACGCACGGCGTTAGTGCAGCAATAAATTCTGCGTCAAGTGCCCCCTTGATTTCTTCACAGACAAATCACCAGCAATCGCATAAGCGGGACACGTATATTATGCAGGCAGGTCGTATCTGCATATGTTTACTAGTTAACAAAACCGCAGTGTTGTTTTTTTTTGTAAATAATTAACGTTAAGAGATGTAATTATTTTATTATTATTGTGTTTTGCATGTATTGTATTAGTTTCTGTTTGTTCAAGTTTGTGGTATTTTGTAACTTCTAATCATCCTATTTAATGTAAATCCATAAGGAACTGATTTTCAATACATTATAATGTACAATCGCACAAAATGTTAATGTCCCATTAAAGTAATAGATAATCACTATCAACTTCTACGAATGGTCCTGAAAAGTAATAGTTAAAAACTTATAACGTTATTATTACAAGAAAATGTTTCATAATTTCAGCCAGTTAAATAAATTGTTTTTTTTATTCACCTATAGCAGCAGAAAATCCTTTCGAAATTCGGCGTTTACTAATTTGAAGATATTTTACTAACGGACAGTGTAATTTTTCTGACGTTTTCTATTTGAAAGGTTTTCCAAAATTTCCGGGATCTTGCAATTTTAACGGCAAATCTTTTTCGCTACAACGCTGAACAAAAATATATATTTTTGAATTTATCGCGTGACTGAAAAGCTAAAAAGTTTCTTTAATAAATATAACCTTTCTTCAATTTACCAACACGGTTTCTTGTTAAATCCTTCAGTAACTACGGAATTATTTCAATTTTTAGATCAAACTTCTCTTGATACACATGCTAAATTTGTTTCCTTAGCAATGTTTATAGAGCCATCGAAAGCTTTCGTTGATATAGACTATAATTTACTACTATCTGAACTAGAGAAATACGGCATCAGAGGTACTTACCATTGTTACGGTTTGAAAGCTATCTATCTAACAGAAGACAAAAGGTCGCCTTAAATAATAATTAAAATGTCTATTATTCCACTTTATTTCAAATATTAACGATCTTCTTGTATTTAACAAATACAAGCAAAGTAATAATTTACGCGGATGATATTACTATCTTTTTTAATCATAGGGCGTGGTGCAAGAATAACTGTCTAACTACTATCAAAATCTCGTCCAAGCCATCAAACATTAACGTCGTTCAAAATTTGTATAGTAAATATAAATATCTAATCCCGAAGTATCGCCAAATTACGCGCGGAATTAGTGGAATCTGTTCCAAACAGGTTACAATCAGCTATAAGCAATAGAAAAAACCCTACTGAATATGAAAAGTCTTTCCAACACTTTATTACGATGAAATTTCTTAGTTGTTTGTAGTGATAATGGAATATTAGATCCATTGATCTAGGAAGTAATCATAAAGTTGCTGCAACTTGTTACTCCTTGAATATTCTTGTATTGAAAGCCAAACTTCGCCTATATCTTCTGTATATGTATAAGGATCAACGCAGTACACATCCGAATTTGTAGTCTTATTTCATCGTCGTTTCTGTACTCCGTAGTTAAGTCCAGTTCTTGAACTTTCCTCCAAATACACTGAGTAATGTATTGCTGCTTTAGAGAACACTTTTCTGATAGCTACAATTACCGCTTTCCCAAAAATCTATCGTTACAGAAATTACATTCTAGTTACTATTTTTCAGCAGCGTAAAAAGTCATGCGTATGTGCTCCCGGTTATATTCTTTATTAAAGTAAAGGCAGTATGAATTATGTTTGTTTGTTCTGAATTACTACCTGCATCGGCGTGTATTGTATATAGTTGACTGAACGACTTACTACAACATTTAGATGTACCGTCATTAAAAATGAATTTAAATTTTAAATAATTTCTCTTCCTGCTGTTATTGTAAAACATATGAGTCGATCCTCATTACCATCGTTGTAGTCAGCGAGGAGAAAGGAAGATCCATTCTGCATTAGAAGGATACCATCTGGTATTTTCATTTCATTCACAGATTTGAGTTCTGGAAAAATATCACGTCCATTCCTATATAAGATGCTCTTCATTGAATACGGTTGCATCCACGATGAACCAAAGATCCCATTCCTTCTTTGCAAATTTCGGAAATCTGTTCAATCGTTCCTCGTGCTTTCTTCTTGGTGTTACATCTTTGCGTTCATATTTTTGAAAATATCTTTAGTGACTTCCTAAACGCATTTACATTAAATTTCTAAGAGCTATATATTTGATCTTTACATCAGGTAGATGTACGCAAATGGCACTATCAGTAATTACCCCAACTACCTGGTCCGGGATCAACTCTATCCGTGTACGCAAATGGGATAATACCTCTGAAACATAGCGATAAGCAGAATGCTAGGATTTCGTTCAAAGCAGTTGCCGGTTCGAACTTTTGGGTACGACCTCATATTTGCACATTATAGTATTACTTTCTAGATCTGGTTACTTTCGAGGAACGCATTTTATTTTGTTTTTATGTTTGAAGATTGATAAAAACATATATTTTATTTCGTTTTTCAAATTACGTACCCTTACTATGCGTCATTATAGATTTATTTAAATTTAAATGTAAAAGATTTTCGTCGTCCATTGTCTTTTAATGGAAACAAAGCATTTCAACCTACTATTCACCCACATGCCCTGTTCTATATACGCCCTAATGTGCTGTAAGATGTGTGTACAGCAATGTTCAGCTCTGAGGTCAGAACCTTCGTACACCCCTCACTGGTAGCATGGCATGAGAGGTAGGCAGGAGTTCTGATGTCTCAGATGGACGTTCCTGTATATATTTACACAGATATAGTGGAGTGTATGTAATTCGTATGTTAACTGGTACTCACTTATTTATAAGAGTTGATAAAGTGTTACGCGTAGTTTACGCTTGGTAATTAAGAACCGAGGTCTTGATTCATTAGGAAAATATGATCTCATTCTGCAATGCAGAAATCTGTCTATCTAATAAGCCGTGTTTGGCTGTTTTGTTTTTCCACGCTTTTGTCAATTCGTTGCAGAAACAAGTAATGTGTTATTCATCGACATACGCACATGTGTTTTGGTGTATATATGTGTGAATAATCTGTATATGTTGGAAATGTTTTATGTATGGTATATATGTCCAGCTATGGACGATCACATACATTTAGTTATCTTAACTGAAATACTTCATGTTTATGAAGTTGTATATTAATAAGAAGCTTAGATTCATGTATGCGGATGTTTATTTGTAAACATTTCTATATATGCTCTCGCTAAATTGATTCACTCGTATAAATCATACGCCCTGCAGCTGCGTTTGATAAGCGTTTTCAAAAATTCTATGCGTAGGTAGAACACATGCTACGTTAAAAGTGAGATTGCGATAAGACACTTTGATATGTATATACATCTGCCTGATTAATAACAAATGCATCAGAATAATAATTGTAGGTTCAAAGAAATACATATTACCAACTATGGACATAGTAACTTTTAATATAATTTACAATGTCTTTGATATATGTGGGAACCGCCTGATTCCTTAATGAGATGGATCTTAATTTCTAATTGTTCCAGTCCCTATGTAATCCGTGTTATTTTAACGAGACCACAGTGACCGCATTCTAAATGAGTCACTTTCTTCTAAATTCTCGAATTAGAAAACGTTTAATTACTTATTCCTTAAGGGTATACTGCTCCTACACTAATAACACGCTACACTTTGGGCAAATTTCCTGAGTCTATTTTATAAGATATTTATTCCGATCCAAACGGAATCCGATCTGAAAGGATTATAAAGTATGCCTTAAGCGACCAATTGAATGACATATTTTCTATAATTTATTTAAAATAACTTGCAAATCCCTCATTTTAGGCCATCTTTGAGAAGCTATAGTGGACTTTGTATTACTTATAATCAAGAATTAGCATCTAAGGCAGCTGCGTTGAACATTAATCTGTACAATGATCTTAAAGAATATATTAGTAAATCAAAAATAGAAGCAGAATTTATGCCCAAATAAGGAGGCTTTGTAGAAAATAGTTCATAAAATCGCGCGTTACTGAACGAATTTTATTGCGACCATGCCCACACTTCGAGTAGGAATCGGAGATAGGTATTTTATGCCTAGATAAAGTCATATTAAACTAATAACTTTTCCATTTTTTTATAAATTACTTACCTACTACTTTCAGATTACAGAATAGTAGAATTCGGAGAAAAATAATTTAATGTAAACTTTTTTCACAGTAATTTACGGAAAATTATAAGAATTAATTATAATTCTAGCATTAACATGGCGCAGACGTTAAAATAGCAATATATAGAAAAATGTTCATATCAACTGATAGCAATTGAAATTGTTGCCATGCTATTTCGACCTTTTTAAATGGAATATTCTGCGTATTTTTCCCTGAATCATGGAGAAACTTGTTTCTTTTTCTTTTCTAAAATGCACAGAGTGCCGCAATGAAATGTCATAAACGTTTTTATAGAAATTCAATAAAAGTAATCTATAAAATTTGGTTTATGCATATGCATGTCTGTTGAAAGTGAGCACTACTTTCATTCGTACAAATTGTAATGCGACTCCTTTTATTTTTACATTCACTCACATTTCGGAAGTAACATTTGTGCGTTGTCCACGCTATCCGGATCCACCATATGACTATCGGATGCGAAACTTCCACGTGTTGCTGATCTGGAAGTTAGCACTACGGAGTCGTCATACAACGAACGACGCGATTCAGCGGAACGGAACGGTTATGGATCAGCAAAGCGGAACAGAAATGGGATATATAGCGAGGAGCAAGAGACAACACAAGTCTTTAGAAATCATCTGAAGAAGCTGACAGTATGATCAGCGAAACGTCAAGTAAAATATTAACTACGCGACAACACCCGAAAGACATTTTTACTATGGATTACGGTCGTGAAAGCCTACACTTAACAATCATCAAACTTATTGAACACAAAATAACTGGATTGTGCGCATAGGAAGTATTATTCTGAATGCACGAATTTTAAAAACTATTGCACTTTTTCTCCATATAACACAAGTTGTTTTGTTTATGAAACACTTTCTGCATTGCGAAATAATAGCAGATCCGGATCCGAGAACCAAATAGTAGATCCGCATCCGATAGTCATATGGTGGATCCGGATATCCACCTCAATATTTTCGGATAGCTAGAGCACTAGTTGAAACACCCATTCCTGCTATTTTATTTATAGCAAATACTAAACAGGTGCTAAAATCTTCAATTTTTCATATCGTTATACTCCATACTAGATATATTTTCTTCGCCATTACGTAGACTGCTTTCTCAGAGTTTTATAGCATAATCTCTAAGATTGAAACAGTAATTCGGAAATAGATATATACTGATATAGGAATGTCATTACTTATGTAGAGAAGCTATGGAACAGTTAAGTAGATCTCGTATGCAAAGAGACTTTGAAAAATTGAGCAAACACATGCGTTATAGGAAAAAAACCAATAATCTACAATTTTATGGGGTAGATACCCAAGAAATAATATTTCTACGTAAATTTCGTCAATTATAACTGGCTGTAAATGTATCAAAAAGAATATGTAGTTTGCTGATTGTAATAGTATTATTAGGTTTATTTTAGCGGAAATAACAAAGTTGTAGTGAAATTACGCAATTTTGTATAACCGTAATTTAATAGAACAGTCAATAGTTCTTATGAAACTTTACGAAATTTATTTACACATTTATCTTTAAGAAAGCCCAGTTATATTATATATTAAATAAAATAAAGCACCACATCTGAGCAATTCTTCTTCTTTTTTAGTAGGTTAACTTAACCTACTAAAAAAGTAGGTTTTCGATTCTTGAGAGGGAATGGGAACATACGCCAATTCTGAGCATTTAATGTAGTCTATCCTTGCCAAATTCTTTAATAGTAGATAAGTAGTTACATGCAACTCTTTTGATTATTATTATTTTTTTATTTTAATCTAGTTTGTTTCCGGAGATAGAAACAGTTATTTAAAATTGGTAAGTTAGAAACATTCCGAAACGCGTTAAATCAATAGCTAAGTTTTGAATTCTTGGTTAAATCTTTTTACAATGTAAAAAATGCAATGTGTATGTTTTACATGAACGTGTAAATCGAACAATAAAATTTTAAGTTTTGCTTACACATTGTCTGATTCATCTATTTTCATCAATACGCCCTCTTTTTGTGTTAATGACAACCAGATTTACATGACACGAACTGAGTAGATTTATATTTCTAGTTTTCACAATGTGACTGAAATAATACATTTTTATATCGATGCTACCTTTCAATTTCTTTAACACTTTCTCGAATTGTTGCAACCTAATTTGTCTGTCGCATACATTCTTCTTTTCTTTCCATATTTCGTTTCTATTTTTCAGTTCTGATGACTTACTTTGTTTGTACTGAAACTACGATAATATGATAACTTTTGCATGCCTATTTTTCCCGTCATATTGACGGCTTCATTGATGTTCGTTTTTTTACCTAAATTAGTTAGAAAACGTATATTTTACGAAGACGATTTCATATAAAAAAATAGATTAACGTGGTACGTACAGTGGTGCCTCGGCTTACGGAATTGACTAGTTTCAAAAAGCATTTCGTAATCCGAAATTTCGTAAGTGGAATAAAATTTTCCCATTGTATTCACCGCTAAGTTCCCCAGCCAATTGAAAAACAACAATTTTTCTGGGTAAATTTATCCCTGTAATTTCAAATGGCAAAATAACTTTGACTACAAAATAATACAGCGTATTCACTGAATTATTTTGAGCTCATAAAACATTTTTTATTTCTATTTATGATGAAGTCGGTGAAGCCATCAATTTTACATGTTTTCTAAAAGGGGTTGGACACCTCTGGTCAACATAATTTTCTTTATTTGATAAATATGACATTTGAAATGCATTAAATTGACGGATTCCATAAGTTTAGTGTTAAGTTTAAACGTCTTCTGTTAATAATCCATCAGAAGGAAGTGTATTATAGCTTTCATGTGGAGTGGCGCACACAATGGTACCATAATACTACCCCATCCAAATATCCGTAATTTCGATATTAACGTCTTGTTTCTAATGAGAAAAAACATGTACTAAATTCAAAGTAAATAAACTTTTATACTATCCAATAAAAAGCATTATCTTCTTCTAATTCCAACCATAAGTCTAATTCGCCTATTTTTCTGTTTTCAGATGAACGAGACGCTATTCAGAAGAAGACCTTTACGAAATGGGTCAACAAACACCTGAAAAAGGTAAAAGAACTCATATTCAAACAAGATCATTTTTTTTGTTATGTATAGCCGTCTACTGTCTAGAATACATTCGGTGTCCCGCCATTTTAATTCATTGTACGAGCGTGTCGATGTCGGTGAAATATGGCGAACGCTAACAACACATTTTCAGTCCATATACGTACTGCAGCTTAACGTTGTAATTTATCGATTGGTTTTTGTTTGTTTTCAACTGTTCCATTTTTTTTTTTTTTTCGTTAGACCAATCAATGTAATTTATAGTCGAGTAAAGAGTGTTAGAAAATGTATCTAGAAGAAGAAAATGTCCAGAGTTATTTATAGGCTTGAAAATTTGTTATAGGAAAATTTATTAATGTTGTTATGTGGTTAAGAAATATAGCTTCTCCGTATTAGAGTGGCACCTACTGATACTTTTTTTTGTAAGACAGCAGAGTTTCTGTGAAAGTTATTGATTATGTAACTTAAAACTGGAAGTAGGTTCGCTGCTACTTTTAGCTGCTAATAAGATTTAATATTAGCGTTATATATGCAGCACGGAATAGATTTGCAACAAAACCATCTTCTGTGAATTATCAAATATCAGCAACAAAAGAAGGACCGCAGACATGAAAACCTGGCGAAAATCTGACGATCTTACAGACCACAGTACGCGAGTTCATTCCGTCGGATTTACCTACTTGGACATGTTGCACCCAAAAACTCGTCTATTACTCGAGTATGAGGGAAAATCCATAATTTTAACTCATTCGGCGTGTTATGCTTAGAGGTACATCTTCCAGTAAATGAGACAGTCGTTTTTTCAATAAATGCAAATAATTGTCTCCGTTTAAAACATGGTCGTATAAAGATATCACCAAACATTAAAACTAAATTTGTGTTGGACACCGTTTTTCGCATAGATAGTTTTCTTTGTGTTGCTGATTGTGGAAGTCCGTTATTCCCTGCTTGTCAAACTTTGATTCTTATGTCCAAAAGTCCAAAGGATGCTTCTTAAAAACAAGGCTTGGGGTAGAATCGTTAATGCATTTCAAGATTTTGTTCGTCAATCTCAACAGCATATCATAAAACTGCTGCTCCCTGCTCTATAAGATTTTTTTTAACATAAGGTAATGCTTAACTATGTTGTTTTTATTAAGCTCTGACACAACTTCTATTTGGTTTGAAAATATAAAAAGTGTATGGGATTTTAAGTGCTCTACGTTGTCTTTAAATACGTACAGCTTCGTACCAAACGCTCTGTAGAATATTTACATAAGAGGCAGTGTCGAAAAATCCCCAGAATTAACCCAGAATTCATTTACATGCGCTCATTGCGCCTCCAGTAACTTGCTCCAAAAGTCTTGCTATTATAACAAGTGCCGCTATCGTATTGTCTTTGATATCCACTAACCATTCATGGCGAAGTTCCATTTAGGCAATAAGAAATCGCCCAAAGTCAGCAGGGGCCAGATCGCACGAATAAAGCGGCTGCGACACCACTGAGACAAACGTCTGAATTGTTAACCTCTTATGGCTGATGAGATTGTCATTTTTAACCAGAAGACCATTTCTGTGGTCTTAATTTTCATTCTTTTTCGCGCAAACGCGGCAGAATTCATGGTACACTATGCCTTCGTCGTCAAAGAATGTCATCAGCATAATTTTCACTTGTGTCTAATTACCGTGTCTAAGGAGCCAGGATCAAGTGGAAAACAATTCGGAGGCAATTCCCTTACGCACTACCAACCGTGCCTGTATCAGCATGTGTTTCCCAAAGCTCGCATACATGCGTCTCACTCCCAGTTGCTCTGTTACAATGGCGTGCCCTGAACCTTAATTTGTTGGCAAGTTGATGGAGAGTAACCTAAATAGAGTAAAAAGCGACCGCTATGCAGATGTTTGCAGTCTCTGAATTTTCAATCGACTTCTGCCCATTTCTGAATAGCTTAAACCGCTCATATACAACGAATTTCTTCAGAGCATCATCGTTTTTTTTTGGGCTTATACGATTATGTTTCAATATCAAACACTCCATTGAAGTAAGTACATTTCCACGTCCTTAAAATTAAAATAGTAAACGTTTGTCGAGATTAAGCTGAACCATAGTGTGTTTCACATATTGATATTACGTTTAGCGTGCTAATTAACAATTCTCACACTTTGCAACTCGACTTTAAGTTAAAATACGAATTAATTTCTAGCACTCTTATATTGCATGGTGTAAATAAGCAATGCAATCTGACATATTTTAGATAATATCGACCTATTCAATAAGTTTTCATGTCTGTTTGTGTACACTTACAAAGATTAGTTTCACTTTCAAAATAGTAATCTGGAAAAGGTACTTTGTGTGGAAAGATTATGTAGACTAAGATAAGATAAACTTGATAATAGTCAACTTATACACAAGAATCTTCATTTTACAATATCTACGCTGATTAGTACAATGGAGTAGTCCATTGAATTTTAGTCTTAACAAATTGATGAATGACTATGATTATGTTCCAGTGAAAGGCGTAATCGTTTTAGACTTTTACTTTTTTTTTGACATTTGTAAAGTAGTTTTAAATTTGTCATTTTTTGTAATTGATTGCCGTGAAACTGAGAAAAAAAGATTATAATTCTTTCGGGTATAGCGGCTAGGGATTCTTGCTTGACGGGATATCCATTCGTTATAGAATTAGGCAAATATCCTGCCTAAAACAAATTTGGATTGCGCCACAATTTATTTAAGTCGCCGAAAAAGTATCGTCACAGTTAAATATAAATTTCCAATAATCCAATATTTTGTTTGCTAATGTTGACTAGGGCAAAACCGTATGTACCTAACTGTTAATCTGTTCAAACACAGATGTTAAAATAAATATGTAGTTTCAATATCTACTTGTACACGTAGCCAACACGTTTAAATGCAGATTCATCATTTTGTTATAATATATGTGGTACCAATATTTTGCATAACAGCAGTCGCGAAACTTGATACTTCCAAGACCGCCGGTAAACCCATGTGCGTAATACATATATTACAGCTACTTTAATCCATTACGGTAATTATTTGCGCAGCCATTTCATCAGGAGTACGACCTTCGTAGGCCGCTTAAGATACACGTAGATATTAAATATTGATCGCGAATACGTGCTACTATATTGACATTAATATTTGCAAAAGCGTTTACACAGGATCGGGTTCTCCATGGTAATTATGACGGTATATTGAACAGATGCAGTTAAGTTTCTGTTTTCTGTTTATAGAGCATGCGTATAATGTAATGATACAAGCATCGAAAAGTCATTCCTCATTTACCTGAACTCTTTCTTACATTTTGTTGGTTGATATGTGAGGTGGGTTAGGCAACGAGGCCTATACACTTACATCTTTGAGAAATCATTCAAAACCCGGTCACCGGTTGAGAATGGGAACCATTCGAAACGGCCCTCCCGGATTAATTAGTTAAATGTATGTGGTGTGGAGGTTACCGATACTTTTGTGTTGTTTAACAGTTAATCGTTTTCTACGTTTCTGGTACACTTCAAAAGTAGATAATACCATGTATGAAAAATATAATACCTTTTAATATAATTTATTATAGCTTTCATTATCTAGAGATACAACCAAATCTTTTAACATACCGGGCATCCATTTAAGGATGAAGAGCAGCTTTATCTCAGCAATGTCTATAAGAGTGGCATTTTATTAAAAATAGTTTTAATTTCCGAGATTGATCGTCAGATGTCGCAACTAATATGAGAAAGTGAAAAAGCCATAATTTCTCGAAAAATTTAAATGGAATGGTGGGTTGATATTGCTGTCAATACATGGCCTACATGCTGCTGCGTTTAGTGTCTTATACTAAATGACGTATTCCTTCCAATAAAGTGAGGACATGGGGTGCCGCATCTGATACAATTCCGATAACTTCCGGTTTCCTTAATGGAGCTTAAAGAGAAACTTGAAATCAAGAATCAAGCGTCGTTTAACCAACGTTTTTATTTCTAAACAGAAATTTGAGATTTTTTTTGTTATAACATGTTCACTGTATAACCGTAATCGTTTCTTGCAGATGCTGCTTTGCTAGTTTAACCTACTTTTGCGGTACTAATAATAATTAAGCCAGCAATGATGTGGACCTGATCACTCTATATGGTTGTAATTCCTTACAAAATATTTAAATTAAATGAGTAAGATTTTCTTTGGAGTAAATTTAATGTATTAAACTCCAAAGCCCTATAAATTAGCAATGTGTCAGCACCGCTATTGCGGTCAACTAAATAATGTAATTACCCTTAGAAATATCCTTAGGTGAGGTCACTTCTACATATTCAAGCAGTTAAGTTTTTAACTAATACCGCATTACTAACAATTTATTTATAGACATTCTATTTAAGTGTTGTCACTTCTATATTTCTGAGCATTCATTCTTCTTTCTGAAAATTAATTGAAGCAAAATATTATCTAAATCTTTCCAAGAATATATGAGTTGATAAAGAAGCATCTCAGCCTGTCTGTACTGATACATTGTTTTATATTTATCGTTGTATTTATTTCCTTTATTAATATAGATTAAGGCTAATACGTTTTATAATTATCTGATGGTTTAAACTCTATATGACACACAAGTATGTATAGAAGACCATAAAAGGTAAAATTACAATCCATTATACGGTAAGCGTCTTAAATAAGACATATTAAATAAGTGATAGACAGTTCTAAATTAGTGAATTTCGTTTTGAATGGCTTACAATCTGATAACAAGAATAACGTTTAATTTTCGTTTATATGATGTAGCTAATATTTACTCCTTTTTTTATTGTGACAGTATTCTCATGGTGGTTTCAGTTTCAAAGTTAGTTGCAATAAGCCTTGTTTTAATTCTATATTTTAAGATGTAATTTATTTGGTGTAAAATAAGCTATTTTTTAGCATTTAGTCCTGCAGTAAAGCTTTTGTTCACGATTTAATTTCCTATATAATGAGAACTTCCAATTGGCATTAGAATGTAGAAAAGTCATCTATGCCTAAAAATATCTAAGGCTTTTGAAGGAATCCATGTAAACCATTTTAAACGATTCAAACCCATGCAACAAATGCAAATCATGGTATAGTGGTATTAATGTCTGTACTGCTCACAAGAGTGACTGGTTTTAGGGGTTGAGAATCGGTTCAACAGTGGAAGAAAAACAAAGCCATTATTAATAATAATAGCCTTTTTAAAGCAAAATACAAATTAGAAGAAAAGAAATCTAGGTATCTGTAGAACACATAGGCAGACAATATACGTATGCTTACAAATAATTGCATATAAAATTGGAATAACGTATTTTGCCTCATGCCTTATTCGAAGTAACTGTCACCTCGATGATACTGAAATATTATGGAGACATGGTTGACAGAAGATAGAAACAGCGCAACAGTGAACTACGATATGTTTTAATTGTAGGGAATTGTTATACTTTTTCGCCGACCCGACTGTCGGCCAGGAAATAGCCTCGTTTGTGCTTCATTTAATTAAATATGGGAATTAACGCTAAATGACTTTAAGAAAGTGAGTTGCGCACCTTGTAGCTCTCAATGTAATGGTTAAAAAAACAATTAGCGTGTTTACGTAAAAATAATTAGTACGTCTTGCAGTTCCAGAACTTAAATCTGGCATATTGCGACATTTGCCAAAATGATGGATTGATTATGAAGAATCTCTAACTGCAGTATACAGAAGTTTTGAAATGTGAGGTACGGCACAAGAGCTGCAGTAATTAATGCTAATTTATATGTAAACGCTTTTAAAACTTATACGTTAGTACTTGTATTTAAAATAATTAGAAAAACAAAATGTCCCTTAAGTGTACACGATGTATTTATATGTATACTTGCGCGCGACTGACAGCCGAGAAAAACTGCAATGCATGCAAGTTAATGATGCTTTGCATGCGCGAAGCAATTTCCCTCTGCGCCAGCGGACTTTACAGGTGCTTAAAAATCTCTATTGCGCGTTTATTGCAGCAACTACAGTTGAAAAAGAGGCACTTTTATATATGGAGTTGATATATGCAAATCTAATGCTACAAATTTAAGGTGCTAAATACTACTACAATTTGTGCGCAACCTTATCCCATCCGAAGCAACATTTTCATATCACATAAGTGAGTAGAATACCAACAACAGACAATTCTACTTTTAGCCGCGTGAGCCTTTAAATTTAAACACTGGTCAGCAGTTAATTAAAAATTAATGCAATCTGCGATCTACTATTTATATAAAGAAAAACCATACGCATTCAGAAAGTTGAATTATCTTTATGATAAAGATTGTGTGGACTTCTCTGAATTTAATGTTGTTATTTATTAACAAATAATATGAATTTAGTATATTTATTACTGGTATTTTTAATATGCATTCAATAGAAAAAGCTTTGACGCATTTATGGGTTGCTTTAACGGATTTAAAAGTATGTAGTAGTTCCAAAAAAATGGCTTTACATTTTTGGAATTATTGTAAGGCTTGGTTAACAGATTTACGTAATTTTGAAACATTCTGTGTGCAATAATATATCGATCTTCAATAAAATACACTTTATTTACTTTATCTTTAAATCTACATCGTACATTTTTATCCAAACGAATTAGATCAATAATCGCCAGCCAAATAAATATTATATTGCAAGTAAATACATTGCGAGAATTATTTTTACTATTGTCTATTAACGTTTGATAGCCTCAATTTTAATTTAATAAAGCTCTAATATCACTCAAACTAAAAACCTATAAATGTTTAGGTTAATTAATTACAGACGATCTAAGAGTATAAATCTTTGATCGAACAGCTAAGCTTTTCAGGCCCAATACAGCGGGTAGTGCATTAGTATCAATTTGATTGGACCATCTAATAACCCATCCTAACCTACAACTGATGCGTAAGCAGATTGTAAATCGTTATTTAAAGCTAATTGCTGACAATGTTTGAAAACACTAGTGCTCTAAATGCTTAAATGAATACAACCATTAATACACTTATACGTAAAAATAAAATACAACTTCGTATGTTGCACATATTCGAAAACTTTTATCGTGAAAAGGAATGACAGAAAGTACTCAATTGGTCTAATTTCATTTCACTGCCTTGTAGCGCAAAACACTCAAAACAGCTGCATAGTAATCAAAAGCCAATCGTTAATTAAAGTTTCGAGATTTAATACATGTTTATATTACGACTAATGCCATTAAAGCTTCATTGAAGCATAAGAAAAACACAAACTTTACCGCCAGTAGCTATTTCTCATTAACCTTATTCGATTGTCACAGATAGATATCTCGGTAATTCCAACAATAATTCGACAGATCCTTAAACAGAATTCTCATTACACGTATCGAATTCTTCCATATCGAATAGTCTTATCATCCTCAGAACTAACAGTATTCCATTTGTGAAGCGATTTGGTGCGTTCCTAATAGACAACGTCAAAGACCGGACATTCTTCACTTTCTCAACATAACAATAACTCAAGAATGCCATTCCGATAATCCTCCTTATGTACGCAAAGCGGATTGCTGCGCATAGCACACATAGGTGGTAAAGGAAAGGAATCCATCTGCTCATCGATCTTGCTAACTGAGTGACCTGGTTTACCGACAGCCCAGCGTTCCGTGTCGGAGAAGATATACGTTGGTCTAGCACGTGAATACTCTCGAAGCACTTACGTCTTCGTAATAATAATATGCTGCGATCGTTTGGGGAAGATGATAAGGAAAGCCAGTTGTTTAATGCTAAATAACCATGTAACACAAACAAAGCAAAAGCAATACACGACATCGAGACACGAGGTGCAACGATTTATGCGAAGGTTGCGCATATCCGGATATTAAGTGTAATATTGTGGCCTAGTAAATTGCTTGTTGCTATGTAGCTATTGCGAAAATAATTAGAAGAAAGGAAAAAGTAACTTCTGTTGTGTTGCGATCAAATAAATATTCGCATAAACTTCGGATAATCACATTGAGAAATACAGGGTGTCGTAAAATTGACGCCTGTGGTTCTGGGATTTGATTCAGTGGACTACAAAAAATTAAAAATGAAGGGTAGCGTTTCGTCATTTGATAAAAATGGCTAGCTTGCTCCAATTTCTTGTACAGCATAAATAAATAAGGTGGCTATAACGATGTTAACAATTTATTAATCGTTCTGCCATATTGATAAGTACCATTTCTTTCGGTTTTGTATGTTTAAAATGGAATGATACTATTGTAATGGCGACTACGTCGATACGTTGAATATATTAGGTGCGTGTAATGATTATGCCAGTGCTACGGTTGGACAAATGCGGAAAGGTTTCCAAATGAGATGGGTAGAAGAAAGGTTATTGGGAATAGGTAATTTAAATCCTCGACAAAATAGAGCAGTACGCCCATCTACATTATGCGTCGATTAAAAAGTGCAAGTTTGCGAACTGCAACGTCCTAAACTCATATCCAAAAGGATATATCTAAGAACAAATGATCTTTATCTATTTGGACCTGACATAGTTCAGTTTTCCATAACGGTGATTGGAAGCTTCGAGTTAAATTTTGTAGATGGCGTAAACAATGATCCACATTTTATTGAAAAGATTATATGATGAATTCACATTTACTGAGGCAAGTGTTATAAATACTCATGATCTGTATGAATGGAGGTATCAAAACCCTCACTTAATACACCCAACATCTTATCAAAGACGATGATCAATAAACATTTGGACCGGGTTATTACATAATGATGTAATTGCTCCAGAAATTCATATGTGTATCTTCAACTTCTAAGAAGACATTTATCAGAGCCATCAATTGGTGAAGTTCCATTAGGAACTAGATTAAATTATTGAGTCTTACATGATGGAAGAGGTGGACCCATTTCATGGCTTCCTGGGTCACCTGATGCGAATGCCATAGATGACTATTGCTGGGGCTATATAAATGAAAAAGTTTACTGTGAACCTGTTGCGAATCCTGAAGATGCAGCTCGTATCCATGCTGCTGTAGTGTCAATAAATGAAAAGATGTCACGGAAAGTTCGTGCTTCATTGATGAATCGTCCGAGTGTTTGTCTCGAAGAAGGATGCAACCTATTTAAAAACATTTTGTGAAGGCATATGTGGAAAATAACTTGATTTCAAATACTATTCATTTGCAAATAGCTTTAAAGTTTATATCTATTTTTATTTTTTATTAATAACTCGATAACAAAAGACAAGCGGAAAATTTTCCACTGTTCATTTCCGGTTACTTTTCAAATTGCGGAAACCCGGGCGTCACTCTTGGGACATTCTCTGCATAATACCTTTTCGTACAGTTTATTACACCTTTCATTATTTAGAGACAGCCATTTTTTTTAATAAGCATTATAACGTATATCTACTATGAATAGCATAGATTAAATATTATAATGCTGATATATACGCTATAATTAAAATCGTGATAAAGTTTATTAGAATCACTTTTATTATCTATTTGTATTGGCTATTTTTTGAGAGTAGATGAGTAATGAAATGTAGGCTTTTAAAAAATATTTGCTTTTAAATGAAGAAATTTAAGTATTAAAACAAATTGATAAGGATAAGGTATCAAATTTCATGAGTAATGTATTTTGAAGGTGATGGATGCCAATGATGATAAATTTTTAAGTGAACTGTACCTATGTTAAAGGTTAAAATGAGTAGTATTATTCACCAAAAAAAACCCGAGCAAACTGAATTGATTACATATTTTCTTGGTCAAGTATAGCAGTGTTATCTATATATGATCTTGTTCTTTTCTGTCTTTATGTTTATTTTTTTTCTAGTTTTTTTTTCAATTGTCATCTCGTTTCGTTTTGGGCGTTTTTCCTCTCAGTCATATGTTTCCAGTTGGTTATTTCCTTTATTGTTTTGTTTGGTTCTCTTCTCTGAATGTATCGAGACCATCATCTGGAATGAGATGTTTCTTCTCCTTCTGGTATAATCCCCAGCTGGAAGTTCCATATATTTGCCGTTACTTTGTGGCCCACGATTATCAGCATTATCTTCCTCTTAAAGTCTACTTTTTCCTCATCACGGTTTTATAGATCTATTTTTTATTATATTTATAGTGCTTAGTTTTACATCTACGAAGAGTTTATGATACTTCCTCTTTATTTCCCGCTTCATTGCTTCTTCTGTCGTTGCATCCGTTCACAATCATCCACAAATATTTGAAGTTATTCGCTTTTCCCGTTTAAATGCAGCACCTATACTAATTTGTTTAATTCTTGCTGATGTCCTAGGTATGATTATAAGTTTTGTCGCGACCTATTTTTAGACCCCTAATGCCCGACTTCTAGTAGAACTAATGCTTATGCTGTAATTTATGTGAAATATTGACTAGGTATAACGCTAATCTTTAAAATATTTTAACATTTCTGAAAATCACAATGAAGCTTTTATAGAAAAATCCTTACCACTATTAGTAGTAGTAGTGTTTTGTTACATCTTCTGTCAATAAATAAAATTGATAACGTAACTAAATATGCATTGCGCGCCACAAGCGTAGAACTTACTGTTTAGAGAAAGTGTGTCCTGACCAACTTCTTCAATAACCAGCTTTAAACGAGCATTTTTACGTGTTTTTACAAAAACATAAGCAATATAGCGATACATTTTACATCATAAATTAACAATCGGGGAATTGTCCACTATACGATGGGACATACTCCATACCTCCAGGCATACTTCCTGATGATATGTAACAAACTTACAACTTAGTGCTGCAATATTCTTAACAATGCACATATAAATGAAAAGGAGTTGCCGAAGCTTTTAAGTTTATACTTCCATTAAGATAACACGCTTGTACGTGTGTTTAATTAATTACAATCAGAATAGGCCAGGAAGGTCATATAAACATTTTTTGTGCAATCAATTAAAGGAAATTTATTCTACATCAACAGTACATTACAGAAGATTTACCATTTACGACGTACTTGAAATGATAAAAAAAAATAGAATTCCTTATTAGATACGTTTCAAAAGCAATAGGTACGCATAAATAGTAACTCCTATTTGCTATTACGAGCACGGAAGAACCTTCACAATCTAAGTGCGCGCATTATATGTATTTTATTTAGTTTCATTGATATAGAAGTAGGAAAAATGAAAAACAACGGAGGTAGAATGGCGCAGTGAAATGTGGATAGAGGTACTAGGTGGACCCGAATGTTTATTTAATTTCACAGGACCATTAGTTACTGAAATGTTTTCGACTTAATAGACTAATTTTGGTCAGGAAATTCAAATAAAGTAAATTAGAGAGATGTGTATGTGGGAAATGTACAAGTTCTTAGACATGTGATAAATCGGAGTATAGGAATGTTAATCAAATTATATGGCCTTGTGTTATGTCTTGGTACGTTGAACCCTAAATGCGACAGTAACCATGGTGAATCGATTTTGTTTCTTAGTAACTAGTGCGAAAATATCGCACTATATTACTTTCTCCGTTCAGAGAGCGATGCCACTTTATGTTGTTGTCGAAAGGCACGTAGTCTAAACTGCAGAAGGGATAGGTATAAAAACTCTAAGTGATAGGTATTTTAAAAACTGTTTTTACGCTTTCTCGACCATAATTAGCGAGGCGATGTTGAGTGCAGTTCGTCATTGACATTGCGTTATGAAGAAGGCACAGATCACATGTACATGGAACAACTATTTGCGATAGGTAAAACGCGCGGCACGTTGTTAATAAGAGGGCAGAAAGTATTAAATATTTACAGTCCTATTCATAAAAATATATTAAAACAGATTTTAAACGTAGCACTCTTTAAGCCTAAAGGGTGTTGTGAGATTAGGTCATTCATAAACGGTTTTTAAGGGTTACGTAAGTAAAGTATGGATTTTAATCATCTCTTAGAGCATTTAGTACATTCCTGCGCCGATCATATTTTGTAAATATAGAAGGTAGGATACCATTAAAGAAAAAACCTAGTGATCTTAAAAATTTCTTCACGGCCTTCTTAGGTTTCAGGGGCAATCATATTCTTGAACGGGATCTAAAAAGTACGGGACATATTGAATACCAAAGAGGAATGGGGGGCTTTTCTTAACGCCAATATCCGGTTAAATATCGGGATCCACTTGTTCTCAATGGTTTCTTAGAGAAATATACTAAAGAATACTTTCCTTATTTTTCGATGTTACGCACTTAAACAGTTAAATATAAATAATAAATAAAATCAGGTCTAAAAACTAAGAGAAAATTATCTTTGGATAAGTTACGTTGTTATTGTAATAGTTGGCACATTGCAACCGGAAAATACTCCCGTGTCATTTTTTTAGCAGCCACAAAAATTAGATTGCGCGTTACTGTAAACGAGATTAGCGACATTACTATTAACTGTGTAAAAAACGTAACTGGTGATGATTGTTTAGAAGTTCTGCTATTTCTTTCGCATTCTGCGAGCATATTTTTAAAAACTGCGCGATTACTTTAAATTTACGCTTCTGCATATATCCGATCAACGCTTAACCGACTAATAAGCGCATCGAACGTCGCCTCTCTGATCATAACTTACTGGTTTGTGCTAATTGCAGCATACTTCATTAAAAGCACACTCCAATTTACTTCAAACCAGAGCGAAATACAACATTTTAATGTCAGCATGATTACTGAAATTACGACATGATCTTACGGCAAAGTTAAAAATCTTGTCGCCCATGTGCACATGACGCAAATATGCTCAATAAAGCTCAATTGGGCATCAAGCAAAACTCCTAGGTCGTTTACTTGGTTTTTTTTTTGAGATGGGTTATAACGGCAGATCTTGTTTAGTGTATACTAGTCGTCAATAATGCGAGATTAATTTGCAAGCTAATACTATCCGTAAGAATAGTAATCACTTTGAAAATGCCTCAATCGTCAGCATAGGCAACTCTATCGGTAATATACGATAATACTAGTCCGACAAGAGCTGGCGAAAATCCAATGGCATCTAGTCCGTCTAGGAGAAGGTTTTTGTAGTAGACCGTTCGAACACAAATCCATACGGATGGATTGACAATAGCGGGTTGGCATAGTTATAGATCCTGCTATAAAATACATTTACAGATGCTGAAGCAATTTCTAAATGTTTGCACTAAATACTTCCTATTATAGTACCTGTGACGTGCGATTCCATGACGTCGATCTCTTACCACCCATGCACTTCCAAGACGTGTTGGGGTCACTAAGACACACATTCAACGCATCTTTGATAAATTTGGATGCCTTGTCAATCATGTTTTTACTATGATACGTCAGTTAATTAAAGAAAATCTTGGTAGTGCTGCTTTTATTTTCTACTCATTTCTAGTTCTAGTAACTGGGGAAAATAGATAGTAAAAGTAAGTTGATCAAATAGTATCTCAGCCTGGAGTTAGTTGGAAGAAGGAATGACTTCAGTTCAATGGAATTGCATGTGCATATATCTGCTCTTATTCATTACAATCTGCTTTAGGTATTTTTTGCTTAAGTAAACTTGTTCCAACGAGACACAAAATAATTTGTGTTACATAAGTCTAAGGCCCAGTAGAATATTTGAAAACTAAAAACTATTTGCGCATTTCTATGCAGATGTCTTGCACAAATTTCAACATTTCAGTAAGTCATTCCTAATACATAGTACACATAGCACAAATGGGATATTAGAACATACACGCATATTAACAAATTTAACATTATCGAAAAAATAATTTAGGTTATAGTAATAAATGTGCAAATAAATTTCAAGTATGTGTAGCGATATAACAGTTAGCAATTAAAATGAAAGGTCTCCGAGATGTCATCCGGAAGACACTTGGCATTGCATAATAATTGGCTAATAATGACATCCCACTTAGAAGAACGTGAGCAACTGAGCATCTTCGTAGTTATGAACGTTACCTAGTAGAAACTGGACACATGAAATGAAATATCGACTAGAAAAGTAGCTTCTTTTTTTACAACTTGAAAAAATAAGATGGAGGGTGTAGGAAAGCTATTTTTGCATTCCATATAATGGTTGCAATTTTTAGTCGATGCCTTTAAAGTGAGAATGTTGACTATTTCAACTATTGACTGGTATAATTGCTTCAGCGGTTGGTTTGAAAGAATGAAAAAGTGTGTCAATCCTTGTGGAGAATACTTTAAAAATAATAAAGCACTTTAAATCAATCTACCATTTACTGTTACGGCTGTGCTGTATGTAAAACTAGAAAGAGAACCCTCGTATACGTATTTTATACTTGTACTTACTGACAAAGAGCTAAGATTCGTTCAACATTTTCAATGAACTAATATACATGTGTACATACATAGATCAAGCCATTCCCTACTTAGAACTGTTAGTTTAATAATTTGAAGTATGCCGGCTTTTATATTTGCAACTTGAACTGCGTCAATAGATTTGTTATTATCGCTCTAAATGCGCGACCTATTTAATTATTTTCATCGTTCGTGTTTTTTTTTTCTTTTGAATCAAAAATTCTGCATTCCGACCCCTGCAGCAAAGCAATTATTCTACCGACAATTTGGGTCAGCAAATCGTGTGTGCGTGCTTCTATTTCTTTACGGAGAACTCGTAACATACAAATTTATTCAACAGTTAATTCTTTTGTGATTCGATTCACCGTTGGTTAGCGAAGGTAACACTAGCGGCAGCAGATTTGTTTGCGTCGAAGAAACGCTATTTGGCAACCGTTCAACGATGTCCTGACCAATTTTCTTTGGCTCCTTTTCTCTGCTCGCCCATTGACGATTGCCGTTACATCATCCATACAATTACCATTATGCAGGTACGCCTACGAATTAGTCGCCGAACAGCTGTGGTTAGAGAATTTAGTGTCGTAATGGGTTTAGTAACGCAGTTACTGGGTAAATGCATGGAGACTGGTTGAGAGTTTCGCACAAGCAGGTAGGGTCTTTATGTGTTTTCAATGACTCACTTTCGCCTCCTCATTTTGGTTAAGGCGTTCGTATGTTGATATTTAAATACCCGCACAGGCGTCTGTCTTGCTGAAATAATCTATACCAGTGAAAGTTTGCATTCTCATGAATAGGTCTAGCCTACCCACATAAGTAAAATGGTAAGCATTGTACATAATAGGGATTACTGAGTGAGTAATTTGTCTTTATGAGATTTTAAGGGCACTATAAATCATCTTTAAGTATGACATTAAGAAAGCAAACGATAAGAAGATGCAGAAATTATATGCGTGTCTAGGATGAGACCTGGATAATGATTGATGTTTGCATTTTAGGAACTGGAGAATGTACAGCTTCACTTAAAACGATGGAAATTCTTATAATACAGCTTGTGAGATTCTCATACAGTTGCGAACACAATCCGTTCCCATGTAAATTTAAAGTAGTAAAAATCAATCGTTCATTGTTATAGCTTACTATTGAATTAGTAATGCGATTGGCTCTCGTAGATTGAATGTAAAGCATGGAAATACGAAGATTAATTAATTAATCGGGTCGGATTTGACCTGGACACCTTTTTTTTCACAATTTTTGAACGTGAATATTTCAATAATAATATTCCATACTTGTTTTCTCAGGTATCATAATTACCAGTTATTTATGTGTTAAGTGACGTATGTATTAAGAATTCTATTCACTATAGTAATAATTTAATAAAGTGATTTAACATACTCTGTTATGGTAATCAATATACTCCGTAAAAAATGAATGAATCCGAACCAATAACAATCTGTTTTATATGAAAAGAAATTTGAGTCAACTTTGACCCAGTTACGATGAATAGAATGAATATTATGGTGCTATAAGTACAATTTTGTCCTTATAGTATACACGTTGTCTTGTGTACAAAATAAAATTATTTTAATTTCGAATACTCTGAAAGAATCAACACAAACTGGTCTCAAAAACAAATCGATTCATAAAGTTACAGTTTGCAAAATATAATAACAAAAATTCAAAGCAGCTTTGGCTAAATTTATTATAGTTCATGTGATAATAATAAATAATGGAAGACAATTCAAAATTATCTCATGTTCCCTTAAATTTTCATGTATTTTAAGTATTCAATATCTTGAGTGTAATTAATAAGTAAATTGTTTTCTAAGTAAAAGTATTATTACCTTAGATCGCTACTATTGCAAAATGTGTAGGAAATAATGTACAGTGTGTCCATGTATTTGATTCAAAATAGGAATACTTTTATTTTACAAACAACGCAAAAGTATCGGCACACTTTGCCGTTTGGAGGACCCCATACATCCTCGAAGCAGCCGTCAATACAAACAAAATTAATGATTGATGCTTCATTACAAATACAATTATAAAGTAAAAACGTATTGATGATCCAATCAGTGCCTGTTTCGGATGGTGGAAACGCGCACGTATTCATTGTAACTTAATGATAATTGCTCCATCTATAAATAGTTTTTATTGTTAAATAATAAATTCGCTAACGTTGCTACAACGACCGATTTACGTTCTTCCAAACGTCAATTTTGATTTTGTGGTGTAAGTTTAGCGTATTTCAAATCCGTTAGATTTTCAACAAGATGACAAATCATAGTGAGAAAGCAAAGAAGCGACTTCGCAAGCGTATCTCCTCCATGGATGCTATACGAAGCCAATTCAGAAATAATTACCATAGGAGAATGAAGCACGAAAGACACAGGGTAATCGATAGTCATCGATCTATTGCGCCAAGCTTGGCGACCGTCGCAAATATCATCAATCAAAGTTATAACGAAGTAAGGGCTGACATACTATCGAAGGATGATTTCTTCGATTTTTGGACAGTTAACGAAATTTTGGACTTACTTAGAGATGTACAGGAAGAAGTACTCCTGGAGGAAATGGAACAGAGAGCTAGGATGTTGATTGCTGACATAGAAGATGAGCTGTGTCATTTGCTTAACAACCAGTCGATGTCTGTATGTTGCGTTTGTGAAGGAGAGATTGGAGCCAACGCGCCACCGAAGAGTATATTTTGTGGAAATTGTTTCAGTCGATGTTTTCAAGATGATATGTAATTTTTGAAAGTAATAAATGCTATAAATGATTACATATTTAGTAAATTATGTTGAAAAGTAAGGGCATTGATGGTGAAGGAAAACACAAATAATAATTCGTACATACACATGGATAACCAAATTTGAATTAATAGCCACATACAGCCTTGGCTAATAAAACAGAGCGCGTGTAAATTTTTGTAAATGTATAAAAGGTACATATTGTTTCAATATAAGTGAAGAAAATGTTCTTGCGAATTACCCCATAATAAAACATCAAGGTGGTCGTTAGGAACTAACGCGTGGTTAGTATTGTCGGCATCACGACCAAAGTTTCAAAAAAACTCTTAAATTTCACCAATATTTCGGTTTTATTTTAAGGCTTTATCGGGATGATAAATGAGTTTAAAGTAGATCCAAACGTGTGAATATAAGGTTCGTAGGAGATTTGGCTGGTGAATAAGTTCATCAAGACTTAATTATTGATTTCAGTTTCAACAGTAAATTTAAATTGGTTAAGCTGTTAAACATATTGAGTTTCTTTTTCTTTCATTTAAAGTTTCGTATTTTTAGTTTAGTATGTTCTAGAACGTTACAGTCGTTTTATTATTGTGCACTTTTGTCACATAGTAAATACATTTTATGTTGTTTGTACCAACTAACGATCTTTTTATATTTTTTTATCTTAAAATTTTATTGTTATTTTAATAGTCGCCCTTTTCAAGACTTTATACAAAGTCGAAAATTTGGTACACCAAATAAAGAATTAAACCTAAGCAGCTCTTTATCTTTACGCCTATCTAACTGTGATTTTTGGGTCCAAACTAAGCGTCATTAATAGAGGCATTTCCGCGCATTGTATCGTGCGAGTATGTGCCTACCCACACACAGAGAGCCAATGGGAGAAGCTACTAACTATTAATGTCGAGTGCCGATCGGAGATGCATGATGAATGTACATATTCACATATATGTGTCAGTAACATTGCAGCACTGTGTTCGGTACAATAATAAAACGTATTATTTAAAAACATTGTAAAACGTGTACCTTCTTAACAGTTATAAAATTAGATACCACGAACGGAATAGGATCTAAATTGCTCGATATCTACCAATATAGTGACAACAGTCTCTGAAATTAGTTAACGGATCTGCAAAGACACTCTCTCACTTTTTTTAACGCGATAGCTTTTTTTGTATCATTTATATCATGTAGCATTATACTTACTTCGTCCTGTACTTGCACTCATTTAACTACTTGTACTTGACTCCGTTAATGAGTGCGGAATAGAAGTATTACAAAAAGTTTTTAAATCTGCTTCAAATCTTAAGAGCTAAATAAAACTAACTGCAAACTAATGCATCGCCGATCGGCGGTCGCCGCTAATATTAACTTCGCCCATTCAGCAGTCTGATACGTACTTACCACAATGGATCCAGTCTTCTCCGGATGCGCAGAATACCATCTCTAGTCATTAAACTCTTCTCTGCTCCAGGACTTATGCTTTCATCCGATTAAAGTTGACGTGTGGACAACGCTATTGAAATACTTGCGGTAGCGATATGCTTTCAAGGAAACAAATTGTTTTATCTATCACAAGAAAATAATACCGCAAGTGATTATTTATGAAACGATAAAAATAAAAGTTACTCAAAACATACCATCACTATTTCGATTATATATTTTTATCCTGTAGATACATTTAATTTCCTAAAGTTGGTGAATAATTAACAAATTACTATTATCTATATATTATACATTATTGATTGATATCACAACACACAAGATTGATTTTAGTTTAGCTAATTCTTGTAGCTTTCTTTTTTATTTTTTTTTATTAGATCGGATTTAGGTTCAAGTAGCTATTCTTCATTGTAAAGAATAGTGCCATATCTATGAAGAAACGTAAAATAAATAAAAGGTTTTGTTGTTTAAACTTGAACAAGACCCACGAAATTGAAAACTTATTGGTCGGTAGTGTAATACTTACTAAATTGAGAGATACCTTTTTATTTAAAGGCCTTTAGATAAAATTGTCACTCTATCCATATAATCTCAGGTTGGAGATGATTTTTTTGCCTTTATTCTATTTTGTAGTCGCATCCAAAGGTTTGAACTTCTGAAAACGCGTTAATTACCTGCACCAAGAGATTTTAATAATTTTTGAATATATTTCAATGAAATAAAATATTTTGAATTTTAAATCTTGAAATTTACGATTACATCGATTTAATTTTTTACATCTGTTCAATTACATGGAAAATTAAAATCAATAGCTTTTTATCTTACATTTGAAACGATCTAAAGTATTTAAATTATTTTTTAGGTTTAATTTTAATACATTGTTAAAGCAACTTTCCAATCGCAAGTAAAGGTTCAAAGATTATATTTTGGGGGAAAAAAAATTAAAATCGTTGGTCCATTTTTCACCTAAGTTAGCGCAGGTTTATATGGAATCCTCTATAACATAACCGCCCTGAAGAGGTCTGCAAGTTGCGAGTACCCGTTACTTTTCCTCACGTCTATTTCTACAATAACCGAACGAACCCAAAAACATAATACAAGGACACATATACGATTATACACATCGTAGCAAAGTGCTTCGAGGAGAGCCAAAATGGAAATTTTTTTTACAAATTCATTGAGCTTGATCAAATAAGCTGTAAGTAATGAGCATTCGAATTACAATAAGACATGGTTACCATAACCATAGGAGTCACGAAACGAAACTACAGAAACAAGGTTTGAACAGTCAATGGTGTCGTTTTGCAAGTTATATGTTCAACAGTATTTGTTGCTTACACCGAGGTAAAACATGCCTGCAGAGGAGAATGTTTTCTGGACTTCAACTAAAGAATTATAAACTTTATTGAACGGACTCAACCTACACCGCTTATATCACTTGGGACACCACACAATAAAAGCCTGACCTGATCAAGTTTATATATGCAAGGTACAAGGTCCGAAGAATGCTTTGATACAAAAGTCTATAAATGTTCTAACAATAAAGCCAGGCAATCTGGTGCATTTATTTGCACTCAGTGTATTCACTATGTATATATTAATTTACCATTCAGTGTGAAATCTAGATCCCTAATCTTACAAAATTCTGTTAAGATACTCCCATTTAAAGTGTGTGGAAATTGAAATGTACACTTATTTCTGATATGTTTTCGGGCCAAATCTGTCTAGGTAATGTTACAGCTCGACGTGCTCTATAATCGATCCATTAGATTTAAATACCCTTATAAGAATCATCAATCTATTGAAGAAAAACAGAATTTATTTCGTTAATATTACGGATTGAAAAATAACGGTCCCAGGTTGATTCTTCATCAGGACTGTTCTATTCCAGAGACGTTAGTGTTAACCTTTAATGTTATAAATTCTTGTCGATGGTACACGATAATAATGGTTAAACATCCGTCAACATTATCGTAATTTCATTAAGCTCAGTTTAGGTACGCAATTCGTGCTGTGTCTGATTGTAAATTACACGAACCTAACATTTATGACATATGTAACGAGCTGTTGGACTGGCAACGATTTATAATTCACATATGAGGTATTACGACAAGCTGGAAATGCGGACCGATTGTGCGGACATAACGCGGTACACAACACGGCGTAGATATTTACGACTGCAGAACGTAAACAGATACATATTTCTCTGACAAGTAAATTTGCTGGCTAGTTTATTAATTATTTTCTGGCTTTGATGTTTCACATATACAACCAGCAAGGCGTTTTCATTTTTCGTTATTGTATACTATATACGAAATTATTTTAAGTTGACGTCTAGCGATATATTTAATCATTGAGAATTCCCATGTTGTATTGCATCCATATTGTGTTTATACGTCTTGTAAATATTTTCTAAGACAGCTAATTTTACGTAAATATTAACGTTGTATTTTCCTTCGGTAAACAAACATATGAGAAAAGAATGATTGTTTTCAACATAAAGTTGTAATTTGTGACTCTTTCACAACTACTTTGTTAGAATAGAGTGTGGGAATAGGCTTATATATCTTTTAGTTAAAACTATGTGGATGTAGTTAGCTGTTATGTGTACATACGAAATAATGTAGGTAATTATATATTTTTTAGAGAAATTTACAAAATTATTTGAGATATGTATATTGAAGCTATAAATGGGTTGCATGTATAATTAGTACTATCGTAATCCTTTCAATAGTATATATCTTTTATGTAAGATTACTACAGCATTTTCCGTAATAAACCAACCAAAGATTAGATTTCTTCGTGCTTAACAGCAGTGCATCATCTGCGAGCTGCCGTTTTCTTAATACTTTAACTTCGAATGAGGAAATTTGGTGCAAACGACTCCAACTTTTTTAAAAATAGAAATGCTTCATAATGTTATTACGAGACAAATACAAAGTAAATCAGACATTACGAAGGAGCAAAAGGTCCAGACAGGCAAGGGTCTAGTACAATCCTCTCGTGCCAGTGGTTGACTTACTACTGATTGTTTTATAAAAAAGCAAATTTTGCAACAGTGGACCATTTATTGGTCCTTACAGAAGTTTCTATCCCAGTATGTATACGTCGGCGGTAAACTTTGAAATTCGCTAATCTCCTTTCTATGTATCTGGTACAAGAAGTGTCAACAAACATCGTCGAATTGTTTCATTGGTTAACCAACAACTACCATTTCTTCCTGCAATGGATCAACTTTGGGCAAATGCCGAAATTGGCTTGAAGGTGCTCGATAGCGTTATTTACTAGGGTCAATCCTTCTTCCACTAACATACTTAGAGATCGAGCTTACGGAAGTATGAGGTAAGTTAGTGTTAATTGTTCTGGTTAATGATAAATGAACGAAAGCGAAGAATACTTTAACATATTGTGGAAAAAAAAGTTTATTCACCCCTACAAATTCTTAGTTTTCTACAACATATGTTTTACTTTAATCTTCGTGGTAAATTTATAAACTAATGTTGGTTTACCAATAACAGCAGTGCAGTAAGGCATTGTTCTACAATCGCAGCGGTGCGTCAATATGAACTCTGCATAATTAGGAAACGTACGCGATTAGTCGCGTGCGGCTAATACTACAGCATAGTCACTTTGATATTTCTCATTCGCATTTTCCCAAACGAAAGTTGCAGTTGCATTTCGCAGTATTTTAAATATTATGTAAATGTTTTACAAAATTGAAAGTGAAAAAATTGGAAGATCTTTTTTCTCTTTTCGGAGTAATTAATCATTTGTCATCCGCTGTAAACCTTATAAACCGGTCGGCATTTCAGATATTTCTCTCGAATTTCCTCTCTTTTGTTTAGGTAATTTCTCGTTCGAAGCTTGTCCGCCGTCATCTGCTTATTTTCTCCTCGTGTTTTCTTTTCGCCGCGCCAGAAGTTTTTTTTGTGTGTTTCGCGAGTGTGAGCGCAAGAGAGGTGAATGTCAACGACATACGCACACGGGCATACGCACGAACCGGCATTATAAATAGGCATCGGGGGTCTTTGACACGTGAAAACAAATAAATTTTTCCTGCGATGATGATTACGTATGTGCGTAGACGAGGTGTACTAGTCAGGAAGGGGACTATCCATCTTTTAAAGTTAAGCGAAACGAAATATACAAACGACGACGATGCACTTTTGGCATATCCTTCCTGTACATCTTTCGTTCAACATCGAACGAGTCTAACAGCGTGAAATGGGAAAAACGGAGAAATCTGTCTATGAAAGCAAATATACATGTTGCGTTGTGCAGGTATGATGATGAATACTCCACAGAACTGCAATACGTTACGGTTAATGAGGTCTGATGATTGATTTATTTCTGCTAAATGCGAAGACAAGTTGCCCATCAAATACCAAGTATATTTTATTATGGTACTGGTGATACTTGACTTTCCTTACGAGGCACGTCCAGGCGCCAAATGTGAATGTTTATACATATTACAACAGGCATGAAATATGTTCGAGGGTAGTCTCTTAAGTTTCTACACACGATCACTAGATGGCCTTATTGAGATTTGATATATTTTCGCAAAATTTTACAGTGATTGCACAAAAAACAGCGGAATACTTTGTGAAGAAATTGAAATTTTGCAGAAAGATTTCGCTAGACGACTTTAGTAGACCTAACACAACAATGCCTCGAATCGCTTCGTTCAACTTTTGATAACAAAACACCATCAAAAAGACCATTTTCAAAGTGGAATGGCGAATATTTTGAAAAATAGTAAAACGCTAAACGTATTTATTTTATTAAATATAACAATAAAACGATTTATATCAAAAGATTTTTCTTTGATTAGGTATCATCTCTCGTATTGTTTATAAAGTGCTAAAGATGTTAGCTAAATTTAGGTATAGAAATTTAAGGACGGAGCATTTCTCAGTATTGCCCATGATTTGAGTTAAACAAAACGCGTTTTCTATCGAATGTTCTTGACATCAAACTAATTGATAGTTTGGTTTGACGTCTGCAGTGTTACTAAGTGTTGCCATGCAACACTTAGTTAAACTTCTACGTGGAGGCTATGTAATTATCAGTTTGTAATACTTTACGTCTGAAATGATAATTTAATATACTAAAAAGCAGCGTCTAGAAATGTGATACTCGATTGTTGTCGTGCAAATATCTTTACAGGTTTATGTTGTCATTATGTAACTTTCTAAGTTGTACAGTATGGAAAACTGCTACTTTCAGACTTCATGCGAATTCACATAGCATATTCAGTTGCAGCAACAAAACTGACCTCGTCTGAATGCATTACTCTGATATACCCGAGCAAAAGGACAGTACTAACATATTTCGCTCTGTGCAGAAGCATCTTTGATCGTGGAGGTTCTAACGGAGCATTGCCGGGTCTAGAACCACCTCTTCAGGATGGGATTAACTGAAGATGTGCCTTGCCGAAGAGAAGACAGCAGAGTATCTCCTTCATAGGCAAGCGTTAGGCGCTGACGATTGCATGAAGAACTATCTTAGGTGAAGAACAACGTCTGAGCGGTCTTTCCACACAGCATCCTAATCAATTAAGCACTAACAAAAATATCAATGCTTTGTGATGGAAGTGATGGAGTTTATTGATATTAAATGCCAGTTTATCGGGTAGATAGAATTAAGGAATTTTGTGTAAGAAACAAATACGGTAGCGTTGATGATGGATACAAGACTTGTTCCCGATTCTGTTATGGCTGCGTAGTGATTGCTGCGACAACGCATTGTTGAAACGTAGTGATCTAATAACAAAGAAGATCTCGTCGAAGTCATATTCGCAATAGCACAACATTGTTTTGGCATTTTCACTTTGGAACACTGTAGTATTGTCATCTCGAAAGCTATTCCCAGGAATCTCAGTGTTTTAGAGAATCTTGCGTTGTGTGTTCTGTGCTCTAAAAGTCTATTATTAGTAACGTTACAAAGGAATTTACAACAATGAAAATACTGCCTATTCATTGCAAGATATGTGATATAATTTGTTCACTCTTTCTTGAGCTTGCCTCTATGTTAAATCAACGTTAATTGAAATATTGCATATGGTTTTACCATATATTTTACATGAGATAATCGACAGCTTAAAACAAATTAAAACCATTCCAGCAGCGAGGGAAGGGGTGTTTTGTAGCATTATGTAATGTATTAACAGCACAGTAAGCACCGTAATAACTAGTATAACAGTGACAGTTTTATTTGGAAAAAAGTAAAAGTTGATATTTACTGTACCACGAATGATGAAGAAAAAGCCTCGATATTCACCAGTTCGAGAAAAAATGAAAAATGACTGCATAAAGCACTTAATATGCAGGAGCATTTAGAGATAAGTTCCCGCAGATTGAAACTGTCTCATTAGTTTCACTTGAAGCCAGTCGTTGCAAGAAATTAATTTCTGCATTTGCCAGAGCTACATTCAAAAAGAATAGCGTATATATCGAATAGGCATTGAGCAGCTTGACTTGCAAATTGTTGTGTGTGTATCGTGGTAGTTGTATAGTAGTGTAGGTCGTAGCAAACTCAACAACAGATTAGAACGACGCGAATCGCATACTAATTAATATGAAGACGATCATTTAACCAACGATTGAATATTTGCACGTGTTCCCTCGGGCTCGAAATCTCTCGTGCACGACGATTGGTTACTTCATAAACCTTACTTCAAATAAAGGAAGTTTATTTAAAGAAATATTTTCGTTTCTATTGCGGAAATAGTACTGTACAGGAAACGATAATCTGGCGATGTTTATTTTAATTATAAGTCGCAGATACGTTATACATTAGCAACGGAGAGCTATTGTATTTTCGTAGGAAGTTACATAACAAAAATTGTTCTTTAGATAATTCCGTGTTTAAAACCAACCGCATATGGAATATCTTTCATATAGTAACAATTAGCCATTTACAATATTTAAGATTGCCATGAGAAATGCGTATTAATACTAACTTTTGTTCTTTACTCACGATCGTGGGATAATGTAAAAGAAGTATAACCCTGGAAAGAACATTTTAATTCGTGTCCTTCTGTTTAACACTATTACATAATATCTTAGAGGCATGTTCCAATTTTATTAGCATTTCTTTTTAAAAGGCAAAGAGCGATAATACTAGTGTTATTTTGTAACAGCTAATATTTGACATTCCATAAAATTTTATAGATACTAGTAGCATATTAGTTTAACAGTAACGAATTTGCATAAGCTTTTACTCCCAATTTGCGAGAATTTTTTTATTTCCTTGCATTTTTGTAATATTGTTTATGATAAGCTGCTGGCTTTGCCGTTCGTATTAATGAAATGTCGGAGGTACTATAAAACGACGAATTACGCATACGCTATCTTCGCACAATTTGACTGTTGCTTCATTACTTTGTGTTTTTACATTGATATTTATTATTACTAAACCTTATGTAAATCTGTTTACGTTATCATACAACTTTCCTGATTCGAAAATTGATTTTGTTGCTCCAGCCGTTAAGTAGCATCTTGTTGCTAATTTGTTGCATTATTATATTAACCGTTGCGTGAGAACCGTTACACCTAATTCTTGTTTCTTTATATGTATACGTATAAAATAACTGCTGCCGAGCCTTGTACAAGTAGAATGTAACAAATTATATCTATAATTACACTATTACTACTTCTTAATTAAATGAAGGAAATTTCGAAAGTGGAAATATCTTAACTTATTAGTACTTATAAACAGTGTATTTAAACAAGATTTCATATCGCTACTGGCACCATAAGATGACGCATACCACGATGACATTTTTATACAGAGAATAGTACTACTGATACTTATTTAAGCAAAGAGTTCCAGACACCTTTGAGTTTTACAATAAATATTTAAATAAGAACTTTGCCGAGGCTTGCTGAATTTTACTAAAAAATCTTGCTTACTATTCATTTATTAAAATAAGTTACATTGTAACAAAGAATTATGTTATTTTATGTTATGTTACTATTTATTTAGTAAAAATGTCGGTTTTAGAGGTGCAAATCTCTTGGCTTTACAATAAATAAATGTTTAACCAAATTCGCAACAAAATGTGCCGTTCAGCCCTCAAATTTTCTTAAAAAAAACAATCGGAGTAGTTGAACAAGTTAATACGTCCTTAAAGAATTACATTAAAATATAAAAAATTAAAAAGTATACTGAAAACCAAGAACATATAAATAGGAGGAATATTAAAAATATAACGTCGTAACCTCGGCCCTCTGCCCAGGCAATTTTTCGGCGGAAGAAAATACTTTCACTTGCGTAACTTCGTTATTTCCAAAAATTCCCACATATACTGTTATTGGGATTCTCCACTGCGTTCGTCAAATAAATCTCTGAGCAGCTAGGTGGCACCATTACTAAATATTAGTTAATCGCTTTATTACTAGAAGACGGTAGGGATTGCGAATTAATAGATTACATCAAAACCCATATCGAGTTGCAAGAGAAACATTGATTTATGAAATGCAAATTAACATAAAAACCCTAAAAAATACGAGAATATCTCTTTGTTCCTGGGAGACCTGAAAAACCGTCGAATCAGAATACATCCCTCAAGTTAACCACACTGATTAAGAGTTATGGTGGCTACGCTGGGAGAGGGCGGCTGTTGATTTAACAAAAAAACATTTGGTCTCGTTTGTATACGGCGAAGCAATTTTTTTTATTCTTATTATCTTCTTCTTTCTTCTTTTTATCTCAACAAAAAAAAAATTGTTGATTTAACAAGCGACCCTCTCGGTGTAGGGTAGTTTAATATTAAGCTAGCGTAGCGATTGTTTCTCGGGATAAAAATTATTTTTTCTGTTTGATTAGTAATAAATTAGCAACACAAAATGCCGTTTAGTGCGTGTTGACATCTGCACTGAGTTAAAAATTACGAGTGGTCACACTAGCTAAGCTAAGCTAACGCTGTCGTTATTTCCCGGAAACGGCTTAAGCAGCAAAAGCAATTCTTGCGTAACAAATTAGCAACAAAATATGAAGTGGCTAAGTCAGCTTAATGTACATTAAAAGAAATTGAGTATTATTCTTACATTTTGATTGGCGATACTTTCTGTAATTTTTAACGCATTTTATATAAATAAATGCATAATATACATAAAAAACATTTTAAGCTATTTAACAAGGTTTAACTGTTTGCAAATATATCATTATAGCTCTCAGGATTTAAGAACATGTATTTTAAGTTGGAAACGAAAATGCTTTTTTAGAAAGGCAATTCCGGAACAAATCGTTTGATTTTCGATTGCGTAACAGGTTAAACTACTACTTTTAACATCAATACCATCAAATTATTCCGCCAAAGACATGCCTGTCAAAGAAGGGAATTTCCTTTGAAAATATATCACAATAACTATCAAGTAGATGCACCAGATTAACGGAAATGCAATTTTCTCTTCAAAAGCCCATTGCTCTGCGTTTTTTTCTCTCTTAATAGTCTCAAAATATAATCGTCATGCTCGCGTCGACACTTTTATTCGCTGCTAATAACCGTGATTCCTGAAGGTTCCTTCTTCGTTCATCGCTATGCCATTATCGTCATTTGCGCATTCTAAAGGACGCTTTCACGTAGCGTGCACGTAGCCAAATCGTTCCCGTTGGACCCATAAAATCGATGTGAATGACCAGAACACGTTCTGTTATTGTTATTATTCTCGAAGGCGAAGGCAAAGTGAAGGAGAATCGTACACGGTCAGCAATAAATGATAATTATATCTATGGATCTGGTCTCCTTCTCGTTAAAATGTATGTAATGCAATGGGTATATGTTCACGTACCTTATACACGCACACCAGTATTTTACCCGTACAACGACTCGTCGAGATAATTCTGTTATTCGAATGCTTAAACGAATGAGGAAGTCATGTCTTGTTGGTGAAGTTCTTCGGCGAGTCGAGGTTGGTATTTACATACTTAATGAATTCGCAGAATATAGTGATAAATAAATTAGATGACGGTACAACGCAGTCACGAAAGTAGTTCGAAAAGCCTCAAGCATCTATGAAGATGACGTTACTCGTATTTCGTTGAAAAAAAATCATTAAATTCAAAAATGTGTGCGAGGGCCAAGTACTGCAGTGAATACTGATAACATTGGAAAAGTTCTGGTGCTAGACGACCATCAAATTAAGGTTAGAAAAAACCAGAGCCTGTGGGTGTTTGTCATATATTGGCTGAAGATTTGGGCATAAAAAAGCTAACCTCGCTTTGAATACCACGCTTGCTCGCTGAGGACCATTCAAACGAATATTCCTAAAACTCTGTTGAAGCAGTTTGAGTGAAATGAGTCGGAGTTTTGGCGTCGATTAAGATTTGGAGATGAAACTTGAATACACCAGTACACTCCTGAAGCCAACGCACAGTTGAAGCAGGGTACTACGAAGCAACAGTCTGGTATGTTGAGAAATAAAACTGTTTGACAAAAAATCCTGTGTTAGGTTGCAAACTCTTCAGACTATCCTCATAAGTAGTAGAGTTATGCACGTGACTTATCGCTTTATTTAATTTGTGGTTGAAGTGGCTTGTTTGTTAGCAGAGAGTTGAGAAACTATTAAAGTTTCTCGGAGCAGTTGCTTCAATGCAGTTATTCCATTTCCTATTAGTACTTCTTATGTTTAATTTATTAAAAAAGTTTGAAAGACATCGGTTGCTAGTCTCTGAAGCTGTGCCTTACGAAACGATTTACAGATGTGACGATCAGATTTCTATGAAATTTTAATAATGTTGAGGTTCGGGTATTTAAGAATGTTTACTGTAAAATTTTCAAATATATTTAAATGTGTAATTTTTTAAAATAATTCAGTTAAAACAGACTGACAAAAGTAAATTATTATTTCACATTTACTTCTAGTTAATCTCGGAGATAAAGCATCTTGAAACACCAATTCTGCGTTTATGCGTTTACAAATATTTTCTAACAGTGGGGAAATCTGCTGGTAGTATGGCAGACGATCTTCGAAAGCAATGATCACTGTAGCTCCCTGACCCTGGTAATCTTAAATACATATTTAGATATTAGATACCTGTTGGAATTTTTTCTTGGCATTCCAGCTAGAAGGTTTAAAGAGAATTACCATCATATTCTCGAAAATAAAAAATGTAGTAGGTAAGATCTGGTTTTCTTAATGCACTTAAGTGCAATATTTTACGGCTACAATAACTGTTACTGATGGAAATAGTTTTATTTCTTAATTGTAACATAGATTTGATATTTGATAAATGTAGTGCACCAGTCATTTGACTACATATCAGTCTCCTGTGCTCTACTTTATCACAAAATAAATATTAATTCCCAAATATTAACATTTAAATTAGAAATCTACATACTGGGAAATGCCCAACACGTGTTACAATATAATAACATAGTAATATATGCATTTGTTACGCACAAACAAAAAGATTACGATCATTAAAGGAAAAAAGTATTTGAATACATTTTGAAATTTTGTAAATAATCAAGTACCGGTAAACAGCAGAAAGTCTGCACATGAGGGCAACGTTTGCGTTTCGTTCTTGTTGCGATGATTACACAGCTAAGAGGAAAACAACTATGCACCTATTACTTACAAAAAGCAAAGTGGAGATTCCTGTGCCATCATACAAGCAAGTAAATAGATACAAATAAAGATTTGAATTAAATTGTAAATTTAAGTAGTTGAATCAATATGTCTTAAATGACATGAAATCCGTAAAATCGCGCGTAATAAGTAGAAAACCCAAATCAGAGACATTTATTGGGAGTAACTTAATGCTCAGAAGAATAATGATAATAAAACAGTTAACCTTTAGTAATAATTGCCCAATCAAATAAATACCCGAAGCGTTGTTTATGGAAAGCAATAATTTCCTGAATTATGAATTTTTCCGACGTCCTAAGGTTGTTAAAAAAGAAAAACATTGAAAAAATCTTTGAGATTACTATTATACATGCTATGTAGGCGCTATACATTTTAGTCAGCGCGCTTGTCACCATATTTCTAGTTACACAGAGTACAAAAAAGTCTCATTCAATTTATTATGGTTTACATAATTAAGCCGTAGCTATATGTGTACATGATACGTTATTCCACGGCATCACCATATTTTAATGATTATACGAACAGATCAGACATGAAAATTTATTCGTGGAGTCGATAATTTATTTGTTTACGTTGAAACTGGCGTATAGATAGAATCGTCGTCGATTGATCGATGAAATAACCGCCGAATTTAACTTCGGCTATAGTTTGAGAAGTACGGGAACGTATCGCAACCATGTTAAAATAGATATGCAAATATGTATTTTCGTAATAACTCGATGGCGATACCGTGTCATCGGCGCTTATTTATGCTAATTGCAACGAATACGAATTAGGTACACACATGGCACTGAATTGTAAATAACACTTATGTATGTACGTATATAGTGTGTAAATGTGTTTGTGTGGGTATGAATTTTACTGATACTATTTTTGTGGTTTTCATGCGTAGCATTGGAGATACGTTAAGGTGTGTATTCATTGTTTTTTTTTTCTTTGAGTTTTATGTCAAAGTGTCTTAATAAACTGTTTTTATATCTTCCTTGGATTGAGCAGTAAATGTTACACTGCCATCCAATAATATTTACAAAAGTATGTAAAAATGTACGGTATCTATGCCTATGTAGGGAAACTGGAGCTGTACCTAAATTGTAAAGTGCGTATCGTTGAACTTTAGGGTTCCATGTTTTGTAGTGGGCAAGTAATATTGTTTTCTTAAAAACCAGCCTCGTGGGCGTATACATGCCGCTTCGATCGGCATTACAAAAATATTTCGTAATATCTGGAGAAGATATTAGCGAAGAAGAATATCACCGCATGCTATAGCATGTGAGAAGAATAGACTAGCTGATCCGACCAAACAAGGATTTAGATACTACACACGAAGGGCGTAATGAAAATACAGGGAGAGCTACATTGGCCAAACAGATAAAGTAAAGGAACGTTCGAGGGACTCGTTCAATAAATCCTTAGTAGCTGAACTTCTTCATTAAAATAGGGTTTGGGGATGGTTTCTATGTTGTTCTTGAAGAGAATCTTGCCGATGGGATATGTGACATTTCGTATGGTTTAAAACAAGAACCTTTGAGTTGGATCAACTTTAAAGTGAATATTCAACCAACTTATATTAGAATAAGAATAGAAAAGCAAAAAAGATGCTTGGGTAGAATCAAAATGAACAAGTGTGCATAGGAAAATAAATATATAATTACAATATAGATACAAACGCCGATTGTGCAAATCTGAGTATGTGTTATTTTAAATAAAGAAGGATTTATGGAACTCTGCGTCTGTCGTGTGGGAAGGGAATTTTGTGATTGATCTGTTTGGTCACATACTTAAAATATATATACCGCGCAAAAGATATGTTCGACAGGTGTAAACCTGGAGGCAGCCATTTTGATGACCATACTGCGAATTAGGTGACACAATATATTGGCAAGTTTTTTGTTTGTCTATGTATTAAAATATTAACATTACAAAATAAAGTATAAACAGTAATATATCAGCAATTAGAAAACGATGTACTCGGCTCAGGGGCAAAAGCCTGTTCATATTTTTGCAAGATCTAACCAAGCAGCTCATAGTAAAGGAATGTACATTGTTCTATCCAATAACTAGATATTTACCAAATTTGATACTACCGTTTACAATCAACTCATTTCATATAATCTTATACCAACGTAACAATGGAATATTTCATAAATATTCTATATAAAATAAATCAAAACAAGTAACACTATTAAAGTCTCTTCTTACATAAATGTAATATTGCAATGTACCTATTTCAAATAAAATACCCCCCAAATATCTTAAAATAGACAGCACGCATAACATTTTTTTAATATTTAAAACGCCTCAATACACCCTGATTGTTAGACTTCTTAACGCATGCGATAGTGAAAAGAAGAACCTGCCAGGATGGTCATCAACATGGCGTCTCTTTTCTAAACTTTTCTATTTCATGCTCAGTTCGTATGTGCAATGAATTTTTTGCGTGGTTTTGATGCACAGCCAACACAAACATTGGTTTGATTTAGCTAGTGGGTTCTGTTAAGTTGCAAAGTAAGTTGCTAATATTGAATGAAAATATTTTTAGTTAAATGAACACTTAAATGTGCAACATTTCATGGTTTGCTGCATGAACCAATTTCTCAATGAACAGCCATGGATACCCCTCGTTAGTTATCAAATCCTATTTAACTCCTACCTGCAACCTTCAATATCATAGCAAAAAAATTCACGAATCCGCGAAGATCACACGTCGAAATCCCAACTGATTAAACCTCCTAACAACTGCAGCATTACCCCTGAAAATGTTCCATAATTAGTGTGGACGAAACGTCGGCAGAAGCTACGACAATAACACTGTTGTAATCGGGAAATCGGTGTTTATGTGCAAATAACGAGCGACGGAAGTCGAAGTCTACGTACCAGATTAAAATCTTTATTAAAAGAGAAACCGTGATTTAACTAATAACAGCTTTACAGTTTTTGAAAGAATCAGTTCCTCAAAGTCATTCTGTCACCGGATGCGAGACGCTAAAGTATGACGCAAATTTGTTGCGACCAGATTTATGAGCTACTTCGATAGCAAATTGTAGTAAATTTGCCAGATGTTATGCTTTTATTCTACAATTAAGGTGTTGTAATCAAAAAGTTCTGCCGAATCTTCAAATTTTAGCGTGTTTAGTCATTAGGTCATGAGGAGTAAGGAAACGAACTTGATTTATTTGCTACTGTCGCAACATGAGAAAACTGGCCTTTGCAAAAACTTGGCTGGTTGCCCATACTACTTACAAAAATGTAATATGGTGTAACTCCATGTGTATGGTGTAAGACCCATATGTTTACCCTTGAAAAAAAAATCAAAATTGGAGAAGTTTGAGCGGAGATCCTTAGTCTACTTTGCAGGGAATTATCCTAACATCAGCCTCTAGAAACCTTTTGGAGAAGTATAGAAGTGGCTTGATATATTATTTAAATTGAACAGCCTGTATATTTATGCACCTTTGAAATATAAGGCTATATTTTTCTAGAATCTCTTATATTTTTTTTCTCACTGAGATATTAATTTTCTTTTTAATGTAGAGTTTGTAAAAAGGATTGAATACCGTATGTTCAAGAAGCTACAATACGTTATTGACAAGTTTAAAACATTGAGAGATAAGCCTATTAAATCATGAAAAATACAGGGCTTTTTTTCTTCACATTCACAAATCTCAAAGATGTACCAATATACAGGTTATTCAGTTTAAGGAAACGCTACGTTTTTCTATACATTTTGTATATTGCAAAGTATTTCTAGGTTGTACATAGCCCAGATATACGTACGAGGTTGATTTTCGAGGAAGAAATATCAGTTGCTCACTATGACCAAGGCGTTGCTTGTGGAGCACATTGTATGCGTATCATTTATAAACTAATTTAAAATCATTCTTAAGTTACTTCTTTTGCCAAGAAGTCGTAATGATATGGTGTTCGGGTTACACTTCTGCTTAAGACAGTACCGTGGCTTACGTTCAAAATGAGTTTGAGCAATTTTTTCATGTCCTAGCAAGTTCTTTTAGATGTCATTGTCTTGCATTTTAATAAGGGTGCAGTTTTTTTTCAAAAGATTTTCAAATTTCAAATAGTTAAAAATTCCAACAAAACAGAGCAACACTTAGAAGACTTCGGATGTGAACATTTCTTCTCAAAAGTTTCTAAGCATGGATTTTATCATCGAGAATATTTTTATTTAGGACCAACAAAGAAATTTCGGTTTAAGGATTGAATGTGGTTTAAACACCAGATAAAGTGCAGTTATCTAACGCTAAATATTAGGTAAATTATTTTGTTGGTCGCGTCCTTTATATGCAATTCTGATCAAATTTTTAGTCGGTAGAGGTAAAACACCACAACTTTTATTGAAAATATTTTTTTCTATTTGCAATAATAATAAATAATGAAATAAATAGTGGTCAAAATAAAATAAAATATCCCATACATAAATAGTATTGAGGAGAAATTAATATTTGATGTAAGAATTGAAAGGACGTAGAAGGAAATTGTTAACTATAATAACTAATATAACATGAAAAATGAATTGCAAAATACCAATCTTGTAATACATTCAGCGAAGATTGTTAATAATTATAAATATTGAGTTTGAAAGTATTTGGAAAACGATTTCATTATAATTCTAAGATTAAATGAAGGCGGCATATTTAATAATTTTTAATATAGGTAATACACTACACCTACAAGGCATTAAGTATTATATATGTCCACATATAAAATCTAATCTTCAGTCAGCAACCAATAATCAACATTAATCATTATAAATTTACTATTCTTCGTTATCAGCGCATTAATAAACATTGAAACGACATTTTAATCCGTTTTGCTAAATTAGTATGCTCATAAATGCATACTTAGCCCGATAATTAAACCCAAATAGAAGTAAGATTTATGTGTGCATCTCGGGAATCCAGTAACGTAAGAGTAGCGATGTTTTTTATGTTGTATATACATAAGTAGTTAATTAAAGAACGATTAACCAATTGTGGACCCCGTTTCGATGGAAAAATAAATTCTTGCAAAATCACAATCCGACAAAAGCGATAAGTAACTTCGAACAGTATAATTGAAACGCCTGCTCTCGTCCATTTCCATATAGGGTAGCGGCATATGGTTCGGTACGACCTATTTTGCATTATATCACTTACTGGCGGTCGTTTCTTTGGCTTTGCGTAAATTAAGTTGCAGATTTATCATTGTCGTCCGAGAAGACCGTGCAAAATTTGAAGATAATACTGGAGCTGTAATTAAAACGTCGTTGTCGGTTTTCTTCGTACAAAGCGTAATCCATCCAACTGTCGGCTAGGTTAAATGTAGACCAAGGATCTTATTTTCGTAACTCGAGTACAATGCCAATAATGAGTACCTACGAGGGTAGTCTGAAAAAAGCTAATCGGCGTCGGATACCGCGCTTGTTCACTGAGTAACAAATATCCATTCGAATGAACATTTCCAAAGCCTTGTTGGAGCACCTTAGGCGAAATAATTTTTGACTTTGATTAATAATTTTAAATGAAACATGGATACACTCTTGAGGCTAAGGTACAGTGGAAACAGTATACTATGTTATGGAGTTGTGTTAATATACTCCACTTTGAAAAATTAGTAACCATAATCAGAGCACTTAC
>LR737382.1:6324902-6343456 GCA_902655005.2 Marronus borbonicus
TACAAGCTGAAGCAGAAATTGCGGAAAGACAGCCGCATTTGAAGATAATGAAAGTTTTGTTACGCCAAAATAACACACCGTCTCAAATTTCAATGATCAACATGGCGAAAATTGCCGAATTTTGCTTGGAATTGATAGACCACACTATTTACTAAATCTGGTTTCCAATGACTTTGTGTTGTTTCCTTCATTTGGAGGATTCTATTTTGAACAGAACAAGATGCCAACTTCTATTTGGACGGATTGAAGAGACTGGAGCATTGCTCGGAAAGTTGACTATCTTGAGAAATAAGCCTAAACTTGACAACAAAATACTTTTTCTGAGTTTGGCTGGAAACGTTTCAGACTATCCTCGTGTATTTGATGGATCTTTATCACTGTATTTTTCAATATATTCATCTATTAAAATTCACAAAACGTAAAATATGCACACATGTGTTGAAGCTTGAAGTTTTAGGTAATGTTTCCAAAATTAACACCTAATTTTCAATTTCAGAATTTTAAGTAAATTTTTTAAGGTTATATTAAAAATAATTTCATAAATTTTCTTAGTCTGAGTTCTTAGATCAGAGACTTTAAAGCCATTTAACTCTGAAGTAAAACTGTTTTGGAAAAATATTATTAACAAAGAGTCTTGTGTATCCCTAGTTAAAGGTATTCGCAGTTTATTGCAGATAGTTCCTTTTTTTCAAAAATATTTGTAATTTTTATATACAATTAGAAAAGTTTCAGTACAATTAGAAGGCATAGTCGAATGATAAGAATAATAATAATCTTATCTAGATGTGCGTGTCAGCTTTGAAACGACTGATTTTTGCAAAAAACACAAATAAAAAATTGCAAACTACAATATACAATTAAAAATTACAACTAAAATTAATCCGGTATACGAATGCGACGCTTAAAAATTGTGAACATGGCACAAAATAGCTTTAACCACAATGGCCACAATTATAGTCACGCCATAGAAACCTAGTTAGAAACTTATTGTGAAAGATCAGGTGTACGTCTAGTGGAAGACCAACGATAGTTTTTCTCTTTCTTTAGATTTTAACAGTTCATCTGCCGCGTGTATCTTTTGCAGATTTAAATTATTTGAGTATCAGCTCTGTCATATGGAGGGTACCCGCATCAGAAAACTAAAATACTTTAAATAATTCGCATTCTTTTAAAAGTATTTATTAAACTGTGTGATGAGTTACATGTTATTTTTTATTTTCTTATCGTCATTGCACGGATTTCAATTTATTGCACAATGTTTTTGAGAGATATATGCCTTCGAAACAATAACAACTTTTTTTGTGGTTGTGTGTTATTAATTTTAATGGATTCTTTGTAATAAATAATGACCACAAACGGCGTTTATTAACAGAACTTAAATACTCAAAGAACCTGTGTACAGGCAATGACAAGCAATTAAAATTGCGATATTGTTAGCGTGTTGAACAACTGTTGCTACGTTAGTTACTGGACAGGCTTGAACTGTGGTCTCAAACAATATGGACTAGAATACGTACATACGTCACCTAAACAATACACAAATGAACTTCTAAAGTACTTACTGAAATTTACACCATGTGGCTTCGCTCATTGTTTCACTAGAAGTGGCCATTAGCGCGGCAAAATTAATTGCTGTAAAAATTGCTGGTGTACGAGCGTCCCTACAGACTTAAGATGCAAGACAAATTAGACAAACAAATGAAATAAACTTTTACAAATCGCTAATTACTTTGTTGTAACGAAATAGGATAATTTTACAGTTTAGGACATCGTTTTTGCCGCCACCTGAAAATGTTTTGGAATCAGCGTAGACATCGTCGCATCTCTGCTTGTTGTACATAACCCTTATAACAAAATGAAACATTCATATTGAAATGTCGAATTGCTCTACAGGCCATGCAAATCGAGAGCTTTAATTTACACCATTTACAATGTACACTATTCTACCTTATATAGTTACATACTATTTTGTTCGCACAATATTAAAATTTGTGCGAAAACGGGCCCTTTTATTTACAATGGTTGATGTATGACCGACTGTACGTTTTAAAGTTTACATTGCTTTATGGCATTTTACAGTTAGATACCAAAAGAACCATATTATTACAAACAAGATTTACATTTGTAATGTTCAATTATTGTTGACGATTCACTCCAACATATTAATCGTTGCAGACTTACACGTGTCTACATGTCTGTGTAACAGTCAACAATTCACCCTGCTGTCCTCCGTCCGTAAGTGGCCAGCGTCTTGCTTGTTTTGTGTAGCTTCATCCGACGAAACCGAACAGAATGTGGAATGCTGTTTTACGTTTTGCCACTTTGAAGTCGTCTTCGTCGTTATTGTTGTGTTGCGTTGTTATTTGACGGCCGTGTAGCTTTAACGTAGTAACCTAGTTGTCTATTTAGTTGGTTGTCGTCGTTGGCGTCCCGGCTAACGTCGCCGTGCATGTCCTGCTAGCTATGTGATACTTAATTAGGCTCGAGAGATAAGCGAGTGACGCGTGCGATTTATACGCAGACCCGTTGTAAATCTGTCGTTGCTCTTGCGTCGTTTAAATTAATTACGAGCAATTGATTAATTTCATATGGGTCTTGCAATTAGCGTCTTCTGAATGCACTTTGTTGTCTCTGTGAATGTATATGTGCTTTTTGTTGCGTGTTTTATGAGCTTTTCAAATTACGGAAACGTAATAGCTGTAGAAGATTGAGAAGGAGTCACTTTGTATGCTAAGCCGAAGTGTCGCCGATGCTATCAACAATTCAACTTTGTTTCTGGTTACTTAATACTTAATGCTCTGCAGGCAAGATTATCGATATCCAATTAAATTTGTTTATTATAAATCTCACTTATGCAGCGTACAGCGTAGTCAAGATTAATACTACTAGTAGAGAATATGCCTAGTATTACCATTTTGATAACGTAAAGTATCATTAATTGTTATGAAATGTGGTAATCATTTAAAGGATATGATTTTTAAATTGAAATGTATAGACATTAATAGTAGCAATCAAAAACATTTCTTTTTGGTCAAAGTGGTAAGATTACTACGACAAGCCATGTATTAACTTATACCAAATGCCGAGGGATTTCTTGGATCCAATAAAAGTATTTATTAAACACATGAGAACTCATATAAAAGAAAATGAGAATATAACTAAAGGTGTGATAAACTGAGTCAGTAGTTCAGATAATTAATTGCTGCATTACTATTTTATTATTTTAAAAATTTACATATTTTTCACGTTTCCTTGAAGATTTCTTGTTGAATCTATGTTCTATAGATTAATATTTACTTCCGTGACATGAACTGTAGCTTCTTCAAAGGTTACAGTCCGAAAAGCTAGTAAAACTGGCGACTGCATCGATTTGGCTATTTTTTTTTAAGTAATCAAACAAAATCTCTTCGTTAACCTATGTGTTATATTTTTTTGAGTTCGTAGTATATTGTAGTAGTTATCGATGGTGATTATCTACAATCTTCATGATCTCAGACGTACCCCAAGTAAGTGTAAATACTTTATTTTTTTCTTTATATGTTGCGTTTATATACTTGCTACGTATCCAAACAACAAATATAAAATACTACTCGATACAAGAGGTATAAACATAGTTAAAGAAATAAATAATGTTCAGTAATAATGTAGATATTGTATAAAATTCAAATAATGAACATTTTTGTGTTTATTAAACTTGTCACTAGCAAAAATAAAGCGGAAAATATGAAAATTGTAAGCGTTCATTAATAATACACTTACATAAATATCTCCGTTTGCAAAGTCGTTGGATTCCCAAAATATCTAACGAGTTTGAACAGCACTCCAAAAAGCAGTGATTCATAATCTTGATTGCACCGGTAGTTTAAGGTTCTTTTATAAAATGCATATTAACACATCCACTTCATTTCTTCAAGATTGGTGATACTGATAACTTACCCTAAAAAGCTTTTTCGGATCATTTTTAAATAACTGTTAAAATTAAAATAAAATTTTAAATAAAAATGAAGTAAATCAGCAAGGGAAGGAAGCAAGAAAAGGGAATCTGCATTATTACATAAAATATAGTATTTTTTTAACTATGTTATACCCCTTGTATCGAGTTGTTCTTTTTATTTGTTATATGGATATGTACGAAGTATATTTGGGGAAAAGATTATGGTGCCCCCACAAGCGCAACACATAAAAAAGAAAATAGAAAATATTCACTTATTTGTTTGACTTGTTTGGGGCATCACCATCGACAACTATTACAACATACTACGAATTCAAAAAATATAATACTTGGGTTAGAGACAAATACTTTTTTTTAATTTTTTCAAATTATTTACTCGACAACTTTAGACTTTATGTAGTTGACACTTACGTCCAGTTTCATAATGAATTTAAAGTCAGTGTAAATTGAAAGTACATTTTAACCTTAGTAATTAGATGGCCAAAATTAACTTAGGTACTATGAAAGTGAGCATTTGTAAACTTTAATATTATATATATAAAGCTACTTCAGAAAAGAAAATTAGACAATTCTATGTTGATTAAGTTGATGAGTTGATTTCACTAGAAGATCCGGCTATAGCTTTTGAATGATAAAAAACGAACTTCTAGTGGGGCACTTTTGATTAGCTACCTATTTTTAGCTACTGTTGTAGCAAAATGCATACTGAAAATCCTTTAAAAATTCTAATTACTGTGTTTGTAGTAACTACAGTTCGCAACGTTAACAGGGAAATGCAGTCAAATTCAATTGTTAAAAGCTAGCTACATTATTAGTGAGGATATAAAAAGTAATGGCTTTAAACGAAATCTCGATATTAAATTGAAATTGAAATTTTTAAATTACATGTGCAAGCAGTAGGATGAGTTTTTTGGAAAACCGTATGAATAACAGTAATAAATGGGAAGACAAAGTGAAGCTATTTCAAGGAAAGACAATCAATGTTAGTTTTAATGTTACTAAATTTAAACTAGTTAGATATCGTTGATCTTGTTTCTCTCAGTTTCTCAGATTCATATAATTGTTTGAAGAGTGAAGCGAGCCCAGATGGTGTTACGTTTGAAACGAATGTTTGGTTGAGATAAGATATCACAAAATTTTTGCTCTGCACACTTGCATGCAAATTGTGGTTTGTTTGCTTTTGTTATGTCAGAATGCAGTTCGTTAATTCGGGATATTGTATATTTCAGGTGCGAAGAGAAGTGCATGATCTATTCCAAGACCTTCGAGATGGCCGTAATCTTATTTCGCTGCTGGAAGTTTTATCTGGCGAACAACTTGTAAGTATTAACTTTAGATTGTTATAAGCAATAAGAATTAAGAAAAAAAGCACCTAATGGTAAAGAAAGCATGAACATTTTAATTAATACTTATCGTTAAAGAAGCAATAAAAATAAAAAAATGTTCATTTCATTCAAGCTAATTATGCCAAATACAAGAAAAGAATTTGATATTTGAGTCTATGTGCGGTTACAATCCTATGTTGATATCACAACCTTCCAAATCAGAGTAGGTAATATCGAAGAAGCGATGCTGGAAGAAAATTTGACGTGTTAACAGAAACTATTTTTACCGCTAATTAATACAAATATTCTGGCTTGATTAGGAGTGCTACTTTAAAAACAACTACATATTCTCCCAAACGGAACTTATATGTACGCCTTAAGATATAGTTAGCATATTTTGTAATTGGAATATTGATTGGTTAAATATTATTCACACCTTAGATTTTCAACAGCATGTGGGTGTGTCGTATTTACTTATTTGTACACAACTAATCTTAGGGAATACTATTTGACAGCATTTTTTGCAGAAGAAAGCCAATCGTTTCCTGATTACATAAGTGCAATCCTCAGAGTGAGTTAACAACCTTATAGAGAGTGCTCTTTGTCATCTATTATATATGCATATTTCGGTGGCGACGTCATGATTTCACTGGACCAAATTGGGTGCTATTGTATGGAGATGAACGCTAGACGTGTAAATTATTGTATAATTTTGAAATTATGTGTTCCACATATTTTACCTGTTTTAACTCAAATAACTGCTTGAATAATTCTGTTTCCGACTGCCTGGAAGAGGGCTATTGTTATTCCTGTGATTTAAGTTACTAAACCTGTTTTTTCTAAAGATTTTCGTCCAATCAATATTTTTCCCACCTTTTCTAAAGTATTGAAAAGGATTAACGTCTTTCAGGATTCCTTCTCTTACACAGTCGTGCTATTGCCTTTTGATGTGTCACAACATTATCAACTCCCTCGATAAAAGTATAATCATTTGGTTTGATGCTGTTAGTTGCGTCCTATTGCTTTTGATTTTTGATTATGTTGGCTTGTCAGGTACTACTGTTGTGTTTTTCCTAATTATATTTCCGATATTTCTCAAGGTTCTATTTTAGGTCCTCTTCCCTATACAGTGTACATCTCAGCGTTGCCATTTGTCTTTTGCATTGTTACGTTGATGATACATAAGTTTTCCTTTTTTGTTCAGATAAACTTATTCATTAATTTATTTGCGAAATTAAGATCTTAAAGACTTCCGCAGTACTCTAGAGAACAATCTCTTATTTTGCCCTTCGGAAAACACGAAAGGCAACGGAAAAGCACGGAAATGACGACGAATACATCTGGATAACTCTCTTCGCTTTAAAAACTACGTTTCTAAGAATCTGCGTGCCTACACCGCTTTAAAAATGATTTATGCCCACATACATGTTCTTAATCATATTTATGTGGTTCTGGTGTTTTATGACAGCTTAATTTTAATGATTTCCGTGTATTAATGTTCTAACCAAGAATCTAATTTAAATATTGTCTTGGACCAAGCTTCGTTATTAGTAAGTATGATAAAATTAACCATAAGTTGAAAGATGCAAATTGATATGAAATGGGGCGATATAGTGCTTGTTTGTACCATAAAATAATTTCATCTTAATCTGAGATTTAAAGCTTTGCTGACGCCGTCTATTCTGTTAACACCTTGTAGGAGTTCATTTTCTTATATGGCCACTGAATTTTATAATTCTGTTCCTTTTAGTTTGTAGTCTATTTCTTCTCAAACTCACTTCATGTACAGGCTATGTCGTGTAATCTCTGTTTGTTTTCCTATATTTAGAATTAGATTTACGCGTTTCAATTCTTCTCATTTGCTGTTGGGGTTACGCTGCTCTATATTTCTTATTTTTTCCTGGTTAACTTAGAAGAGCGTAAGCTATAAACTTCGTCTATGCAAAGATATATATGTATCTTTACTTTTCACACTGTGTTTGTTTAATCAATTTGTTTTTTTCTTGTCGGACCAACAAATATATTATTACTAGAACTTATTGAATATATTTCATATATTCAGAACATCCTGCACTTGATTTCTTTCAACCACCAATTCTTTACGTACTTTTAACATTTAATTTACAAGATGGCCAAGCTAGTAGGCGAAGAGAGAAATTTCAAGAGATTTAAATCCGCAATATTCGAAACTCCACAGACAATCTCCATAGCGTGACTGCAAGTGAAATTCTGGAATTTGAGAAACTGTGACGACATCGTATGGAGGTACGATGGAATGGAATGTGGTCGTCGTCGTACGTTGTTATCTCGCGAGCTTTTGGTAGATTCTTGCAATGTATGCCGAAGTCTTCGGTTAACCTTGACATTACGGGATACAGTTAACTTGTTTGGTGTCTCACGCTTGTACGGTATGCAAAGAATCGCGTCCGTAGTGGTACGCAACCAGTTATACGTACATGCATGAGTTTGGCATAAAGATCTGCTTGTAAGATGAGGTGATTAATTAAAATTGCTTCGTTTTTTAGTTACATATATTAATCAGTAAACTTAATGTATTTTAAATTACATTTTATTAGTATTAATTGTGATAACAACCAATAGCGCGAACTCTTTTACATTAATATTATTCTGAAATCTCTATTTTCCAAGTGCTTCATTTAATCATTAAAGATTAAAATCATTAAAAAATTATAAATGTAGTTGATATAGTCGGTCCGTAGGGGACGTACTTGAATAAATATTGGCTTTATTATCGAATTTCGAACTGGATGATGAACTCATCTTGCGGAGTCTTCAAAATATACGATCGTCAGTAATGATGACGAAAGTGCTGTCACAGTTTATTCCCATTTCAAAAGCAGTGTTGTAATTGTTAATCAGTAATCCTGAAGAATTTGCCGGACAACGCGAGTATTCCTTTGAATCATGCTAGTTCTTGGGCACTTTCGGTGATCTTTATTTTCAATTGCCTTTCATCTTTCCAAAAGTTGTTAATGTCATACGTCCAATCTTCTTAGGAGTGCTGTCACCAAACTGTGCCTTAAACTTTTTTTGAAATTCCAGGTGGCTTTATGACAATAATGAGCGATAAACTGTGGTGATGGTATCTCTTACTCTGATATACTAATATTGAGCAAGGTGTTCCTTTAGGTATGTCTACATGCAACGATTAAAAGCTACGTCTGTCTCCTCCCTTCATCTTATAGAGTGTAAAATAGAAATTCCAGTTTATGTTTGATTCATCCTCGCGCCGATGCGTTGCTAGAATTCTTGATAAATACGATTAAATTTCGGTATCGATATTTTATTTTAACTATCTAATAGCTCAGTGAAAGCGCACTGAAACGTTATGTATGATATGATGTTGTGGAAAATGGCCTTTATCAAGTGAAGTTTGCCTTTTGTGGTTTCGTTAATTTTAGTAGATGTATTTGTGATGGTCATAATAGTACAAGTAGGCGGTTATAAATATAATTTTGTTGCTTGTCCGTTTTTATACGATAGCAATCATGATTAGAATTGATAAGTATCCTAATCTATTTGCTGTAATATTATTTGTTGGATGAGCCAGATTATACCTGATTAATATTTGCTGATTGTATTGCAGTTCGCTTATCTCTGCCCCATTAGCATATGACATCCCTTTATTTCTATAATCTCTGTAATTTTTGGAACATCAGGTTTGCTTGACCATATAGATTTATGTGCAGAGTGTGTTCACCATTTGGCTCTCGTAAACAGTAAGAGATAGAGGTCTCATTTAAAGTTGACAAATTGTTTCTAATGTCAGAGCCCAATATTCTAACCAAAAAATACGCCGCAAGGGAAACGCTATCGACAATTTAGATTGTGTTGTACACCTAATTTCTTACATAAACCACTGAAGTGATGTTTTGAAGGAGTGAAAGTACATTTGGGTTGCATTTTTGTTGTTGTAGATAGCTTCTTTTGCTTTTAAAACCTCCAGTTTCCTCTTTTTGATCATTAATTGACATTGTTTCTCTTGTATACGTTGCTTTTATTAGTATTATTGGCTCTGCTTATACCTCCAATTACATTTTCCTCTCTTTGCCAATTGCCAAATTCCTAAACTCGTTCATCTCTTACGAATGGCCATCGTACTGTGTAAACTTTTCTTGACTGTCAGCTTCTTTGTAATCAATTTAGCTCTTGCGTATCAATTCTTAAATGCCTGTTGGTCCAAACATATATAATTCTCATAGTGGGTTCGGTACACCCCTAGTCACCATTCACCTTTTACGGCGAGGGGATGTAAGTAGAAAACTTTACATACACAATTTACGCATTGAAAAAGCTCCAGAGGTTATGACAAGCTTTGGAAACTTATACACCCCGTTGGGCCGTCACCACACTAATAGATAAAAAATATTCCTTTAATTTTGCTTGCTGGATTCGATGATAAATGCATAGCCTTTTTTTATTTGCTTCTTCTTAGACTTGTCTTCCATGTTCATGTTATTCACTGTTTCGAATCAGAATGTTAATGTTGATTATACTTAAAATGTGCAAGTGTAAGCTCCAAATGTATTCAATCGAAACAGGCATGGAAGTCGTCAGCAAGTTGCGAACCCCAGAAAATTATAAACACAGTTTTATTGGCATATCCCGTTTCTATAAGCTTCTTGTAGATCTCAAATCCAGTAGTATAAGTAATTGCGTAACAAATTTGTTTTCATTCATGATTCTCTTATTCATGCCGTTAATATTTATTTAATGATATAAGCAAATGTATATGTATTCTACAGTCACACAGTCTCTGTTTTACGATAGGATAACATTTTTTAACCTTGTACTTGATGCAAATTTCTAACGTGCGAGAATTGAAAACAAATTACGATAGATTTTCCCAATGACCGGGCGATCGATGTCCGTATCAACGAAAAAGGATAGGGAGGAAGGTTGAAGAAGGACGAGTGACTAAATAAACAATAGCCTCCAGTAACCATGACTGTTGGTGCCATATAAGGAAAGTTTAATGATTTTATTATAGACCTCTGTTACGTCACGTTGGAAGAACGGTCGGGTCGGAATTATTCATCACGCCACTTTGAACCGAGATACCATTTCAAAATGGACGTGTATCAAATTTTGATGAGCTTCTGTATGTCGATTTGTATCAATATGCAGGACATGCGTGTGATGGTGATTATGGAATAAATCAAGTATCGCCAAGAAAAAAAAAACAGCGGGATACAAATAAAGATTCAGTAAAAAGAGCTGAAATGAACAAATATGTTACAGACACAATTTAAGTTACATTGAAAAATCTAATAAATACATTTCTTCAGATCCTCGTGGTTATCAAGATTTCGATTTCAATTGTATCCTTTGCCGATTGTTTTCCAAAAAGATGGTTCCTTTATAGATTCAAAAGATAAAAGTTATTTTTTCACCAACTGACACATAGGAGCTCAGAAGTGGCTTTGGAATCCATCTTCTTCAGAAAACAATACGAAAAATGGGCCGCGGTCTTCTAACACCATAAATAAATCGAAGACAGGCGTTCTGTACCTTCCTGAATAAAATAGATGTCGTTTCAATCTAATATGGGTCACACAACATCGCAATAATTGAAATGGGGAAAAAAACAGCGCTTCGTGGAGATTCAATACAATCTCAGTGTATTTCTTATTGCAATAAGCCAGCATTGAACTAACATATTTCACAACTTCAAGTGTCTATTAAATGTAACACCCAGCCTTTTCGTGGTTGATGACAAAATCAGTGGATAATTGTCTATTTAAAGCTTTACCCTGTAAACCGTGTATGTAAGCGCAGATGTAACCGCAATCTTAGCGGGGTTTAACTAAAGTCCGTGTTTTAGATGGGATGAAAAGAACCTGATCCAAAACAGGTTTAATCGCCTCATCGAGATTAAATTTCACAAATTAATAATACAATTGGACATTGTCGGCGCTTTCCATCAGCAAAGTAAAACGTCGACTAGGAGAAGCTGGTTTACGTGGTCGTGTAACTCGCAGCTCTCAAACTCTGGTAATTGAAAAAAAATGGATCGTAGAACAACGAAACAATGTTCTGTGACAAAAAATCATATTTCAAGAGAGTATTTTAGCGAATATTAACGAACGCACTTCTGAACGATGCTTCTGACACGCCAACAGCCAAACACTCTGGTGGATCAATTACAGCGTGGGGTTGTTTTTGGTACTCAGAGACAAAAATTATATGTAAGATTGAAAGAACTCACGTCTTTTTAGTAAACAAATTATTGGCCAGAACTTTTTGTGCAGGACAAAAATCCGAAACATACCGCCGGAATTTATAATTTTTTTTTTTTGGATAAGCAGATCCGGGAAAATATTTTGCAAAGTTTCGGGCCATGTTCTCGGTTAGAAGTACTTGCAACTGATACGATGCTTGACCTATACATCGATCTCGGATACCCGTCTCTCCCAGACACTAATCGTCTGCTATCAGAATCTAAATACCTCTCGCCTTCTATATAGATGGCGATAATCTGTTCTAACAAATAAGTAGCAAGAATACAAATTAATTAAGTAATGACAAATACTACGTAGTTATTATTCCATCTTTATTGCTGAAAACATTGCAGGTGTGATCTAGATCGAAAACACTCGTTATCCGTACAGCATACTACATAAACAATTAACTATGGCTTGCTCGAGGGCAGTAACTAACACGCAATTATTAAGCGCTAATATGGTAGATGAATTCTAATTACTCGGCGTCAAAAGCTTGTCCAAATTTCTGAATATCGCTACCACGCGATTACGTAACGTAATTTCACATTTCACAGACACCCCATTACATAAATTCGCGAAATTAAAAGATCACGCTAGGCTGTTTAGAAAGCAGTTATGTATTAGCACGCGGTGGTCTAAAGGCCGAAACATGCAACGTAATCATATTCCTTCCAGCTATGTTCTTAAGCATTTTTATCCTTAATTGTTGATAGCTTTGAAACTTAGAAGGGGTATAATTTGCGAATAAATGGTTTGCGTGTTTCGCAAAATGTAATATTAAAGTATAATTATGTGTTTATGCATTTCGTTTCGGTTAAAATTAGAAAATGTGTCTGATACTTAATATGAAGAGTATCTATTAAATTGGTTTGTAACTGTCGTTAAAAAAGTACTTTGACCCTTCAAAATTATCACATCACAATCAATTTTCCACGAATAAAACAATAACTAATTTTTTCCTAATCGGGGTAAATGTTAAAATCTAGAAATACACCTTACGACTGTCCAATAGCAGCTATAAAAATATGCGGATTATCGCGTTGGAGGTACCGGTTAATCTTCCTCATATTCAGGTTATTAAACATGTAAATAAATAATAAATATCAGGTTATAAGGGCGATAAGCTTATATTTACGACAACCTTAAATCTTGTCCGTTGAAGTTTCTACTTACGTGTATAGGGATATTGTATAAATACGATAAAATAATGTTCAGCAACTAACATATTTTTAGTCTACCTATTTCAAATCTCTATTTCATTATCTATGTTTTTATACTTTTTTCAAATTATTTTATTATTTGATCAACAATTAATATTTATTACTTTTCGTTATTTTATGCGATTTTTAGGAGACGTTTATCGAGCTATACTAGTTATTTTGGGAGTATTTAAGTATACTTTGTTGAATAAAAGGTCCTTTCAAAAAGATGTAACAATAATGCGAAGCTGTAAAGTCAGGCACTTTTATTACTTTTTGTTTTAAACGGTTAGCTGTAGGAGGTGTTTAAGTATTTACACACGTTAATGTAAAATTTGAGACACTACAAAAAAGGTTTGTGTGTCATTTTATTCTTACCATGTGCCTATCATGTGAAAATAATTTGCTACCTGAATAATTCCTGCACGCATAATGAAGGACTTGCTGTATTGGCTAGTTTCCTTGCGAACTGCAATTTATTCATTTAGAAGAGTTGGTAACAAATCTGGATTGCTTCCAATGTCTGACAACTGCAGTTCGCCAAATTCTGTAGCGGAGAATATTTAACTCTGGAATCCTGGAGCTCTGCTAGTGTTTGTTCATAGAGTTTGCTCGACTATTTCTGCTATATCGCCATCGTTATGTGAGCGTAGCTATTTCGATAAGGTTATATTATCGAAATAGCTACAGCACTTTGTCTGACCACCAATTTTATTCAGGTCTAAAACATCCATTCTGAATTTACAATTTACAGTAGTAAAGCCAGTTAGGTGAAACTCGTCTACATCGACCAGCAAAGTGTAGCAAGGTTGGCAATATAAGTTAAGTGGACCTACTCTTCTAGAGAATTTCAAAAGCCCACTCAGCAAAGTTTGCCCCAACTCTTAGACGTAACAGAAGCCCTAACAAACATTCTGCAGACGGCAGGACTGTAGCAGCAACTGTGCTCAACTGTCTCAACCTTTTCTTGAGCGAGTCCTATTCGATATAAGTCGAACATGGTTCCACCAAGAGCTTTTCTATCAATCTGATTTTTATTAATCTTTTACGATTTCTTCAATGAAATTTCATGTACCGCTAATTACTTTAGAGAAGACGTTTTAACGTTTAATACCGTAGCATTTAACATCGTAATGGTATACAAATGAAACACAGAAAAATGTCAAGGGAACCCCCGACGCCAAATGATTTTAAATTATACGCGCGATATACAGTTACAAAAGTAGATATTTCCTCGGATAGGTTACCCGAAGCAATAAACACACCTCGCGCATGTTGTTATTTCATCACTCTTTGTCATTTACTTTTAATGAAATTATTAACTTCTATATAAAATTGTATTTATTTATTATTTTCTTCTAAAAATTAGTGAATGTAATAGTGGCGGTAAAGGCGCACACTACGGACGTAAAGGCTAAAAAAAGAAAATACATCCAATTTCGCAAGACTGATTGGGAAGAAATATCTAAACCCAGGAGTTGGATAATTAGTATTCAAAAAACCATTAGTTTGGGAAATGTAAATATGGTAATAAGGAGATAAATATTAGCAGTGGAAAAGCTCCGTTAATCAAATTTAGCACCCTCTCTATAACTCGACTGTTGCGTACGCAGAAGCAAAAACTGTTCTGACTTAACTATTGGAAAAGAAATATTTTTAGATATGAACAATAAAGTCTTTAAAAACGTTACAAAGCAAAACTTATTTTAGTTTAAGTACTTTTAATACTCATTTAAAATATTTTTTATTGTTTAGAAGTTTAATATATATTGTTGAGGCAAAAAAAGAGATTGTATTTGCATATTTCGGAATCTACAGATTTTTATGGTTACTGTCTGGCAATTTCTTTAATCACTATCAGATTCTCGGCTCTGTCGGCTGAGTAACATTACCGCACTCGCATGAGATGAGCCTGTGGAGTTACTCCAGGTTCGAATAGCTTCTTGTTTGGCCCAGCGGCTAACATACATTTTGGCAGCATTAAAAGATGACTCAATTAAAGATTCTAGACGCAGCGGAGTGTGTTCAATTTTTTTTTTCATGGGTTTTTTTTAAGGGTACTTTGTTTTTGCTTAAAGCAGTGGAAAGTTTGCCTCCAACAGCAAGAACATTTACTGGTAAAAATAAGTAAATAATAAAAAGTAAAAGCTTTTAATGCAACTTCGCCTTTTTCGATTATAATCTTTGTTTATAAGCACAGATAATTTAGAGTGTGCAGTGCCTTCATTAACTTACATTTTTGATTATATGTACATCATATGTTTATGTAATCTGTATTTCTATTTTTTTTTATTTTCAGCCACGTGAGAGGGGTAACATGCGGTTTCACATGCTCCACAACATCGATACCGTTCTGCACTTCTTGCACTGTAAAAAGATTAAGCTAGTTAATATTAGATCTGAAGATATAGTTGATGGGAACCCAAAGCTCACATTAGGACTCATATGGACAATCATCCTGCATTACCAGGTAAGTCTTTTCGTTGCGTCTTGAGTTTTCACATTTTTCGATTTTTGGAGTCCTGTGAGACATGCTCAATTTTTAACTATCGCTTGTGTTTTTCTTATGATTTGCTGCTATGTTTCTTCCTCTTCTCGATCGTTTCGTTTATACAGAATATAGCAAAATTTCGAACTTATTCGAGGCCAGTTCAATAAGCGCTGTTTAATGATTCTATCACATTCTCTACATACGACATACGTAGTTCTCACTTGGTTTTTAACGCCTATTTATTTCATGTTAACGCTGCCGCAAAAGCAACTGCGGGGAAAACAGGTAAGAAACAAATGAAAGGGTATGATATTGGCGAAAAAATGCGACAGATCCATTTATTTTTTCCTTTTCTTCTGATTTCGATAATTTGTCTACATTTTTACCACCGATTCTGGTTGATTTCTACATTATTTTTATTTAAACATTTGCGCTTGAGAACTGGCTGTGTTTATACAACATAACATACATTTTTAAGTTACTTTATAGATATAATTTGTGCTATTTATCTTTGTGAATTAGAGAATGTCGGAGTTTTTCATTGAAATAATTAACAATACATCAAAATGCATAATTTTTGAGAAATTTAATTGTGATTTAGATTAGATCCTTATTACAACAATAAACGAGTAAATAGTATTTTTCCAAGTATTCCTAATACTGAGAAACAAGACTATATTGATTATTATCATAATTCAACCAAAGTAATTGAAAAACTCCGATAGTACAAAATATTTTTATTGCTACATCATCATTATAAAGCGTTAATTCACCTTCCCACACGAAAACAATCCAACTTACTGTAACAATAATAATAACAGTTTGCAATATTACCGCTCTCCATCGCATGGTAGTATTACCTTTGAAATATAGATGGCGGTAGTATGTCTGTATAGTTGAGCTGCGTATTTGCTTATAGGTGTATTCATTTTCTAAATAGGAGGCATGTTTTTCTAATTCTAAAATCGTAAATAGAAATCTATATCTAATTTAATTAAAATGGTATAAAATTCATTAAAAATGATGCGTTATAAATAGAAAATCGTGGAATGGTTTCGTCACGAAAATCGTGAATTCTAAATCTCTCAAAGGGAGATTTACGAACATTGTGTTATCGTTAATCATAAGTAATTTAGATGTTGCGCGGGCATCTAAGTTAGGCTTAGCATTTTGCGTCGATTATTTGGAAAACTTATAATTAACAATAATTTAGAATTGCATTCCTTTCTACTCTCTGGAAAGCATTTTATTTAAGACAAATTGGTTTGGTCATTACTACGCTTGTACTTTTTGCGTTCATTCAATGGCCGTCACAAAGCTTTTAGTGTTAGTATTAGTATTAGTATTATTAGGCTATGGCACAAATGCCTTTAGTCACTGCGACCTTAACAGATCTATTATAACAAAATGCCCTTATATGTGTTAGAATAGGTGAAGGCTCTTAATAAACCTTAGGATCTTCATCCTCCAGTTCAGTAGATGGCAAAAATGATTTACTGAAATGTTGTTGTCGAGTGCGACTGACGGCAACACATTTGCATTGAATGTGTTCTGCTCTCTACAGATCTTTTTGGCATAGACGACGGATTTGATCTTCGGCTTTGCCTAAATTGAATAGGTGTCTGCCAGTAATCTAAGGTTCCCTTTGCTGAACGATAACACTATCGTTGCTGTTTTAAGCGAGATATGAATGCTTTCGCCTGTTTTTGTCCTGGAACATTTTCCCAGTACGAGGTCTCTTGATTGCCCTCCCATGTTTTAATTACTTGTTTTATGTGGCTCTCTTGTATGCCACAGAAGGGGCCGATGAAGGGCATATTCGCTGCTTCTTTGGCCAGCTTGTCTACCTTTTCATTACCTTTGATCCCTTGATGGCTTAGGATAGACTAAAAAAATTACACAATTATACACAATTTGTTACATACGTGGTAACAAATTGTGTATAATTGTGTAATTTTTTTAGTTGAATGCGTCAACATTAGGTGGTACCTCATTATTTTTTTTTAATGTAGCTTAACTGACACTCACGAAAGCAAAAACTATCAAAGTGTACTTAAATCGTTAACATTTACGTGTGACTGTTAACATCACGATTAGGTTTTCGAATGATACGATAATAATTTATGGAGGGTGTATTATTTGTGTCGCTAATACCAGTCGCTTTTAACAAATGAAGCCGGCAGATAAGTTTACTAGCAAGTGTTGTCTGCAATGCTCACACGTCTGCGAGATCTATTGCTGAAGATTGTGCTGCTTCAGTTGGTTTAGTCCATAAAATATTAAAATCTAATAAATACAAAGTATTTAAAATGGTGAACAAACGGCGATAAATCGTAGACTTAATTTTATCACGAAAGAACTTACAAATTCTGATGAGAATAATCTTTCAAACATCGGAGTAGTTAATTATCATAATTATTGGTCGTCTGAAAATCAACATCGGATGAGAGAAACAAATTTCCAAAGATGGAGGAACGTAAATGTCTAGTGTAGAATGTTTTGAGACAAGTACATCGGACCATATTTTTTAACGGCACCGCAACACCTGAATTTTCTAATACATTCGCTATCTCTTTTGCTTGAAAATGTTAATTAGCGGCAATAAGACGGCATCCCTACTCTCATAAAAGTAACATAGTAAGCGATTATCTGAACAAGGTATTTTTGCGATAAGGTAGAGATACTAATCGTCCTATAAGATGGCCAACTCGTTTTCTTGATTTAAGCTCTTTAGACGTTTACGTTCTTTGGGGAGATTTGAAAATCCACGATTCACATTCCAAAAATTAAAAAGAATTAAAAAAACTTAGTAGGACCGCTTATGCCAGCGTACCACCAGAAAGAATATGATGGAGGAACTTTTGAGCACCTAATTTAATTTCGCTTTTACCTTGAGGGATTTTGTTTTCATATTTGTCTTTTACGTTTTCGGTACGTTATGTAACATGTTTAATTTGACTTTGCAGTATGTCTTAAGTTTTATTGAAATTTTTGATAAATTATTCTTTGCTTATTATCTCTGCAGAATCTCTGTCATACTTTCGTGTTTTCGCTTTATAAAAATTATTGTTTCCCAGAAAAGTACAACAGATAGGTTGGTGGTATTTATAAGGAAAGTTATCACAGATTCCAAAAACCATAAAAGAAAAGTTAGGTAATCCCATTCAGGTGATTTTGTTACGAAATATGCGCGTTTATAACAAAGTTTTTAGATTTATAAAATCTTCATCTATTCTCGAGATATCGTGTAATTCCATTCCTTGCTGAATACAATGTGTAAGCGATTTAATTTTTTTTAGTATAGACGTAAGAAATTGGTGGTATTTTGTTAGGGTTCTATAC
>LR737382.1:6348456-6398704 GCA_902655005.2 Marronus borbonicus
TTTTCGCTTTGCACCTACCAGTACGTTCTCTGGGGCAATGTAAATGATAGTAATCGGTTGTTGTAGTTGGGCATGTAGTTTCATTGAGCGCGCAGAGTAACCGTTATTCTTGAAGTTCATCACCGGCATCATGTGGCATCACATTACTTTTCTTGCTCCTCTTTTAGCAGTTGTTCTCACGTATTTTGCGCTGGTGATTTTCGTGAGCTTAATGGAGTTTCTTTAGGTTGCCGTAGTGCATGTAGTATGAATGCATTAATATATATAATAATCGCACTTGCGATCTGTTGATATGAACATCAAGTCCTTTAGAATCCCGTTTTATAAGGGGAGATTTTTGTATTATCTGCCGAGCTATGAAACAAAAAAAAATATTTAACAAACGTTCCACTAACGATCACCAGACCTAGTCCAACGTTTTTATATATATCTTGTTGTAATAACATTTGTTTAGGATGATATGGATTTTTCCTGTTAATGTAGTGCATTTCTCCATATATTCAATGAACAATATCGCTTCTGCATCCCAAAACACGGTAACCATTAGTTTTTCTGATGAGGACTGTGTTCTTTTTGTTTTTTTTTTATGGCGGAGATCCCTTAAAAACGCATTGCATTGATTCTTCTTTTTTCGGCGGGTTTCAGTGATACACGCACGTCTCATCACCCCTTGCAATTTTTTCGTCAGTCAATGCCAGGTTTTCCTCACATATTTATTACCTACGCAATTTTTGTTCGGGAGTATAAGCAATTTCGAAATTCGGCGTCTTGACACTTTACACTGATTACAAAATTGTTGTGTAAGCTAAACCTGTAGCTTCTGAACTTTAGCAGCAATCAGTGAAACCCTTATTCTTCGATCTACTGAGACCAGTTCCTCAACTGTCTTAATGTTTTCGGACCTTGGGTCATCTTGAATTGATCCCTGTTCTATCGAAATTGTTAAGTCCACTTTTCTCTTTCGTTAAGAACTTGATAACACTTATGTGTTCTAGACGAATTTCAGTAGTTTTTTGTTGACTAAATCTTTATAAAAACAACACAACAACCTGCTGAATATGAACGAATCTTGGTCAGCTCAAAATATCAAATATTTGATAGCAAAAAGTTGTCAACGTCACTTATCTTTTCATGGCTGTATAGACAATATAAAAGACTCCCCTCGGCCTCATTTTTACCCAGTAAACAATACACTCCCATCTAAAAATCAAACATGTTGTTTGAACACCATTGTCATTATGAATTTATATTTCAAAGTGAAATATACCTGTACAAAAATGAAACATGTATGAGAATGGTATGTAATGTTTTAATAAATAAAACATTAGCAAGATTCACAGGAAAACCACAAAAATTTTATCTTCCTTGGCTACGCCTTTGTTGTCTGGATTATTGTATAAACAAATTTATTTCTTTTAAATCATAGGAGTGAAACACTAATTTTAATATTTTGAACTAGAGCATTGTAACGTGCACTTTCCTTTTTTGTGGAAAACTTAATTTTCAACAGATGTCTCCTCATTCATTTCTAGTTCATACAGTTCTATAGGGTCATCTTCCATACTAACATCATTGTAAGCGCCACCAACTTTCCCAACCCAATATTCTTCTGTCTCACAGATACATAGACTGCATAAACCTTGATGTGTATCTGCTATATACCGCTGTGGTTGTTTAAAAGTCCTTTCATTGCGGAAATATAAAGAGTAAAACTTTGCGAAATAGTTATTTTGATTTGAATATTTCAAGAGCAAGTGTTTGTTGCTTGGAAGCTGTATTATCTTTGAAATGAATGGTTGGATGAAGAAGATCCGTCATGCGTGATGTACAACTTCTTTTTGATGTTCTCTAGGGATCCTAGCACTTCGTAGGGTAGTGTCACCTTTTGGAAACATGTGTTTACTTCATTCCGTGATTGCATTCTATTCTTTAATTTTTATTATCTATTCTTCACCATCAAAGGTATTATTTAAATTAGCTACAGTAGAGTTCCTTCAAGATATTGTACTAATATAAATTAGAAAGTAAAAGGTACATAAATGATCTCAGCCACTATTTTTGTCTTTCTTCCTATCGATTTTCATTACTACGCCGCTTTGTAATCCTTTTCCAGGTATAGGTATGTTGTATCTCAAATACTACGCACTACTAACAAACATTTGTAGTTTATTTAAATAAATAAATAAAATTCATTAGCGTAGCGTACAATTTACAATGTTTATCCTTCATTTCCAATGGAGAAGATTTATATAATTGGAAAGATAAACACAACGTCCACGATGATATCACTGCTACTTTAATACGAGTATAAAGCAGTGTTAAAAGCTACTTACTAACCACCCACACACCAATCTCCGATCCTTTCTTAATAATTAATATCGGCGCAAATAGATAATCTATAATTGCACTGCCGACATTTAGTGTCAAGATAATTACGTTAGGAAACGCCAACATCGAATAGCTTCTGGTTGACGTCATCGAAGTGATCTCATGCTCTTTCTCCAGATCCTATCACCGAAGAACCGGTTGAAGGAACTACTTGAAATTCGATTCAAAATTTAAATTTACACGCGCGTGCTTCTTGTTTTCTTGCTCATTTCTCGATGCGTATTTATAAGCGATGACTTATTTGTGAGTAAATATTTGAGGATAATAGAGAATCTGCTGCTGCTGAAACAGAGAGAGATGGAACATTTTGTCAGGAATTTCATTTATGCGCTGTATCTTGATCTAGCAAATAGGGTACGGTAGAGTGACGAGTATGAGGCTCTATAAACGATTCGCCAAGAATTTCATTATCAAACATTCTGAAAGGTATCACTGCTTAATTTTAAAGGCACTCAATCAAACTTTAGAGGTGCATGTTCGCTTTATTAGAATTTTTGACGTTGCTGTTCTCTTCGGCAGTCGTAAATAAAATTTGTCATTTCAAATATGCGTACAACTTTTAATGGCCTTCAAAATCAATTTATCAAATATAAAAGAATAGTCTACTTCTACTTCATTATTTATCATTAATAAATATACCAACTTTAAAAATGTGTATATATTGTAATGTTTTACTAAAGGAAATTTTGAGACAATTTAGAAATTAATGCTTTTCGGAAGTTATTTAGATGAAATGTAGGGTGATGAAATTCGCGAGTGTCTCTGATTCGGCAATTTAGAATTGATTTAAAAAGATTTGGAGATAATGGATTTTTTCATGGATGATGCAGGGACGCAACTGAAGTTGAAATTCTATGCTTTTCGATGACTCTTCTTTACGCATATACAACCTTACAACGCAAAACTTTACTGCGAATTCTGATGAAGACGAACCGAACAATAATTAATTGATGAAGTCGCTTTGATATGCCTAGACGTACACTGGAACTTGTTTTAGAAAGATTTATTATTATATTAATTTAATTTAGAAGTTAGGAAATATGGGGGAATAGAATACAAAAGAAGTTAATGTCCGTTTTCCATACTCCCGTCGTTGACTGGACTTATAAATACCCTTCTAGCATCCACGCTCCAAAGATAATAGGCTACAAAAAGAAATGTTGTTTTCGAAAGGGAGCTTTCAACCAACTAGAGGGACCTTTACTTCGGATAGGTGGATAAACTGAAGTTACTAGACGAGATGTGTGGGTGGTGCTGATGGCAGATAACCTTTGAGACGGTAATTGTAACATTACAACACTAACTTCTTTCTAATCTCTCTTTAATGTCGTTTGTTGTATAGATTTGTGTATTTCTGCTTAATTAGTTATTTTACCCCACAACATCTTGTCCTTGATCTTTTCCACCAATTGCTGCATTACATTATATTAGTGATGTCGACTGGGTAGATCAGTCCACACATCTGCATCGACTAGTAAGGTCTATTGCCAGCAATGTTAAATTCTTCATTGAAGGTAGCCTTTCTCAGACTCGCTAGCATTACAAAAAAACCCATCAAACAAACTTCTTTTGTAAAATTCTATAAACTTCCTGGTTATGTCTTGGCTGGGCAACGTGAATAGAGCACCCCAAGTTCGAAAAACTTCTTTTTTGACCCAGTGGGCAACATTTTATCACGTGAATGAAACGATATTCCTACAAGAGGCTTTAGTCTCAGCGACATCTACTTAGCTGTCTCCAATTTCTAACCTCTTCACTTTTTTGTATCCATTATTGCCATCCAAAAAATAGCATTTAATCAAATACAATCAAGTGTTAATTTAAACGAATTTTGAGTTAAGTCAACGTAAAAACGGTGACACATTTTTTTGTGTTGAATTAACGCTATAATTTTTCTCGGTGTAGAAAATATTTTATATTCTTCCTGTGCTACTGGAATTCACGTTCTAGCGTCCCGTCGACTCACATTAGCGAGCATCCGCAATCGTAGAATATGCACATTTTCTAGTGAACTTAACTCATTTCCAGGTGTTATTTAAATTGTAAAATTACACAATTAGACAAAATGTAATTCATTCTCCACGTGTCTGTAAAAAAAATACATTAAAAACGAACAACTAGGGCGCAAAGAAGGTTATCGTTGCTTTTATTCAATAAAACGCCTGCGATAAAGAGAAGAGGACACAAGCTAGAAAGCCTGGGGAACCTATCACTTTCGCATAGGTTCTCGAACCGCAATCGGTTGAACGTTATTCATTGTGGCGCTAATGGCAACGATCTGGCTTTTATTTTTAATACTATGGTATTAATCGTTAACGGAATCTATTACCTTGAAAGGTTTCTATACTGTTCAACCTTCCATGCTTCTGCTGAAGCTCGCGACTTTATTTTTCTCGTCGCATGCTGAGAATCCGGCACGAAACGCTCGTAAGGATCAAAACGATCGTTTAGAGTCGCAAAAAATGCGTTTCCCCACTACAATTTATTTCAATCTCTTTCCTCACGGTAAGCAATAAATTTCTTAGAAAGCATCGCCGGTATTATAGGTAACTGTTTGCGAAATGAAAGTTGTTATATCAGTAAAGGCGAGCTGATAAAAACGCGGCACGCTCTGGATCTGCTGCTACACGCTCCGAGGATGACTTCCTACATAAATTCCAAGTGTTCAGAATCTGGTATATCTGCCTCAATTTATGTCTACGCAATTTATATATCATGATACAGATGTTATGAAGATTTGGATATAAGTGTAATTAGTGAAATAACTAAGTTTCTCTATTTCAGTTAGGTATCACTGTGCGAATATTATGAATAACTCTACAGTTTTCGTAAAAAGTTTTTAAAGTAATTTTCACATAGAGTATTGCAAAATTTGCGTAAGAATTAATATGAGATTAGCGCCCAATAATCCACTAATTTGACAAACAAACTTATTTGTTTTGTTATAATTTAACTGTTGACATTAATCTCCTTTGTAATATGCGTGATCAAATGAGATGCCATCCCATTTAACCAAAGGCTACTGACCCGCCGAAGCATGCAGCCGGTTCCTATCGACCAAGTAGGGACTGCTCGCACGAGTCCAAACCTCAGTGGAAGGAGAACGGTTGGTCGTTAGTGGGCCTTCCTTCCCTGGTGCTCCCCATGTTAGCAAAGTTCTCTACTCATCCTTTGATGGGTAACGGTCGGTACCGATCTCTCGGAATCTCACATCTTGCCCGTTGGGGGGGTCTAGGCCGTGTAAGGGACAACTACCGGCTCCTCAGAGCCTAGGCTTCCCACTATGCGGCAACTAACGGCATCTCGGGGCTTAGGCCGCCGAGCACTGGAAATTATGGACCAACGACAAAAACAGAACAGACCGTGAGGTACAATCAACACGCCCGTGATCTAAGTCTATACAACGGGGATAGCCAGACCAAAACCCTACCCAAAGCGTATCTGCTGGGATGCTTATTACCCAGCAGCCTGGGATTGAATCAAAGCGCGACAGCTAGCTCCAATGACCCGCCAGAGATCGCAACGTACAAATTCAAAAACGAATGTACAAAGTATTAATGCAGCGCCATTCACAGAAGTTTTAACTCTGCTCTCTACTACCACATAAACGCTCATATTCAAGCAGCATTATGCGAAGTTTGGCACTGCTTCATTTTTATACTAATTTCACACTACACTACATTGAGAGAAAGCCGGTTGTTGATTACACAAAATTTTAGTAACATTAACATGTGCTCTCATTTGTATACGACGAAACAATTTATTTTATTCTTTTAACCAAATGCAGTGGTTCAAGTACTTTTGTAGATTTAATGCATGCATCTCGATAAAACAACAACAAGAAGTGTCAGTGGAAGCATAGCAGTTCTTTCAACAAAAGAATACAGATGCGTTAACAAAAAGGTAACAATTAAATTTATGTTGCCGTAACTGGATTGAAATTGTTAAACTGACTAATATTGTTGTTCATTCAGGAAAAAAATTCTCAATAATAAGTTTTCATTGGTCTAGCAAGCAATCTTCTCTGTGTGTATGTATATAAGTGCAGCTGTAGAGCTCATCTAAATGCCTTTTAATAAATAAATATTGGACTGTGTAAGGTACAGCATAGCTCTCTTAACTAAACCAAACACAAATATAAGTAAATTCCGCACCCTGTATGCTATGCATTTCCTAAATAGGTGCTTGAAAAGCAGCGTAAGTGCGAATTTTTTTTTTCTGAAAATGTTGACAGATACATATCATAGTAGTGGAAGTTTTTAAAACTTTATTTTTTAGTTTTGTTTAAAATGTACACAACGGCAAGTTAAAATTTAAATATCTAAGTTTAATCTTTAATCACGGCATCAAGAGACTGGAACAGACTAAAGAAAACAAAAAAAGCGTATTAAAGATATGTTAGGGAATGTGGACTTTGAGTTTGTAGGGCCTATTCTAAGGGCATTAGTGAAGTTCAGCTCTATAAAAACAGCTTCCTTGTATAGATTTATAAGAATATCTTCATCTTGTTAATGTTTGGAAAAACGTTAAGTCTACAGTAATTTATATTTTGATCTTTAATTTAACTAAGGATTTATTCCTCGCGAAACATTAATGAGCAGTTAATGGTAGTAATTTATTTTACTAAGACTCAAAATCAACAACGAAGCCCAAAGTTCAAATAATACCATTCATAATAATTGCAATTTTATACATAAATCCTGCATATACGCAAGTCCCAAAGCAACGAAAAAATTAAACAAACGAAAAGTGCCCATAACATAATAAAAGAGCAAACTGAATCTGATCCAGGCATTACAGTCAATCATGAAAGGCATGTCACCGTTTTCTTCGAACTGTTGCGGAATGGAAATCTTTTTCTCGTTTTTCAGTGAAACTAAATAAAGCAGACGCACCCACCCATGTTATATACGGTTCCCTTTTAAATATAGACAAATGCTCCTCGTCCAAGTTTTTTTGTGTTGGCTCCAATAGATCCAGTTAAGAAGTCTTGCGTCTACATTTTAGGTTTAATTCTATTCACAGAGTAAAAGCAATCGCTTTTTATTTTACATATACACAAATATACCTCTTTTGGATTTGACTACAAACAAGGTTTTAGGTACTGATATAGAGACGTTATAAATAACTGCTAGAGTTGCAAAACATCGCAGCTGTATGTTGCAGAAACCCATAAAAGATTGTATATAATCAGTTAACGTTAAAACATGTTATTGCAGCCAAGGTACAAATATGGTATGTGAGGTGCGAGTCTATTGGTAAGGCGTTCAGTTAATTATTTCTATGAAATTGTGCACTAGAACATTCTCTTTATTATATCGTCGATATTGACGATTCTTAGTTCATCAATAAAGGTAAGGTATCTAGAGAATATACAGCAACCGATACGCAAACCTGTAAGACTTTATATTCTACTTTTACTCTTTACATGTAATAAATAAAGGAGAATTGAAGTCAACTCTACTTTTCTTTTAAAAATCTTCTTTTAAAACAGTATTATTAATCCTTCCTTGACTTTTTTATTCTAAATTTAAAAACTTCCTCTCGTCTACCGTACCTATATCCTTTTATCTAAGGAAGCCATAAATTCCCACGTGGAAAACTGTAAACACGTACTTCATACCCGCCGTACATAAATATCGCGACCATACGTTAACAAGCCATAATTAAAACTGTATCGAACAACACTATCAGCCGCAAAGTTTGCATTAAATTATAATGGACGCGATTATACTACGGGCACGTAAGTGCATTAAACAGCATATTAATTCCGTGGTATTAAGCTATTGACGAATACCGCATTTTCGCTAGCTAAACAAGATTCCAATTTCACGGATACATTCACTGGGTAACTGCGTTTTCACGTAATTACGTGGTCTACCATTTATAACTAATTGCTAACAAGAAACATAAAGTATAGGAAGCATTCGAAGCTTCGAATCAATCACCACAAACCAAACCGTAATAATACGTGTATTGGTCGGAAGGAAGGAGGATTTAAAATTGCAGAAGATCAGCAGGTGTAATGGCATTGTCGCTCTATGGAGTATAGAACACCTCAGTTGTTCGCTCGTTTATGCGGTATATTCTAAATTAAATATGATAGCTTGGCTTTGTTGACCTTGTTTATTGGGCTATTGGCAGCAAGATTCCATTTAAAATTTCTCTTTCGCTCACTAAAGTAACAGATTGTTCCATAAATAAAATCTTAAATTATTCATTATTGAGTGTAGCAGCGTCATCTTGGTTGGTATCATTTATAAATATGCTTAATTAAGCCAAACATCTCTCTCTCTGTAAAATGTTAACAATTACGAAGATAATTTGCTTTTTTTTACTTTTAATGTGAGGTTTGATGAACATATGCATTCTGTTAAACAAATGCAGTGGAGACAAATTACTAGCAAATATATTGTGGAAACATTACCAAGTGTACCAAGTACCTTCTTTGATTGAGTGTAATTTTTTATTTATTTGGACTAAGATTACTAGGACAGAATCCTGTCCTGGTAGTTTTAGGAAGACAAGGTGTGGATGCTGTTTTTCCTCTCTCTGGCTAACTACTTTAAGGATACATCGGGATTCATACTTCCTAGACTGATTTCTCTTTTTATTTGAAATCGCAGGTCCTTTGGCCTAATCCTGTGTTGGCCGTTCTGAATTCCCAGAAAACTGAAAATCTGGGTTATCTTCTGATTATTAGAATGATATACGTGAAGATAAAGAAAGTAGTTGTTGAAAAAATGAGCTTAATGATACTTTGGCATTTTTAAAGCGTTAAGATAAAAAATAAACATATCCAATATCTTACGCACAAATAAAGTGTCTGGTAAAGTTATATAAATAGTAATAATGACACACAGAAAAGTACTTTCTTAACACAAGCATATCTTTCTTGGGTCAAGTAAACGGCGTATTTGTACATGAGCCGAAAACGTTCACATTAATCAAGCATTACAACTTGTTCTTATCTTCTAAATTGAAAGAAAAAAGAGTTCGAGTGGAGGAAGGCAATTATTACAACAGGAAATTATTTCCTTGAAAAGAAGAGTAATTAGAAAAAAATGTTTACTCATCATATTTCTTAACGGGTACTTTGCTTAATAGCACAAACACTTACATAGTCGACACTATTGAGTTTATCACCACATTTATCGGATTACAATTTGCAAGAAAAAACAAAGAGCATTCGGGCATCGAATATTTATTAATGAAAATATTGAAAGTAAGTATGGAGATACAAAGATAGAAAAATTTCTTACGTGTATGTACACTGCCGTTCAGAGAAGTTCGGTCGGTTAGTAAAAAACATGAAAAGGTTACAGAAACAAACGAAACTAAAAACAAAATGCAATTTTATTGTATGTACAGGTAAAAAAGACAAAAATAAATAAATAAAAAGTTATTCTGGCCTAATATAACATACTGAACATTATATTTTTTTTTCATCGAAAAAACCTCCTTTGCTGTTAATCACCGCTCGAACTATTCTAGGCATTCTTTCGATAAGTTTTGTTAAAACGGATTGTGGAATATTAATCCATTCATGTTGCAGAATATTCCGTAAATGTTCTTGTGAAGTTGGGCATATTTTTCGGATCCTCCTGTCCAGTTCATCCCACAACAACTCTATAGGGTTCAAATCTGGGCTTTGTGGGGGCCATGTCATTACTTTCAGGGTGTGCTGTTCTTCTTGCTCCTTTAGATAGTTCTTACACACTAACGCAGTGTGTTTTGGGTCGTTGTCATGCATGAATGTAAAGTTACGGCCTATTATACGCAATCCTGATGGCACTGCATGATTCTGGAGTATTGCAAAATAATTTTCCTTCCTCATTACACCCTGCACTTTGCATAAATCTCCCGTCCCAGCAAAGGAGAAACATCCCCACGCTAACACAGAACTACGCCCTTGCTTCACTGTAGGCACAATGCAGTTCGGGATCACTTTTCGGTTTTAGATCTTCGGACAAAATCGACGAGTATTTTGCTCAAAAATCTCAAACTTTGACTCATCACTCCAGAGCACGTGTTTCCGATCATCTAACGACCAATCTAGATGAAACGGGCCCACTCTAGCCGTTTTGCTCTGTTGTCCCGACGTAATAAGGGTTTTCGAATGGCAATGCGTCCATGAAGGTCCGCTTGTTGAAGTCGACGTTTTACCGTACTCGCCGAAACTTGTTCTTCACGGCCGCGATTGACTTCGGCTGCTATTTGTGGCGCTGTTAATTTTCTATTGCGTTTGCTTAATAATACAATTCTCAAATCTTCAGCTTTTGTTGTTTTCCTAGATGCTCCAGGACGAACACGATTTTCTATAGTTCCAGTTGTCCGATATCGCTTTATGATGTCATTTACTGTTGAACTTCTCATATTTATTTTTTCAGCAATTTGTCGCCCCGAATATCCTTCTTCAAACAGCGTAATAATGCGTAAACGTTTTTCTACAGTAGTAGGCTTGCCACGTGCCATTTTGAAGTAAATTTTCTTAAAACTTTCGCGCAAAAACGACAGATGCACACCAACACACGTTCAACAGTAAAATGAAGCAAATTTATATCTTTACGCCCGTGATAAATAAACAAGAATGATACTGGGGTATATTTCCTAAATGTATTGTTCGTTAATAATCCCCAGACGACCCGTTTCAAAAGATCGGTACTTCCGAGAAATTCTTGGAATGATAATAAAAGAGACTTTGTTGTGGTTGTCGCAATATTTCTACTTTACATAATAATTTATGGCTTTAATCCCTTAGAAAACAGTGTATGCTTAATATTTGTCTAATTTTATGTATTAATAATTGTATACAGTGTGATATAATAGATTTTTATTGTATGACCGAACTTCACTGAACGGCAGTGTATATTTTGAGTAATTTCTACGTTCCTTTGTAGCGTCTTCCATAAAAGCCTTGAGGCTACATCGTACAAATGGGGCAATCTTCCGTAAAAATTGTCATTCATTATATTGATAGGAGTAGCAGTTAATCTGTTAATTAAACTTAGGTACAAAAATTGATCGGCCACCTGACACTAGGCGTCTAGAATCTCGAACGAATCATTTTGCATACATAACCGCATCAACAATAACCAGTAACAGACACTTTAACCTCTACTAAAAAAATTAACCAATAACATACCTCATATTTGCTTTAAGATAAATTTTACTTAAAATCAGTAAGACTTCAAGAAAATAATTTCCTGCACATAAGAAAGTACATCTACTTGCAGTATGTTTCCTTAAATTGAATAAATATTTTCTTGGATCAAGGAAACGCTTTTCTGTGTGTATGCCTACATTATCGTTTGTAAAAAGGGAGATTCCCAATGTTATGCGGTGATTTTGGAACAACCTGTACATGTTAGTAGGTACACGTATGAACGATACACCTTTTTATATGACGTTGTGTACTCTTCTGTACGCGGTTATTGCTCACAGACCGGATACCGAAAATGTCACCGGAAACGGATAATATCGTATACATACGCGCCGCTAAAATGGAACTTTGTACGACAATTGATGGACATTACAATGTCGGGTGTTTGGGATGTATCGTATGTAGTATGTTACGTAAATTATTTTTCGTGGTATAGTTTTGATTTTTATATAAATACATTGTTGATTTAGTTAACAGCTAACAATCTACATGAGATCTACATACAAGTTCTTGTATAATTATAACTATCATATTGTCAAACTTTGAATTGTGTTATGCTACAAGTTGTGTCCTACTTCATTGTGCCACTCATTAGAGGTTTTTTATTTTATCGTAACCTTTAAAATCCTCGAGTGCTTTAGGCTATAGCTTCTTAAAACTGGCGATTGCTCCAGTCTGTCATATAAATCACTCAAAACGCAACGAAAACAATTCTAACTGTTATCAACTGACCGCATAGTTTGTGTAATAGTTAGTGGACTTTACAGCAATGTTATCTATATATACAAGCATGCAAGAATTGGTTGTTACAATATAATTTATCTACAACGTATTCGACCTTGGCCCTCCATTTAAACGAAGTTACTGTATACTTAATGATGGGATTGTTCTGCTCCAGGGACTCATAAATTTTAACAACATACATAATGTATTTATTTAAATTATATCGCCTATAATTAAATGCAATTCTACAAGCTGAACGCTCTATAATCCAAACTGTCAAAACTATAACGTTAGCTTCTTAATTAATGTGAAGGAACAGGATTAAAATTCTGCAACGGAACTCGAAACTTCTAACGTTCTAACAATTTACGGCTACGTATTTTACATGCATAATGTGCCTCTGTATAGGATCATTAAAAAGCATTAAATATGAAAACATCGTTTGGTAAAGAACTTTCAAATTACGGCCGAGATTCAAGTCAAACATTAAAGACCACAACTTGCGGATATGCTTAATTCTGAATATTTTGTACTTCTGGCGAATCATACATAATGTCAGTAATTAGTTTATTTTAACACATTGGAATGTTAGAATAAGAGGATTTGAACGCCCACACAACGAATAAGTTTCGTAACATACTCTGAATAAATAAATTCAATAAATCATCGTGTTCTTTGACTTCGTTTTGTTAAAGTAACAAAAAGCATTATTATATTAACTAATAAATTTATTACATTAATGAACTACGTTTATCAAATTAAAACCTGTTTATTAATATAATACCCGTTTATTAATTGACTTTGCGAGAAGCAAAGTAAAGTTTAAAGATTTTTCATTACACATTGTACATATGTCAGAATAAACTTTGTTCAAAAGCTAGCTCAACCAAAATATTTTGAGTTGTCGGTTATTTCTTTTTTATACGGGAAGTAGCCGTCAGCTTTCCTATTTTAAATGGAACCGCACCATTTTTAGGTCAGATTTGAATTCTGTGTTAAATTTTAAAATTAGTTCATGCAACATATTCTACCACCAAAATTAATTCTTACAGAGATATTACATCTTTTCGTAGAAGTTTGGCAGATTTAGTACAGTATAGGCTATCGCTAAAATGAATAGTTTAGTGGATATATATATATATGCATATAGTTTGAGCAAATATGCGACAGTCTTTCAAGCAGAAATATTCGCTATCGATATGGGTGTTGGGATACTCTTGATTGGATGTGTTAGACGCAGATCGATAAAAATTTTCTTTGATAACCAGGCCGTACTGTTAGTTCTCGAGGGAAGGAGATTTTCTTCAGATTCCTAGTCATCTTGGACAGCAGGACATAAGCATTGATGGCAATGAAGTAGCCAATGCCCTTGCTAGATCTCCGTTGGGCTCAAAACCTCTTTTGATACTGCCAAGACGCACGTTACCCATTGAGCCAAACAATAAGTAAATCGAACCTGAGGTGACTCCACATATCTACTTCGTGCGAAAGGATTTATGTTGCTTTAGAGACAGAGCCAATACGCTTATAAAACTTGACTAGAAGTCTGTCAGTGCTCTAACCGAAATCCTTTTCGGCCGTGCTCGATTAAGGAACCGCCTACACAGAATGGGTCTCACTCAAGAGGAAGAATCAGGTTTTCTGTTCTGTTTGGTGGGACTTTTGTAAGGCCTGAAAGTCCGAGGTAAAATTCGGTGAGCAAACCTTTGTGATTCATCAGAAGGATAGATCTACTCGGCGAACTAAGAAAATTACCTACATTGCCAGCTGCAATAGACCACCCAGTTAGCATTACCCATGCAATGTAGAGGTTGGCGGAAAAGATTAAGGACAGGAAGTTGTGAAATAAAATAACCATTTGAGCAGAAATGCACAAACCTGTACAAGAAGACATTATTAATGATATATAGTTAAGCAGTGGATATTTTATTATTTGGCATACTCATTTTATTTCTTCTGTAAGGCTATTAATATATATTTAAAACAAAATTATAAGTGCGAAAGAAGCAGCAGCCATCATAAAACCTGTAAAAATGTAGACGAGTGGATAAAGCTACCCGCTTGCCCTTTACAATTGTAAACTCTACAAAAATAAATGGAAAGATGTTAGGTTTGTTTCAACACACGGTGGAATCTGTTCAGAACCGTTCAGAATTTCCAAGATCATTCCAACATGGATGGATAGTATTAAATAACAACAAAAAAACTACTACTTTCTTAATGCATGTGCTTAAAACAATTCATTACTGATTCAAGAACGGTGAAAGGTTTTTCTGTTGCAATAAACCTGTTACATCGCACAGCTTGAACAACGATGAAGGCATATTTTTGTACGTATACTGTGTGCGATAATCTGATTTATTGGGATAAAGAATACATTTATTACTGTCTAATGATTCTTACAAAGTTAATTAACAAACAGGTTTTAATTTGATAAACGTTGTTCATTGTTGTAATAAAGTAATTAGTCAATATAATTATTTTTTTTTTGTTATTTTAACAATACGTCACCGAATACAATTTTTTGAATTTATTTCTTCAGTGTAGTTCTGAAAAGGTTCGTAATTTAAAATTCTATTTTTTTTTATGCGCCTTTACTTATCTTCAATCTTACATGCACATAATGCATTGTTTAAATACGTATACATCACAGATCACAATGCAAACATTCTTTCATGATTAAGGCTACGAGACGCGATCCAGACAAATGGTTTTTATTGCAAGATACTCGCCATTCTAGCCATCGTCTGTTGCAGCAATGCCAATGTTTAAATAGACAGTTATACAAACGAAGCGAGTAGTTTAATCATCGAGAAGTCGTGACACCTTCAACATAACTTGTGAAGACCGTGGATTTACTTAGAGGTTACCAGAAATGAAAATCTCTTCGGTTGTTAATGTAATGCATCTTACTAATGATTGACGTGTTTCGCTAACCTTAATTTGGTTATTCACCAGTTCCAATGTCAAAATGTTCTAAATCTCAATATCATAAGCAATAAAATAATGGTTTTCAGCGATCTATGTGCGTAGAAGTGAACAGTGTTTATACTTGTACCTTTTACAAATATTATGGCGGAAAAATTACTTTTGGATCGCAAAAATAGTAAAGAATTCCCTAGATTGGGGATTGTCCAAAGTATTTGGTTGAAAAGTTAGTTACGAGTCCTGAAACATTGCCAAGGTAAACAGTTCACCTGTTTTCGTCTTTTCGAAACATACCATAAATATTATTTTACAGGAATAAACGCGTTTTACAAACTGTACTAAAAATTGTACCACCAAAGTTTATAACATCTAATTAGACACAGATATATCCAAACAACTTGGTATGGAATACCTGTGTTCGTTTTCGTAGCATTCCTATTGTCTAAATTAGTGCACTTCATTACCCATGTATAGAACTGACCTTAAAGATTATGGTTCTATGCACCTTATAACACTAAAATATATCGGGTGACATAGGTTTATAACAAGTTTATTATGACGTTTGAAACGACCTCACTTTGAGAAACACCTTCTTTCCACTTTGTGCTTGCATGTATGTGGAACAATACCAATTAGTAAAAAGTACACCTTACGTTACACGTGATCAACCTAGCATGATGCCACCTAGAAGGTTATTGTCTTTTTTATATTCTCCATACTTAGACGCAGTAGAATGCTAAACTGTGAAGTTTTGAATTTAAACGGATTAAGTATTCTCCTATAAAAATTGGAGACATGAAAAAAGTAATCAGAACATTTCTATTATTATATTAAGGAAAGTTTATATAAACACATTAAATTGCATGTCTAAAGTGGAGGGTGTTTACTTTTCAGATATTTGTGTAGGACTTCTGCGGTTAACATTAACTACACGTTCTTTGCATATTGTTATATACGATTTTGTGCCTTAGCAGCCTTAGGACATCACCACTTTTATGCATACGGTTGAAATTTTCTAATTAAAGTTGTAGTTTTCTTACAAGAAAGGTTTTGCTGTTAATTGTTAAATCATTTTAGTTTTATCTAACAACAATCAACAATTTTCTAGTTCTTCCTTGCCTTGAGAAATGTCATTCCTTTCATTCTTTTCTGCCTTTAGCTCTTAGGTTTCATTCTGTCATTTGCTTTTCTTCTGTATCTTGTTCCGCAACGACTATTCACTTTCCTTCGACTGTTCTTTCCCTCTTTTTTCTTAGGTTCCTTTCCTCTTATGGTTTTGACTACTGTTATGGTCCCAGCACCATTATTTTTTAAGTTTATAATTTATTTGATCTATCGCTTAATTTGATCTTTTCCACATTTGTCAAATTGCGCATTGAATCTTCGTTACTTACCTACTTTTTAGCATTTCTCCCAAATTTACTTCTAAAGTGTTTTCATCTTCCATAAACATGACTACGTCATCAGTATAGTAAGCGATTCCAATTTTAATTTATTGCACCCTACTCTGGAAAATCAACGCTTATTGCATTACTTCCCGGTCCCACTGTACTCATCGACTTAATTAAGTAGCAGGGTAGTCAACTACAACATGGTCAAAAATATTCTGCTGATATAATTGCGCATACGTTGATACTTTTGGAAATTTCAGTCATGTTGGACATTCAACTGTCGAGCAGTCGTTTGTGTCAGTCGATGTTACTGCTTCTTTCAAAATTGAAAAAATCGAATATCGAGCCGTCATTAAATTCTTGAATTTAATGCCTACGCAGATTAAACCCAATATGAATGCTGCCAACAATGACTGAACTACTCTCTAATTGAAGTTAGAAAGATTGCAAACGCTGTGAGCATCACGAACGAAAGTGTTTGTTATGTTAACTAAAGATTTGGGCATGAAAAAGCTAATTGCTACGGTGGCTCACTCAAGACTAAAAACGCCATTTCGAAAGCCCCGTTGAAGCAGTTTAAGCGAAGCAGGTCGTAGTTTTTGGTGTCGACTAACAACTAAATGAAACTTAGATCCACTAGTACACTTTTGAAGCCAAGGCACGGTCGAAACAATGAACTCCAAAGAGGAAATCCACTCCGAAAAAGGCGAAGATTATTCAGCCGGGAAAACGATGGCGGCTGTTGTGTTAACCGTGTATCTTGAAAGCTGAAAGCAGAAATTGTGGAGAAACGGTTACATTTGACGACTGGATGGCAATTTGATGGAAGTAAAGAGATGGCAACGTCAATGGGAAAAGTGTATAGATTTACGAGGAAACTATGTTGAGAAATAAAACTGAGTTAAAAAAAAAATGCTTGTCTCCGTGTCAGACTAGAAACTTTTCAGACTACCGTCGTATGTACTAGGTGTTATAACATGTAGATCAATTAATTGACCCCCTGTTCTCAAATATTTCTTCCTCTAACTTTGTAAAAGCCGTAGTTCAAGGAAACTTTACATAGATGAATATAATTTTTTACATCATATTAATAATATATAACATACAGTTAAGACATGGACATATACCGCCGTCTTTTTTATCGATTATTGCAACCTTAGATATTTCTTTTCTTGTCACGGTTCGGTCTCAAATTACCACCTGCAGGTTATATAGACGTTCCGGGTTATGACTTATTGAATTTTATGCATTTCTGGCGATCATCTATTCGAATCGTGCATCACTACAGTTTAAGCCGTACATTAGCTGTTGCAATTGTTCATACACGAAATGTGTGAGAATTGTGTTAGAAATCCCACTAAATGCTTTATTTATTATAAGCATTATTATATTTATAAGCAGAAAAAGTTATTCTTGTGGCAACAAAATCTGTTTCAAACCCAGTAAATCTTGGCTTTCGATATGAGGAAGTAAATTTATCATTCAATGAAAATAATTGTTTTCTAAATTCAATTTTATTCAATTAAGAAAATAATTATTTCTTCACTTTGTTTGTTTTGTGAATATGGGTTTTGGTCAAATGAAAACTATACAAGTTTGGTTTAAGTATATTTACTTTTTTTAAACATATGTTATCTCAAAGCGACTTTCAATTGAACATAAATGTAGTTCTGATTGAAACCTTACTTTTGTTAGGCAAAGAATGTACTTTCTTAAATCAAGTAACTCTATTTACTTACCTCAATAATTGTTGGCCTTTGGAAGCCATCAAACACCTGAACAGTATTAAGAGATATTGTATAAGTAGCCTTATGTCTACCTACTTCTATCTGGGAAGAAAAAAAAACGGTGAACATAGAGAACATATTTGAGAATAAACTTTGGAAATCATATTGTTCGGACAATTTTTAATCATTTATTAAAATCCGTAAGTATATCTAACAAAAGTCGCAGCTGAGGAGCTACTGGAGTACTTGAAGTTTTGATATACTAGCAGTACAGACATATAGGTAAAGAGTGGGGTGACCACTTCTTACATATAAAACTGTATTTAAAACAATTTCGATGCTGAAGCATATAATTTATCATTAGAAGTCTCTTTCTTATGTTGGCGAAGTTTCCAGTAAGCTAGAATCTGAAAGGTTATGTTCCAAATTTTTCTTATATCATGAAGGTATAAAGAGCTTGTGGCTGTATTTTTTTGGAATAGAATTGTTAGTGTCTCAAAATCTTCCTTTGCGCTAACAAACTTTTACATTCCTAAATAAAATCACTTGTAATTAATTAATAAAAGTAATTAAAATACTTCCTTTACAATTCACCCATTCAATCGGGACATACAGTCCATTCACAATTTAGAAAACAGAACAGTTCACATATGGAGAGTACTTGCATTGTTGTAAGTATTCAAGTATACATATATTTAAATTTGATTGAATTTTTGTCAGGGTCGCTAAGCGGGTAGCAGTTTTTCGATCTGTATTTCAATTAATTAAATGTTTTTTCGTTAATTCTATTTTCCTGAAGACAATAAAAGTAAATCGTACATCTCGAATGGTTAAAATAATAATATTAATATAAATGAATTTTTATTTTCACGGGTTACTTAGTGAGCTTTCAAGCGAAAGGAAATACGAGTACTTTTGCAAGATAGTCCCTTGAAAACAAAACAGACGGAATATCTTTAAACCCAAAATTTGTGAAGAAAAAGTTGGGAAAAGGAAATATGTTTTCCTTGTTAACCATTATTTTCAAGATAATCTGTTTTTTGATAATCCCAATATAGCTACCGCGATGCGACGGAGGTCGTGCACTATCGAAAAATTGATGTATACGATAAAGAAGAAAAATCACAAGCAGTAATATGTTGATTAGTAATGTAGAAGTAGTAATTGACTCGCAATAGAAGTACAATTTAATTCTTTTTGATTTGGAAAAATTGTCAAGCATTGTAGTCTTTGAGATCACCTTCGTTGTCTTTTAGTTTTCGATACGAACGTAGTGGATAAATATGCTACGATTACGGTTTGCGATTGAAGGAAATTTTAGGAAAAACACTAGCATCGCCGTATTTTGTGCCTGCAGATTCGAACTAAACGGAACTTCTAAGTATGAAGCCTCGAATTATCGAGACTCCAACGTATATAGATTCAAGAATGCAATACTTCAATAATAATATAATATAATAAATTCAGAGTTAGGTTGTAAAATCTTACAGACAATGAGCTGATCAACCAGCTTAATACTTTAGGGAGATTTTACAATCATAAACTTGTTTCGCATATTATACAGCACTGTTAAATACTGAGAAAAAAGAACCGAACATAAGGTTTACCATGCTTGGAAATACATGTCTTCGTTTACTTGTTTGATACATTCATTTGTTTCCTTGCACATATGTTATGCTATTTAACACAAAATTGTCGACTTATTGTAAATGCATAACCTCAAACTTTCATATGATACTATAATATGCATAATAATGAATTCTGCAGATGAGCTAAATCCCATTCAATCAACCTTTCCTTAACAAATGGATTCATCGTGGGCACAAAAATGAACACCCGTATATAATCTTATTTTCGGTAGATGCATACTTCTACACCTATTGTTTATCAATGCAAGGTATAGGAATAAAGAAATGACACAATACAATAAAAAGTAGTCCTTAAAATAAACTACCGATATCTTGAATATATTGTATAATAAATTACTACTAGTTTTATTTATTTAGAAACAGAATCTTCCGCTAAGTTCCTGTAATCTATTAATCTGTAATTGTATTTAAAATTTCCAAGTAAAATATATTCTCCATTCAACAATATGTTTATTGTCAGGATGAGCATATATTCAGTGCATAGGACAACAACATACTCGGATTGAAGTTGAATTCGTTAAGAAGATGTTTATGCTTGAACGAGAAAACGCTTTTCTGCGTGTAGAACTTACCACGCAAATTTTGTAATTGTTAATGTCTTTTACGTGTTTTTGTAATCTAATTATTTACTTGGAAGTAGAAAAATGATAAGGCAAAACATCATTAATGCATTAACACTAAATTTAAATGTCTTCTCGAAGTATTGAAATACTCGGCTACAGATGATTGTCTGGCGTTTCCTATAATAAAATTTAGTCCTATTTTCATCTAATGGATATAATTTCCTTGAATCTCTGCATAATTTTTTACTTCACTAAAATAAGGGGAAATCGTCATTCGTATTTCAAAAAGATTGTTGTGTTGATGTCTGGTTATGAAATATGTGTTGTATTTCTAAATCTATCCTGGAAAATACATCACTTTCTACTATCTACAAACCAATTTCCTGGAGCTAAAGGTCGACACATCTTCGTCTCTTAAATAGCACCGGCAGTTTCAACACTTTAATCGAGTGTAATCTGAATAGCACCTAAACAATAGCGATTTTGATGGCAACAGTGAACGAGTTGAGCAATTACGACATCTCAATCATTATTTTGATAGAGGATATCTTTCAAATTTGGAAAAAATAAATGTTAGCGACGCGTCTAACAAGAGGTAACGGAAATTGGGGATATCTACCGGTATTGATATACATCTGTATCTGGAAAGCAATTTTTTAACACCTACTTGCAAAAAATATGGAAATCAATAATGGCTGAAATGGTGGGAATGATTAAGAGCAATATATGAAAGGAAAGATGCTTAAGAAAGATGAAGAAGATTAATAAATAGAGGAGTAAATTAAGATCTAAGCGTCATCATCAATGTATAAACCATAACATAGCTATGGCATATGTGGACTGCGAATAAAGAAAATATGCCCATTTAACAAATTTATAAAATACTTGAACTGGCGTATAATAATATATACGGGCAACAATGCTTAATCAAGGTTCCCATTTAAAAAGTTTACGCGGACAACATTTGATTGGGCAATTGAAGAAAAACAAATCAAGTATCCTCAAATGAAGTTAAAAATGTTATAACAAAGTTCATACTTTTAACTAAGCCTGTTTATATTTAAATGGAGTATACATATATCCACCATGCATCTCCGATGTTAATCTAGTCGGCTGTCTGGGTAATCCTAGCGCGCCGCCCAAAAGTTACAGCCCTATTTATCAGTTATCAGTTCTTAATCTACCAATCTAGATACATACAACTAAAATGAAACGGAAATGTCCTGAAAAGCGACTTTTTTGAACGTTTATTCTTGATAACATGAAAACAACAACATAATTTTCCCAAGATTAGTAACTAGTTTAGTGTATTTCCATAGCTTATTTTTTGTATAATCTTGGAATAGACACATCAACATCATCACAACACTGTGATAGCTTAAATCATTTAAGCAGATTCATTTTCCGATAAGAACGTAAGTAAAAAATCGTACGTCGTACTTGCGTAGGCCTGTGTAGAAAATTTGCATACATTTGTTACGTCAGCGTCTTTATTGCCCAAATAAAGCGACGTGTTAAGACTACGAAATCGTCGAACGTAGTGTAAACAAATACGTTGTCCCGACCTCCAATTGTCCAAACGCCACCTGAGCGCCTTTTTGAATTCTCGTGGGCATCGCGGGCACCGAAAGAGACGCCCAAGTTCGACCCTGGAACCCACACCGTTCGTTAAAACGGACGGCAGTAGCGTGTATGTGCATAGTCCCATACTTTACGCTGTATTTACGCCGTCCAGTGTGTATTCGTACTCGCCGCAAGTAACACCTGCTTTTTAAAATCGAAACTCGCGCAGCTCGGCTTTAAATGTCAACAAAGTCTCGTTTTCGCTTGCCGTAATCACAACAATAAAACACCAATCTAAACAACGGAGTAAATTTTGTTTGCATTTCACGTGACGTTTGTTCGCTACTATCACAGTTTGTTCAAATTTTTCAAAAAAGGATAGACAAATTATGTGAAACGGTTGTTCTACAAGCGAAAATGTCGATCTATCGATTCGTTAAGGATTCCGAAACTACGGGACCAAATAAAAGGCTCTTTCTCCAAGGCACATCTTCTTCTTCTACTAGCGGACGTCACCAGAGACCTTTAGGCCCTCCTATAGTTACTGATTTATCCGATCCAAAAAAGATCGAAAGCCTTCAAGCCGTTTACAAGAAGCAAAAGCTATCGACTGAGGTTTTGGGAAGCTCTATCGAGTCGACGAGAACTAGTAGAAATAATGAGGATGGCACCCACAGGATAACGACCAGGATATACAGGAAAATGACTACGCTCACACGGGGCGAAGAGAAAAGTGTTGCAGAAGATTTGACCAGAAGAGGAAATGAGCGTAGCATAAAATACAGAGCGGAAACAGCTGACAGCAGTAAAGAGTTGAAACCGGTGAAAAGAGTTAAGGTTAGATGATTTCGTTTGTTACGACTATTATATACGTGTATGAAAAGTAAAAAAATAACAGTAGTAGCGTGTTAGAATATGCAAATATTGATATTTGTGTTTATTAATCGGATGAAGTTAAAGTCAAATGTTTTTAATAAATTGTTTCATTTCTTGTAACAAGGTACAACAAACGAAAAAAGGAGATTAAAATTAAGATTATTAACAGAAAGTATAAATGCCAAATGTTGTTATGTCATGCACAAGAGAATGGTAGTTAGAGGGAAAGACAGTATACGTAATTTAGTTTTTAGTAATAGAAGGCTTTACCAAGGGAAAATTTATTAAATCTATTTGCTATTGATCAGCAGTCGCTGACTCACCTGATCTGGAAGGCTATTTACGAAAGAAGGTTTAGTACTGAATCTGAATAATATTCTGAATAACCAAACGGATTTAATAAAAACTCCCCACATTCTTCCCAAATAAATGTAACGCAAAACACTTATTATTCTAGTTGGTTTGATTACTCACTTTCGTCGCTGATTGTCGCCGTTAAAATTATTCAAGGGTAACGTATCTTTTGAACCGATTTCTCCGCAAATAATCTATATATCGGACTTTTAATAAATGCAGTTGCATAACACATTACCCGGCAGTTTCCGACCCGTTTAATGTACCCTTTACGCATTAAATTTCCATGAAATAACATTTTATGTTACATATTTTGAGACTTCAGGCTGACACCCTTTATTAAACCTATATTGGATCCATTCATTTCATTTTGAAATACGTAGGCTTGTTTAACTTACACACCTAATTAGCAAATCAAATTACTAAATTTGATGTGAAATAATCAATTATAATATAAAACGAGGTTTTACAGATAAATGTAATTTTTAAACGGACAGCAAAATTAATAAGAACCCATGGAAAGCGGTTTTTAGTTGATATCGCCAGTGGAGCTTGATATGTTTTCTTTTGGATCCCCGTCAAGTGATTGTCTTTATTATTGGTATTGTTATTAACCGTTAACTCTAGAGAGAAGCAGAAAATCATTTGAGACAAAGACATGTACACTGGAAGAACTTAATAACCGCGGTGTTTGCTAGTAAAGAAAGAGAATGTACACTGAGAGAAAGTATTCGTTGAGTCAACCAATTGATAAGCTCAACCAACTTTTTGTGTGTTAAATATACTCAACACTCTACAATGTTTAAATCTGAATATGTGTTATCGTAAATAAAGAATCTTGTTGTTATGGAACCCTATTTGCGTCTGTTGTGTGAAGACAATAGACACAAATATTGATTTGATTTAACAAAAATAATTGAACTAATGCTAGTGGGCTCTGTTAACTTGCAAGGTAAATTGAACAAACTCACCAATGCGCAACACTTTGATTTGTTGGACGAACCAATTCCTTTCTCTCAGTGACGTGTATCTCATCTTTGTGGGATACATTATAAGTACCTACTCTATTGAATACAGGGTAAAGGGTCTATTTTTGATGAATTAATGTAAATGGAAGTATAATACTTGGTATACATTTAACATTCATAAATGTCATTACTATTAAACAGAGATTGCGTTCGTAAACTCTAAATATTTAAGAAACTTGACAAGCAGGCAGCATAGCATACTTTGTGGTAGTAGAAATAAGTTGTGTTATTATTATTATTATATTTAGCAGTAATAGATCATTTTGCTTCGTTATATAAAGTATTTCCAAACTTATGGAATGAAACTGTGTTACTTTTAGTGACAAACACGTAAACAGCATTATAATTTTCATTTACATTGACATATGTATCTATCCCTCTTGTTAACAGTAGATAATAGCAGTGAGATATTGGTTTTACATACATTTTTTAAAAGTATTTAAATTAAAGAAGTAGTATAGATAATCGTTCCAAATTGATGTAATATGTAAGCTTTGTGCAATAGGCATAATAGTATTGAAACGCCTATTGTCATACCTGATATTCGTTCATTTTAAAGATTTTTAAATTTTCATCGGTCAATGTAATTTCGACCCTCCCAAGTGATAAAATATTTTTGGAATAAGCTTCATTAAATCTCGTCTTAATTATGGGTATTTCTGGAAGATTCAGTGTTTACAATATTCTAGTAAGCAAAAAATTGTTATTAAGATATCTATTCAATAATAATTAAACCTATACATATTAAATGTGAACCAAATATTTCCAATAATGTTTGTATGTGTTACTATGCCACCTGCTTATCAAGTTTCTTAAATAGTTCTAGTTTGCCTAAAATTCTTTATTCAATAGTAATTAAATCCATGCAGATGTAATATTCGCCAATAGTCCCTGCGGCCTACCTATTTGTGTACCTCTATTTTTATTTATCCATTAAAGATAGATCCTTTTATTTTATATTCAATAGAGCAGGTATTTACAATATATCCCACAATGATGAGATATACGTTACCATATTTACGTGTCTTTCTTTACTGGCAAACGCCACGGTTAATAAATTCTTCCACTGTACGTCATTGTAGGATTTGCAAACAAAAATAATACATGCTCGAGTATCCTCATTCCTTTAGAATTTTTGAATATTAATATTCTACGTGGAATGTGAGAGTAAATTTACTGACTTACTTTACCAGGGATCAATCAATATTGCTAAAAATTGATGGTGCATTGATAAAGACTGATTGAGCAAAGTGCATAAACCTAATTAAATCGTAGTGTTTTTCAATTTTTTTAGCTTCGTTTTACAGAATCGAATGTACGGTTTGCTCCCATTTACTTCAGATTAACTGATACCATATACAGAAATTATTCATCGATTTAAAATATGTATTCATAGTAGCTTGTAACAAATGTGCGGTAGTTTCTCAAAGCATTGTCGTTATGCAGCATACTCCCACATATTTTATTGACATATGGTTTTACTTATTTACATATTTACGCTATGAACTCATGATTCGACATTGACCCACCTCTTAACTTTAACGACTATCGGGTCTCTTGACTTAAAGCTCCACTTACCCATTGTCGCGGGTCTCTTGCTCACCTCGGATTTTGTCACTGAGCAGTCGACCTAGATAGATTAATGGCAGAAGAAGACCAGTTTACTTTTTTAATTACCCGCAAGTAAGTAATGCTTTTTAGCGGTTACCGACCAATTTATTCAGTGTTTAGCTCATGAGTAAACAGTTGAGCATTTCATTTACGTATATCTTGTTGCGTCCACCTCGAGGCGCTTTAGAGTTACCTCATGTTTAGTCGGAATGCTCATCAATCATTATATTAAGTATGGAGCTCTGGTGGTGATGTCTGTTTACCCGTAAAATGATGTTGGAAATGGTATTTTGCTTTTTCATATTTATTGTAGATTTTTTTAATTTACGCATGGACCTTTGGCTTGTTGAAATATTGAAATGATATTTCATCATACAAGATTAAATCCTTTTATAGATTGATGGAAATTCCTCTTTCTTCAACATCCTATTCTCTTATATTCCTGCAAAAGAAAATTATTTTAGCAATCAATGTAGCTGCTTTAAGAAGAGGGGTCTGAGCAAATAAAACTGCATTGGTTGTTCTCTTTATCAAGCCATTATTATTATTATTAACCTTGGACGTGGAAATCCGAGGTATGTAGCCAGAAAGTCGCTCGGGAATTTCTGTCTAGGTGACGGCTCTATACTCGATAAAGTAGTAGACTGGTAATTAAAATTTCGGAGAATAGCTCGTCGTACAACAAAAAAATGAAAGAGTAAGTTAAGAGCAGATTTAATCCATTCGGTCCAACTTGTAGAATGGGATGTTCTAATCTATGCGAGCTAATGCAGTTTCGACTACACGACAAGATCTTGTTGATTTACAGAAAAATTATAATACAGTAACTTAATTTTTCCCAAATAAATCAAGTGGATACGCCTACATTGATACTTTATATTAAATTTCGGATTATCAAATTCTAATAAGAATTTGATAATCCGATCTATTTCTTTATAAAAAAGACAACAGTACGACTTGAATTATAAATTAAAAAGGAAAAGAAATAATAGAATATTTAAGTAATGAAGAGTTGTCTACAATAAAAAAAAGAAATGTATCTATTACGGTTTGTACTTCTGATACCCGTTGGGTCGGAACCAATGTTGCGAATTTACTTATCTGTTGGTCGTATCGAGTAGAAAGGTCACACGGACGGTAGCTGGACGCTCCAGTAGGGCATAATATATAATTTGCTCTCCAAGAGAACTCTAGTACTGGACTTGGATAAAATATGCCCTCCAATATAAGAATTCGATGGTTTTCTAATAGCCGTAGCAGCATGTAAACTTCAAATTATTTTCAGTTTTGCTAGTATTAATTGTCAACATTGGTAATCACACGAGAGTAGTCTGAAAACTTTCCGCCCTAGCATCACTAGTATTTCTTTTGCCAAATTCAGTTTTATTTCTTAACGTCTTCTTGTAAGTCTATACTCTTGTCTCAGCGATGCTCCAGTTCACGAACGTGCCTTATTCTATGAAAATTTTGTGTTCCGAGCGAAACTTTTAGTCTAAGTAAGAAAAAAGTCGCCAAGGGCTAGATTTATTAATTCGGTCTATTAATTCGAACCCCAATTTTTTCCATAATTTCTACCATCAGCTTGTCTAGTAATGATTCGTATGTCGTCGTTATTACTTTTCCTTTTTTCTCCAATACAACTCCATGACTATTTCAAATATAGTTGATTTACACTTTCCCAGTCCATTTTTTCGACCGCGCCTTGGTTTCAGAAGTGCAAGCAGGTAGAAGGTTTTGGAAATTCATTCGAGTACTTTTGGTCTTGAGTGAGCAAGCGCGGCGCCTTGCTTTCTCATCCGGTCAATAAGCGGGACCATGGTTTTTCGAGATTCTTACGGTCTCTGTTATCACTCTAACCATAATTTGACTCGTCTACACCACTTGATGAACTTTTTCGATATTATCGATGGTAGTTGCAGTTTTTGGCTGTCTTGAACATTACTTATCAACAAAGATGCAACAAATGCACAAATTTATGACGGCTCGCAGTATTCGTTTTTTTTTTCAATTTCCACACAAATACTAACATCGACTGACACGAACGACTGTTAAACAATAGCTAAGCCTCCAACATGATCGAAATTTTCAAAAGTATCTTTGACATCATAGTTATCACATGCTGTCCTCCTTCTATTAAACTGGTTGAAATGCAGACTGTTATTTAATAAGAACCGTAGAATCATATCTTCTACTGTTTCGTAAAACATTTGCATGTTTTATTGTCTTATGTAACTTTTGTAAACATTTCTTTGCGAATAAACAATTCTATATGTAACCAACGTATTGTCTTTGAGCATTACGCTTAATATGCAAAGCACACATACTTGTATTTTAATTACAATTCCATGTAATCTCCTCGTTCACGGCCATTTGTTCGTGAAGAATACTTGCAGAACTATGGGAACGTAGAGGAAGACTATATTGTTAAAAAGTTCTCAGCGAAGTAAGAACTAAGCATTAAGACTACGTTTTACGAATTTTTTCGGTCAGTTAGGAAGCTAATTGCGAATGGTAGTCCGTAATTTAAACCTCTACTAGTGTTATTTCTTCTGCAGTATTTTGCAGAACCTTAAGCAATTATTACCTAAGAGAATTACAGTGGTATTTATACCTATTCCTTGCTTCAACTGGAGACTGACGATTCAAATAAATAATAAAGCTTGAGTTTATAATTTCTCTTTCAAAAGTATTCTTCGAAATCGCACTATTTAGTTAAGTTGCAAATTATTTAACAAACACGTACATCTAAATTTTTTTTTTTTGTAGTGAATGAAGAATTTATGTTTGCAAAAAATTGTAAATTACCAGCAATTTATTTAACGCGCAATTTATAGCTGTTTGTTTTTGCTTATATTCTGCTACAATGTTTATAATAAATAAAAACGTCATTAACAATCCTTCATATATATGTACATAGTTCTCTCCTACGTTACTCTGATAAATAAAAGATCAACGACATCTTTATCATATTCTTAGCATCGAAGACTATCGTACTGTTTCTTCTTGACGCATTTAATTGAAGGATAATTAATGCGCTATTATAGTGGCAAGATTATTGCAAGTGAAACGACTTCGTTAATAGTTCAATGATTACAAAGCGTTTCATTAATGCTTAAAGTTAAACGATTGTCTTATCCGTTGATTGTAATAGCACCCATGTTTATGGTTTAATGCCTAGGAGATTGTTACTAACTACGTAACCCGTATAGCGTATCGCTTAGAGATGCAATCGAGAAAATATTGAAGTGAGAATCTATTAGCATAATATATATTAGTGAAAGGTTATAGGGTTTGCCATCACATAGTCAGTATATTTTATACTATTTATTGCGTGTTTTGCAAACCTGGATCTGATTGTAAACATGTTAAGTTAAGGCAGCAGTTCTTAACCAAGGGTGGTGCTTTATTTAAAATAAGTTTAGATAAAATGATAAATCATAGATAATATTATATTTTACTTGTGGTGTAAGAATACAGATTAACATTTTCAGGGGCGGTTCAAAAGCGAATAGTCAATTCGCTTGCTCTCAGCTACTTAATAATGCACCACGATATTAGTATATGCAAGACTTTCATTAATTATTTATTATTCCTGGAACATTGAAACAAATCTGTTAGAATTTAGTCAGCTTTCTTGCACCACTGTCGGTTTATCTGGATATATTTACTGATTTTCAAAATCAATCGCAATGTATGAATTAACAAATTAAAATGTGGTAAAGGGATAAATGGAATAAGGTTCTTTTTCTCACAAATTCTTTAGTAGAAGATTTGGCGACCGGTTTCATGTCTAATAGCACATCTTCAGGCCAGCTGAAATAGTTCCAAAAAGAAGATGTCTTATACACGTGGAATTAGTATATAATTGGGTTCAATTAACCAATACTAAGTTTTAGAATTACCACTATTAATTCCGCCAGTATAAAGCTATTCTAGCTGGCCTGAAGATAAGCATTTAGGCACGAAACTTATAACGGCCTTATTTCAATTATCTCTTTATGATGACTAACTCACACAGAGTCAACACTAACTTTCTAAATTGAAATGTATTGGCTTTCATGGAGGCATACTCAGGTGAATTGATTACATTATATATAGTTATAGAATTTAGATCTAACCTTCTTCATTAAATAAATACTATTTCCAATTTTTCTCAATTCTTTTTATCTGCAGACAATCTTAAGCTTATTCTAAAATTAATTGCGTTAGGGACTGCCCAATGATGCAATCTGAATTAAACCTCTTTAAAGATTAATAATACAAAATAAAGTTTTCCTTGGTGTACAAAGATGTAAATTAGGTAGGTTTGTTAGAAGAAAAAATATAACTAATTATAACTATGCCATGGATAATAATACATTTATTGAAGTTTTTCAAATGAAAGAAATTATCATAAAAAAATAGAAGAGAGGTAAATGATTTGGTCTATTACAGTCTTAGCAGCGCTCAGAACTATCGTTATTAACTACTATTATTTCCTTTCTATTTTGTTTCAAATTATTTAGGTAACTCTGTACGCCACACAACATTTTAGAAGTTGTATTAGAAATTTACCGGTAACTTTGTGAAGAATTGTAAAATAAGCAAATAAAATGGCGTCCTATGCAAAAACCATACCATACCTGCATTAAATTATCAGCAAGATACTATGACCAAAATCCAACATTTTAGCTTGATTTTCTCATTCGTCATCAGACCAAGTAATGCTGTGTAAAGTGGAAAGTTATCAAATTTGAAGTGCTTGTTTGTCTAGGATGATAGTATAAAAACTCAGGGAACTTTATACTCTACCTATTCTAGTACATCAAAGGTGGCAATTTTGATTTACTCTTGATATTAATAAATTAAATCCGCAATGTAAAGTACGATAAAAATATGAAGAATATATATTTTATCCACTTATATCTACAAAAAAAAATATATCAAAGCGATAAATAAATTAGCGATGTATATGTGTGTGCTGTTTTGGGATTCACCAACACTTATGCCTCTCATTGGTACGAATTATTTTTAGTCATCTAAATTACTTTGTACGCACAAGTTTCGTCTTCTTGTAGTATGTTATTCATCTTCCAATCTCCTTATCGTCAATGGAAAATATGGGGTGAGGTCTAGTATTATAAGCAAATATTTGCAAATCAAGAATGAATATGGTCCAACCCATATTATAAATTCCGTGATCTCGCGGGAATTACATCCTAATCTTTGCGATTGAAATTTGATTGAGATTTGGCCTGATATTGAGATTAAACCATTTCCATATCTGTCAATGGCTTCCTAATCGGTAGCAAAATAGTTTTCTCCGTATGAGCCTTACGGACGTACACCGGTTTAAAGAATTATTTATCTTTAAACGTTTTTAAAGGTAGATCGGCCATTACAAATGATTAAATAGAAATGTCTGAAGGTAATTGTTGTTGAAACCCCTAAAAATGTTTTAGATATGAACACTTCAAAAAAGAACCTTTAGAAGATGATTTTTAATAAAAAGCGTGTAGTGAATAGTAAAAAGTGAGAGAAAAAATAATATTAAATGTTGACGTTTAGGGTACCTCGTATGTATATATTTTCTATTAGAAAAACTCATAAATTACTGAAAATGGTTCGATAGAACATTTGCAACGTATTATGTGTCTTCATTTAAAACTAGATACGTGAAATATTATCTAAGGTAATGTATAGACACAATGTAAATCGTCACTCTGAAATAAGATACCCATATACGATTGTAAGAATATTTAATCATACCGCATATGATTTATTATATGGTATGCACGTGTGGTTTGCTTTTAAAATGAACTTTGTGATTTATATCACAATTTATCACGTAACACAATCACTTGACTGGTTTTTTTTTTTCTTAAAATAGGAAGTGTTTGCACTACAAAATTGTTCCCCCTTTTAATAGCTCACAAAAAATAGAAAGTGGCTAAACGTTTATTTAAGTAAGATGATTAATCCAGAAAGTAGACCACTTCCTGCGTCTGTACATAACCAACGAATTTAAATTTAGCGATGGTCTTTGTGATGGAAGTACCATTTTCGTTCTTCGTACAACGCATGATGTGCTTTCACATTTGCTCAAGTGACTCCTTATACGAAGACATACATTAGGCGTACCCAATCTTAAAATAGTTGAGACCGTTAAGTTACCACCTCGCCTAAACGGAAATGGTGTTAGATTTACGTGTATATGTGCATAATTCTCTTCTTAATTTTCGAATAAGTGATGATAGTTTTCTATAGGTGCTAATTATGTTGTTATAATCAGAACTAAGTAATTATTGAAAGCAACTTAGATCCACTATTTTTTTTTTCACAATTCATTGCGTGTATTTTATGTGCTGAGTAGTGTTTTTTATGTCTACAACTCAACTCTCTCTAATCCGAATATGTAATTGTACCAAAGAAGAATAAGCGCCAGCTTTTTAGAAGTGTGCGGGAGAAACTGTTTTAAAGCGATCGATCCAGCGATATACACTACTTTTAGATTCTGCAGATTCACCAAACACTCTTTGCAATCGTTGAATAATTTCTGAAGTTTTCACACCCTCTTTCCACAAAAAGAAAATTATTGGTCTTTCAGATTTAACCGCGTCTTCCTTGGTTACAAAAACAGCGCTACGAAAACGCCTCATATCAGTCGAACACCTGACTCAGATTGAACTATACTGCACTGGATAGCTGCAGAAACATGTCAAGACCTGTCTATCACCAATAGCATTGCCTACAAGTTCTGTATAATTTGGTTAGAGCACACTCCTCAGAACATCCCTCGTACGTAAGTTGTTCCAGAATTTACGAAAACAATCAAAGGGATGTTTATGGATTGCAACGACAAGCTCTTGACTTAACCAATAATTGAAACGGTATATATTAGTAAAGAGATTTTTAAGCTTTGCCTATAGCGCATGCTATAGAAATAGACATATGTCCAATATACTTTGTAGTTAATTCGCTGCACTCGAGGAAACAAGAAAATAGACCACGTTGCCAGTGATTCGAAATAAATAACTTAATATACAGGAATTAATAATGCCATTTGGTGATTGGTAAGAACACAAATTCACGCAATTATTCGTTCGAATAATCCTTTTGACGTTATGTTGCGCTTGGCACTTTCCCAGTTCAACATTGAACTATAGTGTTCGGGTAGTTTCTGATTGTTCGGTATATTGATTTTTGAAGGGAAATTGTTTAATTTTCGTAGAATGAAGGACGTAAAATTTTATAATAATTATTTATTGCTTTGAAATTATGTACAGTAGTACCTAGGTTTACGAACCGATATTTTTTCTAGTGGAGTTACTTGTTTATAAAGAAGGTCAAATTTAAACATATTTGTAGCTCTCAAAATTTTATTAAAATGTGAAATAACTTTCTGCATTCTGTGGAAATATTAATATCAAAAAATTCTGTAGGTCATGAAGGAAAGATTGAAATGTGGTTTGAACTTCCTTATAAACTTGTAACTCCAATAAAAAAAATATTTTGTACAAATAATGATCACTGCTACAATGAATATGGAAATCAGAATACGCAACTTTTAAATTTGCCGCGCATCGTGAAAACCGGACCTTAAGTGGAACAAATTTTTTTATGGGAAATAAAGAAAACAGAAATCTGTTTGCATAGCCAAGGGGAAAAAGGGGAAAAATTTATTATATATTTTAAGTACGATTTAGACCTTCCAGATTATTAATGTGGAAAATCTAGAGATTTTTGGTCGATAGTTTTCAAACAATAACCTTTCTCTTAACGCTCAAATACATTTTGATTCTAATGCTACATTTGAAGTCTTATTCAACTCTTAATCGTGTCTCATGTAGTTTTCTTTCTTCACCTCAGTTATATCTTATTAAAAATGCCTTTTACTAGGACATAAGGAGAAAAAAAAAAACTTTTACCCCTTTAAACTTTATTGCATTACCAGTATCTTGTTTTAATATCTCGAGTGCTCCTATACACAAATTTTACAATTTTTTAAAACTCACGGTACAATAAGTAATCTGTGTAGTGTTTTGGAAATACATTTTACAAATTTAAATATAAACTTTTTACCATTTCGACAATTTTTGTCTGATTTACATAGTAATTGTAAATCAGAAGAAGTATTCATATTTTTCATTCAAGAACTGTTTTAATAGACAATTTCATGAAAAACTTTTCCCCTTATATGCTAAGTTGCACAGTTATTAATTCCATAATTATTTGTAAATTGTTTTACAATTTAATTTACTACTTACAATTGCTCCCTTGCCATGCATTTACATTTTGTGAAAAAAAAGAATTATTTAAATTCAAATAATTAACCTTTCTAATTGTTATTTTTTATAGATCGGCTTTCAGCTTGCCTGATGATCAGCGTTTTTGTAGTTCGGTAGCTTATTTTATTAAAGGGTCCTGTGAGACAGGACCTCTTGTTTCAGTGTACCACGATGATCCCCTCACACAAAGTCACCGTGGATTATTTACAATTTAATTTAATTTGAGAAAATATAGGAGTCAATAAAAATTTGAAGTTAAATAGAAATATTTTTATCTACAGTACCTTTAATAAGAATTCTTTTTTACGCACAGAAGACTGTGAAAAGAACGGGGACGGGTAGAGGGGTTAGTCTTCGGCGGGGGCCCTTCCAGGAGAATCTCTTTCGTAACCCGAAAATTTCGTCGCAAGATGCAAGATATTATCGTAAACCGTGGTACCACTGCATAATGATATCTGCATGCAAATAAATGTAAATAAACAGCATATAACATCTAAAAATACGCATAGTCTAATAAAGCGGTTTAGAAATAAAACAATTACGTTAAAATTAGAGCGATTTTAATGATAGCAAAGAAAGTTGCAATTAACTATAACCTTGAATTGAATAAAAGAACAAAGAAAAATCACTATTTAACTTTGGTTTAGATAAAATTAAAGCTTCAGTGTTTAATTTCTAGTTTGTAGGAAGTGCTGGATACGCAATCGAACTGATAAAATGACTTTAGTAAATACACATATTACAGTGATGTACAAGAGAAACTTCAATACTTCGCTCAAGACGTTGGAAACTAATTTCAGCTCGTGACGTAAAACGTTAAATAGACGGTTTTGCATATCCATTTAACTACTCCAAAGTGTCTTAAGTAATTTTATATCTGTTGGTTATTACAATCTTCATACAAACAGAACAAAATTGAGATGAACAAAGATTGAATTGAAGAAAAGAAAGCATAACCAAGAGATCTTCTTAGATACTAAAAGAGGATACATCAACTTCGTTGCATAAAAGATCTCGTTTTTGCAGAATATCCGCTATTTTTAAATATTATTGTGTTACACTACTTACGTAGCTTATTTCATTCTGTAGGACATTCTACAACTTTATTTTGATATACTTTAGTGATTTTTAATTGTTGCAATTTTCGTTAAAATACTAAAGCTTTAAAAACAGATCTGCAAAAGGAACATCTTTTTACACCTGCTATATTGCTATATTCCTAATTGCCATCTTTTATAGATTAAAAACATGAATACTGAAGGACAAAGCATCCCAAAACATCGCCCCATACAGACTTGATTCAAAATAGACATAATGAGTACTTAGTATGTTCTATCTGACAAAATTTTTAAAACAATAATAAACATGTAGGAGACAATTGTAAGTCAAGATGTTTAGTATGGGTTTCGCGGATTAGACCGCTTTCTATTAATAATCCCACAAACTTTACACTTTGAACTTGTCTAATATATAATTTTAGTAACTTTCGTTGGACTTGTTAAGTTGTTTTCATTTAAATACAATTTTTAAATCATGTTATTACACTAGAATATTGTTGCAGAAGAGAAATCACGTAATAAATGAGAGCGGATTTCTGCCACAGTAAGTAAAAAAAAATAGCCGAATTAGTTAACAAACATCAACGACAAAAGAAAAGAAATGCTTAAATATATGCGGGAGCCTTTACTTCGCAGACAACAAACGAATTAAAATGCAACATTTTTCTTGTATCGCATATGGACAGGTGCCCCCTACTCAAGCGAAACCTATTGTTCAAAGCGTCTGCGCTACGTAAATGGAAGAAGGAAATAGGAAATTAAAAATTACTGCATTCTTCTTTTATTAATCATCTACAATCGAATTATGGTTCAACAGTTCGTATTAGAAGTGTAAACGAACTCTCTTCATATATCGAAAAATAAATATCTAATGAATTATAATGATGATAATTATCACCTTTCAGTCGTTCGGTTGCGCTTAAGAAATCGAAGGTATCCCATATTTTCACCATTGATTAGCATTAATTTATGTACAAAGAAATTCATGCCTTCTTAAATTTTGTTTTGCAATCGTTATTACATATTAAGTGTTGAATTGGATTGTGTACTATTACCTACTTACTCTTGGAACAAGTTCGACAACCTTTAACATTTCCAATCGTTTCGTTCCTTTCAGATATCCGATATCGTAGTAGGACAAGAACCGAACGTCACGGCGAAAGATTATCTATTGCGTTGGGCAAAGAAGACAACCAATAAATACCCCGGCGTTAGAGTTAGCGATTTCACGAGCTCCTGGAAGGATGGACTCGCCTTCAGCGCCATCATTCACAGGAATAGGCCCGACCTCTTGGACTGGCGACAGACGAGGGCCCAGCATGCTCGTGAACGAATGGAGACCGCTTTCTATCTTGCCGAAAGGGAGTACGGAGTCACAAGATTGCTCGATCCTGAAGGTATGGTTTTAAGAATCGAACAGTTCTTCAATTAATTTTATTAGTTGTCACGTATCGATGGACGATGATTAATGAGCGTGGGAAAAAATATTAGCAATTAATCACAATTTTCCTCGGCTATATTCATCCTTTTGCATCTTCCAAAACGAATTAATCAATTTCTTAGCACTGTAGAAATTTGAAATGTTCAAATATTCCAGTAATTTCTTTAGCACACTTTTTCTGGATTTATAGTAGCTGTTGATCTACATGCTTATGTAGAAGTTTTCGATTTAGTACAAAATCAGATTTCTTAATGTTCTTACAATGGATACAGTAATTTTTATTATTATTTAAACACTTCATTATCATATTTACCACAACACTTAACTAAAACTGGACCCACGTTTCGATAATTGGTTCAGTTTTACTGCTGAAGATAATAGCTCTTATCAAGTTTTGGTGAAGTGTTGTAGTAATGGTGACAGCGAAGTATTTCTATGTTCCAGCTGCACTATTTTAGTACGTCATTTATCGAAATATTTTATACATATATCACATTAAAATCATTAGTTCATTGCGAAGCCCATAAAAGATCTTTCATGAAACATCGCCAATTGATTTGGTTAATATTTTAAAGTTCTGTTTGTTTTTCGACGGTTACTTTGATTTAGTAGGTATCGCTTTTTAAAATCATACAAATATCTATGCAGGTTGACAACACAAACCGATTTAGTAGGTCACCAGAAAAGTGATGTAAGCCTATGAAGTATCAAGATAAGTAACTACCAAATCAGATTTGGTTGATAACTTATGCGTTATGGATACTGTCACAATTTAAACTATGAAACCCAAATCAGCCAGTTTTTATTGTTATTACTGTGGTGTCTCACCGGATCGTTATATGGAAAAATTGGCAAATTCTGTAAGCTTCCCGATATGTGCTATTGGACTAAAATATTTTTAAATCACGTACTCGAACACTGTGGCACTGGAACACTTCACTATTACCCCTTACCACAACACATCACTAAAACTGGATGCACGTTTCGATAGCTAAGCTATCATCTTCAGCAGCAATATTGAAGTTCAGTATAGTGCTGTGGTAAGGGGTAATAGTGAAGCGTTTCAGTAAAATATTTTTAATAATTTGAAATTTTCGGTTATATCGGAAACAGCAGCCAACTTTGTTATTTTAAACGAAACGCCCTATATATTCTAACATTTTAAAATTCCCAATTCAATTTTAAGGTCTGTTTAATGAAGCAACTATTCTATTTCTAATCATATTTGAAATATTTGGCTTTTTTTTAATTTTTTTGAAGGATGAACGAGTACATGTAAGCTTTTATAACTGCGAAAGTGTTTTACTTAGAAAACAGAAATTTTAGAAAATTATTGACTGTACAGGGGTAGTATTAGAATCCGTATACATTTTTCGAAAACACTATACACCGTGTCCGACATTTACGATTAAAATGTCAACTGGAACTAATGTATAAACTTATTTTTTTATACAACTACCTATTTTCTTCTTTCTTATATCAAATTGTCGTTAGTCATTACCATTAGGAAATAATACAACAGCATTAATAAAATGTTGATTTTGTCCGTTCTAATACACCAAGATTTGAATTGCTCCAGTAATGAAATGTTCGTGTTTGGCAGTCCATTTCTTCTAATTTAGTCTTTATTTGTCCAGATAATGCTGTCCAAAAATAATTTGCGCTTTTGAGACCATATTAAAATAAATTCGTAAGAACCATGTTTTTGAAGTTTTACGTTGACCAATCCGAAGTTTTTAAATTCTGCATTATTCGTTTAATTGTGTTTGGTGACGATTTCTATTTTTGTGAACACCGAGCAGCAAAGGTATTCCATCTTCGTTCGAATAATTTCTTGAGAAGTATAAATTTTAAATGCACAATAAATATAACATTTTTGTTGTATTTTCTACTTATTTTTTTTTTGCTTCTTCGATTTTTCAATTTTGTTTAATTTACATTAAAATCGAAGTGTATTTCATGTTTAAACATTTTTATCCTTATTAATATTTTTAAGTTTAAATTCAAGTCTATTCTGTTCGTTATACTAATTAAAAGTGCCTGTATATACAAGTTACATGTAATTTGCAGGTATCAACAATAAATTAGGAGCCATTACTTCAGTTTTAAATACAATAAATTAATGAAAGTTACATTGTCTCTGACAACCAAATGTACGATAATCCAGTTTTATTCTGCATTATAGTTAAAGTGGCAGTTACTGGTATTGTATAATACTCAAGTATAGAGAGAAGGAAGTATATTTACAATAAATTATTTTCTCGTGACAGTTTTAAGTAAAAGAATTAATGAAATGTGTATTGGCAATCGATCAATTCGATTGTATATTGAATAATAATAGTATCTACATGTCTTTTTCAACTAAATTAAGGATAATCAAAGAATATACAAAATAATGTCTTTCATTACACATATACCTCATATAATTTTGCAAAACTATTATAAATGATAAGGGCTGTTACCAATTTTTTCGTCGATCGATAGTTTAGTCGACTTGGATGAAGGAAGCGATTTTATTACAGCTAAGTTTCCCTGCTACCGGCCACGTAAGTCAATTATTGCTTTGCGGGGGGATTGAATAGAATTTTGCCCACAAGGACATAAAGTAATAATACATTAATACGGCAATATGTGTCAATACATAATAGAAATTGACAACTTTCGCAATTATGTAAGTGTATGAGCAAATGGTAAAATGCTGATCCAAATTTTGGGCCGGTAGCAGGAATAATATAATATGACTTGGACTGTAAGTACTTTTGCGATCTCAGACAAACAACATTCCCGACCACAAAACTGCACTAAATACACCCCTTGTGACATCCTGTACCTCTGAGGTACCGTAGACTATGAACTCTTAGTTCTTCGATACCGTTAGCTTCGATACCGATCACGTACCTATCGATGCGATTTTTTAATCGATGAGCTACTCAATCCCCTTGTTATTTAAAAATCGAACAACTATCGATAGACTGCCTGTTTTGAATGGCGTTATACATACCTACGGGCATCGAATAAACAGTTGCGTAGTCGATTGATTTTTTAGGGCTATTTGGTTAAATTTGTTTTTAAGTTGGCGAAAATTGATATTTAAAGCATATTTGCGATTTACCGGTTGCACCTAATAAACACGATGCCGTTTTCATTCTTTCGACTGTAACTATACCCACAAAGTAGGTACATTCGTACAAAATAATAATAATAAAATACTTTTTGGGTACATCTTTCAAACATCAACAGAGCACGTGATAAGTTAAACGATTTATTTACGATAGTTCCTTCATTTAATTCATTTCCTTAATTTAATAAGATTAAAAGTCATAGACTATCGATCGTTGGGAAAGTCAATGGTCTGCGGTGGCCCTTAAGATAACTTCTGCGGTGCGCTCGTTGAAAAGTTTTCGTTATTTGTATTCAATGTGAATGCAAGGTTTTGTAAAAAGACACTTTTGTCTGCTCATTGTATAATTGCAAGCGTTCTTGTGGATAATACTTTAATTTTCCTTTTTCTCCACAGCTACAGATGAATGATTCTCGTTATCTTTTTCCTTTCGAACTGAGTACGCAATTTCTTTGCCACACCACTAAACATTAATATTTTCTACAAAAAGTATAAAAACACTGATGATATTCTTTTGCATAATAGCTTTCATCTTAGTGCAATCTCTTACAATAATGGGATAAAGGATTATTTCTCTGTAATAATTTGTTTGATTGATGCAAATGTCTAAGAATTTATGAAGGAATTACAGAGTAAAAAGTTGAAAGAGGTTTATTTTAAATAAGTTTTGCAATAAATATAACAATTCGTTGATGCATCTTTTTAAAGCCGTACAGTAAGGATATAAAAAGCAGTTAGCTCAGAGGAATTGCGAACTAAATTAATCGAGTATCTACGGAGTAAAATTAGAGCGTTTAGTTGTAATTCCAAACTATAGGATTTTTTTCCTATTAAAACTGATCACACTACATTTACTAATGTTTAAATAAAGCTTGTTAATTTGACTCCATAGTTACAAATTGTTCAGGTCATTCTACAACTGCCGTGAGTCCGAAATAGAATTAATTTCTTTATAAATTTTGCTAAGGCTATAGAAACAACTTCGTAATACACTCATTGACCTGTGAGCAAAGGAAGAAGATTATTAGCGCGTTTTCTAGAGAGGAAACATCTCTCGAGGAAGGGCAGTTGGTTAATTCGTGCAAGTTGAGTTAGAGATGGGAAATCAATTTCCTTGGAATTAGTTCTAAAGTCGCTAATGTAGCGAGTTACGGTGATTATCGCTTCGTAATATTAGATAATGATCTAAAGATGTTAAACTGCAAATTGCGTGCCTATATAATAGCTAATATTTTATAACAGGATCTGCTTGGGAGAGCAAATTCTAGTCAAATTATAATTAAATACACGGAATGTCCATCCAATAATCTATATATAAGATTAGAAAGAATGAATCAATATTTCTTAGGTACCTGCATATAAGTTATCATAATTATTGAGTTTCTATATTTTTCCTCGTTTCTATAGGTTTTTTGTGCCAATGTAAGTTTGCCTATGCTAATAACATGAACTGATACACGCATGAATGATTTAAACCATCGAATATGCATTGAAACGGTTTCTCTATTTGAAGTGTTTAAGTATTCTGTACTCGCGTATATCGAGATAATCCCAGGTCTGTCTATAATAAAACATGACATCACGACTGTGTGAATATAGCTACCATGACCTGTCTACCTGCGGACACAGCGATTGCCTGTGATGGATGATAATAACTTAACGCATTTATAAGCTTCTGATATTTTGAGTAACAAAATTTCCTCCCAAAATGATTTGTGCGTAACATACATATTACAGATTATTTCATTGTAAATTATTAGATCATTGCTAATATCAATTTAATGAACACCACAAATCCTACGATTTAACACGTTTGAAATTACTATCATCGATAAGGAAATCTCTATGTAATTCTCTACAAGTATTTATATAGCGCTTAGAAGAAGATATCTGTGTACAAACCCTGAGTAAACTAACGCTGGGATTTGTTGCTTAAAAAATAATTTGCGATGCGATATATTTTTGACAAAATGTACAACTTCCAGTTACCTCTTATCTCTTTCATGAAAAATTCAAATAGGCAAAATGCGGAAGGAGAGAAATTGATGCGTAAATTCATCTGCATTGCATCTGTTAACGTTTTCCGAAAAAGCGTTAGTACTTGGTACAACGCGGAATTGTGACATACTGTGTTATAGCATCGCTTTCATACAGAATCAATATTACCATGACACTGAGAATACATGAAAATGGATCTGTTATCCTTAATGTCGTTCACCAACGTTCCAAATGATATTTTCATTACCCTCAGAAGTACCTCTAATAGAAGGCGATGCGGTTATCGTAAATTATCCCGTGTAGAAGGAATTTAACTTTGACAAAGAATAAATTCAGGTTTATAGTAAAATCAAACAAAGCATTAGAATTATATGTAAAAATAGAAGCACCGTATTCACGATTTTTGCTCATATATTTGGGAAAATTCAAAAATAAGACATTTTGTAGTGACAATTTTTACTTTTATAAATTGCTTACGTTCATTTTCACTTATTTCTTTGAAAGAAGAATTATACTTACTTATTTTTTGCTTGAATATGGTTTTTCTTTTCTATAGTTACGATGATATAATTTATAAAATATGCAGCGTACCCATTTACTGTATAATTCCTCTCCGGAGCAATCTAGAAGAAAAGTTTTCAAATAAAAGATATTAGAAAACAAGTTCTACGCAACAGAAAATTACGTCCTAGCATACAAATTATTCAATTTCCGCTATAAATCATAGAAGTTTGTTGTTTTTTTTTTAGTGGAACATATTACAAGGTGATTGATTAAACCCACCCGTTAAAAGTATTGATTGTAGATTTTTTTTGTTGAAGATGTTAACTTCAGGTAACTTAATGAAGATATTTTCAAAATGATTGCTTTTCTAGTTATACCGGAAATCAGTAACTTCTTTATTTTAAATGGCAGGGCGCCTTTTTTATTGCACATTTCATTTCTACATGTTATTTTAGGTACAATTTCATCAGGTGTCCGTGTTCCCATCTTTCTTTTACCTTTCAGTTATTTTGAAAATTTGGGATTTTTTCCTATTACCTCAACAACTTTTGAAATCATCTGTAGGACTTATTTTAAAGAAATAAGCATCAATATTTACAGTACTTTTAAAAAAATCTTTAAGAATTTCAACGACGTATTTATTATACTTCAATTTAGTACAGGCTAGTTTAAATAAAACTTCAATTGAAAGCATCTTAAGTTAAATTCTTTAAATATTTGCCACCAATGAACAAGAATAAATTTTTAGGAATAGAATCGAACCTTCTTACGAATTACATGCACTTACAAGAATTATTTAGGCGGACTAGACAAAATTGAATAGGGAAGGTATTATAAATAGACGAAATTGCCATTACCGGACAACAGAAAATCCGCATATCATTAGAGAAGAAAATTTCAATGTATTTTACCTAGTTATGTTTGATCGCGTTTCATTCAGAATTTATGTTAAAAATTTAACTATTTAAAGGTATTTAGAAATCTCGAAATCGACAGTATCTGATTTTGCAGAACTGCCTTTAACTTATTTCATTATTGTTGGCTATCAAATGGACGCAGCCCAGCACATCTAGCCAGTAATGTTGGACATGAACTCGCGAACAGTTGCAAAAGAACCATGGCGATAGTCATCTAGATCCATTCGATTTTTACGTGTGGAATAATATAAAAGAGCAGGTAAATGCTAATCTAATTCATTTAATAGAAGAATTAGTGCGAAAGGTTGGTTTGCCATTTCGCCAGAAGGGCCTTTTACAACTTCAGAAGGCTTGCACAACAGAAGTTCAATCAAAAATTATTAAAGCCATCATCAATAATGATAGCAAGGCCAAAACGTATGTGTTGTTTAGAGCGTTCGTTTAATAGCCAAATATAGGGCGAGTTAGAAATAACGAAAATGTTACTGGTACTGGCAGAGGCATGATACTGACAGTATTTTGCACTGTGTTCACTGCATTAAGTTACCACGTTTGTTACTATTAGTTGCTACAAAAGATGATTCTAATCATTACTGATAACTAAAATTCTCCACTTTCCGTGCGCTTCACCGAGTTAGCAGAGACTAGACAGACGCGTGTTTATTCGTCCCATGAGAATGGGTCCGTGTTGCCTACTGGTTTCTACGAGTACCGTACCGACAAAACACGAGTCTGATTAGTCTCTACTAATTTCACGAGACGTACGGAAAGTGGAGAACTTTACTGGTAACAGTCGTAAATATCCACGTCATAATATTGTAATGTTCTACGCAAATTTTGTAACAAAAACGCTGCTTTGAAAAGCATCGCCGATTTTATATGGAAAATGTGATTCGTAATATTATAAAATAGGCTTGTTGAGTCGACAACCGGCCAGTGCAGCTGTCAGATCGACGGCCGGGCCGAGTTTTGATTGATGGATTCCACTTATGATGGCTTACGATGAATTTACAATGACCTCTCGACACGAAAAATTCACAATAATAATCAAACTGACATTTGGCAACTTCCCACTTACCATCTACCGCCTTTAAAAGTAGGTGAAAAATGTTGATATTTAGTAGACTCACCATCAATCCATCAATACAAACAGAAACGATAATATATGGGCACATCACAAACTCAACTATCATCTAAAACGCATTGGTTGGCAACTGCCGTCTCCACTACCTCCATCAGGTGTAATACTGCCAGATACCTGAAATATATTTCGATTGATATCATCAATATTTTTCGATTCCAAAAAGATTCGGTAGATTTAAGGTTGGTTCCAGAAAAAATTAAGTTTTAAATAGAAATAAGCTTTTACTTAATAAAAATTGCAGTTTATGATTACGATTTATATTATAATAAACTGAAATTAGTTAAATTGTTAAAATGTTTGATTAATCTCCGTATTAATCTTGGGGTAACAGGTTCAGGTTACTATAGAAGTCATATTAGATGTTGATTAATTTTCAATATTAACATCGTAACAATAAGCAGTGTGTAATATTTTGTTGCAATTCAAATTTATTTGCGAAAAAATTCTCCCTACATTTGCAGAAGAAGACAAATTATGTAGAAAGCACATTTTGAATGCATTAAAAGGCGTCACCGACTAATTTGTTTAACTAAATACGCCATGTACACAGTATTGAGTTTCTGCAAATTCATGTTTTCTACAAAATTTGAAAACATGTAAACTTGTTACAGTAGATATTCGGGAAATTTCTACAAATTGTTTTTCATTGCGTTTGCCGCAAGTGTCTCCACGAACTCACTGAAATTTGTATTCTTTAATGTATTAATGAAGCCAGCAAATAATCAAATGATTTACTTTGCAAGGAGAGAAAAAATACGCTACCCACGCACATGATTCTATCTACTTGGCGCCATTAGCGTGGTTCCGGAGTATTTTAACTCTACCTTGTTTCGCTGTTGCCTCGTAGTTAATGCCAAACATTGCACTCCTTGTATTGCGTTTGCGAAACTATTTTAACATTATTTTTTTGGTTATTGTTTGTAGGCATTTTCTTATATGTTCAATTAATTGTATATAAATTTCTTTCTTCGAAAAAACAGTAAATGTTAAAGTTGAATCGGTAGATCAGCAAAACTCTTTCCAAAACTAGTCAGAATCGGTAGATTTATCGAAAAGTTCTAGCCGGGTCTACAAAAGTCTCAAAATGTCCACCTCTAATTATTTATTATGCTGAAAGAAACACAATAAGATAATAAATAAATAAGTGTTTAATGTGTGATAAAAACACAACAGCTATCATAAGAAATTGTTCAAGACTTAACAGTAAAAAGATGAGTGGAGTATTTTAATTGTTATATATGTATAATTGCTAAAATTTGAAAGCAGGGTATTCGGATTGTTTTGTTTCAAAGAACTTTTCTCTTCCCTTCGTTTTATTCATGTAAAGTTAGTATACCTATATTTGGATAGTCATATATAAACGCACAAGAATTGTGCAAAAAAATGGATGGATACGTAGTGGGTGTTGTATGTGAATTTCAGTTTTTAACATATATTTTTTGACGTGAGAAAAATTCCATTTTTTTCCAAGAGTTTGCCATATCTATATAGTCTACACTATAGACGGCTTCAAGGGATAGAATTGAAAGAGAAACTCTAAAAAGATATAATGGCATTTATGTAATAAAGCAGCTGTATTCTTCGTGCAAAAGTGAAATGGAAAGGTATGTAATTCTTCACCTACTTAACTGATTACTTTCCATTCGTAACCAGATTACAAACTGCCTTGCTGCTAATACTTTGATGAACTTATTTACAACACACCAGTGTGTGCGTGTGCAAGGAGGGAAACACGAAATCTTAGAAAACGTTAGTATCCTATTGCTGTATTTTTTACTAAAACACTAATTACAATCGCAGCATCAAATTACATCCAGCATAACGAATGCGATTAATGATTCCAATGCAAGTGGAAAAAACTTTTACCAACAAATATGCAGAAAGGTGCATACAATATGTAATTATAAACTCTCTCTGAGAAATGCATTAATTTTATAATTACAAAATAGTGCATTGTACCACCTATTTTCTGTTATGTAATTTACATCAAGCGTTGTGAAAGTGTATCTCCAAATGCGAAAGGTATTTTTACCAACGCCATCTCTTCAAAGGTCAATTTTGTTACACCCATAACTCTGATATATTATGGGTTAGTCGCATTTGAAATTGCAAATTATCTGGACATCTAACTGTGCTGGTATCTTTTCACTCGTGAATGCTAAAAAAATCGCTGGCGCAATATTAGTAATTATTATTCGTTGTATTACAAATAATTGTGTTGCCGAATGGAAGATGCAAAAAGAAAACCAAGAAAAAATAAATATTACAGTGTTAAAGTGTAAATTATTTTTATGTATTAAAAAAACAACTCTAGCTCCTAATTATTGAAGTTCACTTGTCTTCATTTTGATTTTCTTATAGATGTTGACACACAGGAACCCGATGAGAAATCTCTTATTACCTATATATCGTCACTTCATGAAGTATTCCCGGAACCAAACCCGATCCACCCGCTGTACGATCCGGCAGCGCAACAGAAAGTTCAAGAATACAGGGAGATCGCTGCGTCCCTACTCCTATGGATGAGAGAAAAGCAGAGTTTAATGCAAGTAAGTAGAGACTATCAACTTTTGCAAAACGTTGATTTAATATACTCTCTTTTTACAAAATAACAGGACAGATCATTCCCTCCAACTCTAATAGAGATGAAGAAATTAGCCATAGAATCGTCAAGATTCCGCACAGAAGAGATACCACCCAAGCATAGGGACAAGCAACACCTAAGCCAGTTGTTCAGGGACTTGGATAAATACTTCCAGGCCATAGGAGAGGTCGAAGTCGAACCTGAACTTCATATTGACAAGATCGAAAAGCAGTGGAATAGATTGATGATTGCATACCAAGAAAGAGACAAGCATATTATGGAAGAAATCAAAAGATTAGAGAAATTGCAACGATTGGCCGAGAAAGTTCACAGGTTAGTAGAGAATTTTTGTTAACTAGCTTCTATGCTTAATATTTACTATTTCCTCAGAGAAATTAAGCACACTGATCCAGCTCTGGATAATATAGAGCAAAGGATAGAAGAAGAAAGTCGAAGAATCGAGAGAATGCATCCCTTGGAAGCAAAGAAGATCGCTGATCATATAGACGCTGATTTGGCTAATGTAGAACAGAATATAAACTCGTTATTAACGGACGTTCATACGTTGATTAATAGCCGATATCCTCAAGCTGGCGATTTGGAAAAACGCGTGAAGAAGCTCCATGACAGATGGGTCGAATTAAAGAAGCTCCTTTTGCACAAAATCGCCCAACCGTTGGCCAATCTACGATTTCCAGTTGAGGAAAAAACGGTCACTAAACATGTGCGTACCGTACACGAAGTTCGAAACGTGGATACAAATCCCCATTTCAGATCGTTGCAAGAAAGTATCGAATGGTGTAAAAACAAGTTGGTACGTACTTCTCGCCGTTTTAGTATTAATCGTCTGGTATATTGTCTAAAAGTGTTTGTATTATTTTTATTTTTAACAGAAACAACTTCAATCCGCCGATTATGGAACTGATTTGGCGTCAGTACAAACTGAATTGGACATTCACCAACGTGAACACAAACAAATCGACCAGTACCATGCAAAGGTTGATAATTGCGTTAGAGCGAAACAATACTTCAGCGGGGAAGAACTGTCTCTCTATACACAGCATCTAAGCACCTTACAAAAGGTCTACACCGAACTATTGACATTCTCCAATAGCAGAATGAGCGATTTGGACACCTTACTAGACTTCATCCAATCTGCCACCAATGAACTGCAATACTTGAATGAAAAAGAAGAAATTGAAGTTACCAGAGATTGGTCCGATACCAACATGAACCTACAAGCTGTAGAAAAATATTACGAGGTAAATGTTTAAATATATTCACTGGAAGAGTAATAACGCGTATAACATAATCAATCCTCTTTTGTTCCACTTAAAATTAAACAAATTAAAGTGTATTTCCTTTATATTTAACATTTAATTTTTTTATGTTTGTTACGCAGCGAAAATATGGATCAGGTTACGAGGTAAAATATAATTACATATTGAAAACATTGAAATATCGCTGTTACATAATATTTTTTGTCTGCACTTTTTATTTCATGTTAGCTTCAAGCATTGTTAGTGTTTATTAACGTTTTATATTTACACAAAGCTTTCTGCAACTCGTCTAAGTTAATTATGATGTAAGTGTACTTTATAACTGGCATTTAATGTCCAAAATATTAAATCCTTCATAGATTTATTGTATAATGGATTTGTTTCGTCAGAAATTACTATCTAGTCATTGGTCGAACGATACCACATCCCATTTGGAAATTAAGGTCACTGCGGCATCCAACTAGCTCTGACGGGTTTATGATTTCTCTTGAAATAAATTTAATAATCACACTTTGTCTATGCATATCAAAAATTTCCGTAATGAAAATAATTCAGTTTTTCATTATTTCACATTTGCTGGCCATGACCATAAGTCATGCAAAGAGGATTTAGCACAGTAGCAGTCGTGGATATTACTTCAAGTGGTAGTGAGTGAATCAAGGATTGTTACCTAATTAAAAATAAAACTATACCTACCGAAGGAAGCAATTTCAAAAGTCATCGTATTCGAGTTTATTACTTAGAATGTACACGACTTTCTTGCACCATTTCCAGGATTTTTAAATATAAATATGAATAATAATAGCAAGGATTGTGGGTTAGAATGGTAAATAACATTAAAGTATCGGCACACTCCGCAAGTTTGGTTAATTCGGAACAGCTTTTTCAGGAGTTCATGGTTTCTTGTAGTCAACCGTACGGCCGAATGAGGCCAAATTTTTAATTCTAACATGCCTTGTTCTATAACTACTTTCAAAACAGGGTATATTTTGTATAAATATGCGAAATATACGGAAAATAAACGAAGAAGTTTCTTGCCTGTCTGTGTAGTACGAAACATAAAACATGCGCCCGCTTTATCCCAACGAATTAATAAGAATTGGGTGAACCAGCGGCCCTTTCTCTCTAGTAAGCAAATTTCTATATGAATGGCTTCGCGGTGAAGTTGAAGAAACATCTTAGGTTTTAGTATTTCGCCCGGTTTCGTTTGTGTTGTGCTGCATTTGACGATTCCATTTTTCCATGTCGGTATCAAGTGACGTGCTGCTTGATTCTGGTGCCTCTCCACCGTTTCGTTTGTGCCATGTAAGCTTTATCACAGTCACTACATGAGTAATAAATTTCGACCTTTCTCCCATATCCTCTTCGGCATCTTTCGGATTGCCAAGAAGGTAAATTTTTGTACTTACTAGCCATTGAACAATTTGTACTACGCTTGAAACTATTGATCTCGTAGATTTACCTGGTTCGTTTCTTTAATCATGGATGGCAAAGGATTTTTTATTAATTCTTTATAAGGTCCTGGTGATAGTAAATCGTTGAGGCAGATGAAATAACCCAGCCTATCCAAAATGGCTATTCTGTTTCCTTTATCTGCTTTCAGATAAAAACAATTTTTATTTTTGAGCCCCTTAATAATCCTGAGACCGTCTGTGTTCTTTCTTAAACTCTTAACCTCGTCCAAAGTGTAATTTTGCATGTGTTTCTTACATAGTCTTCCGTTGTGCTATCTAGGTTTTTAATGGGCGTTCCTACTGGCGCAATGAGTTGTTCCACAGGAATTTTTGAGTTGCGAATGCGGTATTTTAGCCCTTTATTTAACAGTGCGATTTCAGTTTTATTATATCCTTTGATATTCTGTAAAAGGGAAGTTTCACAAATTTCTTATCGCGAGTTTCTGTCGCGAGCAAAGTCGTGGAATTTCTTACATAATGCCTACGTTGGACTTTCAAGGATACGATTGACATATA
>LR737382.1:6399104-6505656 GCA_902655005.2 Marronus borbonicus
TTCTTTATGAATCCCAGTTCTTTATTGCACCTATTGTTATCCAAGAGGAATGTTACCAATCTATTAAGAAATTGAGGCCACTTCGTGTTGCCTACAGTCTAATGTACCTATTAGTGTCGGTTACTTTTCCATAGATGTCTATTTCCATATTTTCAATCAAAAATACCAGAGAAAAGACGTTTTGTGGATTTTTGGTGGGAAGTACATTTTTGGGGTATTTGTGATCGATAGTTTTAATTTTAGGTTCGCGTTAATAAGTTTTGAACAATTTTTCAGAACCTCTTTCGTTTCACAGAAAAACGAAATTTTTAAGTTAATTTAGCTGAAAAGTTTTAGAATAGATAGACGGTAAAAGTAGCTACTTGTAAGTATCATTTTGAAAGTAGGGATAGGACAAATTTTTCTTACATCACTCGGTTGTACGGGTGACAACGGGAATCCATGAATTCTTGAAACAGCTGTTCCAAATTAATCAAATAATAATGTGCGACCCGGAGCGTGTTAATACTTTAGTGCTATTTGCCACTGCAATTTAGTGAGCAAACTTCGGGCTACGACTGGTATCATTTATTTATTTGTTGAATAAATAAATAAATGGTAAGTGCTTGTAGGATAAAACCAACGTTCACCCATTTTTTTCTTTTGCATTTTGCGGACCCCAAAACTTAAAACAATAAAGAGAAATATATGCAAGCAATTTGAAACAAAAGTAGTTTTCTCTAAACCGATTTTCGTTAATTTTTTTTAACTTATTTTTGCTTCTTATTTTGAGTTGTCAGTTTCGAGCCTCCTCAGATCCAAATATAGAAATGTTTAAATCACGGAGTAAATAATATCTTCAAATACGCTGTCAGATGTAATTGGCATAAACTATAATTCTGCTGCTTTGTATTTTTTTCGAAAATTATTAGATAAATGATATCATTTTTTCTAATCGTCGGTATTCATATTTTCTTTATTTCTATAGCAACTTATGAATGAATTGGAAAAACGTGAAATTCAATTTGGAGCAGTTCAAGATCGCGGAGAAGCCTTAGTGTTGCAAAATCACCCAGCCAGCAAAGCAATCGAAGCACACCTCGCCGCCATGCAGGCTCAGTGGGCGTGGTTGTTGCAATTAACCCATTGCTTAGAAGAACACTTGAAGCACGCTCACAACTACCAATCTTTCTACAGAGATGTTTCTGCTGCTGAACAGTGGTTGAAGGAGTAAGTCTGACGAAGAATATAAGTTTAGTGAGCTAAAAATATTTGTTTTTACATTTTAGGAAAGACGAAATCATGAACACTGATTATAGTCAAGGCGACTTCTCCTTGGATAGAGGTGAAGTTTTGTTGCAAGGGATGCAACAGTTAAGAGACGAACTAAACAGTTTCGGTGATCAAATCCATAATATGGCGCTGAGAGCGCAGGAAGTGGTTCCGCTGAAGTTACGAAGACAGCCAGTGACTAAACCGTTGAATGTCGTAGCTATCTGCAATTACAAGAAAAATAATGTAAGTAATACAATTCCAATACAAACCTCTGAACAAAAATTATTTTTGACATATAAAAATCGCATTTATTTGTGAACTTACAATACATTGTTTTCTTATATAGTTTGTGATCAAGAAAGATAAGGAATGTACCCTAACAGACAACTCAGGCCGTGTAAGATGGCGAGTACACCATAAAAGCGTTGAAGAGCAAGTACCGGGTGTATGCTTCCTCATTCCACCACCGGATAAAGAAGCCATAGATGCCACGGATAGACTAAGAAGACAATACGACAGATCTCTTTTGTTGTGGCAAAAGAAACAATTGCGTATGAGACAGAACATGATATTTGTGACTATCAAAGTGGTTAAGGGATGGGATCTACCACAGTTCATCGCTATTGGTGCAGAACAGCGAAACGCCATAAGAACAGCCTTAAACGAAGATGCCGAAAAATTATTTGCGGAAGGTGATCCGTCAGATCCTCAATTGCGAAGACTAAGACGAGAAATGGATGAGGTCAATAGATTGTTTGACGAGTTTGAGAAGAGAGCTCGTGCTGAAGGTTAGTAAACATGTAAAGTAAATTTTTAACTAGAAATGTTTGTGTTTACGGCTGGTTTATTTCTGCAGTAAATTAGATTGATTAGACAGAGATATAAGACAGGTGAATTGATATAGTGTAATTCCAGCGAACCTATTTTTTTTAATTTTTAATTTTCATACGCGTTTGTCAGTTATACTTGGTTGTGACTTTGTAAATAAAAGAACGGAATGAACTAATTTACTATCTCTGCTATAACCTGTTCCTACGAAATCAGTTAAATTGGCAGAGTGATAGTATTTTTGATGCTGGCTAATATGTAGTAATTTATTGAATTTCATTTTTATTTTAAAAAATGCAAATTATTGCTTTTTAATACATATTTTCCAAATTTTTGAATGATTATGTAATTCTAATACAAAAGCGTTAAAAACTATTGTTTTAGAATGAATAATAAGGACCCTAGCACAAAACATGTATTTTGTTTCATAAATTCCGTTTTATTTTTCAACATAGTCTCCTCGTAAGTTCATACACTTTCTCCAGCGATGCTCCCATCTCTTTAATCCGTAATGTTTACAAATGTGGTGGCCTCGTCATTCGCTGAAAATCTCTATCCTCCAAGCCAAACTTTCAGTCAGATCGCCAGGGCCAGATCTGATGAACAGAGTGGGTGATCTGTCAATTTGAACCCCAATTCATTCCTTTACATGGCGACCATTGAATTAGCGTCTTGGCGGAACAAAACTTTCTTTTTCTTCAAATTCAGTTGTTACTCCGCAATTTATCTTTTCAGCTCAAACAATGACGTGTAGTAGGCCTGCGTTGTTTTCTCTTTTATAAGATGGTCGACTAACATAACCTCATAATTGTCCCAAAAAACAGTCGGCATCACTTTCCCGGCCGATGAAACATTCTTCACCTTTTTCAGAATCTATTCAGCACATAACGCGTGGTTAGGTTTTTTTATCCCCGTATCTTCAGTCAATATATGACAAACACGTTCTATCGAGATGTCCAAAGCCTCTGGTATCTCTCTAACCTTAATTCTACTATCGTCTGGCACCATTTAGTAAACTTTCCCAATGTTACTGTTAGTGATTGCTTTTTCTTGGCCCTCCCCAATGTTTATCGTCAACGAAACTGGTACAACCACGTCTCAATTTACAATTGCCTTAAAATTCACTGTGGCAAATGATGGTGAAGGACCCCCCCATAAACAATGTTAATCACGGTTTTAATTTTGTTAATAAAACGCGACTCCATTGTAATATAAAAACTAGTTTCGACTAGTTCTCGCAACTTCAAGTCGGCGTACTCGATGATGTCGGAGAAGCTTAGGGCCAGCCGCTGGTCGGTAACCTTTTAAGTTGACTTCCTTCAATCTTTTTCTTACTGTCTACTCGCTTACATTGGTTTCCCGTATCTCATGTAAGTAATTACGGATTCTTATCGCAGTCATATGCCTATTTCGTAATGCAGATACAATAATACGATCGTCCAGTTTAAGAAGTGGATCTTTTCCGTCCTGATCCGGGTCTTCATTTAAACGAACCAGTCTCCTCATAACGTTTATACGCCTGCTGACCTTTGGAACGTCTAATTCCAGATCTTGTAGCAATATATCGTTGACTTCGTCTATCCTAAACTAAAGCAACAATTTCAGCATGCAAGTAATTTAAAATTCGGCATAGCGTTTTTCTACCTTGAGGAATTACAAAAAATGAAACACAATATACAATTGTAAAAACTTACTTTTACACAGTAAATATTCATGGTTATTTCCAATCGAAAAATTGTAAATTTTATTCCTATTTTTACTACTTATTTTGTGTTTCTTAATTGTTTATTAATTTCTTAATTTTTCTTTGTATTCTCAGAGGAAAGCAAAAACAAGACGAGAATATTCAACAATCAAATCTCCGAATTACAACGAGTGCTTGACGAAGCAGAAAGAGTGATCAATCAGCGAGTTTTGTCACCGCTGCCTAGAGATATCGATACTCTTGAACATATGACTAGAGAACATAAAGAATTCGAATCGCGTTTGCAAAATCTAGAACCGGAAATTGAAACAGTCAAAGATACATTCCGCAGCATAACATTAAAGACACCGCAACACAAGAAGGACCTCGAAAAAGTACTAGGGAAATGGAATTATATCTGGAACACCAGCAAATTATACATGGAACGCTTGAAGTGCCTAGAAATTGTCTTAAACGGTATGGAAGAGGCCACGCAATGCATTTCCGAGTTCGAAAGTAAACTAGCTTTCGCCGATGAGCTGCCATCTAGCGAGAAAGCTCTCGAAGCCGTTCACGAAGATTTATTGAAACTGCAATCGGCTGTTGGACAGCAGCAAATTGCCATGGATCAATTGAACGATGACTTCGATAATGCGAGAAGATTGACCGAAAAATCGCGTCCTAACCAACATGGAACACATTCTGATGTTGAAAGACTTGATAAGGAGATTCAAAAATTGAGCAACAGATGGAACAACGTTTGCGCCCAACTGGCAGATAGAATGAGAGGGTGTGAACAAGCGTATTCCTTATTGAAGAACTACAACAAAGCCAAGGAAATTGAAGATGATTGGATGGCCGAACAATACGGCAAATTAGAATCACTAGCACCAATTAAAGAGCGTGCTAAAGATCATTTGGAAGCTACAAGAGTAAGTATTCATTTCTCTTTTAGCTTAGTATGATTTATCTCTAAATTAAGAAAGTAATTTAAAGTATTCACACGAAGGTGGAACAATTAACTTTTAACACTTCGTTAGTCACGTTATAATGCAGTTAATCGATCTACGCCCGGTAGACCCAATAATTCCATTGTTTATCGTAACTGTAGTATGAGTTGTGTAATTTGCTTATAATGACGGCTATAATGTTAATTGCAATCATATAAACATAACTTACCACTTTATCAAAAGTATTTTTGTATAAAATATCTTATTTTATGGAAAAACCCTACCAAAAGTTTTCTGTCAAGATTAGTGTGCGCCAAGATGATATTGCAATAAATAAATTTCAGTCATCGTTTGTGTTCATAATCTTATAGAATTTAAAGAAATTCATGTGCTTGGTTCGAGAATATCCAGATATAATAGTAACGCGGGATATCTGAACTAAAGATATATAAACATGTTAGTTCTACCCTCGTGTATATACGACAAATTTAATTACACCCACCACCTTCCGCATAGGAGTACTAATGAGCTGTGATATAGCAAAACACTCGTCTGCACACAGTGGTTGTTGGTAGCTTGTTCATTTATATAGTAATTGCCTTTAGTGTGTTTAGCCACTAGTCGAAGTCTGCAACCCTCGCAGATCGTGGAGCACTACTGCTCACTTCTGTAGAGGTCGATATAGCTATTTAATTCGACATTTTCAATGATTAGGGTATCTTTAATTAGATACTCTCTAAGTATTTATTGGTTTTCGTGAAAATTCTCTCTCATTTGTTAATATTAATTTGTCATCAAAAATGCTATAGTTAGAAAAAAGACGTGACCCTCTCGAGCACGTTTTTTTAAGCTATGCTAGCTCTAACAAGATGGTCTTTAGCCGGTGAATCTCTTATGTCTTAGTAAAATTTTATAAAAGCAAATAGTGTAAACATAATTTTTCCTTAGCTTAAAAAAAATGTATTTTTCAAATAGTAAAGGTGGTGTTATGACCGAATTTAAACGCATAGTAATTCCGGCTAAAATGGGACCTTATATCAGAGATTACACTATAACCTATTTCTATTCTATAATTTCTTGTAAAGATGTGTAAAAACGCTGAACACTTAGGCATGTGATAAATGTGTTCAATATGTCCAAACATGAACATTTATGGTTTCTCAAATACGCGATTCAATGAATACTATCCGACATATTCTCTGCTTAAATCTAAATTTTTATGCTTACTTCTCTTCTTCCAGAATCTTCTGAATAGCGCTATCGAAAGGACTCCAGCAATCGAAAGGGTCAACCAAAATGGCGGACGTTTCATCAGGGAAGGAAAGGTAATGTTATTTCTAGTAAATTCCGTGGCACTTGAAATCAACACAGATAAGTACACAATACACATAGATAAGTTTAGAATTAGGTTTTTGTGTGAATGGGTTGTATGTATGTGTTTAAATTCATTAAACATTTCACTTGCATCATCATCGTAAAATGTTTAAATGTATAAATTCGAAAATGTTACAATGAAAATGTTTTTTTCTCAAAAAATCCCTATCCCGTAGTTAAACTATGTAAGTACTGGTAACAAGACTAAAATGCAACAGTTTATTTTCAGCATTAATTAAGTTACTAAACTGTAAGGTCTTTTGGTCTTTTCTTTTGACGTTCTTCCTTTGTTTCTGGAAACTGTCTCTTCCAAATTATTGCACTGTATGCTTCTGTACTCTGTACACACTATGTTGTATATCTTCTCGTGGTGGTTTGTCTTATCTATCATGCGTACTTTCTGAGATCTACCCTGTATGATTTTATTTTCGCAAAAAATAGTATTTCAATATTTTGGAAGAGATTTCTCATCTTTTTTATAATATTAAATCTAAACAACACATTTCGTACATTATTCTCGACTTTTTCATTTCAAATTTGTATAAATGGAAAATTTACAATAATATTTTCCATTTATAATCATCACACTCCACCATCACGCGTACAAGTACGTTATACAGCCCGATTTAAATGTCTGAAACTTACCCAGCACACTGACAGACTAACAACCGACCCCTAACATTCTAACCCTTAACACTAGATATGGAGCAAGGGACTGCAACGTTTTCGCGAGTCACTTTTGGAAGCGCAGCCGTCGCTAGATGCCAGTATGGCCTTCAGGGATCGTCCATCGGGACGACCATCGGGTGCTGACGTCGTCTCTAACGATTTGGACGAGTTCAACGCACGATACCAAAATCTGCTGGACCTGCTGTACGATAGGCTGAAAGTAATTCACGTCTGCTGTCCTGGTGATATTTTGACATCGGTAAGTGAATTCTCATACTTTACTATTTTTTAAGTCAGTTTGTTTAAGAATATTTTAATTACGTGACTATGAAATCGCAGAAAAAAGAAAGAATACGTAATATGAACATCTAAAATCACCATATTTTTTTCAAAAAAAAGGTATATTGACGTCACAATATAACGAAATAAGTTGGAGGTGATACTCATTTGGGTGCGTTCTGTGGTTCTTAAATTTGTCTCAGTTGACTTCATAATTCAAAACAAATGAAACTAAAAGTTATAAGAGATACGAAGAAAAACATTTCCGGAAAATATAAACATTTATGTGCTCGTACGTTAAGTACGAAAAGGTATTTACTTTCTACACAGTGAAAGATTCTAGATTAATGTAATGCGGTTTGTTTTATCATCAATCATGAGGAGAGAAGAACGACGTGTTTATGTTATGGAAAAATTGCTTATCTGATCTTTTTTATATTAAATTTTTATCTCTTTCCATTGATATGCATAGAAGTTTGTAGATATTCTCTTGTCTTGGTCTAATCCATTTAAAAACGTACCGGGGGTCACCACACTTAATTTCATTAATTCTGAAATAAGTTTACAAAATGTTTCACTTTCAATAAAACTTAATAGTATGATGTACATAGCATAGTAGTATATACTTAGATTTACTTTTTTTTGCTATAGCCGGGCGAAATATTAAAAGTACACCTGAGGCCTTCGTTACGAAATGTTTGAAGATCCTAAAGGTCTAAATTATTGGTCTCGCTTCTTGTATATTGTATGAGGTTTATTTTTAAAGTAAGGTTCGTTTTGTAACAAAAATGAAACAAGTAACGTTTTTCCAAAAAACACTTTAATTTTCCAAATATACATACAATTCTACATAACTTCCTTCCCGATATTTATCGAAACGAACAACAAATTTGTGATACCTTCCTCCTCGTAGAATTCTACCTCCTGTGAGTTTCCATGGTCGTTTTCACTTCATTATCCATGTCGAAGCGCTTGTCGCACTGGAAAGTCTATAGGTGTCAGAAAAAAACGGAAATTTTAGACTATATGGCGAATAATTAAAATCCTCCCAGCCAAAGGGGACCTCAGATCTCGAGTTTGAGTCTCAGCATGTGGTCTTCTATTGCCATGAAGCAGTATCACACGGGCTGACAGCATTCCACATTTGTTCTTAATGGCTTGATGTAGTTTTCTTGGGGTTTCATAGTATTAAGTTGCGTTTATTGTTGTTCCTTGCGGCATAATGCCCACCAACAGTACACCCTGCCTGTCCTGTGTAGGAATTCAATGATCTTCATTGAAAAACTTCACCCATTTCCGCACTTTGCTTTATTATTCATTGCACTGCACTCACACTGTATACTTTACATATCTAGCTATGAAAATTCGCAGCTTTCAAGTTTCTTGCTATCAAGTATCGGTACTCACCGTCGTTTGATTTGCTTAGAAATTTTCACGTTACGCTACAAAGCACACGGACTGGCACCGTGGATGCAAAGAGCGTTGGATTCTGTGTGAGGGATTGCAGGATCCTACTCATGCACTGTCTATAGATATAACAAATTCCGTTATTTGGTATGCTACAGGTAACTGTCGTAGACGTCATAGCATATATGTAACTTCATGTGTTTATTGCCATATCCAGCAGGAATATGCCTCTGTAGTTACTACATTCAAATCTGCTGCCTTTTTTAATATCCCCATTATTAAAGCTCTGTTCCATAGTTTCTGAATTTCATGTCTTGTTCTTAAGGTTTATTGGCTGGAACTTTTCTCCAACACTTTATATTTTCCGCCATCGCTCCGCTTTTGCTAAGACTTTTATTGTTATTTAGAGAGTTTGTATAACTTTTACCGCCACTTCTTTTTCTGGACCTATGATACTTATCATTTCTAAACAATTTTTTTTTTTTTTTTTTTTTTTTTATTTTTTTCTTCTTTGTTTTTCTTTTCTGTTCCTTAAGCAGTTTTCTTTTTATTTTTTTGTTTTTTCTTCTACTCTGTGTATTTTTTCACGTCTATCTCATTATGCGTTTACAGCAGGTTATCCCATAGCGATTTATTTATTTTTTTGCCTAGTTTACATTCTTCGTCCACTCAGTGATTCTTTTTGTTTGTTTCCTAACAAGTATCGTATCGTGCGTTGCTTGTTTAATGTCATCATTTTACATTTTCCTTCTATTGTATCTTCAGTTAGGGTCCTTACTCTGTAAATTTCGTCTGCTCCTCTTTGGTATTTTCTTACTTTCTCTTTTTGCCAATTGTTCGTATCATACTACTTCTGCTTTTTTTCCTTTTTTATCCTCATAAAATGCTTCAATATCATTTTTCTCTTCTACTTCATACCTCATCTTTGTTCTAACATGAAAGTTGTTAAAAACTGCTTCTACTCCCCTACACGACTTATTTTTATTTATTATCTTCACATGTACTTAAATCAGCATGTGGTCTACTTGGTTTGTATCGCTTCTTTGCGGTATTTTGCACATCCCTTTATAAATGTCTTTTCTTCTAATGCGAGACATCATTAATTTTAGTGTTTTTTTTTAATTGCGAAGGTTATTAGTTGTTATTTATTTGTAAGTATCTTCCCTGCAAACTTTGGTGTCTTGAGATATTTTCCATTACACCCTTTAATTCGTCATTAAAACGTATCTTTTACTTCGTCTTCTTTTTTCTCTGTTGGAGCGTGAAAATTTATTAAAGTGTTGATCTCTTCTCATTTGATAAACTTAATGTGCATAATCTATCTGATTTACCTACAAAAACCTTTGCATTTCCATGGTGCAAGGTTTCCGTTATTAAAGGCAATCCTCCGTATCTTCTAGTCTTACCTTCACTTGTAATCAAAGTACAATTGGCTATCTTTTGAATGCCGCTTTCCTTTATATGGGTTTCTTGTACGGCTACTGTATCCATATTGTATCTGTTAATTTCGCTTATCAGATTTCTTGTTCGTACTGTAGACAAAATAATACCAGCGTATTAAGAAAAAAAATTATGTATGCATTTGTAGTTATAAACAAAGCTATTGTAATTATGTTCTTTTTTCAATGCTTAAACTTCTCTCAACATCCTATCTATTAAATTGTTAATAACACCTTCGTATTATAACGGTGTAGTGCTTCTTAGCTGCGCAGAAGAAGTCTTACATCAATTTGACATACTTGTTCTGTCACAATTACGAGCGAATTTTTCTTGCTTCTACCAAATTGCCAAAATGCCGGTCAGTGTTTGTAGATGTACGATATACTCTCTGATATCCTTTGAAACCAAATTGTTTAAATTGCGACTTGTCAGTAAATACTACACTTCGCGAAAAGTAAAACGTACGTTCTCTCATGGCTCGCGCGTAGCACAACGTTTGTTTAATATTCCTCTGCGAAAGAAATGTGCTTTTCTCGAATTAACTTTGACTTTTTCTTGCGAGTGTGTTAGCACTTTATTGTTGTTACCGACGTGTTTTACTGACGATGATTCGTTTTGCATTTTTCTGGCACTTTCTTCTACTTCAACGCGTTTCTGCTTTCTGTTTTTTTGTGTTCCTCGATAAGACTGTCCACAATATTACGCACAACACCTAATTAAACCTAAATCGGACACAAATACTTCTCCCGTAGTCTCTTTTCTGATTACTGTTTACTCTACTTCGCGTAAACGGAGATATATCTTCCGCTCCACGTGTTCTTGACATCTTAAATAAATACGAACTGTTTGTTACTTCCATGACTCATCTCATCGTGCATCCATCTTAGGACTCCATTTAGTCCTTCCACAAAGGTGTAGTTTATTTTATCTAGATACTACATGTCTTTCGGGACTTCTATTTCTGCTATTACGCCAACTCATTCTGTAAATTCCTTGAATTCTACTGTAATCGGTTAGTTTATCTTACTTGTAAACCCTAATTTCTGTTAAAAAAATTAGTTTTGTTTTTTGTCATTCTCTTGACTTCGTCTAGCACTAGCGAAAACAATATTTGCGATAGTTGGTATTCCTATTTTAAAGTACAAGATTGAAATTGGCTGTGCTGGGTATGATCACACAGCATTTTTCTCCAGATACACTATACATTATCTAAAATAGACTTTAATAATGTAAAAACCAAAGATAATTCCAGCGTTATAGCATATATTTTGGCAAAGCCTAACGCATTAAATAACAGAAAGAATAGTTATTGTAAAATTGAAGTTTAATGTTGATGGAATAATTCAAAAAAACACTTTAGGAAGCAAGTGCTTCAAAATGAGATACATCGAAGGCAGGATGAATTGATACACCCAATTTTTGGCAATCGTTATTCTATTTTGATACTACTGATTGCCGTTATGAAAATAATCCATGCGCATACGTTAACATTGCAGCATTTTATAAAAGCGTTTCATTATGAAACCGCAATTTCAAATGTTTGAAACTTATATAATGACGTAAATTATTCATTTGCTTTTCACTGCATTCCAAGTCCATATAGATAAACCATTCTAAACGAACCATCAATTATATAATCATCTCACTTTAACCAAGATCAATTGACTCCAAATTACTGCTTGTAGAATTAATGTATCGCCTTGAAAGTATAAAATAAAAATAACTAATTTGTATTGTCACGTTCACATGAGTCAAATCACGAAACCATTTGCTTGCACGTTTCCTCTTTTTTTTGTAAATAGAACAAACAATATATTCGTTTGCAATTCAAAACGACAACCTTTCCTCTCCGTCCATGACCTTGGCATTTTTATTTTTAATGTTAGATCGTAGTTTACCGAAAATTTGCATATTATGCAAATTATGTTCACAACGACGAAGTCTGATGTCGTTAATCTTTATTTTCGTTCGAGTATGGAGATTAAAATCGCGTTATAAGTTTTAAAATTTAACCGAAACAATTTGGGCATTAAGCGAAAATTCTTGCATTTTCGATTTGAAATAGTTGTTTAGATGTTTCATTTTTTGCTGATGACGTTGATGGTAATAGTTGCCAAAGATTCACTTACATTAATTGATTAACCATCATCAAGTAATTTGCCAATCTAAACACAAATTCTAATTATAGTAGTGTTGCATGCCGGTGTTATATATTGGCACATAATAAAGTTAGAAGTAATCTTTAGTTACTATTAATATTATCAATATTCCTTCTTTTACAAGATGAGATGAACTAGCTAGATTATTCCACTATACGTAGGGTTATCGGACATCCGGATTTCTCCGGACACGTCCGTAGCTTTTAGCATATCCGGGAATGATGTGGTCGCCCGGAAAAATCTGGGTTATATGAGAAAAGATATTCACCCGACGTTTCGTTTCACAGAATCAAATAACACAACCGATTGAAGAAAAATTAAATACATTTTAAAATATCATAGCGTGCATCTGGTATCCCTAACTCGACAGTACAACCTCGCTACTTAATGACTTCTAATTATTCTCGCTTGTAAGTATAATGTCGTTGCCGGAGAAGTACATAAAGTGGATGGCGCACAATAATGTCGCTGGCCCTATATATTACAGTATTTTCAATGTCGGCTTTTGTTATGCGTACCTGCACGTAATGATTAAGTAAATTTTGTAAACCTGCTACCAGTATTTACGCAGTTAATACAGTATTATTCTTTTCGGTATTAGATGTTTATTCGGTTTTAGTGTACATACATAGTATTGTAGCCATTAATAATTATTAACAAAAATGCAGTGCTGATCGAAAAAACAAAATAAAATTACTACTATTAGCTACATTAGTTCATGAACGAAGCTTTTTGTTGCCGAAAGCTAAAATATCTACTAAGATGACCATTATGGCCGCTAAATGAACAAAGAAGTGAAAGCGGGAAACAGGGTCCCATAATTATCGTAGGCGGATTAAATTTATTAATTACAATTCATCAATAATCTCAGCCATTTCTGTAAATTAAACTGTTTCTCCATACTGTCATCTAAATATTTAATTTAATAAATTTGTCAAAGAATTCTTTAGGTTAATTTCAATTGACAACAAATACCATAGTTTGTGGTGTTTGTAATTATGCGTTTAATGTTGAATTTCCTCGTCCAAAGTTGATCTTGGTTGAGCTTTTGCACGATTTTATATGAGCAACAGCCACTTGACTGTAATACGTCGTAGAAATAACTGTTGGTGATTTGATAGAACGATCAAAAGAATGTTTCAGTGAAATATTGCCGGGTTTTGTCATATCCCTGCAGCGTGCGGCAATCGAGTAAATAAAAGCGATGAATCACAGGGTATCAATACATACGATAAGAAGCTGATTGTTTCTTCTATACAGGATTCTTTATAACAGGTGCAAAAGACTTTACATTCTTTTTTTTTTTGACTGCGGTGACCTCCCAACGGGTGTATAATATACGGGTGTCCTGTTTTTTTTATTTACTGATTTAAATTTTAAATTTTAATTTTTTTTGGTTATTCAAATACAACTTTAAAAATAAAAACTAGAAAAACCAATACCTGAAGAAAGAAACAAAGGACTATATAAGATATTTCCTGTAATGGTTGTATAAAATGCCCTCCAAGGGCTCGAATGCAAGCGCCTAGACCTACAAACTATTGATTCGTAAACACGCTCTATTGTTTCATCATCTTGACGAATCTCATTAAATTTAATTGTTATTTGGTCAAATAATTGTCTGCGTATGTTTATCTCTACGCTCCTCACATCTCTCCGCTTCAAATCACCCCAAAGAAAAAAAATCCAGCGAGTTTAGGTCAGGAGATCTTGAGACTCAAGCAATAAAACCTTTACAACCTATTCATCGTTCTGGAAAATTCGCATTCATCCATTGAATTACATGTTTACCGTAGTGAGCTGGTAAGCCATCGTGTTGAAACCACATATGTTAGCGAGGGTGGCGTATTGTTCGATCTTCTCGAAAAATGTTTCATCTAGAAAAGTTAAATAGTGTTCTGGATAAACCTGTATGGTAAAAACTTCTAATCCAAGCAGTTCTCCGATAGAAATACCAGCCCAAGTATTCACCCTAAAACGATGTTGAAATCGCGATTGTTTTACAGCATGTGAATTTTGAAGATTCCATAAATCTCTAGTAAATTGGACCTTATTGGACCTTCGACAACTTTATAGCAACCAAGTACAGAATTCTATACGCTGTGTGGCTGTTTACGATGTGGATATTAATCTGTCTACTGCTAAATTTTGTTCGTTGTTTACATTATTTTTTCTAGCGGGAATACCTCCATTATTATGTGCAACAAGTGAACCAGTTTCTCTGAGTGATTGAAAAGTACGCCCAAAAACCCGACGAGGAGGTTGATGTCTTTGACGACACTCTCTAGACTTGAGAACCGTTACCATCATAGTATCCATACATATAAACAATATCTGCATATTTAGCTACACTAAAGTCCTTCATTTTGAAAGCTATCAAATTAATTTTTTCATCAATTCTGTTATTCGACTTCTAGAACTAAAAACTTCGCTAAATTCATTAATTTTGAGCACTGCCAACTTCATGTTTTCAAATTATGTTCAGGTTTTTAATACGAGGTACAAGATGACCTATTCTATCGTATGCATGTAATAATAATATTAATTTTATCTAGAACAATAAAATTATAGATCTGTAAATAGAAAAAATATAAATAACAAATGTGAACATAGGTACATAATAAATAACTTCCAGAACAAGATGCCCAAAATGTTCCACATCTATTATAAATCATCCTGTATACAGACACCGTACATCTGTTCATATGCACGTAGGTATAGGTATAGAGTGACATAGAACCCAAATATAAATATGAAATGCCGATGTTTTCATTAGAATCTCTTACTTCTTTTCGCCTTAGGTTGCGTAAAAGAGGCGATTTGTTACTCCTAATCTTCTCAAATGTTAGGGTATCAGCACACTACGTCTGCACAAGATATTTAATTAATTCTGAACGGATGTCTCTAGAATTCGTTGATTCTCATTATCAGCCATATTATCCAATAATTTACTCAATATCTTAAGTTATAGACGATAATGTGTCATTATTTGAAATTATTTTGTTTTCTAGTTCTGTGGTAATATTATCATTACCTCCTCCAAATGTTTTTCGTGTATCTCCCTTATTTTAATTTTTTGCTGTCAGACATGGCATTGAATCACTTTTCTGTAATAGTTGCTGCGAAATCAGTACTGTGGTTGACTAGGTAAAGAAAGTATTTTTAAGATGTTTAGTGAAGTTTCTTATTACATCTAATTTTATAAGTACAAGGTGGGTCAAATTAAAAAAATTTGGCCCACCTTGTACATATGTACTTACACATTTCGGTAACTTGTGAACTTTTATCATGTTTCATTAAATCAGATTTTATTACTGTTCATTTGCGAAACAGTGTAAAATTGTTTTATTATCTTATGTTTATGCAATCAGAAATCCATTTACTCCCCCATTACTAGGGAAGAAATGTTAGCACATAGCTTTTTAGTTAAGAAATATTAAAAGAATGTTTCACTTCGTTACCAAAAATGTTCTTCAATGAACAGGTTACCTTTAAACGTGCTGTAACTTTTCCATAGAGAGAACAACGTCTAAACTATAATTAAATGATTCATTGCAATGGATCTCGCCAAAGTGATTATGGATATGTCTTTAATGAAATCACTTTCAGCGAAATAGCGAAAGCGATCATGACCTGGAATGTAATTAAAAAAATACATGTGTTTATATATACATCTCGTTTCAGGCTCGTTCCAAATTCTGAACGAGCTATTAAAATAATTTATTTTTATAGTGTTCAACATTCATAATGTTTGATAATGATGACGTTTTATGTACCCGACATATTTAATCGATGATGGAGCGAGATGTAAGAGAAAAAAAAACAAGAACTTGTAATTAAAGCAGGTCTCAAATCGTTGCAGAAAAAAATGACGACGGTTCTTAGGTATTCGTCGCAAACAAAACAAATATCGCTATTTATAGTGGCATTATGTCACCTTGATTGTGACTGCGTGGACAATTCGACGAATTTAAAAATGACCATTAGGTAGTTAACGAAGATTACGGGTCATTTATTTATTTACTGGTGTATGTGTCCTGGATTTGTCGGTTTTGTTTGCGAATGCGTTCTGCGTTTTTAGCACGCAAAAGCTGGGTTGAGGTTAACGCGGTCCTTGATTTCAGCTGTAAATGTTTACGTGGTTAAGATTAAATGCCAAAAAGAAATCCTTTAGAAAAGATACAACTCTCTCGGCGGTAGTAAATAAAATAAGTTAGTAAATAGTTGGGAAATGGAGTTAGTCGAAAAGGAAGAGGAAAAAGAGGTAAGTAGCAAAATGTGTTCATCAAAATATTATTAACTGCAACGTCCCAGAGAGAACAATTTACATCAAAATATTTTCTAAGTAGTGATATTTAAAAATCATATTTACTCGTTCTTTTAGGGTATTGGCAGACGATTTATTATGTAAACAAATATTCTTTAACAATATTTGAGGAACATCTTAGTAATATTTTTCGTTATTGCAAATTATAAAAAACAATGATAAACAGGCATGCATATATAGCATAATTAGGAACTCTGATTTTCGTCATGCTTTTAAGAAATAAAAAAATCACGTGTTTAAGAAGAAGCAAAAGTGTTTTATTATAGATCTTTTGTAGGCATATTTCCTTGAATTATTATTTAACTTTATGGTATTGCAAAATCAATACAAAATTACATAGAGCTATCAAATTTTGTTCTCAAGACATACTTATTTTGAGAAGAAACTTTTTTCCTTTTTCTTTAATATCTCAAAAACAATAACAACAATAAAACGAAGAAAAGCCCTGATATTTTTAGGAAAAATGATATATATTGTAATGTTACAAAACAACATCAACGAGGTTAGCTGTCACCAGCAGAAAACATTACACTATATGTATCTACAGGGTGTACCATTAAAAAAGTATAAGATCAGTAATATATACGAAACATTTACAGATTTACATGGCTTATTAGAAGTACTAAACAATTTATCTCAACATATTTTTCGTATCTATAATATCCTCGAATGTAGATTATTTCTGTTAGTTAGTTCTAAGCTAGTAAAGCGTGTCCGTATAAAAGCTCATGGTCAATCTTTAAGAATTTCACAATTAGTTAAGTTGTATTAAAATATAGATTGAAGATTTCCTATTTCTCTTTGCTTTTCTTAAATAAGACAAGTATTTAACGTCAAAAGTACGTGAACTTGGCAAGTTCAAGCACGGTTAAATTTCCTATTACTTTACCAGAGTTTTACAAATAAAAATGGCAAACAAACATGTTCTCAGAGCGCCCTAAACGATTTAGTAGTGTAGAGTTTCTAGAGGACAGCTGAACTTTCTAATAAGTTCCGAGTTCCGAAAACTTCATAATGTTTGTAGAGCGTGTTCATCTTGTGCCTGGAAGGAGGATAATTCTTTCCATAAATATTACAGGGTGTTTAGTTTCGTTGTTTTTTTTTAATGAAACGTTTATATATTATTGCGTTTTTTAGATGATCCCTTTCAATTTCTGTCAGTAATATTCCCTATACCTTATCCGTCTTAGCTGTTGAGATAATTTGAGATTTTTGCGAAATGCCAGTTTCTTAAACGCCTTACACGCGAAAGCGATAATTTAAATTCTATTCGAATGAGTACTTCTTGCAGTTCCCACAATGCATCGAAAATTTTGACACTCTATATTTTTTCAGAATTTGAACACAAAATCGACACAGAAATGTGTCGTTCGCGCTGCCTTGAATGAAAATAACATATGTATATAACAAAGATGGCAACGGTTTCGGTAACCATCTCGTAGACGTTAATTGATATAAAAGAATCGACGGAATTGCCGGAAACTCAAAAAAATACTTAATTGAATAGTATGTGTATCACCTCCGTGGAGTGTAAGCCGTTTAAAATATCGACTGTTAGAGAAATAACGGAATTTTTGAGAAATCTTGCCAGTGAAAAAGTTTAAAAATTGGAATTGTTCTAATTGAGAAAACTATTTTTTCTGGCTAATCTTGAAGTTAACATTATCATCACATAAGTTTCCAAAAATACATTTGATGTTTGCTTATGTCCACCGTAGAGCAGCATAGGTCAAATTGTCTTCTTTCTACCATTAAGAATGATGGAGATAACATTATAATCTGGGTTTGCATGTCCGTAGCAGGCATAAAAGTACCTTTTTTATTTATCGTGAACTTCGTATTGTCGATACTTAACAAATTCTAAAGTCCTAAGAGAGGTGTAACAAAATGTTAAATACTGTTAAATTATACAATAAAAAATTTTTACGTTAGCTAGGTTATACTTTAAATTCTCAAAACTAGTAATATTAACGAAACATACGGATACCTAACATGGTTGCATTATCTATACGTCCATGAGAATAACATTTTAATGATTTGAGTTTATATTAATCATTTTAATCAATAACGTAAGTTACTTTTTGTTTTTCTTTGTTTCTGTTAATTTCTTATTATTATTGAAAATTCTACTGCTGCACACATCAAAGTTACAAGAACTATTTTTATGTATGTCCGATTCTCGTACGGTGAATGCGACTCACTTGTATTTATCCTTTCTCTTATTGGTGAAAAAGGTGTATATTACATTCTTGAATCAAGCTTGGGTTACAGTTTTCTATAAGCTCTTTGCAAATCTTTGATTGGGTTGATGTTGAATAATGCTAGGTTAAAAAAAAAATCACAAATCTAATAAAACTGACGTATTAAAAAAATAAGGTGCATTTTTAAAGAAATACAAATACTAAAATCGAAATTATAGTCAGTGGAATACATAATTCTCGTTCTTAAAATAAAATGCTTTTGTGTTATTTTTCTGTTTGAACAGAATCTTGCTTCTTTAAGTAATATAGTGTTATGCTGGTGTTTACTTAATATTTCTTTGATATTTTGCAATAGAATATTAGATAATACTGGTACAAAAAATTCAGAAAGACATCCTATCGGTGACCAAGAGGTTCTACGCAAAGAATTGACGCCACTCCTCGACTTGCCGTATGCAACAATTGTTACAGGAGCTTGACCCTTCGCGATGGAAAATAGGTCGCCACCTTCACAAACTGGGAAAGGTAAACAGAGCAGAGAAGTGCCTCGTCAACGGACTGCAGAACAGGCTTAGCTGTTAGTGCAAAAGCGTAATCAGTAAATTGTAGCATGCAATCAAAAGTGAATATACCTTCGTAATGCAAACAAATCAAACTAGCGGTTAACTCATGCAAAATCTCTGGTCAAGCGCAAAAGCTTTGAAGCAAGGGTGATACTGCGTGTTTGATGGAATTGCGGAAGTGTTATCCACTTTTAATTGATATTAGAGGGTAGGGGCTTAATCTCCAAACTTTATTGCGAGTATGCATCAAGAAAATGCTAGGCCGTATACTGCTCAAAGGAATGGAAAGAATATGATGGGATGAAGTTGCTGCCACATCCAATTACCACCTTTTTAGGTCACAGTTTGGCACACTTATTCACCGGGAGTGTTTTTGCTAATGTCATGGAGATAGAAGGAAGGTGGCGCGAGGTTTTCACCTCTAAGACAGCGGAATGGCGTGGAATCGGTAACCTTGCCAGACAGTGGCGGAGAACTATTGGCAATACTGAAGTAATTTGTATTCTTAAAACAGAAAAACTTCCTGTACCTACGTATTGTATATTTTACGTATATTCTTCTGTTCTTGAAGCCTATCTTGACAAGAACTAACGGTACACAAAATGTGACACTTACATCAACGCCTGTATTTTTGATTAATTCTAACGCATCTTGAACTTTTTCTTGTGTTGTCGTGTTATACAGAGCTACAATGTTTATCTTTAAAAAGCGTAAAACGTAAAACCCCACGATGGTTACTTCTATCGTTCAGAAAGTTGCATCTTCATTCCAAGGTATAGTTGCTTGTATTTTTGAAGGAATTAGAATTATCCAGAAATTTGTCATTGATTAAAACCAATTATTTATCAATAACTAGAAGTAATATATTTCTGCATAGCAGGGAAAATATTTGATAATACTGAGAGAAGTTAGCAAAATTTCCATAGCGTCTTTATCGCATAGTGATACAAAGCAAGCTTCTCTCTTCTTGAGGTCAAATTACCTCACCTTTTCTTTAATTAAAAAAGTTAATATATTAAATTTGGTAGGAATTTGCTCATTCTCGGAGAGAATTGTGGTAGTTCAAATACATATATTGTCCTCTATAATAACTAACTGCTATATTGTGTAATAGATGACTTTGTTTGTTCAAATGTTTATACATATAGTGTATTACTTAATTAAATAACCACATATGTATAATAAAACAAGTCTCTTAACGGTTCGCCGCCAATTAAACTGGTAAATAGTAAACAATTAGAGATATTTTTCTTCGAGATCGGTAATGACATATTCTAAATTTAGGTCTTACTCATTACCACTTTTATAATTGTTGATTTCAAACTTATTGCGATGTCAATCATTGTAGGGGCTCATTTATATACCAATTGATGCGGATACGTAATTGGAATAGTATGTTGCTGATTAATCAATAAATGTCGAGCATTAAAAAAAACCTGCATGATATCTGATAGAGCATAAAAAATAAACAACAAAAAAAAACAAAACCTGTCAGACTCTTGCAATCTATATCCTATTCAAAGATTTAAAATTTAGAGAATGATTGACAGCTCTAATATATCGAAATATTTTATTAATAATCCTAGTAAGTTCTCTTAATACTTTCATTGCATTTCGTACAGTCATACCAGCGTTCATGCACTTTGGAACTACACCTACACACCTCTAACTCACGTAGGCTTACGCTTTCAAGGATATTTTACAAACAATACTAGCAATCCTATGTACATTGGAAATATTTGCTAGTGGTAAAGTATTACCATTTCGTATTTCAGCCAAAACATTGAATTTTTATTTGATATTTTGCATATACCAGAATGTTCGGATTGTGATAGGTTATAAAGGAAATAAAACGATGTTACGATGACTATAACTATTAATTTTTTTTTATTCAGATTTTACGCCAGCTTAAACAGCTCTACGCATTGCTATTTTTTTTTTTTTACTTTTTATAGAGATTTCGTTACCGAAAAGCTTATGAAAAGGCATGCAGATCGCTATTAAACGACGAAAAGACGTTGAAAAACACCCGGTATACAGGGATTTCCACATAACCCGTAGAAGGCAATAAGCACGTCGGCTCTGTTATAATTATGTTGTAGTTATTTTGAAACTCGCATTACTTCCGGTTATATTGCAAGTCATCCAACTTGAATATTCTACTTCTTCTCGGCGGCATACTTATTGTTGCTTTTTTGGAATTCACAGATTGTTGTGGAATTACATATTCCATAAGAGGTTGTCTACCTCTAAAATTAATTGACTTTGAATTAGTTTGAAGCTTTTAATTTACCATTTACGGAGTGTGCAGAATTTAAAATCCAATTTATGAATATTCAATTCAAGGAGACTGATTTCCTCTTAACGTAACGCACTGTATATAAGTACAGTACTGTGAGCAAAAACGCAATCACCATCGATGCATCTAGATATTCTTACATCTGTATACTTTAGGAGTTTACGTAGTCATGAAAATATAATTGTCCTTTAATTTTGCGAAATCTACAAAAAAATACTTTATGTTCAAATAGTCGAAGATATGGAAAAAGAATAAAAAAATTTCGTACGTTTTGGTATTAATTGTAAGATGATCGTATTCTTTTCAAACAGCTCAAGACTTTCGTCCAGGCGATGAACCCAGAGGAGCTAAATTTTGCCAGTCTGTACTGGTTGAAGTTCAAGAGGATCATAAAATTATATGGACAGTTAAATCGAAATTCAGTCTCGAGAGAATTGTAAATACAAAAAATTCACATCATTGGGCTGGACAAAGTCCACACGTCATACAAGAAAGAATTTTTCTCATATCTCTTCAAAATATTCGCATTGCTCATTGATGATCAGGTTAGACATGAAACTTGCAATGAAAACCTAACAAGCGCAAAATATTTACAAACACTAAGGCAAATGGTTTCCATATTTATATACAATCTGCCACATAATAGGCTTCCTCGGTGTTGGTTTCAAATAGATGGGGCTCCTGCACACTCGTCACGTGAAGTATGTTAGGGAAAGATCAACGTCTCTGCCCTAACGGACTTCGTCTTGGCCATTTATAAATCCCGACCTTAGTCCTTTTGATTTTTATTTATGAGGTCGCAACAGCTTTAAATTTAAATTAAAATTTTAATTGAGACGAACAATGCTTATAGATGACTCCTAAAGTACACAAGACAGGTATAGAGACAATATTGGTAATTGCGAATTGAATATTTATATATTTGATCTGAGATTCTGAACACCCCGTATGTGATGAACTAAATGTTGGAAAGTTTCCATTATCTCTGGTATAAATTTCTGATTTGTGATATGTAATTTGATTGATTGAGTGAGTTTATTGTAAAAAATAGAAGTAATAAAATCACGGTAAGTTAAAACCATTTTATTTTAGAAGTGGGGAGTCTTAATACAATTCCATAACAATCCATGTCATTCTATTAAAAATATCAAAGCTGGTTATGATTTCCGGTTTAACCGGAAGTAATGCGAGCCAAAAAATAATTTAATGTAATAGAGCGAACGTGCTTATAGTCTGCTACAAATTTTCGGAATTCTAACTGCGAAAACTTATAGTGAACAGATCTGGGATCAACAGCATTCTATTCACGTATTAGAGCATCGGACGTCGTATTTTAATTAGCAAGCCTTCACATAACGTTCCTTATCTTTTATTTACCATGAGTTTTATCTTTGTTTTCTCAAATATTTGCAATATTCAATGTTGTTGTTTTGCATCGTGTAACCTACAGCAAAATTGGCGATTATCTCATATCCGAATATATACTTATTATTTGTTGAAGCTCATTTTGTATTTAAAATACGACACTTCAAAATTAAAACAAGCCTATTATCTGGGAGTTATCGGATAAGTAATTGTATTTTAATTCGGAGAATTGTAAATGTTGTAAATTATGATTATGTTTAGGTATACGTCGTTCCAAGTTATCTTGCATTCAGACCATCTTTAGCCTTGCGCTTATTGAACTTATGCCTAGTTTGATGTTGGTATGTGCATAGGTACATTTTGAACTCCGACTTATAGGAACGTGTTAATTCCTAATTTGACGTTGGATCTTCTTCTTACAATGTATCCAAAGCTATCTTTTCTAAAGAAAAACAAATTTAAAGATAATTGTGGCACGTTTACAAGAACTTTTATTTTTATTAATCAAGCTATATTTTTATACATATTAATACTCTTTCAGGAGAAACAATTTTTTTTTATAGGAGTAGTATTAACGTTACTTATTGGATTGGTTGGTAAAGTAAACATCCGTACATAAGCAAATTTATTTATCGCTGTTTGAGCAGGTTTCTTGGGTAGATTATGTTCGTCTTTTTTATATTGTCTCGATAGATAAAAAAATCATTTTTGTTTTACATCTATCAAAAGAATATTGCGAGTGATTGTATTACGTAATACAGTATCGTTAACGTGGTCAGTGCAAGGGCATTGTGATCGATATTCTTTTAATCCCCATTTGCCCGTCTCGGTGGGACCTATAATGTTTATATTCTGATATTATGCCGCAAATTATCGAAAGGTAAGCAGAATTTTAAATATAAATCAAGATTTTTTATCATTATTCGGGGAAAATGTGGGCCTTTTAAGATTTATGACATGCAATAAAGAGTCCGTATAAATGTGAACTTACTGATTGGGAAAAATTAAGATTCCTTATGTTTTATTGTTTAATTTGATGTACAATTATCGATTTATAATATATTATACTTACTTCATTTAGACAATAAATATTCCTTGGGCTAAGAGAGATTTCGTTATTTTACACGTCAAAAATACAAAAATAGATTTGGCACGAGTAGTTGCACTTTACACATAAATTACTTTCAAATTTAAAAATTTTGCTTAATAAATAGATTTATGACTTGAGTAAGAGATATAAGAAGAAACGTCTCACTTCTTGGTTCCGTTGAAAATTCTTACCGGGTTTTGATCTTGCTCAAATTTCAGAATGTACTTTGCTTGTTATTCCCGATACATACATATTTTTTATTTTTCGTTTGTTTTGTCTTACAGGAGGAATCAAAATCTTAGGGCATTTCAACCTCCAGTAATTTTCACGTGCCTTATGGGCGAAAGAATTGCTTCAATATTATTTGAAAAAAAATTGTCAACATCTGATTCATCTCATTTCCTAACAGAAAATGTTCATCTCGATTACCTTTTGTGGTTGAAGAAACTTACAGTATAGTTACTAATGAAGTTTTCTAACGTTTAGATCGTGAGAAACAGTATCACAAACAAATAAACAGTGTGTTATCACACTCTCTCGCAGTGCAATATAACACGTAGCGACAATGAGCTTATCTCGGTGATGATAGAGCATGTTCGCGGATTCTCGGTACCTAACCGTCCACCTCTAAAAATATCCGTGAAATCATTTGAAAACCAATTTTATTCACGTTACGTATCTTCGCATGTAGTTGTTTGTGTTTATATATCCAACGACAACCTGTTGGAGGTTATTAGAGAAATTATCATACCGTTTTAAATATGCAGGTTGATAATTTGCGATGTTACCTTGCCCGACCCTCAAATAAAGGTTACAATATAATGGGCGGCATTTCCTTTCGGCAATGTCAGTGTATCTAGGTTGTACCGTCATCACCTACAATATGATGTAATCAGTCAGTAATTGTTTTTTTTAATTATAAGAAAAATATGCTTATTTTCTAAAAAGAGGACTTTTCGATTACATATTTTAAAGGACTATCATTTTGGAAGTTACAATTTATGAATATTGACGTGATAAATCGTAAATAAATTTAATTAGTGAACGGAAGTGGTAGGTTCGAATTCTACTAGCGAATGCCGATATAAATGAATAAAGATAAACAAAAAATATATAATATATCGATACTAATCCATAAATTACCAGAAGTATCAATTATGTTTGTTCTTATAACCTGTCCTAAACCTTGCTACTTTTTGCACCAACTAAAAGGTTGAAAGTAACATGTGCGCCATTGCATATCTGTGGGCCAAACCCAAAAGGTATTAAGTCTCACTTTGCAGATATCAAAGGGTTTGAGATATGGGCAACCAAGTATTGGCTACACTTGCGATCAACATATCAAATTGTGGAACTTAGTACAGGGTGGGGCAGGGAACTCAGACGAACAACGACGAAGGAATAGGTCATAGAAGGTTGGGAATAGTCTTAAGCGACGCAGTAGTTCGGAAAGTTTCTTTTTGTAGCCCTCTAAGTGGCAAAAAAGGTGTAGTCGGTGGAGCAACGCGCTTTTGCTGTAGAAACCTACTTTGACCGTCGTCGCGGTTCAGCATGCGATGCGTACTCGCTACCAAATCGGTTATCGATTATGTGTTGTTATGGCCGGAGAACATAACCATAACTTCTAAGCGGTGTGTGTGCATGACCCCAAATTTTTTTGCACCACTTGTTGAACAATTGGATATGGGACATGTCTGGTTTGAAGAAGATGGGACAGCGGTCCGCAAGTGCCCGTACATCAATGCCTGTTATGACAGAAATATTCTTTGGACGGTCCAGATTCGATAACATTTCATGACCTGCTCTCTGGCCGGGTTTAAGTTCGTGCGACCATTTTCTACGGGGTTAGCTCGAAGTTGAAGTCTACAAGTATCGACTCAACAACCTGTATGCCATACCGCGAGAAATGCTTTGGAGAGTAATATGAAACTTCAATATCCGGTTGCAACAGTGTAGAGATAATGAGGGTGATCACTTGTAGGATATTTTGTTTAAAGCATCATGAAATAAATTTCCAATGTTGCTTTTTTGAAAGAAAAAATCAATTTGTCCTGCCTTTTCTAATTTTTTCTTTATGCACCTTCAAAAATAGGGATGATTCTCTGCTCTACTCTGTATAAAAGCTTCAAAATATCAAAAATTTGACTTAACGCATGTTAACTCTGACCGAAAAATCAAGTGAACACCTCTATAATAAGTCAAATGCCTAATCTACAATTGAAATAATTTTATTATTTTATACCAGAAAAGAAAGTATTAGTTCACATATGCGACCAAATGTTTTCGCTGTTACGCGGCTATTTTAGTGCAGACTCGTTACCGGGTTACAGTGTACAGAGATGGTAGTTGAAAATAAAAAAAAAGAACACTATGTGCGTGACAATTTTAAGACAACAAGCAAAATCTAAAATTAAACTAAAAAATCTATACTGTGCCTAACTTTACTGTACATAATTTGTTGAACAAATTTGCGGAAAATCACTGTACTTCCACCATTTCTTTTTTTTTAATTAAACAATGACCTTAGCATTATTGTATTTCAAATAGCTTAGTAAATTTACAATACCTTTGCAATAAGTTTTGACGATGGCCTTCTGCATTTCTAAATGGTAGACATGTAAGGCAGGATCAAAAATTCAACAAAAATATCGTTCCGGTTTGTTGACCATTTTGTTGACCCATTACGTCAGGACACCAGATATTATTTGAAAAGGTGGATCTGTTCTATTTTTTTTATTTTCATTTATTTATTAAGAATCTATTTTGTCATTACGACATAATCAACAATTAAATGTAAACAATTCTTGGTTGATATGTTGGGATTAGCTCTCGATGTTGGACAAATAATAAATGCAAGTTTTAAAAGTAAATATGGTAATTTGATAAACAAGAATTATTGAAGTATGCATATAACTGCTGATGCAAACCTTGCACTGATGAATTGAATTTTATAGAATGTTACAATTTTCAAATAAGAAGAAAAATGTTTGAGGTCATTAGTTATTTAATATTTCTAGAATAACTACTACATCTTCGTGCTGCTAATTAACAATTTGAAATTCAGCCTTAATGTCTACGTTACCCTGTCAAAGATGAGAGGTCGTATCTACACTTTAGCAGGTTTTAAGATAATTATGAAAAACTTATTGACAACAAATACGTTTTTGTTACAAAATGTGATTTGCCGAAATATATCTTTATCTAATAGGTTAAAGAATTGATAAAAATACAAATACTTGAGTTTTATCCTTAAATGGGCAAGATTATCTTGAAATTCATTTAAAAACCGTTAATCTAATTCCGAAAATTGTATTCCCGAAAAAATTTGCATCAGAGCACCTCGACATAGGAGAATCGATACCTATCATCTTTCGAATATCCTAGCTGTTTAAATATAAATCCGTCTTAGTAATGCGATTAAGAATACACAGTCAAATGTCAAACAAGCGTTAAATAGAACGTACGAGACTCAACACCGTTTTCGAACCGCATAGCACGTTCCTTCTATAACGAGTTCTGCTTAGAATTGCGTTGTTATCTTGTACAATAAATGCTCGTAATGTTCCGGTCACTTCCATGTTGCTCTATTTTTTGAAAGTTGTTCTTAGTGTCGTCGAACGGTATACCAGTTAGCTATTTTTTCATTAACCGTTTTTTTTAGGCAATTAATGTGTTTGTTACATATTTATCAAAAGAGCAGAATGATGTTGCAAGGTTAATTAACTGTATACTGAAATTATTATTGCTCCTTCTTTAGCATAATGAAAAAAAAGTATATTCTTCATTACATAAAAATTTAGTTCGCTTAATAGTCACGTTGGAAAGTAAGCAGCTAATGGAAATTTCGAATTTATTGAATACCTATCATCAACACATATTTTAGAATGTATTAAAAATCACGTTAATGTTTTGCCAACTGGTCAGTTTACCTTAACTTAAAAGACATTCATTTTATTATGTATAATAAACAAAATGTTAACGGATCTTGTCACCCAAAAATAAAAATACTAATGAGCATCTCTGTTCTAACGATTTCGTCCTAAAATTGACCAAGGATTGCTAGAGTTACCAGCTTTCAGTTAACCAGATAGAGTACAGATACCAATACGTTTCTTTGGACGTTTGGGATTTGAACAACGAGGAATGAGTTAACTTTTTGAAATATCTTTATTTTGGTTTACTGTTTTCGAGATTTAGATGTTGATCTATTCCAGCCCTTATTGTTATAAGTTAACAACATGCTTGTATTCAACTTTGGTTGTATGCGTGGTGCTGTTGGTGAACTTATTTTCCTCTAACTAATCTAGTTTAAATAACAAAATTGGCAAATACAGATAAAAATGAGTTTAAATGTTGCCACTATTCACAACAAATCTCGATGTTTCATGCTCTTTTAGAAAGCAAATGAGGTTAGAAACATCGCCAGAAACATCTTTCACGGTGTGTGATTAAGAAAACTAAAATGTGGGGTAGGTAACGCAAGAAATTACAAATTGAACAATCTCGAGCCCAAGTCCTGTCTGCAACACTAATGATCTAATGATTCATGGAGGGCGCAAATTATTCTTTGTTTCTTTTAATTTGATTTTTTCCTATCTTGAACTCGTTACTTAAAAAGGATACATTTCGGATAAAAAAAAAACAAGAGCATTTACAAGGTATGATCCTGAACCCGAAATTTAGCCAAGAAAAGAATATCGACATTATTACATACACCTTTTAGCTGAAGTCGAAAGTGATCTTATAAGGTGCAAATATCACATGTTTTATGTACTACTGGCAGTGTTTTTTACTTGAGAAGAACTTTATCAAATTATAATCTCTCATTTATTATCAGCTTTCGGAGCCAAAATATTACAATGCCTTTGCTTACGCTTGGTATAAAAGTGGATACAGATCAAATACCAGATAAATTTTAAATTCTAATTACCCTTTCTTTTCACACAACAAGATTTCGCACATCTTCCTCGTTGTTTCATTTCCATACGATGTGCATGGCGCGACAAATTCTTATGTTAGCAGGTGCTTTAGGGTATAATATACTTGACGGGAACGGTAAAGTAACGGTAACAATAAAGTAATTTACATAGTGACAATTGCACTGCATAAGAAAATTCCATTATTTCCACTTTCGACTCCAGCTAAAAAATATATGTAACAATATCAATACGTTTTATAACCTCCTTTTTTTGGCCAACATTTTTACTGCTTCATAAAGAAATTTTTGGTCTCAAAACTTTTGCTTTTTTTTTAGAGTGGAAAATTTCCAAATTTAAAATTTTTTTTTACCCATCCTGAGCGAATGTTAGCAGAAAAATAAAATTGCGTAATACGCAGCTGTATGTGCTCTATATGTTTCCAAAGTTTCATAATTTTTTTAATTTTCGCGGTCAGCATCATTCCTTCTTAGTATTTTTGAGTTGAGAAGAGTAGGGGATGAGATAATTTTACCATAAAAATTCAGAGACAATTCAAAGGGAAGCCTACAAGTGATTATTTTATGACAAATAAAAAGTGTAAAACGTGGGTTAGCTATTCCTTAAAAAAAACAACGAAAAGATGAGTTTTGCGATGATGAGAATCTTCAGCACAATTTCACACAGAAATTTCGCCTGACAATATTTTCTCTAAGGTTACTTTCATTCCTTTTTTATAATTTTCATGTGAGATGTTTCTCTTATGTATACTTTCTTCCAAGTTGTTTCGACCCATCCTTGACATAAGGAATTGGGGAAGAATACCAAATAGTGCATTATCCTGATGGCGGATATCGGGATATGTCCCAATATACACGAGCTGTGAGCGCCCCGGTGTACACTATATGCACCTTTCAATTTCACGTCATAATTTTCGGCCCTAGATATCTATATTGTACTTACCTTTCAAATGCATTAGGTAACAGAAAACAACAACAATTTATACAGAAAATTTTTAAATCTGCTACTTTAAGTTAAACTGCTCAGTGTAACACAGAGGACTTGTTGATTATAATAGCAAATAGAATAATAGTTCACATCGATGGAGAACTATAATGAAAGTTGCATAATTCTTCCTAGAGGGTTTTAAGAAGAGTTGTCCTATTATGTACCATATCTTATGCAATTCTTTACTACATGTACTTGTTAGAGAGTAAGGTTGGTAACTTCAGGTATGAGAAGTTATTATAATAAATACGCTTGTTTTTGACGAAATGTGTTGAATAAGTTCAACATTGAGTAAGGTGCGAATTCCCAATCAGATTCTTTGGAAAAGCTTAAATCGAGACTTAGATAGATGTGTATATACGCTTTGGAATGATTTCATAAATTATAAGTTCCTGTCAGTTATTAATTTCTTCGATCGAAACACCTCCTTTTCAAACTGCTTATGGTCATGGTTATTTATGGCAATGTACTTTAATCAATTCTAAAGAACACGTAGGTTTCACCGTACACCCACTGGAATTAAGCGCGATTTGAGGCCAACGATAAATGCAAACGCAAATTGTAAGAAAGTTGTATTATCAATTGTTGCTATATTCGAAGTAGATACATTTGATCTTAGCTATAACCATATTAGCAATGGTAAATAAATCGCTTTCTAATTTTGTGTGCCATATGCCGTTTTACATTCTACTTAACATTGAATTTCTACAAATTATATAACCTTACTTACTTTTCGAGGATTGATTGCACGCTAATTTAAATATTAGACAAGATTTCTTAATAACACATTTCGGCATAACAAAATTTGTTTAAATAAATAAATTATGCATTTCCTATTCTCTGGTCTTAGAACGGCTACTTCTTCTGTACCTGTTTAATTGCAACGATGCCATATATTGATTGCTCTTTCTTTAATTTGGTGTTTACGCATGTATTTTTACTCACTTGTGTTGCTTGAAACTCTAAATTAAAAAGGAAACCATGGTACTTCGAAATTAACACATAAAGTCAAAATATTTACATTACACCTGGCTAAAGTGGAAGCAAAACAGGATTATTTAACGTTGTCGATTCTAATCGTAACTCGTTGTTTACGCGTAATGTTCACACTTCTAACGCCTAATAAGTCAGTTGTACAATATCGTGTTGTACATCTTAATTGTGTTCTCGTGCATTTGAGGGCATCAAGATGATGAAAATGTGCAGCGTGTATAGAAGGTGCTAGGATACAAAAGAACATGTATTAGAGGACTTCAAAACTCATTCGAAATTACAAATTATGAAGAAAAGTTATGGAGCATCGGAAAATGCTTCAACGTTTGTTGTATACTTGCCTAAAATTGCAGAAACTACCCTATGCGAAGCTGAACAAAATTCCTTTTTACCACTAAAAATATCAAACTGGGACTGAAAATTACGAAGAAACTTACATTTTCTTTATTTGTCCTGATGGATGCAATCCAGTTAAATTTATCCAGAATAAGTTAAAGAGACATTACTATCAATTTTAGGCCAATTACATTAAAAATTTGAAATTTATTTATAATAATAAATATAATCTTTCTGGGAGAGTTTTTAAGAAACTCATTACTAGAGATGACAAAGGCAGGTGAAATTATTTTTTTTTTGCAGCAATTAAACAGATTCGTGTTTTGTCGACTCTCGGGGAAACCAGTAGGCAACACGAACCCTTTCTTATGAGACGAATAGACACGAGTCTGTCTAGTCGCTGCAAAAAAGTAATAATTTCACCTGCCTTGGTCATCTCTACTCATTATAGTACATACGATATATGTATATCGCATATCGCTAGAGCTTACTTGAATTAATGTTAATAATTATCTTTAACTTGATGATCTCATACATTATTCAATTTTGTATATTTAAAATGGAAAGTTATAGAAATAATCTATGCGTCAACGTGGCTAAACGTTTCACATTTTTCATTATCATAAAGCATTAACTAACAGTCTAGAATCTAAAAATTACACGAATTTCCTTTTTATGTCGGAATCTGTTGATTGATTAATTATACACCGTCCAATTATATTTTCTCTTCACACCGTTGATCCTCTCGTCACCGGTTAAAAATAGAACTTATCGTATAGAAAGTGTATGTTGAAATTTTAATTACTTTGTGTATGTTTGTTGTTATGTATGTTTGCACCTATTCTGATACAGGATAGTTCTTCTAAAGTTGAAATAAAAACAATAATACGAATTAAGCATATTTTAACAATATTAACTATTAACAATAACAATGTTAGTTCAGGATGCAACAAGTAATGGGCATTGTATAAACTTCAACAATATTTTGACATCTTAACTTAGAATAACTTAACTATTCTAGCGATCTTTTTTTAGAATGCCTCACCTTACGTATATTTAAGATGTGGCATTGGAAATATACATTTTAGGGCCAGTAAATTTGATTCTGTATATTAATATTTGTTAATTATCAAAATGTTATTCAATATTTGCAGAATTCGAATTATTTTTGCTTATTATTCGAAATCTGGCATTTCGATATTACTATTAATTCTAGATATTAAAAAAAAAAACTCCATTATGGGAAATAATCAATGTCAAAAGATATTTTCAATAATTCACATCCCGAGAATATTTTTGTAAAAAGCCACGCCAAAGCCATGCACAAATTATATGGAATTTAGTAGTCGAAATTCACGATATCATCTGCCGCATCGAAAATGAACATCGTTAGGTCAAGCATAAAGGTAACAAGTCATTGGACTGGCATTGCTCTAACAACAACAAATAGACAGTTTTTCGAAAAACGTATGTAGAAATTTAAATTCAATCAACATAGCATCACGTATATTAAAATTTGCCCAAAAAAATTTGAAGGAAATAAGCAAGAAAATTAATTCAAAGAACTAAGAGAAACGACTGGAGGGGACTTGCAAGAAACGGTTTTGGAATATTCGTTTGTAACGAAGAAAACAGGACTTGCAATTATCTTTTAATTTGATATTTCATTTTAGAAAAGACATCAAAATTTGACGACCTTGCCAGGATATTTCGATTAAGTCAGAATATTTTATTTTTCAATATTCGAGATTTGTTTCAACCTGATTTAGATTCACATTTAGGCATCAAAACAACTTTTTTAGTAATTCTTATTAATTATCGAAATGCCAAGAGTAGGTCATAATTCTGGAGATTGTGTGGAGGACATAACAAGTATATCAAACCAAATGTCTGAATTAGAGCAGAGTATCGTGGCGATTGTTAGGTAGTCCAATATTTAGGCGCCGTGCATTTTATTGGATAGATATGTAAAAATAGGAAAACGTTATGTTCTTTTAAATTATGTAATATACAACCTATGTGCGTGGGAAATAAGAAAGAACATTATGAAAAACTCTACGCATTGACAATGTTTTTAAAAGCATGTCTCTAGGAATATTCAATTTAATGGGAAAATATTAAACAATATATCTGCTTGTAGTCTAAGCTCCCGTGTAGGTTTATAGAAAGTTCCGAATAAGTGCTTTACTTTATGGACCACTATCTAAAATACAACGTACAATATGTTTATTTTGTAAGATCATATGCCTGAAGAAAATTAAGCACATCTTCTGTCTCTACAAGAGTTGATTCTGGGATTGCCTCTAACGAAAATTGGTTTTTATCTAGTAATTCTTGATCAGAACAAGATTAAGAACCACTGCTGTAAGCTAAGGATTGTATTTGTTCCATATGTTGATTTATTGTGTAAATAGTGTGGATTTTTACTTTTAATTTTAACTATTAGCTTATGAAAAACACAATATTTGCACTGCTTTTAGTAAATTGAGTTAATACAGAAAATCACTTTTTCTACCATGAACACGACTTGCGCGAAAATTCTGTAGAATCTGTAAAAGTTGTAACTCGGGTTTCATATATCTAGAAACATTTAGAAACACTTTCTTTTCTGTAGTAATAAGAAGAGTTGTCACGATGTATAAAGCCTTAAACAATACGACATATTACATAGGTGAATCGACACCAGTAGCATATCTCAACATTGACCAATGTGGTACATAAATGCGGTTTACAATGCGATCAGTTTCTGAAAAAGCGTTGGTTCAAACTAAATTTGCGTACTATTGGTCTGTGAACGGTCATCGTTTTTATCAAGTTCAATTTTAATTTTTCTATAATTAAAATATTGTTATTGAATTGAGAAAATATATTAATTAGTTTAACAATTTTCATCAAACAGATTCATCACCAAACCTTTGTATTTCCTTGCCCAACTTCAGACCATAAAGTGGGATATCATTACATTTGAAATAGATAAAATAATGTAATAAAATCAAAGTAATGTATTGCTATTAAAAAAAATTGCCAGAACCCCATGATTCAAACCAAATGAAAATAGAAGTTATAAGAGATACCTAGAAAAAAATTCCACCAGAGTATAAAAATTTATGTGTTTGTGTGTTAAGTGCAAAAAGAAGATTCTAGATTAATGTAATGTAATGTCTTACCATCAATCATGATGTAAAAAGTACAACATGCTTCTGGTTCTCATGGAAAAATTACCTACCTGGTGTTCTTTTTTAAAATAAATATTTAGTAAAGCTAAACGTGCTCCGGGTTTGAACCGCGTCATGTCGTTTTCGTTTGCAGTTTATTTTCGCCTCTGGCATGGTTCACATGCTAAGTTACCGTGATCAACTGCTTCCCGCTCAGTTAGTTTCGCCTCTGGCGCGGTTTACACGTTGAGTTACCGTACTAATAGTGGCCTACCACCTTTGTTTCTCCGGAGGAAGCCCCATACGATTGTGGGCGAAACGTCGAGATTTTATTTTTAACAAAAACGACATGATCGGAACACGTTCAGTTTCAATTGACTCTGGCCGTGGAAGCTTACGTTTTTAATTATTTATTTCCCCTTTCCATTGATAGTGATTCCAGTGAGTTCCAGTGATAGATGGTGGGAGTTTGTATAGACACTCTCTTGTCTTGGAGACCCTAAACTATTGGTCACGTTATTTTTTATTTTACATGTACATACTCATTTTTCGGCATAAAATGTATTGTTTTCTTGAAAACGTCGCGTGTTCGATTAATTTGTTCACCTAACAACATCCTTTTCTCGCCAAAGATAACATATTTCAACAGATCTGTGATAATTAAAGCTTTAACCAACCAATCATTTAATATTTTCGGCAAGTGAATAAGTCCGTGCGGCAAAGAATTCTATAAGAATTGGAAAATCAGCTAGAGTTGTATTGTAAAAAGTAGCCGAGCTAAATTTATTATTGAATATATTTTCGGAAACAAGAGCAAACGGTCATCATGCTAAATGTTTATTTAATAATTAAAAAAGCTGGAATTGTTTTTCTAAGTATTATAGGAACCGTTTGAAATATTAAAGCAATTATACTAAACGAGCAGGCTTATCAATTTTTTAATCAAAATAGTATCAAATACAAACATTTTTTACATCAAACTTTTTTGTTACACCTTGTAAATCATCTTATCGCGTAACAAGGTCAAGTATACTTGTTATCAATTCACATAAGAATAGGCAATTACGTAGACCAATCAACTTTAACAAGCACGTACATATATGTATCCAACTACAGAAGGATCCGTAGTGCCAGTCAGAATCCTATTATCGACGGTACTGCGGTACAGCCACGATGCAGGCGTCGGTTGTCTATTTCGCAACTCTTTCGCTTCGAAGTTCTTTATATTTCAAGTAAGAAGGGGCACCGCGTGCAGTCAATAGATGTTATTTTCCCCACTATACGCAAAAGAAGCAACTGAAAGTGTAGCAGGAGCGACTACGGACGCCGGCTTTTACTATTCCTAACGTTCCGATACTATTTTCATGCGATTTTTCGTCTGCTCCACACCACACAGAATTCAGTATATTGCGCGACGTCTGCGCTGCTAGACTAGTCGCGTCGGCGCTCGTTTGTTTTTGTCAGCAGCCACCTTTCTACCAAGATACGTTCTATTCAGATTTGTCTTTTTTGTAGATATTTATGCGAGTACGGTTGTCATTTTAGTTAGCTTTTCGGCAATAAAACTCAACGGCGAACGACTATTTTCGTTTAGGCAGGAAAATCAATGACAGTCCTGTAACATTTTCCTTTTTTTTTATCGTGCGCGTGTGTGTGGCCCTCGTTTTGTGTTTTCCAAGTGTTTATAATGAAAAGGATGGATAATTTGTATGATTTTCGTCACGAATTCGCGCATATACCATGGGTTAGTTTACCATTTATTTCCATTGATTTTATGTCTTAACTCTCTCGCCAAGGAGCCATTCGATTTTCTGTCAACTTTTTTTTTAGGATACGAACCTGCAGCATGCGGTGTTTTCGTTTCCACAAATTTATGATAGTACCGGTGACATAATAGAGCGATTAGATAAAGCTACTCTATTTTTATTTTTCATATTAGAGATATTTATTTGCATTCAGCGAATTCTTTTCTCGTAAAGGAAAAATTCCTTAAATACTGACCTATTTATGCGCCCTTCCCTGAGCTGTTTTATCAATAAAACGTTGTTAGCAAATAAGTTGAGAGAATTCTAGAAACTGACGGGGCCATTAATTGTAAATTCTAAATGGCGGCGTTATTGGTTTTAATATACGTTTATCAGTCGTGTTGGGATTTACGGATTAACAACTGCAATTCAGTAGGAGACATTTCATATTTGCCTAAGTAATGAATCAGATATTTCATATTAGATTGTAAACATTTTGAAAATTATTTATATAATAATTTTGGGTACATATTGGAGAATTACTTATGAAGTGCAACATACGAATTTTAACGTTTTATTCAACTCAGTAAGTCCTACCAGAGGCAAATAGCAATTTTTTTTGTGGATCCGGTCTAAAATTAAGTCATCATTCACATGATGGAGGAATAATTAACTCAGCTTCACCCTTTGCGGCGAGGGGGTGACAGTAACAAAATCATGTAACACTTCATACATATCATTTACACACTAGAAAAACGACTGATGTTGTGACAAGCTTTAAAGCTTATACACCACATGGAAGCCATTACCACACATAAAAATCAGCGAACTTCTAAAACGGCATATTCATAAAAGAGGTATCTTTTTTTGTGTTATAATGTAGATCATTTATTAAGGATTTGAGTTAGACATTTTGAAGAAAAAGATAATCAATTAATAATTATAGTACTTCGTAACTAAAAATGTCTAAACTGCAAAGAGCATATTGAAACTTAAAATAAATCACTGCTTTTAGCTGTAAGTCCATAAAAAAAAATAATTTCCGTTTTTGTGATATAAAGGAAGATATGTTTTTCATGTAGCAGGGCTATGTCCTTCTTAATTATTCAAAATAATGCAAATGGGATGTATTATTAACCGTTGAGATTTCATTTCAGTAGAATTATTAGACGGAATATCAATACACTTTTTTATACTATTTTGAAACTGTTGTGTTCAGGTAAAAGATACACATACAGCTGTGTGAATATGTATTAAGCATCCCCAATTTTTCTTCGGATGTATAAAAGTAAATTATATATCAATCAAACGACAAAGTAGATATACCATACAGGATATTTTAACAATATTTTCAATATTTTATTTGTCCACTAGCTGCTTTTATTAGAGATCTTACATGGTTTGGCATACTACTAATTAATTTTCGGCATACATCGCTGGAAATTGAGATCCATTCGTTGAGGATTTGTTGGCGAAGCTGCTCTTTTGCGATTTTTTTCTTCAGAATATACCATGAATTTTCTATTGGCGATAAGTCCGCGGACTGTGCCGGCCAGTCCAACAGTCGCACCCCGTTTTCCGTGAACCACTGCATTGTCGCTTTTGCACGCTGACAAGGAGCGTTATCTTGTTAATAAAAATATTCTCATCTTCAAACAGTCTTAGTACGGATGGCTCCAGGGCCTCCTGTAGCATCTCGGTGTAACGGTTGCTATTCATGCGCGCTTCGCAAAGAAAGATTTCGCAAACGCCTGATGCCGACATGCATCCCCATACCATGATGCTACCGCCACCATGTTTTACCGTTGGTACGATGCATTGCGGGAGATATCCTTTTCCGGGTCTTCGCCATACAAATTGGGCCCCCGGTCGTCCGAAAAGCTGCAATAAAAGAAGAAAATACAACGAACATGATTAGATAAGACATTTATAAAATTACGTTATGTAAATTACGTTGGATGTAATAAACAACTATAAAAGGAGATAAAAGAAACATACCTCGATGTTAGATTCGTCAGAAAAGATTACACGCGACCATTTTTCCTCTGTCCAATGCGCGTACTTCTTGGCCCATTCCGAACCTTTTTTTTCGATGCGTTGGAGTTAAATACGGCTTCTTTCGCGCTATACGCCCATGTAAATTAGCTACCTTCAGTCGCCTTCTTACCGCACTTGGGGAGAGAGAAACCCCATGTCGCGTCCTCAGCTCACTACTTAATTCTTTCGACGGTTTTCGTCGGTTCTATAAAGCCATTCGTTCTAAAAGGCGATCTGTTCTTGCCGTGGTTCGCCGTTTTCTTCCTGATTTAGGTCTATTTTTATAACCCCCGGTTTCTTTACAACGTTTAAGAATGGTCTGAACCGTACATCGCCAACACTTCATTTTTTTTTTGAAATTGCACTTTGCGTTAAGCCTTGCATACTAAGTAATACAATTTGGCCGCATTCTGCCATGGTTAGTTCGCATTATTTAGGTATAATTGCAAACGTTATCGAATGGTCTATTACTCAGTAACTTACCTAGATGTAATCTAGCGAGGCACTGACGATTTATATGAGTTTTACTTCAATACGCTCTAAGAAACTAATAATAAAAATACAATATTTGCTCTCCAATGAGTAACTATTTTATTGCTGTCATAAATCTTCGTTTATCTACTTATTATAATCCCTTGTGCATACATCTATTTATTACCCATAGCCATACCCAAAATAAGCAAGATTTTCATAATACCGGGTTTTCTTTGAAGTGCCTAATACATATTCACATAATCTGAGTAACCTACTGTTGTTGAAAAAGGTATCCAATATATTAAACTTACGATAAAATTACGCCAAAACACTGAAGCTTCTATCAAAAGATGTAAAATGTTCTCACTTCTTTCAACGCGAATATCTTGATGCCACACTTGGCAGGTTTATTTGGTATGAATTGGCGAAACCTACATTTTGTCTCCAAACGACCAGCTTTTCACCAATGGTCACATATTCACTTTAAGTGTAACTGTTAATGGGAAGAAAACAAGCTCGTCAAATTTTGATAAGGTTATCTATCTTCAGTCTTTCTCATTGTTATCGAACGGAAGATGTATCCAAATCGAAATCTACATCATTATTTCTTTCATTTTGTACTTTTCTGTATAATTTATAGATTCGTGAATTGCTTTTTGATTAGTATATTCTGTAATATGTGCCATCATTTTACCATTAATCAAGTTTGTCCAACACTCAATAGACGAAGCCTTGGCCAGATCCTTTTACGCCGCATATTCGTATAATTATATTTCCTTATTCCCCGATTTAGGAACCTTACCCCGCTGGTATCATCTTTGCCATTAACGCAATCTTCGCTATGTGTGGAAGACTCTGTTAAGTCAGTTGTGCTGTCATCGTCATCGATCTTTTCCTCGGTTATCCAAATGTTTCACTGACATGATCCGAGAAATCGCCTGTTTCGGAAATGTAATTATTTTGGTTTCCTCATTTAGTTCATTTCATTACAGCAGGAATCGTTTCTGGTTATTTTCGTTGCACGGCATTCTATTATAACATGTAGATGCCTAAGTAAGTCATCTCAAAGGTTTCAAACTAAACAGTTACCTTATAGCAATTAACCCTAGCTCTAGTCAACAATGTTCTCCAGCATTTAATTAGTAACCATCAACACAACTCACTGTAATAGCAACCGGTGGTATAGGTACAAATCACAGTCTAACAAAGCCACTTTGAGTGAGAGGGTAAACTGTTTCAGAAAATATTTTTGTTAGAATTTGGGATTGAAACTGCAGTGGTTCGACGTGGAAGTCCACATACTTTATTTCTGATACTACGTCCTTTTTTTTAGTGTGATACGTTCTTTGTATTCAAATGTTACATGCTAAGATAGCTTAGCTTCCTCATAGTATTGATGGAATAATTCACGGCAAACGCAACAAAAGGAGAGAAAAAAAATACACTAACTCACAGACATGTTTCTGACTATCAGGCGTCATCAGCGTGGTTTCGAGAGTATTTTTTATCACTACCCTCTATCTCCTTTTGTTTATTATATTATTCCATCGATACCACGAGGGAGCTATCTTAGCATTATTTTTTTGGTTATTGTTTCTAGGCATTTTCTGATGTGTTCTACTCACTGAAATTTCTAAGAGGGTTTTCCGAGTTTATTTTAATTTTGTGCCATGTTACTGATTACGCTACTTGGCCAAGTATAGAGCATTAAAGGAATACAACTTTTGAAAAAAAAAACTAGTATGAACATATCACAGGGTTCGGATTTTTAAATGGAAATGTCTGGAGGTGATTAAAATACATTTGGAACTCTACAATGTCAATGGGTAACTTGTTTTTAATTTTTTTGTTCCTGCCAGTCTCGTGGTAGGAAAAACTTTGTTCTAAATATTTCTTCAACTGACTGACAGAAAATATGATAATTTCTGTGCCGCATCTGCCATTCGGAGTCTTCGTTGTAATATAGTGGTACCTTGGTTTGCGACAGTATCTTGTCACGGAATATTCGAGTGATGAAAGAAAATTTAGATGAATTCTTGTTTCCGAAACCAAAAGGCTCTCCCGGATACGAAGCTCGGGTTACGTAATATACACGTTCGGCAGAAATTCCGCGCGACTCGTGTATAACGTAATCGTACAAGCGATCGTTTGTACGGCTAGCCTCCCACTTGTCCAACGTTTTACATTTGGCTTAAACTCATAGTTAGAATTATTTTTACTTTATTTGAAAATCCTTTTTATCTTTGTGTAAATTCTTTTTTTGTGCAAACAATAAACCCGAAAGTTCCACAATTACTATTCAAATAATTTCTTATTTATCGCGTAGCTAATATTGTAATATTAATGGAAAAGCCATAAACCAATCTCTGTCCTTCTCTCCACATACCTCATCGTCCTCCGTACGCTAAAGGGTTCTTATCGAAGATACAAATTTATTTCGATGTAATTTCAATTATAACAGTTCTTGTTGATTTCTGTATGCAACATAATTTGATGTTAAATTTGTATTTAATAGATACAAAATGGGTTTTTGCTTATTTTTTGATTATGGTAATGGATTATTTCCATTTACTTATTGCTTATAAGAAAATTTAGATTTCACTTACGAAATTTTGGGTTACGAAATACTTTTTGGAGCCAATTAATTCCGTAAACCGAGGTGCCACTGTACTCAGACAATCGAATTAAATAAATAAATAATTCATGTGGAAGACAGGGTTGCATTGTTATTTACAAATTTTGATGTAACTGTCTTGTGCACGATTTTTATCTTTATTCACCAACCTAGGTACCTACAGACGAAGACGACAAAGAAAGACCCGGAAGACCTCAGCGAAACGGACAATGGTATCTCCAACGGAAGACCCCCGGAACGATACACGACCACCACGCATATAACTCAGGAACTACCGTCGCTCAATTATAGCATGCAATTCAACGAGATTAAATCCTTGAAACGCGTCCATAAGGTGCACGAAGGCATCGGAACGGACAGCATAATCGACACGCCGGGTATAATAAATCCTTTCACCGGTGAGACCATGACGGTTCACGATGCTATAGCTTCCAGAATCTTAGACGTTAGAACGGGTAAGATAATGTGCTCGCCGGACGGTACTCAAGTAACAATCGAGGAAGCGTTACGTCGCGGCTTAATCGACGTTAAGATAGCCGAACATTTGTACAGCCCGTGCGGTATCCAAGAGGACGGTCGAAATTTGACCTTATTGGAAGCGATACAGAGGGAAATACACGGTGCCGAACACGGCTTCTCCGATCCGACAGAGAAGAGAATCAAGGTAACTCACGCGATGAGTATCGATCAAGCTATTAACGATGGAAGAGTCGATCCGAATACCGGAACGTATAGATTAGATAACGGAGAATTGCTCTCTACAAAGGAGGCATTTGAAAGAGGCTACCTCTACACTACCCATCGGGAAGTCAAATTAAAGACAGGCGCAGTTTCATTGTACGATGCTATCAATCAAGGTCTGATAGATGAGCGCACCGGTTGGATAGTGGATCGCAATTCGGGAAATAAATACCAGATCGACGCAGCCGTTAAAACCAATCTAATCGACGGTGACATTCGCGAAATTGTCGATCCTAAATCCGATAATAAAATTACGGTTATACAGGCGCTAGAAAAAGGTATAATCAATCCTAAACTCGGTAAGTACCTTTGGGGTCACGATAAATTGCCATTTTTAGAAGCGAAACGTCGTCAATTCATCGTCAAACCTTTAACCTTAAAAGACGCTTGCGATTCTAATTTAATCGATAACGAAGGAAAAATTTCATCCCCCCTACATCAACGTTATCTTACCATCCTGGAAGCGATATCGCGCGGCGTTTTAGACTCTAATTCTGTTAAATCGGTCTTGAACGCTAGCACCGGCGATTTCGTAACATTAAACGACGCTCTAGCTCAAGGAATAATTCTACCAGAGGGTAAATTTGTCAATACTTACACCGACGAAGTCTGCAGCATACAAGATGCTGTCAATCGCGGTTACATCGTGTCCGTAGCGCAAAAATCCATCTTTGATATTGACGGTTTCCAACCGCCCGATAAATCCGATTATATCAGCTTCAATGCGGCAAGTGCGAAAGGTTTCATCAGCAAGAATAAAGGTGGCAGTCTGATGACGAATGCAAAGAGCGGAAAACTGCTTCCGTTCGAAGAGGGCGTGAAAACGGGAGAAGTAAAACCTGAAGTATACGAAATGCTTACGCGGAAAATCGGCGTGTTTGAAGATGGCCGCGAATTGACTGTGATAGAAGCCGTATTCAGCGCTTATATTGATCCGAAAACTGGAAATTTCATAGATGTGAGAAAGAATAAAGTAGTGCCTTTAAACGATGCTATAGCTCAAAATCTTATAACGGCAGAGGGAGCCGCTTTGTTGAATAGTTTACTAATGATCAATGTTACTACACAAACTACTAGTAAGTTGGTGAAGCGGTACGTTACCTTTACAACTACCGGAGAACAATATACCAAGTCTAAAATGACTTACACTGAAGCACTTAGTAGAGGATACATCGATAATGCAACTCAAACGTATGTAGACCCAGAAACGAATCAAGTAATTCCCCTCGTGCAAGCTCTGAATGAAGGTAAAATCGCACCGGATACAGAAATGCCACAGAAACATACCGGAGCTTACCCTAAAGTGCAAAGTCCGACAAAAACTACAATTAAACTTATTAGACTCGAACCGGAACCGCGGACAACTGATACTAGTTCTGTCGTGACAACTAAATCAACTACGGAGACCTACGAAACAAGGAGCTTCGAAGTGCCTCATGACGGATATCCATTACGCGAAGCAATAGATAAGAATCTGTTTGACACGTCTACCGGCTTATTCACAGTCCCAGGAACAGATAGATTGGTGAGCTTTGAAGAATGCATAAAATTAAAAATCATTAATCCGACTTCAGCTTTAATCGTGGATCCAAAATCAGGTCGTCATGTGCCATTAGCACGAGCACTAGATAAGAAGATCCTGGATCACCTAGGCAGATATAATACTGGCAGCACTTTGCTTAATATGAATGACGCGATAATCCAAAATTATATAATTTTCGAAGATGTAATGGAAACAGACGGAAAAGATGTAAAAACCATCAAATTTACAAGTGAAGTCGAAAGCATGCCGCCAGTGATTATTAAAGAGGGAGTTTTGTATGATCCGTCGATATCTAGGGTAGTATTTGCGAATTCCGAAAAAGATCCTGTAAATCTCTTGGAAGCAATTGAGAGCAACATAATTAGTCCCAACAAAGTAGCCGTACAACATTCCAAAGATCCGACATTATACTTACCACTACAAGAAGCAATAGATCAAGGCATAATCGATAAAAGAACCGGAGAATACGTAGATCCCCAAGGTAGGAGATTAAAATTAGAAGAAGCGGCTGCTAACGGTAAAATTTTGATAAATGGGGAGTCCTTAGGGATCAGCGGAAAACAAAAAGTTTCCATGACGAGGACAGCTACAATTATTGATCCAACAACTGGCGAAACCTTTCCGTTAGAAGTAGCGTTCAACAAAGGATTAATAGACGAAGAAATGCTTAAAATGTACCAAACTCAAACCTTTACGACGGTATCACCAATGACACCAACATCCACTACAACAATGGAAGTCGTCTCGACTACGTTAGTTGTAACTGATCCCCAAACAGGCAAAACCTATACTATTAAGGAAGCACTTCAAGCTGGCTTGATAACACCTGAAGAGGCGAAAGAGATGCAGCAAAAAGAGCAAAACCGTGAACCCATTAAAGTCCTAGATATGACCACGATTGACTTAACAGACAAACCTTCACCGGCTGAAGTTACACGTAGTAGAATAACAACCGAGCCTAAATATAAAGTCGCTATAGGCAGAGCACATTCTTTAAGTCCTGCAAGAGAAGCAAAACAAGTGGTCTTGCAAAAGTTGCGAAGAAAAATCGTAAGACCAAGCGATGCGGTCAAGCAAGGATTGTTGGATAAAGAAACGGCAGAAATGTTACAACGTCCTGCAACATTTATTACGGCCCAAGGAGAAACATTGTCAATTAAGGAGGCTCTAGAGCAAGGTGTAATTGATGGAGAAGCTGGAAGAATCGTCGATCCTCAACGAGGTGATGTGGTCAATATAAAGGAAGCCATCGATAGAGGAATATTAGATCCCGCGGGGTCTAATGAAGTTTTAGTACCGTTAAATCACAGTCTATCCGTGCCCGAATTATTCGAACAAGGTCTTATAGATCCGGGAACCGGTAAAATTGTTCATCCAGAATCTGGAGCGCATCTTACTCTTCAACAAGCTATTGTTTGCGACATTGTAGATTCTTTAAGTATAGTAGCAGATCCGAATGGAAAACAGTTAACGTTAGCTGAAGCAATCGAAAAGAAAGTAATTGATGGTACTACTTCATTGGTAAATACTAAACAGGGACAAGTAGATCTTATAACAGCTTTGAATAAAAATATCTTTAGAGAAGCGTCACAATCATCCGATTCAATACCCCCAGCTGGTATGATATTCCAGGTTGCCTTAAATCGCGGCCTCGTAAACGTGGATACTAAAGAATTCATACATCCGATAACACAAGAAAGGATACCGTTAGAGGAGGCTATAGCGGACAGCTATATTATGGTTATACCTAGCAAATTTAATCCGAACAGTATTAATATCATGGAAGCATTAGATAAGAAACTAATTGATCCTGATAAAGGCACATTCCAAGATCCAAAAACAGGAGAATACATACCTATTTCGGAAGCTATCGACTCTGGCTTACTTACTATTCAACGATATCCCGAAAAGGTCGAATCAACGTCCGTAACCGAAGTTAGAGAAAACGTAACAATTCACACTGTAACTACAACATCAATAGAGATCCTTGAAGGTTATACATTGCTCAGCAACGAGGAAGTTCAAAATGTTAAAACGGGCGAAATAATATCACTAGAAGAAGCAAAGGCAAAAGGTATCGTCGTGGATGTTACTACATCAACAAACACAACAACGGTAAGAGATGTAATGTCGTTCTCTGATGCTTTGAACAAAGGACTGATAGATATGAAAGCTGGTACATTTACGGATCCAAAATCAGGCGAAAAAATAACTATTAGCGACGCCTTAAAAGAGGGTCTTTTAGAAGCATCCACAACAGAGGTTACTGATGGTGACGCGTCTGTAAAAGTGTCGGAATTGAATATTGCCGAAGCTTTCGATACTATATATGATCAAAAAACTGGTAAATTCGTTGATCCCACGCAACCAGAGAAGCAAATCACATTTAAGGAAGCGTTAGAAAAAGAAATAGTCGACCCGAATTCACTTGTTTACGATGTAAAATCGCAGAAGCCAATCACAGTGGAACAAGCTGTTGAAAAGGGACTGATTGATGAGAAAACAGGAAAAGTTAAAGATGGTTCTGGGAAAGGCGTTGACTTCAAGAAAGCTGCGAAGATGGGTTTAATAGCAGTCATTGGAGGGATAGCTGCCCCGGTTGTTCTACCTGCGTTAGCTGGTGCTGCAATTGTTAAAGCAATTAAAGATCGTAACGAGAAAAAATTACCATCGCCAGAAAGAGATCGTCCAGATACGAAAGCGGACATAGCAAAACTACCCGCTGTACCATTGAAAGATGTTGCTCCCACTTCACCATTACGAAAAGACGTATTATCAATAGCCGATGCTATTAAACAAGGCAAAATCCAACCGAATTCTTGCAGGATACTGAGCGATGGTAAACCGTTGCCGTATATGATGCATGAAGCATTGGTACAAAACATTTTCACTATTGACACAATTGTTGAGGTAATTGATAAAAATACTGTAACAATTATATCAATGAAAAAGCCTACCACTTCGACAGTGAGTAAGATTGTAACAGATAGTCGGCTTAAAATTGACAAAAATAAGCCTGCTTTAACAGTTCAACCAACTGCGCCCGTGGAGGAAATTGTTCCGGCCCAAATTATTAAGGAAATAGATAACAAAACACGACTGATTGATCAGCCTCTCAAAATAACCACAGAACCAAGCAAAACAGAAGCAGCTGTAATAACACAAACAATAATGCCTATTTCTGATGCTATCACGTTAAAATTGATCGATCCTGAAACATGTAATGTCGTCTACTTGGAAAAACAGCTACCATACGTGTTAAGTTACGCTTTGCAACAAAATAAAATCGATCCCCAAGATGGTATTAAAGTATTAAATAGACGGCTAGTTGAACTAGTCAAGCCGTCGCTTAAAACGGCAGAAATCCTTGCGAATGAAATTCTTATTTCACAGCAACAGCCATTGATCTCCATATCAGAAAAAGCAGTTCACATTCCTCCGAAGAGAATCGTAGACTTGATAGCCGATAAAGATATCGATTCTAAAGTGTGCAGGGTACTTTATAGTAATCAAGAATTACCGTACACCGTTCAAGATGGTTTGATGCAAGGTTATTTAACACCGAATGATTATGGTCAAATGATAAACAAAAATAAGATCTCCTTGCTAGAATATGAACCTGTTACGGTGGACGAAAATGTACTCTCTCACGCTCTAACAATGACCAATACAGAATTAGCCTCGTATGATACAATTTCAATAGGAGACGCGTTAAACAAGGCTAAGATTACACCAGAAACTTGCTTGGTGATTTTAAACGGGAAGAAACTCGATTTTACTGTCCACGAAGGCCTCATCACGCACAAAATTGATCTCTATGATCCTATTAAAGTTGCAGACAAGAATATAGTTGTTTTGGTAGAAGAAAAATTACCAAAGGTGGTTATATCGAAGGCTTTAACACCTCAATCACTTGCTAAAATGGGTTATTATGATTTGAAAAATCAATATTTTATAAATCCTAAGACTATGGAGCCAATTACATTCTACGACCTAATGTACAAGTTGCATATTATTGACCCTGAAACTGTTTTAGTTAGGGATTTATCCGAGAAAAAGTTGACCTACGTAACGATGAACGATGCAATAGGAAAATCCCTAATCGACGTAAATTACGGACATATGGTAGATCCAAGAACTGGCAAAGAAGTACCTTTCTTCGAAACTGTAAAAATCAAATGGATTATAGACGCCCAGGATAAACCTAAGGAGAAATATATACCATTAACGTTGGAAGAAATTGTAGACACTAACGAATTTGATCCAAAGGAAGTTAAGGTTATGAATAAAGACACCGGAAAACAAGTGCCGCTAGTTGAAGCTCTTAAAACTAATTTGATAGATCCTAAATCAATCACTATTAGAGATCCAAAGAATATGCAGTTGGTGCCTTACTACAGGGCCGTAGATTCACAGATTGTAGATCCTAATCGTGGAGAGATCGTTAATACGATGACACAACAAAGACTGAAATTCCCAGATGCTTTCTGGAAAGGATATATTCTCAACATTCCTCGACCATTATCCTTATATGCTGTAGTTATACAAAACATGTACGATCCTAGTTCAGAAAGAATCACCGATCCCCTCACTAAACAGCAATTAACAATAGAAGATGCTGTGGCTAGAAATATTGTAGATCCAAATATATCGGAAGTGTTGGATTCTAAGAATAAACAATTAGTACCGCTTAAGGAAGCTATGAAAACTAACTTGCTGAGTCCCGTCAGTGGACGAGTGTTAGATACAGCTAGCGGTCAATTGGTACCCTTACATAAAGCTGTCAACTTAAATTTGATACAAACTAGCCCTGTGATAATGAACATATTGGAAATAGTGTTATTGAATTATTACATTCCACGAACTGGTCTAATCCTGGATCCACGCACTGGCAATCATATTACGTTACAAAGAGCAATTGAAACTAAACTAGTGGATACTGGTGCATCCAAGATAAAAGACGAACAAGAGGATAAGGTTGTAAGCGTCAACGAAGCTATAAATACTAAATTGCTAGATCCGGAGAAAGGTATTTTAACTAAACCAGTTATGACTTTAGATCAGGCTTGCATTAAGGGTTATATCATTAATACAGTGCAACCGTGGTCATTACAAGAAACCCTTGCTTTGAAAGTATACAACCCTAGTACGGGCAAATTGGATATTAACAACTCACAAAGTGTCACTATATCCGAAGCTATAGAAAATGAAATTTTAAATCCTGAAGCTCTCTCGTTGAAAAAACCAGAAACGGGGGATATCGTTACTCTAAAAGAAGCAATTGCTGCTAAACTCATTGATCCCGAAGAAGGACAGGTTGTTGATCCGGCTACAGGTTCTAAAATAAATCTTTACGACGCGCAGGACCGAGGCGTTATAGTTCCATCTAAATCACAAATTACCTTGCCGGAAGCCGTGTTCAAAGGTTACTACGATCCGAATAGCGGTAAATTCGTTGATCCCAAGAGTAAAGAGAAGTTAAAAACGCATTCTGCTATTAATAGAGGCTACTTGGACGTAACGTCAACGATGGTGACCATCAACGAAGTGAAATACACCTTTGATCAGGCTATAATTGATGGCATTATTGATGTCGAATATGGTACCGTAACAGTTACAGGTAAGCCGATCGATTTTAACCAGGCATTTGAACACGGTGCATTAGTCGAGACTAGAACACCGATGTCTCTCAGCGAAGCGCTAGCCAAAGGTGTCTACGATCCATCAACTCAACTATTCTTGGATCCAAGAAGCGGAGATCACTTGATTCTTATTGAAGCTATTGAAGTTGGGCTAATCGATCCCGATTCCGTTTCGGTGAAGGATACAAAATCCGGTGTGTGGAGAAAATTGAACCTAATTGATGCAATACACGGCCATTACGTAGATGGCAATACTGGAAAAGTGATAGATTTCTCGAAAGGCGATAAGCATGAAGTCAGCTTGCAAGAAGCATTTGATCTCGGTATTTTGATAGATAACAAAGCAGCAGTATCAATTCAGAGAGCTATTCATCAAGGTCTCTACGATGAAAACACGGGAAAAATCACAGATCCAACTACGGAAAGGAAAATTACTTTACACGAAGCTATTCGTAACTATATCATCAATCCACTGTTACCTTGTTACTTCGACAAGAAGAATCAGAAACTGTTAGCGTTAAGTGAAACCGGAAGAGCTGGAGTTGTTGATATGAGGCGGGGCGAATTTAAAGATCCAGTAACGCTCGAAGTTATGCCGTTGAACAAGGCACTTGATTCCGGGTTAATTGTCGACATAGAAACCGCTAATTTCGGATTGTATGAAGCTATACAAATGGGACTATTAAGGCAAGACGTCAATATGTTTGTACATCCAGCTAATGGCGTTCAATACAATCTCAAAGAAGCTTGCATTAAGGAGCTGATTAATCCTGAAACTTCTATAATTAAAGACACCAAATCTAATAAGTACGTAAAGCTTCCGGTGGCAATTGAGAACAATCTTATTGATGACAAATTGACGCTATTCAACTTACCCAACGGTAAACAAATAGATCTAATCGACGCGAAAGATAGAGGGCTTATCGTAACGATACGCAAACCGCTAACATTAGAAGAAGCTATTGTTAATAGTTTATACAGACCAGATTCTGGCAAATTCGCGGACGTTTCGAGCAATACCTTCTGCGATCTTAGGCAAGCAATAGACAATGGTTTAATTGATCCTCGCACAACGGCTTTGAAAGATACCACCGCCGGAAGTCTATTACCACTAGTATTAGCAATAGCGGAAGGGCACATAAACGTCGATAAGGGTCGCGTTATTGACCGAAAATCGAAGCAAACATATAATCTAGATAGGGCCCTTGAGAAAGGACTGCTAGTAACCTTAGATAGACCGTTAGAAACTCAACAATTAGTTAGTCAGTTAGCTGCTAAGCAACCGCGCGAATGTTCTCTCGAAGAAGCTATTAAATTTGAATTTATCGATCCGGAAGTTGCTGTCATCAAACATCCAAATAGCGGCAAGTTCAAAACGGTGCAAGAAGCTATCACGGATGGGGCGTTAGACGTTGAGAGACCCGTCATATTCGAAACTCCCGATAAATTCAAATCTTTTCTTGTTCTCTATAATAACACCTTACCGATTTTCCTTCGTGAACCTATAACGTTTGAGGAGGCGTTGGAGAAAGATTATATAGACGTTAAGACCGGTAAATATACCGATCCACATACCAACCATGCGCTCACCTTGAAAGAATGCGTCACTTTCGGTTATGTCGATCCGGATACGGCTCTCGTCAAAGACACGAACAAAAAGAAATTGGTAAAACTTCCCGAGGGTTTCCGTCGAGGTCTCATCGACGCAGAGAAGGGCAACGTCTTAGATAGTGCAACATCGAAACTATATACACTACCGAACGCTTTAGACAGCGGCCTTCTAACGACGCCCAGACGAGGTTTCACCCTCATAGAAACGATCACATACGGTCTCTATAACCCTACCACTGGCGGTTTTAGCGATCCTTTCATGCCGAAGTCTATTACTGTTAAGCAAATGCTTTCGTTAGATCAGGCGATCAAAAAGAACTTGATAGATCCATCGAGTACCGTTATAAAAGACCCCGAAACCGGCACGGTAGTACCCTTGTTAAATGCAATCGATGTTGGTCTTGTAGACGCGGTCAGCGGTAAGCTCTACAATAAGAATGAGGACAAATTGATCGATTTCGTGAAAGCTCAAGAGAGAGGTTTCATATTACCGGCGGAGGAGAGGGTAAGTACCTCTTATTTGCTTCTTATGCGAAATCCGTGTGTCACCTTCAACGAATTTTATAGTTTGTTGAAGTTTGAAAACGGAGCTTGACTGCTTTAATCATTGAATTGTGAATTATACGCTTGTCATTGCGTGCATGTCATGCACCGCACGAGCCAAAGTATCCACACCATAATCATTTTGTTGTTTTCTTAATAATCGTCCATTGTGATTGTTATCCATTTCAAATGCTTGCCTTTGGTATAGGTGTGTCGTCTGGTGGTGGAATGTTAACAAAACGCTTATAAATCGCGACAATCAGGAAACAGTAAAGCTAGAGAGATTTGCATAACACCAATTAGAAGATATACTCGTTAATAATTAATATAGTCTATTACCTTTGTTTGAAATGGATAATAAATTTATTTCAACAACTGAGGTACTTTTTTACATTCTTTTATTTTTTTTTATACGTAAGTCACCTCTATATTTGTTTAATTTCCAAAAAATAAAACAAAAAAAAAACATTGCAGAGTAAGAAAGAATGCCGTTACAGCTGGACGTTTCTTCAATTAAAATCGGTGGATAATTGAACGTAGAAGGTAATAAGCTCAAGCTAAAAAGACAAATTAACTGTGATGTTGAAATGCTTGTGTTTTAAACGATAATTTACCTTAACATTGCAAAACAAAATACGACACAATATAGCTCTTTGTATTTTATATGAGTGTTGTTAGCATAAAATGTGTACGTGCTTATATGTGTATGTGTACATACTAGGCTCCCATCACTTCATCTTTTTCCATGGGTAGTGTTGAGATAATTGAGACCTGGATATTTGAAGGAAGTCCATAGACACGCACCTGGTACTTCGTTTACAAAGTTATTCGTTTATTTATTTCTTATTCATTTGCTCTTAATCACTTACGGTAAACTCGCTTCCATGCAGTGTCGCGCAAATTTCAATGCTTCAATGTAGTTGTACGCCCGTATCAATCAATGTGTATTTTTTTATGGTCGTATCATGTTTGTGATAAATACATGATTAGAACAATTGTTTGTTGAAATACATCAAACTTAATCAAAGATTGACCAATTATTATTTACTGGATTTGGGCATTTTTTATATTATGATTAAATAAGAAGGTCGTTAGAGAGGGATATACATAACCTTTCAAAGTATTGCGAGAAACAATAGGATTTCACTAAAGAAAATGACTAGGCTGTCATGGAAGTGTAAATAGTGAATAGGAAATAAATCCCCGAATCAGTTTTCGTCAGGACACTTTTTCCCTCCGTAATCATAAGCAGTTCGTACTACTTGTTACCACTCTGTATATCCAACTCTGTGTCAGAACGTACAGCTTCCATGAAGCGAATTTATTTGTCTTCACTGTCTTCATTGGGTTCACCAATTTTTCTTTATACCTTTCTGGTTTCTCCCGATATTTTCTGAATGGTTCTTGTTATATTTGCATATCTTTTTTTTTCTCTCAACCTATATGAGCGGTATTAGGTAATTTTAGTCATATTTGTCCAGTTTTTGGCCTATCTGTTCCCATATTCTTTTTTTATAATTGCGGATTTGATTTGGTACCGTCTGTTGCTTTGCATTCGATATTGTCCCGGCCAACAAAATTTAAGCATTGATTTGGATTTTCTTACTACGTTCCTTGGAAATTATAATGCATATAGCAACAATGTTGCTATTTATCTGGGCGGATCTATGCATGCGTTAACATCCAAAATGTCGATTTTAGTTTATACGTTGCTGTAAGATTCTTCGCTAGTTCCTCTTTTTAAGAACCCAATCTAAAGAAATGTTAAATGAAATTGCTTCAATTTTTGTTTTGACACTTAAGTGGCCTTTAAGTATTATTTAATTTCGAGCAATGTTGTCCACCATTGTTATCAATTGTCGTTTGTTGCTTAACGAATATTTATAATTTTCACTTCTCAGACAATGGAATCTAATCCCTAATTGTTTCTTAGATATAGAGAATGGAACCTACTAATTATCGCACAAAAAAGAGAAAACAACCTACTCCGTTAGTTTACTTTTATTGGCATAATATGCAATCAGGTCCTCCCACCCCCATCTAACTTTCGAACGACAGAATCTAGCATTTTTAGAAAAAGTAAGTCGATTTCTATTTTTCTTGTGAACTAACTTTTGGCATTATCGGTTGCTGAATTTCATTTCCGGTATCATCGGAACTGACGTCAATTTTCTTATTTTATATAAAACATCTATGTTTTTTACGTTTTTAGAGTGGCGATCGAAAAATGAATTCAACGATGCCACATGTGTTATACTTTAGCTTAAGAAAGGTTTTCATAATCTATTTTTGTTACTATGCAAGGTTGGCTAGAAAAAAGTCCCAAATTGTTCCGTGGTCACCAGGTTGATCCAACGAACCCGTTGCTTGTTATTTATTGTTATTGTATCCTGTAACATTCATATTTCCAAACTTCCTTATTTTTACCTATTTTGTTAATCGATGTTACTTCTTCATTTTATCGAACTTTATCAAATTTTACGTTAGAACCTCGCTATATAACAGAAGTGTGCGCAATCATTTCAGAGGTATCAATCTTTCCTCTTTTACGATACAAAATTCAATTTTTTACCGACTTTAAAGCTGGAAATGTGCAGCTATTTTGGAGCTTTTATTTACTACGCAATGAGTAAACGAAATTTTAAAATATCTTAAGCAAAACACACAACTGACTTACAAATTGATTTTTTGCAGCTGGGTACTGCTCCCATCCTAGTACTACCGCTACTACTAGTACTACCACTACTACCAAAAAACCTCTCGGAGCTTATCATTTGCATATAACGTGACGGTCCTCACATAAACCGCTCTCTCAGTCTCATAAAACAAAAAAAAATCGTGCATTCGAAAGGCGTTAAGAGACTTGCCAAATTGCACTTACCACAAACATAACCGCTAAGTGTGCATATATGGAGATAGCTTTTATAAACCCAATATATAAATTCAGCTTTTAAAGCTTGACCATTTGGAAACGAACAACTCTAGTAATTATTGATTAAAAACGAAAATATTCGATTGGTTCAAGTACCTACTTGATACTTTTGCTATAATGTGCTTTATTGTGGTATTTTCTTTCGAAATGGTCAGGATGTCAAAAGAAGCCAAATCATTTTCCATCGTTAATAGCAGATCCTCGCATATTTGATTAATGTTTTCCATTGATTAATGCAAGAGAAGAAAATATTCATTTTAACTACTCAAGTATTCATAGTGTTAAAACAACTAAGCACTAATATGTTTTAACTGAAATAGTTCTTTTTTAATTAATGTAATTTATGTTATTTATGTTATCTGTTTCATAATAAAAAAAGACCGAATTTTAGTCTTCCTAAGTCCTCTTAAGTTAGCTTCGGATATTCGTTGTACGGCCAGTGTTGTAGTGTACATACGTATCAAAATTCTAACAATTTAATAGAGATATAGCGTTGTGTGCAACTATAACACTCATACATCAGTTTCATACAATGCTACATCTCTATTAAATTGCTAGAATTTCTAAAAAAGTTTATTGTTGTTAGAAGGACAAGCCGCATTGTGTTCATATGCGTATGTATAGCCATTGCAACACTGACCGAGCAACGAATATCCGGAGCCTAGTGATTAGTTATTAATAGTTAAATACTACCTTAGAATTGATGCCTGATTATTCGCTGCGACTAAAATGACGGTCTTTATATTTTTATCATTTGTAAAGTTGTTACTTTCTCGTATAAAGTTTGAAATTGGATATGGATAAATAATGTTTCCCGAAATCATTTTTTTCAATTAATTAACCGTGGCGCTTTGAGCCAGTAATCGAGACCTGCCTACCGTATCAGAATTTAGAATAATATGATTTGTTCAATTCTACACAAGCGATTGGAGCAACTATTTCAACGTGTAAAGAAAATATCTTAAGTAGATGTTTCTCATGCGCGCACGTTAACAAGTAATGCTTCCTTTTGAAATACCAAAGTACAAGAAAGTAGTAATTTTTATAACAATACACTGTTAAATTTATGTTTCATTTGTATTTCCTTTGTTTCTCAAATTCTTTCCGTTTTTTTTACTCTGTTCACAGGTGTTACCTTTTTTTTATGTGACTCCTATTTCACACTATATATGTGTTTAATTTTTAGCCATTGTTTTTGTTTTTAATTTATATTTAGTATTGTTTATCTTGTATTTGTTTACACACTATAGCGTCACTAACCGATTATCAAACATCATTTGCCATTTGATTTATTTTTTGTGAAAGCTTGAATGCATGTGATATTAGGTTTAGGGTTCTGCTTGAGGCTGCAGTAGCAGTGCTAGAAATGATTTTTTAAATACGTATTTATTTAAAAAAGAAAGGTATTAGGTACATATTTTTCTTTTTTTTGTTTGAGAAATTTCTATTGGGTATTTTAAAAATTTTAGTTAACATGCTAATGTGCATTTAATTTGTCATGCAATACATACAATGCAATTGAATGCTATTCAAAAATAAGCACACACCTAAACATGTTCACTAGCATATATTTATGTGTTATCAAGACTTACAATTAGTTGTGTTCAAATGTATAACTTTTCATTTCAATAGAAACTTCTTTAAACTATTCTCTATTAAGCATTAATAATTAAGAATTTATTGGAACACTGTACCTACACAGACCTCGTACGTTTAAGCACAGGTTTTGCGCTTAGCTAGCTACTGCGCCGCATCATACAAAATCAGTGCTTAAGTTTAGAGGCGTCTTTAAGACTACACGAACTCAAAGAGATTATATTAATCGCCCTTTAACGTCTTTACATTATTTTCCATGTGACTTTTGCAGCAAGCCGTCGAGGAAAAGTACAAACTATGCGATGAGAATTTGTCCAAACTCTTGCACTGGATCGGTGAGGTCGAAGACAAGATCGCGTCCCAAGACGTAGTGAGGGAAATTCCGGAAGAATTACGAAACCAAATTAATACCATGAAACAGATTAAAGACGATTTAGAACAGCATTCGGGACAAGTATCCCACTGCCAAGATCAGGTGCGGCAATTAGTGCTGACCGCTGGAGACGTTTTGTCCAAAAGCGAAGTATCGGCTTTGGAAAAGAGCGGTAGGAACTTGAAAACGCGCTACGAGAAAGCTTTCGACCGTACGGAAAAGCTATTGAGGCGCCTACTTACAGCTAGAGACGAATTGTCGAAATTAAAATCTGAATTAAGTAATTTCTCAACGTGGTTATCGAAGGCCAGAAGAACGTTGGAGGACAAGGAAAGAGCTTTGAGCGATTTGCAACGATTAGGTACCAGCGTGGATAGTACTAAAGAATTCGTCTCCGATGTTATCGCTCACCAAGCCGATTTGAGATTTATTACGATGTCAGCCCAGAAATTCGTTGACGAATCAAAGGTATCTTATTTGTATTCAAACTATACTCTCGTAGGGTAATATCTCAAAAATGCTTCGTGCAGAAAGCTCGAGTAAATGTGTAAATTGGCAATCAAATGAAGCAAAAAGCCGCTTCAAAGCAAGAGCTTCAAACGGTTGTTAACTGTTGTAGTTGCATAAGAATAACATTTTCAGAATTTATAAACGCGAATTTTCTCCGTACTTTTTCGTAACCAAATTGATTTTAATGTCTTGAGAAACAATTTAAAATAAACAGAAATTGCTCTCAACTGGGGCGTCTTGCACAAGACATACGCCGTAATAGGCCCATTATACATTCTCTCTGAGCCGGGGAGTTCTTTATGCCCAGAGAAATCTTCCTAATACCACCCTAATAGCGGTTTCCTAATTGACTGCAACGCAGGACACTTTCACTTCCACTAAATATAATAATATTTTTTAATAAATTAAGAGCCCCCAAAATATGGTATACATTTGCACTTATTTTTGGTAATTTGGTATAGTAAAGAATAAAAAATTAAATATTTTAAATTTGATGAGGTAAATGGAAAAAAAGATGGTCTAAATCTCAGAAAACTCATCGGTTTCCAGCTAAACACAGCTCACCCGTAGGTCGGCTAAAAACCATCCGTAAAATTATAATTGAAATTAAGATTGTTAAATAAAGTATTATTTGGATTAATGGGACTACGTTATCTTTGTTTGTATTATTAATTGACATGGTAGCAACTGTAAGTAATGAAATAAAACTGTTGTAAAGAGATTGTCGATAATTATGAAAATAATTATAAAATATAACAAAGTAAAGCAGCCATATGTATAAGGTTGAAATTTTCTTTTTTCCTTGAGAAATTATCTGTACAGCGCGCTTAAAACAGATAAATAAATGCCGAATTAAGAAAACTGTATCTTAAAATTGTAAAATATATTTCGGTAGCACTAAGTAGATTACTTAATAATTAATTTATATTAATTCGGTCCATCTTTTTTTCCATTTATCAACCTGGATTATTTTATTTTAAATTTATTTCTAATTACATCTAAACAAAGTTTTAAAACAAAACTTTCTTCAACGTTAAATTTGGGGCCGGCGTTAGTCAACTTTTTCATAAACATTTTCTTTCTAAATTCAAGGGTATTTAAGGGGTTCAAATGACAAATGATACTCAACTAACGTTCACGCTTAAAGTTCTGCAATATTTTTAATTTATTATGGTAGTTATACATGAATAGAAAGGTCCTTTTCTCACAAACTCTGTTTAATATCGCATAGCGACCGGTTTCGAGCTAATCGCTTATAAGATTTTAAAATAATTATAAAGGTTGGACAAAACAACAAATTAAAACTACGAACGGTGTCGCGAATTGCGAGTTTTGATATGTTTTGACCGACCTTTACAATAATTTTAAAATTCAGAATAATTTTAATTCTATGAAAATTTTTACTGTATTTTAACTCTGACCTGATGCGGGATTCGCTCGAAACCGATCGATATCCAATATTAAACAGAGTTTGTGAAAAAGAGGACCTTTTTATTATTACTTTATCATTTATTTTAATTTAAATCAAATTTGACGTCACCGATTGTCAACGTTGCATAGTAATTTTTTTTTCTAAATTCAACAATACCGAAAAGGTTCAAATGTCAAGATGGCACTCAACTGATATTCACGTTTAACCTTCTGTATTTGTTGTTAGTAGTACTTAATCAGGAATAGAAAAATTGCAAATTTAAACAACGGGGATTTGCAGGATCGTACACAAAAAAAAGAAGAATCCGTCAATGTCACGCTTCAGCGTGGTACAACGATATTTATATTGAGAAAAATTAGTTAATAAGGCCCCGTTTAAGGTCCTCTAAAACATTGCTGTGCCAAATCGCAGATTTTGCAACCAATTTTTACCGCGATTTAAGATTACTGACTTACACTATCCCCGGGCTTTCTATATGTACACACATGTTGGTTGGTAATATGTAAATCCATTTTTTACAGGAGTATTTGAACATTTTGAATGAATTCCGTACAACTTTACCATCTAGATTGCCACATATCGAACCGCTATCCTCACAAGATTCGCCAGTTCGCAATGAGGTTTCCTTAGTAACCCAGCAATACCGAGATCTGTTGCACAGAGCTAATAATTTATCAGATCGGTTGTCAGGTGTTGGAGGTAGACAGAGGGAATACGGTGATGCGCTTGACAAAGCCCAAATATGGTTACGCGACGTCGAGCCCAGAGTTTATGTGGTTCTTAATGAACCTATCTCCGGCGATCCTAAGAGCGTAGAAGATCAATTACATAACGCTAAAACGTTAAATAATGAATTTGTCGCTAATGGAAGACTAATCGACAATGCTAAACAGGTAAGCATATATGTGGTTTTACATAGCTTTTCATGCAAACTATCGATTCAAGGCTCATTGGCAAGAAATTAGTATATCGTTTTTATTTGTTGTAAATAACTTCGTTAAATTAGCGAAGATTTTTTTGGAACAAGGCTTAGTACAATACATTAAATTTATTAGTACAAAACAACGGAAGATAAAGCTTCAATAGTGTTGCGCTTCTTACGCCGCCTAATAGTAGCAAAATTGTGCATCGTATACGTACAAATGTAGCAGTTTTAAGAAAGCTACCGTGATATTCGGGTCATCTCTTTATATTCATTAATAACAATACACGGCAGCGAGAAGATAGTAATCGTTCTTGAACTAGCTGCAGCAAGACATTGTAATTTAGTTCTAACTGCAGTTTGTTATTATTTGCCCATAGTTTATGCCATCACAGTATCACAGGCCGGTCATAAATATAATTTGTTGCAAGAATCTTGCAACGTAATTACCTGCAGAGTACTCACCTTCTCTATCTTACGAAGATAACCTGAAAAGTTTCCAGCTGAATTTGATGAAAAAAGTTTTTTTCATCAAATTCAGTTTTATTGCGAGTCTTACGTACACTTTTCCAAAGGATGCTCCCATCTCTTTAATTCGTCCAAATAGTAGCTGGCGTCTTGTTCTGTACAATAGGCTGTTACGAACGTAATGGCCTCCTCCTTCGATGAAAATCTCTTTACTCAAAACGAAACTCTCCCAGAAGTCAGATCCGGTGACTCGGGTGGGTAGTTCATTAATTCGAATCCTAATTCGCGAATTCTTACCAAAGCGACCACTGAAGTGTGAGCTTTGGTAGAACAAAACGTTCATTTTCTTCAAATACGCCGTTTTCCCGCAATTTCTGCCCTCAGCTTGTCAAGTAATAATGCGTAGTATGCTCCCGTTATTGTTTTTCCGTTTTCAAGATAGTCGATTAACACAAATCCGTGACTCTCCCAAAAAACTGTTGTCATCACTTCACCACCTCATCACATCGTTCGCCTGATTGAAAGCTGATCCACCCTTTGCAGTTTCGACTGTGCCTTACAGTTATTAGTCGATGCCAGAACTCCCACTTATTTCGCTTAAACTGCTTCGACGGAGATTTGATTTGGGAAATATTGGTTAAAATGAGTTTTTGGGCATGAGCGAACAAGCGTGCCACCCGTTGGCGACTAGCTGTTTCATACTCAAATCTGCAATCAGTATATTGCAAATACGTTTGATATGCCTACAACCTCTGTATCTTTCTAATGTTAATTGATGGTAAACTTTTCCGATGTTATCGGTAGTGGTTGCAGTCTTTGGTCATCCCGAATGTTCATCATCAAGGAAGCTGGTACGGCCATGTTTTAATTCACTTGCCTAAAATTTCACTGTGGCAAAGGATAACAGAGTCCCTGTAGACCGCTTTCGTCTCTTCCATCTTTCAAATCCAAGAATGATGGCGGCTCGATTTTCAATTTTGTCCATTTTTACAGAAAAACACAAACGAATGCATTGTATTATCTGGCGAATAACACCTCATGTTGAGGTTTGAAACTTTTTAGCCTTTACCCTCGTATACATCTCTACACAGGAATCTTCCACTATGCATACGTTGGTAACTGTCAACTTGTTCAGCACGTTCGTCGTTTTTGTTTTATTTGTTCCATGAACTGAAAATGGACACTTTTCACTTTGGAAAAGGGAAAGAAATTACACGGTAGCAGATCTGGTGAATATGATAGATGTTCAAAAACAGGAATGCGTTTATCACCCAAATAGTTGATAAAAATGGTATTGTGAGCTGGTACGTTGTTACGATTGAATGGGTGCCTCATGGTCAAACAGGTAACCAACACTGTTATTCCAGAAATATCTGAGGTACTATAGAGGAAGAAACGGCCAGATCTCTGGAAAACCAATACTTGGACTATGCATTGGAACAACGCACAAAAGTATCCCCGTTTTTGAACATCTCGCTTCCACATTCACCAGATCTAGCCCCGTATGACCAGAAAAAACTACTATGTTCCCCATTTAATACTATTTAATTATGGTTTTTATTTATTTAGGCCACTACTTCATTATTAAATTCGTTGGAGGGACAAATTTCACCGAACGAAATAACGCGTTTAGAACAACCAGTCATCGAATTGGATCAGAAATACAACCAACTTAAAGACGCCATTGCTGATCGCTGTCAAGAATTAGACACCGCTTTAGTACAATCTCAAGGAGTCCAGGATGCTCTGGATAGTATTATTGCATGGATAGCTTTGGCCGAGAATCAATTCAAAAACATTCAAAGGCCCGCGTCTCTCATCAAAGAGCGTCTTGAGGAACAATTGCACGAACAACGCGTATTCCAATCAGATATCGAGACTCATGTATCTTCCATTGACTCGGTTTATCTATCAGCCAGTGAATTGATATCGAGTGCAAGTAATGCTAGGGTTGCGAAGAAAATCGAATCTAAACTGCAAGATGTCCGCACCAGGTTCGAAAAACTGTATGACCGATCTCAGAAACGCTTAGGATTCCTTGAAGACGTTTACGGACACCTTCAAAGCTTCAACAGCGAAGCCAAGCAATTCGAGGAATGGTACAGCGGTATTATCGATATCCTCGAGTGTAGAGATCTCGTCAAATTGTCCATTGAAGAATATTCTGATAAAATGCGAAAAATCGCGAAGAATAGAGACGATAAACGAGCCTTATTTGAGGCTGTAATCAAAAACGGCAAGGATTTGGTAAATCAACGCGATGTTATCGATACAGCACCAGTACGCGATCGTGTTAAAGCGATGGAGAACCAATGGCGTGATTTGAACAGCATTTTAGATGAGAAGCAGAAGTTATCCAAACAACGATCTGAACAATTGAGTAATTACGAATCGCTCAAAGAACAAGTTTACGAGTGGTTGCATAAGATGGAGCATAGAGTTACTCGTTTGGAATCCGTGGCGGTCGAGTTAGAGACGCTCAAGAGACAGAATGAAGAACTAAAACCTATTACGAAGGAATACAGAGATTATGCAGGCACCATAGATAAAATCAATGATGCGGGCATGCTATACGATAGTCTTCTTCGCGGAGACAGATCGGATTCACCTTCTAGGAGACGAACACAAGGGTACAGTCCAACAAAGAGAACATCTGTAGCCGCTAGTCCATGTAAGTTAGTGAATGTAATTTTGTAATACTACAAGCTATATTTTGTCCACGGTTTTTCAAGTATACATTTTTAGAATAAAGATGTTAAAATCAATTAAGTCTTACAGTTGAATAACTAGAATTCACAAACTGATTTTCTAGCATCTCGCATTCCTCTCAAACACTTCTAATTTCTTAATTCATTTCGTTTAGTACGTCGTCCATCCCAAGACGGTCGTTCACCATCACCTACAAAAGCTTTGAGCCCACTTTCACCAGGCGGATCTAGCGGATTCTCATCTCGAAGATCTAGTCAAGACGGATTTCATCTTGATGACTTATCGCCAATTCAACAACAGCTCTCCGAAATCAATAATCGCTATTCACTTTTAGGAGTTAAATTGAACGATAGGCAAAACGAAATAGACACCACTCGTGAAGAAGTCAAGCGCCAATTAGAAAACATCAAGACGTTAGGCACTTTCCTAGAGAAAGTCCAAAGACAGTTGCCTAAAGATGTAACACCTAACACCAAGGAAGAAGCTGATAAAGCTGGCAGACAATTGAAACAAATCCTAGAAGAAATGTACGAAAAACAGTCGTTACTTGATTCAACGAAGAGTCAGATCAAAGATTTGTTGAAGAGAAAACCCGGAGCGCTTGGTGCAGATAACTTAAACGGTGAACTGGAAGAGGTTGTAGCTTTATGGAAAGCCTTGAATGATACATTGAAAGATCGCATTAGATTCAGCGAAGATATTAGAGAATTCCTTGATACACACGATTCTCTTGTCTCTTGGTTATCATCGAAGGATCGTATGTTGACCGTTTTAGGACCGATTTCCAGCGACCCTCGCATGGTTCAGTCGCAGGTACAACAGGTTCAAGTACTTCGAGAAGAATTCAGATCTCAACAACCGCAACTACAGCACTTTATTGAAGTTGGCGATTCTGTTTTAACATTCCTTGGTCCCAATACACCAGACGGTCGTAAAGTAAACGATAAGCTTTCTAATGTACAAAAACGATGGGCTGATCTTTTAGCAAAATTAGAAGAACGCGCGGATTCATTGGGCGCAGCAGCCGATACTAGCAGAGAATTCGATGCTCAGCTAACGAGGCTAAGAGACGGTCTTCAAGCAATATCCGATAATTTAGACGAACTACCACTGGATAAAGATCCTGAAGAACAACTTAGAAAGGTAGAAAACTTAGAGAGACAGTTAGAAGGTCAACGCCCTCTATTAGCGGATTTGGAAGCAGCAGGTGCACAGTTGTGCGATGTTCTTAGTGATCCAGCCTCCCGTGCTGACATTCAAGCAAAATTAGCTTCTGTAGTAAGGCAATACAACGCACTGCAAAAGAAACTAGATCATAGAAAAGCAGATATCGAAGGTTCGCTTCGCGATGGACGTCAATTCGAAGCATCTTGCGCTAAGACCTTGGGTTGGCTATCAGATGAGTTGGGCACTTTAAGCGAAAGACTACTAGTGTCAGCTGATCGTGACATTTTAGAACAACAATTAGTGCAACATGAGCCGATCTATAGAGATGTTTTGGCAAGAGAACATGAAATCATTATGCTATTGAATAAGGGAAGAGATATGGCGAGAAATTTGAAAAGCGAGAACCGTAATCTCCAGAGAGAATTGGATAAAATCCAAACACAATGGGATAAGTTGCGCAAAGAGGCTGTTGATAGACAAACAAGACTTCAAACATGCATGGAACACTGTCGTAAATATTACCGATCATTGGAAACGTTCTTACCTTGGTTGCGACAGGCTGAAGATAAATTGGACACTCTTAAACCATCGTCGTTTAAACGCATGCACATAGAAAAACAACTAAAAGAACTGCAAGCATTCAGAAACGATGTCTGGAAACGTTCTGGTGAATATGAAAATACGAGATCGTTAGGAGAAGCCTTCTTCTCGGCCTGCGATATCGATAAGGACATCGTAAAGAACGAATTGACCAACTTAAAGGACAGGTGGGAAAAACTCAATAACGATCTTATTCAAAGAACACAATCTCTGGAGGATCAGTCTAGAAAATTATCAGACTTCAATGAAAATCTTCGCGATTTAGAACACACCCTTGATAGGTGTGAAGATAAACTCACTTCTCACGATAGCTTAGGTGGCGCAGCTAAAGATCCTAAGATGCTCGATAAGATTAAGAACTTGCGCGAAGAGGTGGTTAACCTAAAAAGACCGCTACAAGCTTGCCGCAATCAAGTGTCGGATCTTGTCAATGAGGCTAGAGAAAATGGAATCGACGCAAATCATCTACATGATGACGTTAACAGGCTGGGAGATCGCATCGATGTGCTCCAAGGAAAATTAGACGATCGTTGCTCTGAACTACAATCTGCCGCTACTGCAGTTACGCAATTTAATGAACAAGTTAAGAATCTTTCACTGGATCTATCGAGTCTCGAAGCTGAATTGGATGGTATGAAACCACCAGGTAGAGACTTCAAAACAATCAGAATGCAAATTGATGATGTGCGTGCTTTGATAAAGAAACTCAATAAAGCAGCCGATAGCGTAAACGAAGCTATTTCATCTGGAGAAAGATTAGTGGACAGCGGATTTGCACCGGATACAGTCCAAACTAGAGAACAAGTAAGCAATCTCAGCAAACAACTAGGAAAATTGGACGACAGAGCACGTACTAGAGAAACTGATCTAGAGAACGCATTTAAGAAATTGGAACAATTCTATTTGGTCCATGCCGCAGTTATCGACGATATCGACGAAGCTAACTCTCAAGTGCGCAAATTAAAACCCGTAGGCTCAGATGTAGATAATATTAGAACTCAGCAACAAGACTTCAAACGATTCAGAAGTCAATTAATCGATCCGCTCAGTAAAAACGTCGATGAATGTAATCGTTCTGGGCAAGATCTCATACAATCAGCTGCTCCGGATGTTAATACCACCACGCTTGAAAAAGACCTTGAAAAAATGAACGATAAATGGAACGACTTAAAGGAAAGGATTCATGATCGTGAAAGAAGATTAGATGTCGCACTACTTCAATCGGGTAAATTCAAAGAAGCCCTTGACGGTCTTGACAAATGGTTGACGGACACTGAAGAATTAGTGGCGAATCAGAAACCTCCATCTGCCGATTACAAAGTGGTAAAGGCCCAATTACAAGAGCAAAAATTCTTGAAGAAGATGCTTATGGACAGGCAAAATTCTATGTCATCTCTATTCAGCATGGGCAATGAAATTGCCCGAGAAGCAGATCCTAATGAAAGAAAACTTATCGAAAAGCGACTTAAAGATCTGATGTTGAGGTTTGATGCTTTAACAGAGGGCGCCCAACAACGCACTTTGGATTTAGAACAAGCCATGAGGGTAGCAAAGGAATTCCAAGACAAATTGATTGGTTTACAAGATTGGCTAAGTAAATGTGAAAGGAAGGTGAAGGATATGGAATTAGTACCTACTGATGAAGAGAAAATTCAACAACGTATCAGGGAGCACGGTGTAAGTATTTAACTATAACTAATTAACTAATAATTATAACTTTATCTGTTGCTGTTTAGTATGATTTTATTATATTTTGAACAATATAAAGTTAATCGACGTTAAATTAAATTAGGTATTGCACAATGACATCCTCAGCAAGAATGCCGACTTCAGCGAGTTAACAGACATTGCTTCTAACCTAATGGCACTAGTTGGTGAAGACGAAGCTGTACTTCTTGGCGAGAAATTACAAGAAGTCACCGACAGATACGGAAAGTTAGTCGATGCTAGTGAAAAAGTTGGACAATTGCTCGGCGCATCCAGACAAGATCTAAGACATTTAGTGTTAACATACCAAGATCTGGCAGCTTGGATGGATAAAATGGAACAAAAATTAGGCCGCTACAAAGTGTTAGCTGTCCACCCTGAAAAAATATTGGAACAAATGGATGATTTAGCGGTAAGTTTGTAATATGGTATTGCGAAGATGTTTTAAAACAATAAAGTCGGTATTTTTGGCAAAAATAAATTATCGGTATGATTAAAAAACAAAAGGCTAAAACAAAAATTTAATATTTAATGTAAAAATGAAATGTTTATCAACAATCTCAAATGCTGGTGTGTTTTGGATCATTATTCGAAACATTAAATTCCATCGTATTAAATACTTTTTCTTAATTATTACTAAAATTTTCACGCCAGAAAATGACTACCACAGAAACTATGCCATGTTTGATTGTTGATCGAATAGCTTTAGTGATATTTTTGATAAACATAACCGCTCCGCAATTTGCTTCTATTTATAGGTTTATTTCTATATAAATATTTTTTATTGTAGAATCTTACTGAAGATATCGCTGGTCGCCAGCAAGATGTTGACAGTACCGTCGATACTGGCGTTGAACTTATGCGTCACATCTCTTCAGACGAAGCATTACAACTGAAAGATAAATTGGATTCCCTTCAAAGACGTTACAATGAACTAACATCCAGAGGAGCCGACCTTCTTAAACAAGCGCAAGTCATGTTACCACTGGTCGAACAGTTCCATAAGAACCATAACAACTTAGTAGAATGGATGCAAGGTGCCGAAACAATTCTACAATCTGCTGAACCCCAAGAAGGTGATATTGCACGCCTAGAACTTGATTTACAGGAACTGCGAGGGGTATTAGAAACCATTAATTTAGTTGGTCCACAATTGAGCCAAGCAAGTCCAGGCGAAGGTGCAGCTACAATTGAAGGTCTTGTCACTCGCGATAATAGGCGCTTCGATGCTATCGCTGACCAAATTCAAAGACGCGCTGAGAGAATACATCTAGGCAAACAACGAGCACTTGAAGTCACTACCGATATCGATGAACTTCTTGAATGGTTTAGAGAAGTAGAAAGTCAGATTAGAGATGCCGAAAAACCATCAGCCGAACCTGATCTTATCCGGGTACAACTGAAAGAGCATAAAGCTCTCAATGATGACATTTCAAGTCAGAAAGGACGTGTGAGAGATGTCTTATCTACAGCCAAGAAAGTGCTCAGAGAAAGTCCACCAAGTGAAGATACTACTTTGATTCGCGAAAAAATGGAAGATCTACGTGAAATGATGGATACCGTCTCCGGATTAAGTAGTGACAGATTAGGCGTTTTAGAGCAAGCACTGCCTCTTGCGGAACACTTCAATGATACTCATAATGTCTTGTCTAATTGGCTAGGAGATATGGAAGAGCAAGTTTCTATGCTATCGATGCCTGCCATGAGACCTGATTTGATTGCCCATCAACAGGATAGAAACGAAATGTTTGTGCAATCGATAAACGAGCACAAACCTCTTGTCGACAAACTAAATAAGACAGGTGAAGCTTTGATAAGGTTATGTAATGACGATGATGGTGCCAAGGTACAAGAATTGCTAGATAATGATAACGAACGTTATGCTGCCCTTAAACTCGAGCTGCGCGAGAGACAACAAGCGCTTGAAAAAGCTTTACAGGAGAGTTCGCAATTCAGCGATAAACTCGAAGGAATGCTGAGAGCTTTGACGAATACGGCAGATCAGGTGAATAGCCTAGAACCAATCTCTGCTCATCCGCCTAGAATCCACGATCAAATCAATGATAATGAGTCTCTTATTGATGACATAGACAAGCGTAAGCAGGCCTATGCGGCAGTTAGAAGGGCTGCCGATGATGTTATCAACAAAGCAGCTAATAGATCTGACCCGGCTATCCAAGATATCAAACGTAAATTAGATAAACTTAAGAACTTGTGGGATGACGTGCAGAAAGCTACTAACACTCGCGGCAAGTCTTTGAACAACACATTGAATGTCGCGGAAAGATTCTGGAAGGAATTACATGCCGTCATGGCGACTCTCAAAGAACTCGAAGATTCCTTAATAAGCCAAGAACCTCCGGCGGTAGAACCAAAGGCAATTCAGAAACAGCAGGTTGCATTACAGGAAATCAGGCAGGAAATCGATCAAACCAAACCAGAAGTGGATCAGGTTCGAACTTCAGGACAAAAATTAATGCAATTGTGTGGCGAACCGGACAAACCAGAAGTGAAAAAACACATTGAAGATCTAGATAATGCATGGGATAACATTACAGCGCTCTATGCCAAACGTGAGGAAAACCTTATTGACGCTATGGAGAAAGCTATGGAATTCCATGAAACGCTGGCGGTAAGTACATTTCAGATATTTTAATTTTAAATAAGCAAATAACAATTTTTCTTTACTTCAGAATCTTGTCGAATTCCTGAAAGGAGCTGAAGACAAATTCAACCGCATGGGACCACTTGGCTCTGACATAGATGCCGTAAAGCGCCAAATTGAGCAATTGAAGGACTTCAAATCCGAGGTAGACCCGCACATGGTTAAAGTAGAAGCATTGAACAGGTCAGTATTTGCTTGACTATCTTTATTTTTTCCATGGTTACAGTGCATAATTGAATTGGTGTCACTGTGGTCAATGAATTTTTGATTAGTAAACATTTCTTTTTTTGTTTCAAGTTTACAGTTCGATTGTTTTATTTGTCTCTAATTTTATGATCTGAAGAACTGTATTAACCAATTTTTTTTGTTTATTTTCCATTTCTTTTCTGTGAACCGGGATCTTCCTACAGGAGTCTTATCAGGCAAGATATATTTTAAGGGTGTTTTGCGCAGACGCTGCCTTCTGTGTTAACGCAAACGACCTCGCATGCCTTGTGTTATCAAAAATGAGCATAAAATAACTTTTAAGCGTTTTATATGTTTTTATAGAAAAAAAAACAAATAATTTTGTTAAGTCTTGAGGTATTGTTATATAAAGTTATTTTATGAATCTATTCCAGTAAAAAGTGTCGAGGTTTGATCAATTTATAGTCCCCTTTTTGTGGAAAAGTTCTAACAACGGTGTCGTGAAATAATTCTGCTTTGTGTTTTTAACTGTGTTATTTTTGAAATTAGGTTAATTCACTTGAATTTGTTGCTTGTACCTTCCTGCAATACAGGATAACGAATATTTTTTGCTAATTATCCGAACAAATTACTACATACATGCAAACTATACGATATAAATTGAGTGTGTATAGTTTTACTTCAAAATTAAGCCGAATATAAAAGAGTGCAACTTAATGATAACAAAGTTCTCTCCAAAGGCGAAGCTCGTGGTAGCTTACTTTATTGTACATAGCAAATTATTGCGAAAACTCAGGTGTAGAAGGTGATTTCCATATTCGACATTCTTGCACTGTATATATATCATCAGGTACCTGGTCGCAATCATTATCAGCGTTTACAGAAGTTCATTCAGTTGCATATACACAGCGCAGCAATTAATAGTTTGATATTTCAGTGAAAAGATTAGGTTTTGAAGTAGAAACAAAGGTGCTGTTTAAGTTGATATGCGATATTACTATTACGTACGAGAGTTGTCTATTTAGTTATGTATATAGCCATAATATCAAAAAGTTGATCGACTTATAATGTTTTACCGCTTTTCAAAGTATTCTTCACAAGGATGGATATACTTTCATTCTCCCAAATCAATTGTTAAAGCAATTATGCCAATCGTCAATTGAAACAATCAACATTGGTATTTTAAAAGCATTGAGTACTTCTTCCAACGACTGGAACTTTTGACCACACAGCCCATTCTTGATTCTAGGAAAAAGTAAAAAATCTCAATATGTTGCTGCTCAGAATAACTCAACTTTATGCGAACTCGCATTATGGTGGTGGAGAACGATTCGTCATTGGGCGTTGGTTTTTTGGAGCACGGAAATTACTTTTAGTAACTATACCGGTCAGTATTAACTGTTCTTCAATTTTCCAAAGGAATTGTAGCAACATGATCCGAAATTTAGACGAAAGTTACAATCATCTTCTTCAACATGCTTCGGGAACGAGTAACTTTTGTTGGCTTCTCCTCATCTTGAAACACCTGCACAGCGATTGGCGATTTTGGGTTTGTAGGAATGAATGGTACTACAAAAATTTTTGAGCTTCTATTGCAGAACCGGCTCCAAGTTTTTCGACACCAATTAATGCGATTTGCCGATGTGATTCTTAGGTTAAAAGATGTGGAATCCAACGAGAAACTAACTTTATCAAAGTCACTTGATCATGCAACATTTTTTAAATTGAGGTCTCTAAAATGTCTCAATCTCGCGATATGTCGCAGGTCGATCTTTCTTGCACAACAGCGATGGGTTTTTTTAAGTGACTGTTGTTTTTGGTGGTCCTATCCTAGGATCGTCGTAGAGAATGGTAGGTCCACGCTGAGATTGCCAGTACCAGTCGAGTTATGTGGTCCTTTATTACAAAAAACAGAAACCAACTCGAGGAGACGTTGTTAAAATAATCCTCATCGAAAGTTATAAAAAATGATTGCGCGGAAACTTTCTCAACTTAATTCCAATTTTCGAGTGACTTGTCAGTTTTATCAATTTGCTCTAGCTAAATTACTTGCCGTATCACGACGAAGGATTTAAGTTCAATACATTTTACTACATCTACGCAGCTATACGTAAAACTAAAAAGACAACCCTCGTAATTTGGCGAGAGATAGATTTTCAATATTATATTTTTTAAAGTGAAATCTACAAATATTCCAACAATCTTAACAGAGACGACGGTTACCCGTCACATTTTCAGTACCCAACCTTATAAAAACCGGACCCCGAGCAACTACGGTCGTTCTTCTTACAGCAGCCCACAAGAAAGCATGCAATTGAGAGCGAAACGTCGGCATTCTCATGCTGTTATGACGCGGTTTCAACCCGGAAGCCTAAAACACTAACTAACGAAGTATTACTATGCTATATACTGTAGTACCTTTTACACACATTGTACGTTTTTACCAGAGACGGTAACCAGCGGACGAAGATTATGATGACAATTGACAAGGTTTAATCTTGCTTTACGGCTAGTTTTGTTGGACTAGGTGTAAACATTTGGATCTCATTTAGGCTTCACTTTTTTGAATGTAAACAAATACTTCTATCAGTCGGTTCTTTTATTTCATAACTTCATATCGTCAACTCTTGCGGAATCATAGTGCTTATATGCATTTTCATAAAGTCAAAAATATCAAAATAGGCGGATATTAGTTATTATATATTGTTTATTATATTATTAGTTACATAGGATGTCGAATATGGATATAATTTTTTATCATTGTAAGGTAGATTTTATTTGAAGTCCGCACACGTTTTTTGCAAAGCTTCAAGGCAAATGCATCGCTTTATATTAGCTTCGTGTACATATTTCATGCACGCTTTTTCACTGTCCTGTTATATTTTATCCTGTCTGTCTCTATTTGTTAAGCTACCACTTACCTATCTTCTTGCTATATTTGTCTTAAAGGGCTGCATGTCCATTTGTCCCGTTTATTTTCAAACCAAGTAATTTTTCTGTGTCTAATGCAGGCAAGCACAAGAACTTACAGAACGCACATCAGCTGATCAAGCCGCCGCCATTAAAGAACCTCTTTTGGCCGTGAATAGGAGATGGGACGATCTTCTTCGAGGTATCGTCGAACGTCAAAGACAGCTTGAAAATGCTCTACTACGTCTCGGTCAATTCCAACATGCTCTGAACGAATTGCTGATATGGATCAGGAAGACAGATGGTACGCTCGATGAACTGAAACCTGTCGCTGGAGATCCGCAAATATTAGAAGTCGAATTAGCTAAGCTTAAAGTCTTGATTAACGATATTCAAGCCCATCAAACTAGCGTCGATACGCTGAACGATGCTGGTCGTCAAATAATCGAAAGCGGCGAAGGAACCGACGAAGCGTCGGTTACTTTAGAGAAGCTAAATGTTCTAAATACTCAGTGGAGATCTCTTATGCAAAAAGCCGCTGACCGACAACGAGAATTAGAGGACGCTTTAGCAGACGCTCAGCATTTCAACGCTGAAATCCAAGATCTGCTTAGCTGGTTGGGAGACGTTGATGCTATTATTGCAGCCAGCAAACCAGTTGGTGGGTTACCTGAGACAGCTACTGAACAACTCGAAAGATTTATGGAAATTTACAACGAGCTGGAAGAGAACAGGCCTAAGGTTGAGACTGTTCTTGCACAAGGGCAGGATTATTTGAAGAAAGGTAAGGCTATATTTTTTAATTTCTGAGATTCTTCTCTTGGTTTCTCTAACGTGATTAAATTTTAATGAAACAAAATTTTCATTTTGATTCCGGTGGGTATTTCATTAATTACATTTGTAATGATTATATTATTTAAAGAAATAGAATTGTAAAGTCTTTTTATGCAAACTTTCCGATCTCTAAATTTCAATGGTACTAAATATTAACTTTGGAAAATAGGTTCTAATGCCGCGTCCAACTTGCAACACAATCTACGCACACTGAAGCAGCGTTGGGATTCGGTGACATCCAGAGCTAACGACAAAAAAATCAAACTGGAAATCGCTCTCAAAGAAGCCACGGAATTCCATGAAGCTTTACAAGCCTTTGTGAACTGGTTAACTAACGCTGAAAAGATCCTATCCAATCTGAAACCGGTATCTAGAGTCTTGGAAACGATCCAATCTCAAATTGAAGAGCACAAAGTATTCCAAAAAGATGTCAGTGCTCATAGAGAAGTTATGCTAAATCTAGATAAGAAGGGCACCCATCTGAAATATTTCAGCCAGAAACAGGATGTGATCCTAATTAAAAATTTATTGATAAGCGTGCAGCACAGATGGGAACGCGTCGCTAGCAAATCGGCGGAAAGAACTCGCGCGTTGGACTTCGGTTATAAAGAGGCTAAAGAATTCCACGACTCTTGGTCTGGTTTGATGATATGGTTAGAAGAAACCGAAGAAAGTTTGGATGAGTTACTGTCTGATTCAGTCGGTAATGATCCTGAACGTATTAAAGATCGCCTTTCGAAACATCACGAGTTCCAAAGGGCTTTATCGGTTAAACAGGCAACTTACGATAATACCATGAAAACCGGTAAGAATCTTAAAGATAAAGCACCGAAAACCGATGAACCTACCATTAAACAAATGCTGGTTGACCTGAAAACCAAATGGACTGCTGTTTGCGCTAAGAGTGTTGATCGCCAAAGAAAACTCGAAGAGGCGCTTCTATATTCCGGGCAATTCAAAGAAGCTATTGCGGCCTTGTTAGAGTGGTTGAGGAGGGTTGAGAAGGAATTATCCGACGAAAAACCAGTTCATGGTGATTTAGACACCGTCAACCATCTAGTAGACTTACATCAAGGATTCCAGCAAGATCTACAAGCGCGTAACGTGCAGATGGAATCCGTAATGCGCACCGGCCATGAGTTAGAAATCAAAGCGAACAAAACCGACGCCACCGCTATCCGAAATCAATTACATGAACTGAACGGCTTATGGGATAACGTTGCTAGATTGACCAATCGCAAGACAGCGAGATTAGAAGAAGCTCTTCACGAAGCCGAAAAACTACACAAATCGGTTCATATGCTATTAGAATGGTTAACGGAAGCAGAGAGAACTTTAAGATTCGCAGGTCAAGCACCAGAAGATGAAAATACAGCTTACGATCAACTACAAACTCTAGAGAGATTTAGACGAGATTTACGCGAAAAAGAGATCGAGAAGGATGCTACGTTGGATTTAGCTCGTGGTGTATTAGCTAAGGCTCATCCTGATGCAGTTAATCTTATTAAGAACTGGATAACGGTTATACAATCAAGATGGGAGGAGGTTTCCCAATGGGCGCAGCAACGTTACCAGAAGCTTAATTCGCATTTACAATCATTGCGAGATCTGGACGATTGCCTAGAAGAACTGATCACTTGGTTATTGGGCTTGGAAAATACTTTGAATGCGTTAAAACGGGAAGAATTACCGATGGATATACCTCTAACAGAACGCTTAATCGCCGACCACAAGGAATTCATGGAGAACACACAGATGCGTCAAGGCGAAGTAGACAGGGTATGCAAGGCTAAGCAGATCAAATCTGCTCCTCAACCGAAAGATCCGCGTAGATATGGAAAGAACAAGATGCCGCTGTAAGTACCTTATTTATAGATACATACATTTCATAACTAGTTTACAATTCTATGATTTTATATTTAGTTGAGTAGTTTTTTATAGAATGATTCCAGTTTTACATCATAATAATGAGACGAACAATCATAATTTGTATATTTATTACTGTACAAAGGCACCTGTCACACCATACAAATTTATTACACAGCACATATTTAATTATTCACTTTTTCTAAGATAATGACACCAAAGTACACTGCCTACAACTTGCTAAGGACGAAAGCATTCTCACAAATTTGTACGCATTTATGTTATATATTTTTTTTCGCTTTTTGTTTTGTTACGGTTTCTTTTTGTGTTATCTGAATTTGCTAAAGTTAGTAGTCACTTTTACTTTCACTTAATGCTCTCATAAGACGCTAGAACTTCTTATAAAAAATAGATTGTGCTTACGAATGTTATAGGTCTACACGTATATTGTAATGTTAGATATATTAAATTTAGACGGGTAAGATATATTTTTTTCGTAGATCTGTCATGAATTTCGGCAGTTTCAAGAAGAAAATAATATGTTGCGAACGAGGTTAATTAAATGACAAAAGTTTACTCGTGTTCTTTCAAGCTACCCAAATTAATTTACAAATTAAACTACTTTTGAATACAGCGCGCTTTTAAACACCTCTACCTTCTACCATAACTCAAGCTTAAAAAAAAGTTGTCTTCACGTCCCTCTTCTCATCTGTTCTCGATAACATCTGTGAATTTTCAACCAAGAATAATTACGATACGTTTGTTGTTCAGATATAATTGAATTTATATCATTTCGAGTTATTACTTTCCAGATTTTATTTTGCTGGGGTTTACCGTCTAGCGTTAACGCGAAATGCTATAGCGAAATATCTGCAATCTTAAAATGTATACGTTCCTTAGCGAACTTGACCGCTCGTTAAATAGCGATGTATTACGAAACCCAAAGAATATAGAGTTCCGGAATTATCGTTGGTTGGTGATCCATATATTAACTGCTGATTGAAGCCTTTTGATAGAGCGACGATGCCAAAAAAAGGGTTACAGCTATATAAGCTGCTGCAACGTCATGTTAGGCGTTGGTCGAGCGCCACCGTTTGGAGGTCTAAACATGGCGATTATACTTGCAATATTTTTAACATTACAATATATGGTGTTATAACGTTTAATAATATCAATTTAACTTCCTTAAAACCAATTTCAGTACTGTTTTTGACATTAACTTTAGTAACTTTTAAATCACTTGTTTTTCGTACACCGCAACATTGTTATGATGTGATTATACTTTTTATCTGTTGTTCCACCAAATGCATGTAATATTTTCCTTTGTTGCTTGCGATCTGCCTTCCACATCAGTCGTGGATCACAGCATGATATTCGTGAAACCTCACCCGAAAACTATGGCACTCTAGGTCGCAAACAAAGGTATGTTGTCTGTATTTTTCTTCATTACACGTAAACACATTTTCCGTATTACTGTAATATGTCTATATGTATTTAGTATCTACTGGGTCAGTCAAAAATAGCTTGCCGAAAAATTAGCAGTAGTAGATGTTTCCATTCTAATTCCACGTAAATAAAATTGATGTGTAAGAATTATAGGCATGTCAATACATGTAGTTCGGTCTTGGCAGTCACGTGACCATTGTTCATAACTACGACTTAAATCAGTTAATTGAACGGTTAGAAAAATCGTGTTGCCGTTCCAAATATCAATGTAAACATTATCTATATAGAATCCTAGCCCAGGAATTATGGTTTTCAGCTGTTTTTCTATATAATTTTGGAGAAAGTAGGTATTGAAATGTTAGTCGATATAAAATTTAATTTTTTTACGAGGTGCAGCCCAATATGCCTTATGTATCTAGTAAAAATCCGTCTTATTTGGTAGTTTATAGCGATTGTTCGGTTAAAGTGAGAATAGGAAGTTGAGCGATGACGACATACGAGTATGAACCTGACAACCGACTATTAACCAAATTCTGACTGGGGCTGAAATGATGGCGATCCTTTGTCTAAACAGAGAAATGATGGGAGTGGCAATGGAAAGGTAAATGCATCTCTAAGAAGACCAAGGTGACAGAAAGCACAAAAAAGGTGATGGCTGTAATTTTTGGGATAGCGAGGGCATCTTGGTAATCGGCTTTAAAGAACGCGACATTACCGTAAACACAATATTTTGCGGCGACATGCTACGCTAGTTAGACAAGCTATCATCAAGAAACGTCGAAGAAAACTGAGATGAGGGTTTTGCTTCATGCATGTGCTCCTATTCACACAGACACAGTTTCAAAGACTACTGCGAATTCAAGAAAGTCGATCACCCACCGTACAACCCCGACGTTGCCCTAAATGACGTATCTTTTCAATTTCTAAATTAAAATCAGAGCTAAGAAGGAGAAAATTTAACACCAATGAAGAGATCTATGAGGCATTTTTAGAGCATTTTCAGAACAAACGAACATCACATTTTTATTGTACTGTCAAACGTTAGTATACGATATAAAAAGTGTTTTTTCTTTACACGTCCTCTTTCTATGTTACGCTTAGAATACATGGACCGCACCATGTGTGATGCTTATAAACGGTGTGTCATGACTAAAGATGACAAACGCAGGTGAAATTATTACTTTTTTGCAGTAGACTAGACAGACTCATGTTTTGTCGACTCTAGAGGAAACCAGTAGGTAACACGAACCCTTTCTTATGAGACGAATAGACACGAGTCTGTCTAGTCGCTGCAAAAAAGTAATAATTTCACTTGCCTTTGTCATCTCTAGTCATGACCAAGGCGAGGCATACAGCGGCTTGCGTTGCCTTTGGGGGGGATGGACAGTGGTCCACCCTCCCTTTTTCATCTATTTAACTCATTCGTCCGATCTGCGGGGATAATGAACCATCCAATTGCGTATCACGCTTCGTCTTGGTCATGATCCAAATTGAGCGCATATCACCAATAGTGCCTTAGATAAATTATTATTTCGATTCTTTAGTTAAACCAGAAAAATACTACGTCATTGCCAAGACCGAACAAGTATACAAAATGTCATTTACAGCAGTAATAGCAAGAGTTGTGGGGTTGTGCTTCAGAGCAGATTCAGATTTCTCTCCAAATTTTAATGGGGCCTTGAGCTATTTTCGATTTACACTGTACAATAGTGATAGATTTGTATTACGTATTGTATTTTGCAAAGAAATGGGCATATGAGTTTTGAAACTCTTAATATATTTTTGTTAAGAAATTTTTTTATATATATTAATGTTACACGATTACCCAAAAAATAAAATAAATAATCATATTTAAACATTGTGGAGTTATTCATACTTTAACGCCCACATTACTGCACAGTTACAGGTAAAATAAATATGCCCGTTTCACAAAACTATGTACCTTTGAAAAGTAGTGCAAAGTATTTCATTATAAAATTTTCAATAAAATTGAGCTTCTTCGGTATTAAAATTCATAAAAGTAGTATAAAAAGGTGTCTTATATCATGAAGAAATAGACAAATAAAAATGTGCGATAGTGTTCTGATTGGATGATCATATATCTAATGCAGGCGTGAAAAACCGGCATATTAGCTACAATTTACGTAGTGTGCTAACCCACGTATTTATTAATCAAGAAAGCTTCTGGGTAATATTGGAAAATTCATACATAACTTCAACATGATATTTATTATAATTAAAACTAAGTATAGCCCGTTCATAAAATTGTAACGGGTACTGTCGTTCGGCAAATAGTACAGTTGGACATTAAAAATCTGATTTGTGAGATTTCTTTAATTTTCTATACAAATTATTTTTCAACTTTATAGTGTGACCACATGCGGTATGGGTTGTATTGTGATATCGCATTATAGCATTATAATGTAATCGGTTCTGTCTAATGCAGATATCTGCGCATCTTAATGCTCTACATTAGGCATCGCTTTTAATTTCGCTTACGATTGTGGTTGCTGTATGGACGGAGCTTTAGCTTGTGATGTGAATTCATGTCGTACGATTAATTCGATAAATTGGTTTCTTCATGATATATGCCAGGTAAACGCTTTAATTCAATAGTGCGAATTATTTCGCAATGAAGCGTTCCAGAATAAATTGTTTGAAATAAAAATTATAGGAAATTGTTATTAAATGTTAAACTGCCTTGATTTGCTATTCTTTTGCATGACGTATGTGTTATGTGTTGCTTATTTTTTTAGCTTCAAAGGATCACAAACTTTAAGCAATGGACCGAAAGGAAGGTTAGAATGTTTCTTTTAAGGCATTCAATTAAAACATTAATTAATATATTAATAAAGAAATTATATATATATGAAGACAATTAATATATTTTAGACATTAATATTTTTAGCCTAACTTGTATACAGCTTGTAATATTGAAGCCCTGCTATTATTTGTTTCTAGCGCTGTAAACATCGTGTTGGTTAGTAGCGTATTACATTTTTTTGAGAATTATAACGTACTGAATTTCACTAAAAGGTAAGGATGGTTATATGGATACATTCTTGAAGTTTTCATGAGATGTGACAAGTTGTTGTAATGTTTTTTTTTTTTTAATTTCTGATAAATCGTTACCATCTCTAACAGAAAGTTTCTCATTTGCGGGCAGTATTACTGATTTAGCTGTCTTTTGATCTCTGCTTCCAAAAGGATCCCAAAGGAAGGCTCAGGCCCGGTCAGCGGAAGTGCACTACCGCTTTTTGTTAGCCTGGCAGCCTTTTCGTTGCCTGGTATCTTCGCATATGAGGGTGACTTTACCAGTTTTACTATTTTCTTTTTTCCGAGTATATACAATATCTGAATAGATTACTGTACCATTCCTGAATATGCGGTCTGAAGATAAGGAGGATCGCCTTTAGACAGTTGACTTCCTCCACTCCAAATAGTACTTGTAATTGTTTTATTCCTGCGTGTGAACGGGACAAGATTAATCTTGGAAAGATTTACCATTAGACCCTGTTTCTCACACCACTTCTCCGTAAATTCCAACGCTTCCTGCATTCTGTTGCAGATAGCATCCTAAAATTTACCACTTACTAGTATACTTATATTATGTACATAAGTTGCCGCTGTATAATCTTCCTCCTCTAGCCCGTCTTGCGGGCATCCCCTGGCGACCCTTACCCCGATGCTATCTCATTCACAGTAGCATATACTGTAGTGCTTACGTCTCTATATAAATTTGTAAAGTTGAAAAGGAAGAATATAAGTGCAGTGTGCGTGAGCCATATTCTCCGTTTCCATCTTCAATATCCAAAAAGGCGCTGAACGCATTTCAGCGTATTCCTTATCTTTCCGACTACCCGTTTGATAACCATATTAGTTATCGCTAAGCGGTAATATTATTAGCGCATTGTTTCTAATATGCCTTTTAATCAGCGTTTCCACACCGTTAAAAGGAAGTATAGGTCTAAATGATTTCGACCGGTCGTATATAATTTGTCCAGTATTAGTATGAAGACAACTTTTGTCATTTCCTATGCTCTATTCTCACAGATACCAGTGTCACACTAACCCTAGAGGTGGGAGGCGAGCAGGTACAAGCCCTGTTGTAATAGCGTTGGGAAAATGCAATGTTTCCTTGGAGAATGGTTGGAGTTTATTAATCGCCCATTAAATTTTTGACACAATTACTACATTGCCCTCCTAAGCCAAAAAGCGGTAACTGCATGTTTTTCAGAAATTAATATTCAGGCTTTATGTAAAGCTGTAGCACAGCATGTGCATTTTACTAAGACTTTATAACGGTACCCGAAGATTAAATGACTTAAAACTTAATTTATTTTTAGCGGCAACTACAACAATTATCCAGAAGCCAAAACATAAATTATCTCAAAACAATCGTCGAGTCAGTTACCGCTTCTTGGTTTAGTAGGGCACTACATGCCTGGCAGTATTTCGGTTGTCTAATGGGATTTTTGTTATGGGGGTCGCTTCGTGTTCTGCGCCAATAATACGCGTGAAGCAGGGGCCTCAACGTCTCCTTCTCGATTTCTGTATAACTTTTCGATTAAATTAAGTTCCGAATTGTTCAACTTCAATATCTTATACGCTATTGTATATCAATTACACGTTAAGATAATAATAAATAATACTTAACGATTGCTTTACTCCTATTTATTACTACAGCAAGGCATTTTCGTGACATTTATTGCGCACTCGTCTCAGTTAGTCCAATATAATCGCTAGCATTTGAACTACAGGCGGGAACACGGTCAGACGCATGAAATAGGTTTCGAATTGCCTGACTTTATTTAATATCAGTGCGTTGTTTGATGCAGAAAAATTGCTAGCTAGCACTATGTATTTAATGTTGGTTACAACTAATTTGCGTTATCAGAAATTTTTTTGGGCGCATAATGAATTCTTCAATATTCCATCGCTAATGGAATAATTGTATGATTAAAGCCTCTTAGTATTAATGTAACTGATATCTTTATTCTTCTTTATGCGAACATAACTAGTTTGTTTCTACAGCGCTAGTACAAATAGCCTTATAATAGTTTTATGAATTTAGTTGACATCTCATTTTCTTTATTTTGATGATGCAGTTAACAGAAATTTAATAACATTAATTGTACAAAATGAAACATGAAAACAGTTTTATTTTGAATGTCAAATAGCTTTGTTTTCCTAGTTATTTTATCTTCTTTTTTTTTTGTTAGCTGTATTGCAGCAGTATTTATATCGTTAGAGTTGTTTGAGAGTGTTGCATGTTTTGCTATTGTTAACAGCCGAACCAGTCCAGGTAGAGAACTTAGTCCTGACCCACAGGTGCCTCATATCGGCCCAAGGTTCCCACCGCCTGGCAGGTTAGATTATTACTTAGAAATAAGAATAAATACGTATTACTACATTTAAAAAGACAGTCATAGTATTTTTTTATATATACATCAACAAAGAAATCGTTTTGTAGTCACTATAAATACGTAGTCCGTTATTACTGATGCTTTTAGTTAGTCCTGTAAGAATCAAAAAAATAATCGCTAAGGTAAGTAGTTTAGTTTGCTTTTTATTAATATAAGCATCAGTAATTATACGGATATGAAATGACAAACTCCTGATACATTGCTTAACGATTTGCATAAACTTCTAGAGCAATTTGGTGTACGTTATTTCATGTCCTCTTACTAGCATTGCATACAATAATACTCATAATAGACGAGCCATGATTTTGTATTGGTGATACGTAGCAATTTGTTGTTGTTGTTTTTATTTTGCTTGGGCGTTACCGTTTGTTACAGTGACTAACAGTTTTTTTCCATTGGTATTACTATTACCTATATACATAATTATACACAATTGAAATATAACATACAAATACATGATGTATATACGCTACTATTCGGGTTATAACTTGAATTTTTACTGTATGCATATGCGAGACTAAGTTAATATTAACTTAATCAATCGCGACGTGAAGAGATTTTAATGTAACTCTATCGTTCCTTAAGTAGCGGCGAACCCGAGTTCAAATCGCCCAGAGTTAAATTTCTCTACGATAAATGGCGTCACGTTTGGATGCTGTCATGGGAAAGACAACGCGAGCTTTACAACCATCTGGCTTATCTGAGGGAGAAGAAGAGAGCCGAGAACTTCTCGTGGGATGATTGGAGAAAGAGGGTGAGTACTTTAATCTGTAGATTTTTAAAAATAGGTTCACTTAAAGGTAGGGAGGGAGAAAGTAGAGTATGTATAAATTTATGTGTGTTTCCAAACTTTTCACTTGCTGAGTAAAGCGGCGTCGAGTCTACATAGATAAGACTCTAGAGAAGAAGGGCGAATGGGCTCGGTTTTCGCAGCCTTATACGAGATTAGTCTGAAAAGTTTCCGGCCTAATACAGAAACAAATATTATTTTTTTGGCAAATTCTGTTTTACTTCTCTCAATATAGTCTCTCCAATCTTGTTTTCCAAAATAGTTGCTTACGAATGTGATGTTTTCTTCGTTCGGTGAAAATCTCTATCCTCTGAGCGAAAGTGAGCTTAGATCTGTCGAATCGGTTGTCTACGAGTTCGAACCGGTTAGAATTTGTGCAGTGGAAACTACTAAAGTATGAAGCGGCGGTCACCGTCGCTTTCTCCGCCAATGGGACAATCTTCGTCTTTTACGGTTTCAAATGTGCCTTGACTTTAAGTGTACTGCGGTATTCAAGTTTCAGTTATCAATCGACGCCAAAACTCTGAGTTATGTCGCTTAAACGAATTTCTATTTTGTTTTACGATGTCCAGAACAATGAATGTTAGAAAAAGCCAACTGTGGTTCATTCACGTTAAAATTCCAGTAGATAACGTACGATCCATATGATTAGGGGGGAAATTTAACCGATGGAAAAATATGGGCGAATTCAAGTTGTTAGTTGATAGTGTCCTACGCGTAAAAGTGTAGTTATCAACATTTAATAGTTATAGCAAAGTAGACGTTTTATCCAATGTAATTTTATTTGCTATATAAAGTATTTTTCGTACTCCACCTATTAGCCAGTCACAAGACGCAAATCTTTCGCGAATGGGGTATTCCATTCCAGCATTTTGATTCGTACATTACATGTGAAATATCAAAGGTCACAACCCACTGAAATAGATGCCGTCAGATTAATTTTCAAACTGTTTGCGATTTACTTCGATTGGTTTGTGAACAAAACTCAAATCAATTTCTCATTGATTAGACCACCATGGTTACATCTTTCCTAACATGCCTATACTTGCAGTTCTTGAAATTCATGAACCACAAGAAATCTCGACTGACGGATCTCTTCAGAAAAATGGATAAAGACAACAACAGCCTAATACCAAGAGGAGATTTCATCGACGGTATCATTAACACCAGTAAGAGACGTTACGCACTTTATTTTTTGTAAATTTACTAATTAACGCGTAAATTCTTCAGAATTCGACACCAATCGCTTGGAAATGAAAGAGGTAGCAGACATGTTCGATCGAAACAACAAGGGCCTCATCGATTGGAAGGAATTCATTGCCGCTCTAAGACCCGATTGGGAAGAAAAGAAGCCGGACGTCGAGGCCCAAAAGATACACGACGAAGTCAAACGCCTCGTGATGCTTTGTACTTGCAGACAGAAGTTCAGGGTATTCCAAGTTGGCGAAGGGAAATATAGGGTAAGTGAAATGAGATAAAAGAATTGAATTTGGTTCTAATACAGGATCTTTTGTAGTTCGGTGACAGTCAGAAGTTGCGACTAGTTCGCATACTTCGTAGTACCGTTATGGTACGTGTCGGCGGCGGTTGGGTCGCGCTTGACGAGTTCTTGTTAAAGAACGACCCTTGCAGAGGTACGTATTGGATTGTTTTACCAATAGTATATATGATATAAGGTGCAGCAGCAACATTTTCATTCGCAGATGATTTTTTGAGCTTCAAACGCTTTACAGGAATTTAAATATTTTATACATATATTCTAATTTACATTACAGGCATTAAAAGCTTCTTTTATTGCTGTAAATATGGATTGCATACTTATAAATTTGTACTTAAAAATAGTTGAAAATGATTACTTTGGTTCCTATAACAAATTTCTAAATTCAATGAAAATATTAATATGTACATTGTTATCCAGCTTTCATGATACACAGTTAAAGATCATCCTTATGGATTTAGTTATATGTTGAACAACCCTATTAAGGAGTAACTATTTAACGTACTTCCTTCTGATGTTTAAAATATTTGCATTAAAAAAAGATCAATTGGAATCTTTTTAAAACATCGGAGTTGTGAATGAATTTCCATGCAGCGTGGCTGTTTATTAGAGGAAGCAATATTCCCGGTGTATATATAAATATTGAAATTTTATGTTATATATACTAAATATTATTAACCACAATAGCTTTAAGTTCGCATACTTTCAAATCGTTAACGTAGAAAATATCGATATCGTAGAAAGTCGAAATCAATACAAAATTCGATTCGGGGCGGTCAAATTCTATTGAGAAATCGATGACTCAATATACGAGAGCTATCCAGAAAGTTACTTACGTTTTCAAAAAAATAAAAAAAACAGTTGGAAAGAAACCTTCCTTTTATATTATGTTTATATTAAAATATTTTCCAACTCAAATTGAGGCACTTATCACAACGGTATTAATTCCATCGTTGTAGAATCTTGCCGCTTGAGACTTCAACCACTCATTCACGCCTGCCTACAATTCCGTGTCACCATCGAAGCACTGCGTTGTGAGTCAGGTCTTCATGTTTAGATAGAAGTGGCAAAATTCTGATCCTACAACGCATGATCAAACACTTCCCATCCAAAATGGTACAAATGTTGTAGCCGTTATGAAAAACAAAATCTTGGAACTCAATTTTCCTCGACGCTGGCTTTGAGTCGCTCCTCTTAATTTTTACAAACGGTCTGTGGCTTTCCACCAATGAAAACTTAATCACCAAACGTATTTCGCAACTCGCGGGATTTTCTATTGAAGTACACGTTTTAAAAATTCTTGAACAAAGCAGAAGCAGCACAAACCCCACGTTATAACAGCAGGATGTCTACTCTAGCACCAAAATAGCAGCGTTAACCCTTACCCTCGCCTTTCCACGCCAAAACGTTATTTTCTGGGTAACCCTTGGAGTAACCTAATCGCTTTCTGATGTGCTAGATTACACTGATCAATATATATTTTGTCAAGTAAAGTGATTTTCTGTGTACTCTTTCCGCTGACTTCAGAAATGATCTTAGAATTTTTCTGTCACCATTAGTTTTTTGTTGGGCCCTATTTATTATTTGAATTTTAGTACAGAATATCATTAAATCAAAGAGACAATAATTTTTGATGTACCTGTATAATGACACCGCTTTTTGTAGTAATTGTTTCTGGGAATTAGTCATTACCGTATACACGGTTGTGTTCGTATAATACTGATCCACATTGTCTGATGTGAAGCAATAATTGGTCAGTATTTGCGCTCTTCATGTGAGATGCCAGTGTAAGTCAAGTACATCATATTTCAGCATTACTTCCACTGCATGTCAAACTTGGTCATTGGTGGAAATTTGCTTATTACAACCAAAAGCTAAGTGATGCGAAGATTAAGGAGGGGATCTTCTTTGGACCACAAATACATAAAAGAACATATGATCAATCAATTAAATGAGCTTGAAGAAGCTACATGGACATCAGTTATAAGAGTATTTAACATTTTTTTACGATATCATGAAACAGAACATTGTAGAGTAGACATAGTAGATGATCTTTTATGCCTCTGAAAATCCATTTTTTTTTATATTCCAATTTGGATTTCTCCCCAAAAAAAGCAATATTTTAGTAATAGAGCAGACTTACGTTGGACGAGATGCACCTAAAGGAAATTTCACTATTTTACACGTTAAAAACTTGAATGACTCATAATCCTTAAGTGATAAAAAAATCTAGTTACATTTTTGAAATCAGCGAAAAACATTGTATTCGCATATTCTGGCTTCTGTTACAAGAGAATTGTGCTTAGCTATTCAATTCAGATTATGCCCGTCTTTCAAGAAGAACTAAAACTGTCTAAAAAAGACGTAAATACAAATAAAAATAACAGATGGTTGAACGGTTAGCGTTCTTGCTTTTCGATCCGAATGACGCAAGTTCAAATTCCTGTCGGACGGCTGATTATTAATTACGTAAAGAGAGTTCCTTTTCTCACAAGCCCAGTTAATCGGTCACATACTAATAAAGAACTTAGGCGAGAAAAGAGACCGCCTTTCAATTTTATTATTTTCCGTTGAGGTAAATATACCCTATGTAATGTATTCGGACTAGTTCTTATCAAAGTACAGTTACCGGATGTAATCTCTATTCTGAATCGAATTTGTCTAAAATTTTTCCACCAGGAACAATGGATAATATGCATAATTAATAATTGTATCATGGATTGGGGAGTAGTAGCAAACTCTAAAAATTTTGCCACACTTTACATCAAGCGTTAAGTGTAATAATTTTATAAATTTCCTAAATATATATGTGCCAAATTTCGGCGATGCTTATAGTGCCGGTACGTTTGCTTAATATATTTGTAAATAGCTACTAACCCTTTTATTTGTGATAGATTTCCCACGAGTTGGAATATTTATTTAAAAAAAAAAACCTTCGAAATAAAGAATAACATTCTTAAAAAGTTAAAATAAAATTCACACCAGAGGTAAATTAGAATATACATTTTGGCGTCTGTACAATCGAAAATGTTGCCGACTGAGTAATCACCTGTACTTAATTTTAAGAATCATCACATCCACACACAAAAAACACAACATACACACAAACAACGTACAATATTTCTAAAAACAAAGTGGAAACAGTGCAGATATTACTGATTAATAATATGATAATAACGGGTTGCAATTGTCATTAAATTCATTAAATAAACGAATGTTAACCCTCCCTTAATCCTCCCGAATTCGCTCGCTTCATTTTTAATATGTATCCCTTGTCGTAACCACCTCTGATCGACCTAACGTTTAACCATAATACTTCATGTTTGTGTGTCAATAACTTTTCATGTCATCCCGTTCACCTCTATGTGTCTCACGAATCATGTAACACACACATTTATTAACTGTGACTCCTGAGGAAATAAAAGACTGTTAATGAAGGATTTGCTTTAATGGAAAAATAATCTACCATGAACTACTACTAGTACGGATAATACTATTGTCTTGTTTAAAACTTGATATATTTTTTAATAATTTCAATAATAACATTTAAAGACAATCACAAACACATCTAGCGCTCTCTAACAAGTAACGTCGATGATTACTAATTCTAATTTTTTTCTATTCTCCTTTATCCTATCTATATATTTTGGTTTGGTAACTTTACGAATTATTGTTAATTTATTTTCTTTTTCAATATACTTTTTGGGTTCTTTATATATTTGAAAAAATATTTTTTTGTTAATGGAAATCAATTTTTTCACTTCACATCCTTCGATTCCCCATGTTTTCCGAAAAAATATATTTTTTGAAGTAATGTTAGTGTTACCTTTACCTGACCCTGATAAACCTGAACAGCACGAGCCTTGGTGCCCTCTGGGTAAGCCTGCATGGGTGTTAACACCGGAAATATGACAGTAACTTGATCTTCTCTCTGTTTATATCATATTTTCTTAAATTATCAGATTGTAATTAAACTTAAAATTATACAGAGAGGACATCGTGGTACTGTATTGTTTGGTTTGCTGATAAAAAGGTCCGGTTTCTTATTAAACCATCAATTAATCATAAAGACATGGTGCATGGTTTTGTTGTTTATTTCTAACAAAACACTTTTATTGGTACACACTATTACAACAGTTTTTGTACAGTTTATTTTGGATATTTCTTCTTTCTGTTTGTTGCATATATTTTGTGTAAGACAAGTAAATTTTAGTAAAATAAAATTAACGTATTGTTTATAGAGAAGTAGAATAATTTTAACTCAGTAATAGTGATTTTGGGATAGTTGTATATTAGGTTACATTTATAGATTTGAATAGTAGATTTACAACAAATTATTGTTCATTTAAATTTAAAAAAAATGAGTATTGAGCAGGATGTTTACAAATATTACAGTTGAAACGGTCTAAATAAATCGTTTAAATACACTGTATATAGAGTATCAGATATATAGCACTTGCTAACTTGATGCACAAGTCTTGTAGTGTAATGATATCCTAAAGAAAAATAATTTTCAGAAAATATGTATTTTTATATTTGCTCCGATGTTTATTATCATCGAACAAGCTGCTATTTTTTATTTTTCTTATATTTGCTAATTTGCTAGTGAAGAAATATTAACCAAACAACGAAGTACTAAGTTATGAAAAATTGAGTTTTATTTTCCATTAACAAGGCGGCATACCTGAGAAAAATAATTGCTCTTGTTTTCTAACGAAGTATAGTCGATACTTAGTCTAAATTAAAATATTTAACATTCAAAAACTTGTGTTTAGAGGTGTTACAATGATACCTGGTAATAACCAGAAAAATACAGGTTGAGCCACTTTTATTGAGATAGCCGTGAAATTAGATAAAATATTAAGGTAAAGTTAGTGTTCCGAATGGATCACGTTTTACTCTTTATTATGGGGCTTTCGATTTTAATCATAACGCCACGCAGAAATCAACATGAATTTTTAAAAATGAAATATGATATATTGTGCAACCTATCTCTATCAGTATTAACCTTCGATACATAACCATTAGTTTTAACAAATAAAACTCCTGCGAATCGTGGCCTCATTCGTTCACTTAAACTTTGTTGAAATAGTTAATAAATTTAAAAACCCTTTTCTTGACGTTTCGATGAAACAAGAGAGGTTTAAAAAATTGTCTAGAAGATACAGTAATCATTTTTTATCGATCAAACAATACATTGCAATTAACTAATTTGTGTATTTTCACATTATTTTAAAATTTATAACAATACTAGCGTTCAAAATGTTAAAATAATCAAAAGAAAAGGCTTGAATACTTTCGTTTTGCTCGTAAAACATACGATTGCATATGTAAACACTGAACTGGATGATTAGCCCGCTTATTTTTTGATTTTTTACTTGACGCTCGAATTCAATTTAGAGTATTATAGACTTCAAGAAAGCTTTTATACGCAGATCTAAATTATAGTGATAGTTATGAGTTATTATAACACCTGCGCTCGCGTATCTTAAAATGTTCACCCCCAGCATTTTGATGTAAAGAAAACATTTCCCTGAGTGTTGCCCAGTTGAGTTCAAACTTAATACACCGAGATTGATAACCTGGAGTACTGTACCTAGAACTGTGCCCCCAATTTTGCACGAATTATGGATCATTACGGATGAACTGGGGTACTTAAAACATTCAATAAGATTGATAAGAAACTGTAGTCGAAGCTCGTGGAAGATAACCAAGGAAATACTAAACAAAGGAATACGACAAGGCTGCTGTATTTCCCCAGTACTATTCAACATATAAATGCACATTTGTTTTCAAGCTATAACGTAATTACAAATGAACGAAATAATTTTTTTGATCATAGCGTTTTTTGAATGAACGGTCAAAAATATCATACTTCCTGACTTGCTCAGTAGAGCGGAATCTAGTTATGCGGTTGAGATCATCGTATTTCGTACGTAGCGTAATGGGACGAGCCATCTTATTTATATCGCTCATCGCGTGTAAAATATGACGATCTTAGTCGTATAACTCGATGCCGCACTACTCAGCAAGTGTGTCAGAAAAAATATGTTTTCACTATCACTAGTGATAAGAAGTGAAAAGAACTTTGAATACAGAACGTACTTGACTTTTTGTCCTACATGGACAGTTAATGGAAGGATATTTTTATTTTATTTACGACGTATTAACCCGAAAACGAGCGAAAATTACCATTTACAAGAACGCTTGTTAAAATCTTTTAATTACGTTGTAACTTAAAAGCAAATAAAACCCGCATAATAGCGAGTCTTCTAATATTATTTTTCACGTGTACGATACACTCCTAGAGTTTGATCTGTCCCGACTCATCCAGCATGTTGTACAACAAATAAGCTAAAAGTGAGACATGAAGATATTAGCAAACGAAACTAAAACTACGAGTTTCTCAGGAAAATACTCGGCAAGAACAAAAATATTACTAACTGATACAACATATGTTGCAAGTGACATACGTTTAGAAAAACGGAACAAGATGTGTCATTTCTTGTTCCATTTTTCTAAAAGTATGTCACTTGCAACATATGTTGTATCAGTTAGTAATATTTTTGTAATACTCTAATAAAGGAAATTCTAGTTGAAGACGCTCATGCAATTTTGAAATGTTGTTTGAACAAATAGGTTTATTATGTAATAGGATTAGTTAAACCAAAAATTGCAAAAAAGGATGTTAAATTGTATAAAAACAGTTCTGGCAAACCTACTGGAGAAGGTAAACTCAACAGTAGAGCAACATCTGGAAGAACATTCTACCTTCTTTAGCACTGTGTATTTTTTTTGCACACATCTTTTTTTTTCTGCGTTATTTGAGCTAAACAACGTTGGATTTTATTAGACAGAGTTAAAGAGTGCATTTATACAAATAAACTCACTAAAGAAGAACAAGAAGTTTTACAATGAGGTGTTACAGTATGGCAATTAATTCTATTTTTTAAAATATAAGTTGATTTCGGCGTAGCGTCATGTAAAAGTGTAATAATATCAATATTGTCGGCTCTAACCGAACACTATTACATTACCAGAAGGGCTTTTTAATTATTTACTTGGTTTGGCTGCAAGTGAAATCTACCATGTTAAGCAGACCACCCGCATATACACTGTGGGACACTAACATTGGAGTAAGCTTAGAAAATGCTAAACAATTATCATCAAGTTTAAGCCATCAACTGAAAAGAAACATATTCCCCGTTAAATCAAATCCTCTTTTTTTTCAAAACACGCGTCAACTATCCTACATTTATTACTATTACAAATAGTGGCGACTGGTGGTGACGTCAAATACAAGGCTTCGATTCCTTTGTGTGATCAACGTTGCAGATCGCGTACTTTGGATAAAAAAATACACGAAGAAATCGAAGTGTTGTTCTTGTGTGTTCTGCAACTATGCAGCCACGGTACACCAGTCGCCGCTGATTACAACAATACGTAATTCGAATAAAATAAATTTACCTTGAAACAAATCTTTTACTAAAAGGTACTTGTATTGTTTACAGTTATTGTATCATATACATTTGTACAAACTACATGTCAAATCATTTTCAATTTTATTCATATTATGGTGTATTTTTCTACTATCGTTTTATAAAATACATAATGTAAAGTATTGCCGTTGAAAAGATTATAATGCAATGGGTCGTTTAACGCTTAGAATTTGAGAGCTTTATTCTTGTATTTTATGAAAAAATACGTATATCTATATGCTTCATAAGATAGCTATGGAATTATTATTTTGCAATGCTTCGTATAGCAGCTTCACACGTTTTATTTGCGAGAAAAACCGTTTTATTGTTATTAGCTGTATATTTTTGCTAATTGTTTCGTGTGAATCGTCCACTTTTTGTTTTTTTTATACGTTTATGTATCTGTTTATCATCCATTCTCTGGTACTTCATTAATTTCGTTTATCATGTTGTTTTTTAATACGTTGCTTTATTTTTTGACTTATATACATTTTTGTTTTTTTTTTTTTTTAATTTTCCCATCTTACTTTCTCCTCAACCTAACTACTCTACTACTTCTACCACCCTGCGCACTCAACAGCTAAGGGTCGCACCAACATTGAATTACGGGAGCAGTTCATCTTGGCTGATGGCGTATCACAGACCATGACCGCGTTCAAACCAAAAACTTCAGCATCAACACCGGGATCTGGTTCTTCGGCAAGCTCTTTACGCACAACCACCACCGGACCCATCACTAAGGTATAATGACCTTATCCACAACCAAAATCATTTTAGAGTACGATTACTATCGCAGAATATTTGCTGTCCTTATTTTTATTTGCAATGGAAAATGATACTATTAGCAGTCACGCAACATAGCGCAGTACTAATCCATTTATAAAATACATTGCCTACATCATATTTCGCATCACACATAACGCTTCAAAAACGGAATGTTACTGTGCTGCGATGTTTTATACACAACACATAGCTGCCACATTAAAAAGTAGGTAGAATTACAACACGCAAACATCGCTAAGCCGGTTTGTTTCATGAGTGAATTACCTGCAATTCACATATGATATACCGGCGATTCACATTATCTTCATGTTACCATTATTCGTTACTCGCAGCATTGCTGTATAAAACACGTAAGAACACTTTGAAAACACGGTTACAAGCGAACGTATCATCTTTTCATGCATCTAAATTTGCATAAGATTGTAGTTCGAAAGCAAGATATTGAGATGATCGCACGCCATTGTAGATGCATCCTTCTTATTTCTCTCTATAATTGCTTAGAGACGCAAGGCGCACACGTAGTAAGTGTTTTTGCATGTCTTTTTAAATTAGTACTTAGAAATTTGGCATTTCTATCTCAAGCCTGGATATCGCTAGTGACTTCGCAGGTAAGGGGTAAATATTGCAAATTGAAACGTTAAACGGTGTTGCCAACATTATTACAAACATATGTTTACTCTATTTTGCTGTATTTTATATCCTTCACAGATATAAAGAGGAATGTTGGAACATTCTATACCGTGTCATTATGCAGTAAATGAGCTCTATCAAAAACATATTTCTTTTCTCTACCATCGACATTTTACAAACCTCAGGAGAATCAGTGCTGTTATATGTATTTCACTTTTTGTATGTTCCTTTCTCAACCTTTGCCCCCATTTTATACGTTTTTTTCTTTACCCTCCTCATATAAATAGACCGTTATACCTAAATAAATAAAAATTAAAAAAAAAGTTAAAAAGGAAATAAAGAAAGCAAAACCCAATGGACACAATCAAATGTTAAAATGTTTTTTATTTTTCAGTTTTGGTGGCAAGAAATTATTTTTATTTTTTTGTTTCGCACCTTTCACATATTCCCGCTTTACAAGCAGCTATTTTTCGTGCGCCAATCAGATTTTTCTGTGTATGATGACGTGTCGGTATCATTTTTTTTAAATAGTATTTTTTTGCGGTTAATTTCGCTTGAGAAACAATGGTATGTCTGAGGTAGTATTTTATTAAAGTGTAGGAATGCGATAAATGTTGTGAATTAGTAACGTAGACATAGTCGTTTATTTTTATATTTTCAGATTTTTTTCTGTATTATGTATTTTTTTGTTGTTATTTATATTTAGCATTCTTATTTTGCTTATGCAATTATTTGTATTTTTTATGTTTCGTTAGAGGAATTATATGGCTAGACATTGGGTTACCTAAATTCCAAGTGGTTGGAAGTCCTGGATAAGATACTATGACATTTTTTCTACTACTTAGGACGACTAAAAATCCTATCTCATCCTTATTCATTACCATTGTTTCGGCAATATTTAAAATTTTAAATAGCATTCATATTTAAATTTTGTTCTAATTTGCATAGACCTTTATATTTTAAAATATTTAAACTAACGAAGTTTCTCTATCTGGGATTGTGATCAATGTCTTCCGCATCCATCACAAGTATTTAGCAGCACTTAATAATGCTTTAAAGGTATTTTCAGGGGAATTACGGTAGCAAAATGCAATAATGCAATTCCAGGTTATAGGAAAAGATATTTGAAAGCCATATCTCAATCTATGCAAATTACTTTTATAGTTGATATCATATATGTCATTCATGCATACACGGAGATCTGATGAAAATGAACAGTCACCTAACAGAAACTTACACAAAGATCACCGATTTCACCTCATCACCAAACTTTTATACCGTTATGTTTCGGTTTTGTTTCAATCTACTGTTATCACATAACATCTTTTTTCTATAGATTTTTATTTTTACTTTTGTTTACACATACACACACATGTAATACGACTGTATCTCTATGATGTTGCGCATGTGGTTGTTTAGCTGAAGAGCACTTGGCCGAACTTATGCCCATATTCGAGCAACTGCGTGCCAAGGGAGAGGTTGGCAATGCATATCCGATGCAGGTGGGCTCAACTTCGGGTCCCACCGTTGTCATGGCACATGGCAATCCGTATTCTTGCTATAGGGTAATATACACCAGCCATATTTTTCTTAGCTCTTGTTTTTTTTACACGTACACGTGGTTATGGATCTTTTAGTAGTGCTGAATTGTATTCTTTTGCAGTGGAAAATAAAATTTACAAAACAAAGGCTTAGAAATAGGGAGTTTTAAAATTTACTGGAAATCATATTAATATTTCACGGTTCGATGGTCCGGTGGTAAGAGGGCCTGCGCTTGACTGTGCAAAATTAGGCGCTGTGTGTTCGAGCCCATTAGAATTAAATTTTCTTAGTGGGTCCGGTACACTCCCGAATCACCATTCGCAGTTGGGTAACAATTAACTGCGCTTCGCCCTTCGCGACGAGAGGGTAATAGTAATAAAGCCATAGAACACTTTACAGACAAGACTTCCGAGGTTATAACAAGTTTTAAAAAGCTTATATAACCTGTTAGGCTGTCACCGCACTAAAAAAAGAACAACTTTTACACTGTTCTAGAATAAAGAAAGTTCATCAGAATAGTTTTTGTAGACAAAAATATTTCATGTTTGTTTCCCTTTGAACACTTTGATGAACTCCACCAGAACTCTATCAATTTGACAACTTAGCCCTTATATTGCGTTTGTACCTGTGAATATTAGAGTAAATATACTCGTGTTTCATAAAATTATCCCTATTCAGTGAAACTTGCTGGACGTTCATCATTAGTTATCGCGGTTTATATCTCTTCGTAAGGATAGGACATAAAAGGAAACGTGGAGACGAAAAGATTTACTTGCAAATATGTTTATTTTACTTATATTAATACTAGTGGCGGGTGGCGGTAACGCAAATGGGAGGTCAAGGGCAATGCTTAGACCCCTTCGGATGTTTTTGCTATACGATATGCACGATGGAGTCAAAAGCCTTGTTCTTGAGCTCCCATTTACGTCACCGCCAGTTGCCACCGATTGATACTAAGAAACAATCAGCTTATTTTTTCTTGATTGCTTCATCTATTGTGCAATGAAAGGATTAATAAGTTAATTTGCCTTAAAATCTGACCGAGCTGGCTGGACCCTTTCTAAAGGCATTGATGTCGAGTGACAACTGACAAAAATATAGAAATAATCTTCAGAAGCATTGAATGATAAATAAACAGAAATATTATGCTTAAATTTACAATCGACCCATAATTCAAGTAATCAGGACCTTTTGATAAATCTAATCGTTGTTCGACAGAAATGGAAAAATATTACAAAACTTTATAAGAAAACCAAAATATATCTGCAGTTAAGCCTTTGTTATGCTAAATTTTATTTCCGGTATTGGGTTGTTTAGTTCATGTTTTGTTTCTTTGTTTTGTTTGGCTTGACAATATTCTTGGTCTTTTGATTGATGATTTGCGCAAACCTAGGTCGTTTTGTACGCTTGCCCTTTCCGGTGTTTGGTTTTTGTGTGCCTATTTTCTTTCTTTATTTGTTTATTTGTAAATCAATACAAAACCCTTATAAAGGGTACAGCATATTGCTGATGTTCGAACTGAAGGAGAATACTACAAAAATACGAATAAAATATAAAATTGATAACGCAAATGGATAACGACAAGGATATAAAGACAACCCTTATCTTTTCCTTTCTAACGACAGACACTCTTTCAAAATCATAACATTTCATTTTTGTGGTGTTCAATTTTTATTCGGTTGTGCAGTTGCCATGATTGGACCAGAAAAAGATCATCACAAATTGTTGTACCTCTCGCAAGTACCGCTGGTATGTATGAAAAACAGGGTAAAGTATACAAGAATCAATTAAAGCATTACCAAAAAAATACTACTTTATTTATTTACTTTTACTCATTTGGCTTTGGTTTATAAATTATTACTTTTTTTTAACTAAAATTAATCTTCTAAATTTTTAATTTTCAAAAATTGTACAATAAATTAATGATTAGACATAGTCTGAGATCTTGAAATGTAAACTTCGATTACGCAAGTAATCGTTGCTTTATATAATAACACTTTAACTTTCTTCAGTAAGTAGTTTAGATTGTCTAGTCTTCAATTTAATAAAAATCTATTTTCCTTAACCCTATCAAATCAGTTTTATACAACAAAGTAATTTTCCGTAAAGGTCTTAATAACATTCACTTTTCTAAAGGTAAGCTACACCGGTAAGTAGGAGGTAGTTTGTAGATGAGATTTTATTTTATCTTTATTTATTATTTGTATTTTGCCTTTTGTTCTTTTCTTTGATATTTGTGCAATCTTATCAAATATTATTATAATATATATTTGAATTACGATAGCAATATAGCTTTACAAGATACTGTAGTCGGAGTTGCTATAGATTTTTCAGTATATAATTTTTAGATGTTATTAAAGCATTCGAGTTGAAAGTAAAATTCGATTTTGCATGTCGATGTGAAATTGGAGTTTTTCAGAGCATGCCCTTGTAAATTGTTTCGGTTATTTTCAGTCAAAATTGATTATTCAAATTTGAAACTTCTCGATGAAAACGAATTACTATTGTTCAATAAGCTATGAATTGCTTTGCAATATATCCTTTTAAGTTAATATAATACAACATAATAACTTATTATAGGTTTAGGTCATAAACATACCTAGATACATGCCATTGCGCGCACGAGAGATTATTTCGCCAACTAACCGCTGCAGTTCTTTTGTCGCATCGATAAAATCATTTTAAACAGAAATGAGCACACCAGCCGGCTGTTCTGCGGCGGCGATGAATTTGCCGCTACATACTCTATTTTTGAGCCGGTGCGGTTATCGTTCTAGATTATATAACAAACGCTACAAACGAGAGCATGCGCATTAGCAGGAAAACCGCCGCTGTAATCCTTATTACATATACGCGAGGTTAGATAATAAAGCGAATGGCTAGAGCAACTTTAATACATGTAAAAATCTGGAATAATCACTTATTGGATTCCCGCCGTGAAAGCTTGTATTCTTAAAGCAGTTGCTAAACACAAATACATCTTCGTGAAAAGAGTCCCATTTTTCGGTGGTTTCTGGGGACAAGTGAATTGTTTATGGCCTTAATTATTTGCAGTTTTGGGGTCCACACCTTTTAAGGCTGGCTATCTCGATGGTCAAGCAAATGTTTTCCATTCGTATATTCGTTGCTCACTATCTACAAAAGAAACAAGCGTTTCTTTTGTAGATCACACAGAAATACATCTTTTATTATTAGTAACCACTTGACCAGTTAAACGACCAGGAAAAAAATATTAGTCCTACCGATTGATAGCAAGTTGAAGACATTGATAGCCGTTGCTGACTTTTTGATTCGACAACAAACAGCGTAAGGAAGTAAATCAAAATTCAAAAGAATTGATCACCACCTACTCTAGGACTTCCCTTTTTTCACCTGCCCAAACTTTTTTGTCTTTGGGTGTAGCTTCGTCAGTAAATAACACACAAGTACTAAAATCGTGTTTTTTGCGAATTTTCTCATCTACAAAATGCAGTTCACAAAGCATTAAATGGAAAATTGATATAAACCCCGTAGAAGCTCCAATTACCAAGTACCACGAGAGGATATTTTTATTTTATTTACCTAACCATGAAAAAAATAGGCGGGTTTAGTAACTTTTTGCCGATCTAACAGTGTTAGTTGCATAAAACATCAAGTTCTTAATGAAACGGACGCAGGAATATTTATGACAGGTTATAGGAAGGCTCCGATATTTTTTACGATAAGGCTTTGACATAAACAATTTCGATGGGGCAGGGAATCAATTCAAGATGAGCCAAGATGCAAAAGTCTGTTGAAGCAATGGAAGCAACCAACGAAAACATTGAGAAAGTTGAGAAACTAGATCGAAGAATAAAGGTTCCAATGATTGCTGTTGGGGATGTCAGAAGCTACAGTTTTAATATCTTATCAGCACGTTGGATTCCGAAATGTGCTTACTTCTGAACAAAAATTGTCAATTAAGCAATTTGTAAATAAATCATAGCGGTATTGGGTGACGACCTGTATTACTGGAACACACTGACAAAATAAGAATCCATACAAGCGATCACTGTTACCAAAGAATCAAAAACGCATTTTTTTGAGGATATAGGAACATCGGAATAAGTGTGTGACCGTCAGTGGAACATATGTAGAAAAATATGTTTTTTGTTTCTAATTCTCTTTCTTGATGGCCAGGTAGATAATATAATCCTTCCCTCGTATCTATGGAACATTATCCATTATTGCAATTATGCTTGAAAAGTTTTTATTTTTTTCTAACACTCTGCGTACTAAGTCCTAGAATTTATCTGCCAAAAAATTTCTTGTGGCTGCTCTAATGGTTATTATTTGCTAGGGCCTTATCTCAAATAATAAATCAAAAATGGCAGCTTGTTTGGCTTCATATTCATATGTTGTAGTGTTGATGTTGATTATGACGTAAGGAGGTAGCGGTTTTTTGGCGGTCACGCCCTCATTCAATTAATTCGGCCGATTTTTTCGCCGCGGTAAAGTCACCACGCGGTAGAAAACCTTTCGTGTGCGGTAGGCCTAAATGTATATTTTTACATATTTTATTTCCATGCAACCATTCTCGGATATATTAGTTATAGGCTATACAGTAATTAACTCCAGAGAACTCTAACACTTGCACTATTATTAAAGATAGACCCTTTCTTTATTATAACAGATACAAAATGTTGTAAAATTCTTCTAGTGTATCAGACACAACTTGCAACGGATTACGTTACCCAATAGTGTTACCAGTCCTTGTTGTTGTGCATATTATCCATACGGCATGTTTTTGGCGATAGATACCTTCTCGATTCCCCTTAGTTGACTCTGCGAGATTAGTTAACTCTGATGGGGATGTTCCTGTTTTCCTTTTTCTTGAAGCTGCCATTTGATTATCATCTTTGATAGTCCTTCAGCTCACAGGTTGCACATGTCCCTACTAGAATTAGTGAAATCACGTATTCGAAGACTGTGATCCTGGAACACTGAAATACTTCACTGTCACCCTTACCACAATGCTTTACTAACACTGAACGCATGTTGCGACAGTTACTGTTCAGCTTTTCTTTTGAAGGTGATCGAAACGCGCGTCAAATGTTGGTGAAACGTTGTGATAAGGATAGTAGCGAAGTGTTTCAGTACCCCTTCTAACTGTTTCGGTTCAGTATCTTACATAATGATGCCGACAAGTCCCATCGTCTCCTCTATAACTTCATTTCTGTCTCTTGAAATTCTGAGAAGCATCCTTTTTTGCAGCGTTTATCCTCATATTCTACTTCCCAAGAGCCCCCATGTGCATGTTGAAACTATTGTTTCATAAATGTTAAATTCTTTAGTAATATCTTTGCTCTACTAGTATCCAAGCCAACTATTGTCTTTTTTACTGGCATAGTTCTAATATTAATCTTCCTGTCACCTGCTCCTACATCTGTGGAAATTAGTTCTGATAATAGCAAGCGCTGCGGGCTGTACGGCAAATACTGTTATTGTCAACTGTATCGATCGCACCTTTCGGTTATAGGGTTATATATTCCGAACTAATTACATATTTTCTCTGGTGCGAAGTGTGCCGTTACCTTAGTACTTATTATCTTTATCTAGAATAATATATTACATCTCCCAACAGCTTTTGCCATTTATAGGGAGCTTTGGCCGGCCATGGGTTATTACTACACCAACGCCCGTAGAGCGTCTTGAGATATTCATCCTGGGCATTTGCCGTATTTGGAGTAAGGAAAACTACGGAAAACCTTACTCTGAGAGTTGCGAACCCATGGTTTGAACTCGCTACCCCGAGACTGATAGCTTAACGCACTATTTATCTGCTTTACAATGATTTACGGGTGATGTACTAATTTTCTGGAGATATTTAATGTATAATCAAGCAGAGTTGTAGATTGCTCTGTATCTACATGCAATCCTTTCCTAAATAGCTATAAACTTATGAACAATAGTATCCATACAGATATCTCATAAACAAGTATTGCTGTAGCATTGTGCGCACTCTTTGTTTAAATAAAGATATGCAATAAACATTAACATTACTTGGCATGCTACCATCCATGTATTTGTAATGATAATCAGCAGAAATAGATCAAATTACACGTTATTCTTACGTTCTTTTTTTTATTAAATTTAATTAAGAACATTTAGCTCACAATTACTGGCTTTTAACGTAAAAAATTTGAATAAACAATTCTTCTTTCTCCTTTTCTCGTGAACCTCCCTCCTTCCCATAGTTGCTTATGATTTCGTTTGCTTCTTAAAGGTGAGAGAAAGATCTGGAAGATCGGTCCCTATGACCGCAAGAACGTCGAGAACGCCAGATTCGCAATCGGATACGGAAGGAACAGGATTCAAGACACCGAAAAGACCGTACAGAACCAATTTAACACCAGGAGGTTCCCGACCAAGTTCTCAACCAACATCAAGGGCTGGTAGTAGACCTGGAAGTAAAGCGCCATCTAGACATGGATCGAATTTGTCACTTGACAGCACAGGTACTTTGTGTACTCTCACTTTCTGATGGAATCAGACATTATAAACATTCTCTTTGTGGTGGTAAATATATGACTAATGATTATTTGCTTTGTCTAGATGATGGAACGCCATCTAGGATACCTAGGAGAACAGGAATAAGTCGGACGGGTACCACAACACCAAAACGACCTACAGTAGCCAATGGAACGTCAAGTTCCAGACCCAGAACACCAACTGGCCTAATATCACCAGCAAGTCCAGCTGGAAGGTAATTTCTGTTATTTTATTCTTTCAACTTGATAAGATGATGCATTATATCTATTGTCTATATATTCCATTACTGTTGGTGCTAACTTCATTTTAACTCATGTTTAACTAACATAACTATAACAAAGACATTCATATTGCGTGCATTATTAATCTAAAGCATGTTCCAACATTGCTAGATCATCCGCCATACCGAGAGCATCAAGTATACCGACATTAACAAGTTTTGCAATGCCCAGGTAAATACATTATGTTGCTATAATTATACTATATGTGTTAGAAGTAAATATTATGTATTCAATCCAAATCAATAGTTCGAAATATCGATATGTAATAATTTGTCTGTTACGTCTTAAACACAAATAGTAAATTACGTCAGTTCATGGCTTTAATCTCATTACCATTGGACATCAACTCATTATAATAAGTTACATGCTTGAAACAACTTAAAACAATCAGCTTCTAATCTATGGTTGATATGAACAGGTCTAGAATACCTGTCTATAAAGGACAATCTCAAACTAACGACACTGACCCGGAATCACCTTCAACTTCAAGTTCTTGCTCTTACACGTATTCGTCTGGGTAACTCAAAAATTATTAGTGCATGGAGTGCAGATGTTTTTTTAGTTTTTATTTTGAAATATAATTTTTAATTTGCTGATATACATCTATAAAGAAACTAAATGCTTTTGTTTGTAATTTTTGACCAACATTAAAGCAAACGGTGCTTAATTTTAACATTTCATCTTTGCCAACATTTGTTGTTCACAAGAACATAAGATAATGCTTGAGGATTGGTAGATTTGGTTATTATAAACACAAATATACAAGATGTTTCAAAAATTCATAATCGTATTCTAACGAATGGCAATACCTGCTAAATAAAAATCTATTTTGACGAGAATATTCACACTGGTTTCATAGTACCTGGAAAATAATAATGTTAATAAGCGTTTTAGAAGAGTTGGTTGGCTTTTACTTTGTAGATACAACTATAGAAAGTTACGTCCGTTGACCTCGCGATCCATAGCGGAGGTGCATAAACAAATTTTAATCTTGTAGTCACTTAGTTCAGCAATGTTCCCATTTTTTTCAACCATCCAAATAACAGGATTTGTCGAGCACTGCAAAACGGACCCCTTTTCCGGCAATGACCTGTTCTGTTGAGGTGAACTGCAGATGGATTTCTCTTTGGTTCTACGTCGAATTGTTTTTCCCCCCAAATAATCAATTAACATTTGTGCCTTGCAAATTAAGAAATCGTGGGCATAATTTTTCTGGTTGATGGAATGGTCTCCGCTTTCCTTGATGTATTTTCGTCTAGAAGAAAACCATTTTGCCGACTGATCTTTGGTTTTTACCGTGTTGTGATGTATCAATGTTTCATCTACGCTCACATAACGCCGCAGAAACTCAGTCGTTTTGCGCTTAAACATTGCTTTAAACTAAACGGAACCCATCCCGCTGATAGCTTTTTCATACCATATTAGCAATCTCTGTAATCTTCACCCGGGAGTCTGCTAACACAATATCATGAACTTTATTGATCATATCATCCATAGTCACCTCACCGCTCCCCATCAAAGACTCACTTTCAGCAGTGCAAAACATCTCCACTCACAATTAGTAATGCAAATTTTGATACAAAGCTCCGTCTGCCTCCAAACACGGGTATCTCTCATACTATCCCCGTATGATAAAATACCAAAATAATGTGTGCGTGATGTCGTACTACAGATCCGTTTATGTCGTATTTGCTACAATCATGCAGATGTTAAAATCGCCTATTGGATATAAGGTCGTGAATTTTTGAATCTTGTACTACATAAGCAGCTAATTTGAAATTCTTTATTTATCACAAGCCCACTAGATGCTTTTATTAAATTCTTGGTCAGGAATTACACCTAAATCAAACAGCTTGATTCATAAAAGAGATCTTTATCAAAAATTTGTTAAGCCTGCTTAAAGAAACATTCATAAGAAAAGAAAACAATCATTCTTTAGAATCAGTCTGTCTTATATAATACGCTGATGTTCTAATTGTTATTGTTTACTAACAAGCTTCCGTTCACTACCATCGGATGGAAGATCTAAAATACCTGTTAGAAACAGGTAATATGTTTGACAAATTTCAATTGTTAATGCCTTGCTCTTATAGTTTAAGTGATATTTTGATCATTATAACCCATTGTAAGATGTGATATGTGTGCAACCAATATATGTATATGTGCATGATATATTTTATTATGGCGCGTTAGTTATGCATATTCTAAGCGAAAATATTTTAACTGATTACTAACTATTTTGCATGTGTGTGTTCCCGTTCAGGTCTATTGGAAAAACACGTACAACAACCCCTAACGCCCCAAATCTACGGACAGCGTCTAGGTAACTAACTCTTAACAGTAGAATTTCTGTATAATTAGAAAAAGAAAATGCAGTGCCACTTTTTTTATTAATTTTAATTAATTTTTAATAATTTAGTTTAATTTTTGCCTTACTTATATTTTATAATATGAAGAAGTATGATCGGGATAATTATATTAAAGAGGATATTAATTAAATAAAAATTAATATAGATTAATTTGGGGAAATAATTCTGTTTAATAACTGTAAAACTATTTTTCCAAAATTTTACATTCCTTGAAATATTTGTACATCTTTGCAAACGCTTTGATCAAACGCTGTTACAACCGTTTGATCAAAAAGTACTTAATTGGAGCTGGTCGTAGTTTCAAAAACGTATAATTGTGCAAAATTGGCATTTACATATTTTTTTTATTTCAATATTTATACTATACCCGCTTCAATAAAGCGACAAATGTCAAATACCCGCTAAAAATAATCATTGTATTTTCAGCAAACCACTACTTAACCGTTGATTATAGTAATTATGTATATTTTCGCTTTTGCAGAAATGATTACGTAATAAATAAATAAGTGCTATAGTAGCTATTCGCTTTTTCGTTTATAATGCAAGAAATATCAAAAAGGTTAAACAAATTCTTTAACTTGTATTAATATTAACAAATTTTAGCGATCATGTCTAGTCTTTGATGAATACCGCGTATGTTCTACAGCGAAGGGCTAGTATTCATTATTCGCTTTTAAGCAATTTTTTGAACAGGATCAAAATTTATCTATTTATTTATTACAATTACTTATTTCCAAATTCTTAAATTCGTTGGATGCAGAATTTAGCAACAAGCAGGTAGTGCTTTGTAGCTTTCCATCACTTTGATCTATAAGTATAGTCGAATATATGAGGTACTTTTACAATATTCTGATAACTGCAGTTTTACTGTCATAAATTTTATATTTCTATATTTAATATATCAGTGCGACTTTTAATGAATAATACAATTGTAATTCTTATTTGCGTTGCAAACACAATTCTCTTATACATTAAAACATCGTTCGACCCTTCAAAATGAATTGTAGACCGAACCTGTTTCATAGATATATATTATTTTATCATATGCCAGATGAAATCATCCAAACATTAAATGGAGTTGGGATCGTGTACTAATGAAAATGAGTTCGATATTTCATTTCTATCCTAAGGGAAGGCGCGTAAGCACAATAAAACTTACCAAACAAAAATACATTTAATTCTTGATTGTTAATTTTGGTTTAACTCTCATACTACCAGGAATTTTTTGTGGCGCGTGGTACCGGTGGCGTCCAGAGTGACCCCAAAACTTTCTGCCCTAATTTCTCGGGCATTTCCAACATTTGCCACGTTTTATTCCTTCATTTTTGTGCGGAATTTTCTCTGATGCCGAAGTGTGTTCCGCTTGTTCCAGTAGAATTAGTAGTAACTAATTCTTTTCCTTGCTGCTTCAAAAATTCGCGTCGTTTGTAACCAGCTTCTTCTTCCATTCATCATTTACCTATGAACCTATATAATGTAAGCGTTCAATGCACTGATACCTACTGTTATAAAAATCTGTCACCGGCTATCTTCTTGTCTTTTCACGGTGTATATTCGAAGAAGCTTCTCCATGCAGTCTACACCTTGTTCTGTTGTGATCAACAATTATTTGCGACTTTGTCTTTTCGTCTTCAAGAACTTCATCACTGTCATGCATGGTAAATAGCGAAGTAACGTTTTTCCCCTTATCGGACAGGAGGAGGCGAGCATGGCCTTATCTTGATAAACAAATTTTTGTTGAATATACTTCCCTCCCACGCGTAGTCACTAATTCCTGAGGAATTTTTGGTTTACTTTTTCAAACTGTACCTTGCAAAGTAAAACTTTTCTTTTCCATTTCCTTTGTAAGATTTAGGGTTGTGGAAAAAATTGTCAGTGGTTTCTTTGCATAAATGCAACGAAAAGCAAGTAACAATAAGGAAAAATAACGAGAACAAAGAATGAAAGTATAAAATTCCAGGCTAAATAACAAAAACTATGTAGAATAATTTGCGCTTTGACAGATCGACGATTGCGATTATGTTGCGACGACCTTTTTGGAGGAACTTATCGCGCAATACATTCTGGTGCTATTTCCTAGCCAACTTTGTATAGAAATAAAATATAAATCAAGCCTAGGATTGCGGTTAAAATACGACAAAGTTGTTTTTATTTACCATTACAAACACGACCCAAACTCACAACTCGATTGAATTTGGATATTCATAATTAGATGAGCGCAAAGCGCCAATTTGGGTGTCAGATTTACCTTTAATACAATAATATAATTCCTTTCAATTGTATTAGTAAAGCTACCTCATAAATTTGATTTCATCCTCTAATACTGTATCGTACAAGTGTCGTATCTTATAGGACTAGAACGCCTTCCGGGTCAAACACGCCAGTACCACCCGGAACGCAAACAGCGTCTTCAAGGTTGTTAAGGAAGACCTCGGGCGCTTCAGATTCGACACCTCCAACCAGTCAAACGAAGAAGACGACAACTAAGGAACCTTTTCGTCTGTAGAAACCTAACCAACTAACTAACTCATATGCTACTACTTACTACGAGAAAGAGTCTCGACTGACGAATTTTAATCGAAATAGTATGAATAAATAAGAATACGATGATCAAGAAGTAAACGCTTTAAACATGATAACTTGAAATTGTGGATATTTTTCTAGGAAATCCCGAAAGAAATTGCAAAATATAAAGTATATATATATGTATATCTGCAAATAACCGTTAAAACGAGTAAACTTGAAGTTGTGTAACCGCAATTGTATACGTGTTGTTAAGAAGATCGTCAGCTTCTTAACAAGTAACGATTCGAGTTGCGTATTATATTTTATCCTTCACTGTTCTTTAAAAGGGAATCAGCTTTATTGTTACCCCCGCTCTTTAAATATATCGGCATATATTATACGTACACACACATTACGCAATATACCCCTTACTACATAAAAAAAAATTATTACTTCGGATTTCCTTATTAATGCTGCAAAAAATGGTATTCGAAATAAAGCATCAGTTGCCATATATGATATAATAGAAATTCCAAAAAAAAGAAAGAATGATTACAAGTTGTGATTTTAAAAGTGTTGTGAATCTAGTTTACTTTTTATTTCAACCATTTTTAAAATGTCAATATTAAATTTTGCCCGCACAAATTTTATATTGGCACCATTGGGACCATTTTGTTTAATTTAATTTTTTTTTGTTCTTGGTACTAATCTTTAATTATTAATATTAATAATATTAAAAAAGAATAATATATACTTTTTTTTGTAAGCGAAGAAAGGCAATATAATGAAGGAATGAAAGAAAAAAAAAGTAGAAACGAAAGGTATGCCAACAGTGCAGTGTAATGATATTAATAAAATTTATGTTTCGAGTTTATCTGAATCATGGTTTATTTACGTAGTTTCTTTTTTTTAGGGATATGTGAAATTATTTTGCCTTTTTGTTTCTAAAAGAAAAACGTTTAAGAAATGATGGTGATTACCTTTATATTGAATAGGCATTATTTATATTTCGTCAGATATAAATAATTGCCAAAACCAAGTCATATTTATAATAAATATATATATATATATATTATTTTAAATTTATTTGCTTGTATTATTTAAAATAAACTAATTTTTTAATAATCATCTTGTTTTGTTCTCCCCAAA
>LR737382.1:6540656-6586579 GCA_902655005.2 Marronus borbonicus
GTACCTGAAATAAGCAAACCTGAATGAATGATTATAAAATAAGCATCTAGCAGTCTGGAAGTCGAGTGAAGGAGTCTATCATACATACATTTGAAATTAGTCTGAATACTAAATTATGTATGAATGTACTCCAACGTTTTTCTATCTATAAAATACGATTTCTCCAACCTCGCAAAATGGGCATTTGTTCCTCAATCATTTCATCGTTTGAACCAATTCTTTTTCGCAAGAGCCGTTTTTCATACTCGGAAATATGAAATAATAGCTGGGGGTTAAATCTAGCGAATATGGTAGGTGCGAAAGCAATTCGTGTCCTAACTAATATCATGGCGGCGACACAAATGTACACGCGTGCATTGTCTTGAAGAAACAGAAGTCCTTTCTTCGCCAAATGCTGACCCAAAGCACTGTGACCAAGAGCTTGGTAGCCAATAAAGTGTTGTTCGTAGCACAGTTCTTAGAATCAAAAGAAAATGGAAGAATAAAAGATTAGTTGCAAGGACTCCTTCAGATAAGAAATGGATTTCAAATGTAAGTTATATGATGATAAATGAAAACTCGTTTGCCACCTGCTTTAAAGGAGTAACAGAATTAAATTTTTCTGGTAAGAGATCATGGACTTACAAAAATATTCTTAACGGATGAACATAAAAGAGAAATAATTGAATTTACCAATGATTTTATCGCGCATAATAAAGGAAGATATTTTCAGTTGAGAAGATATTTGACTCCTCTAATGGTACCTGAGCAATATGTACTGAACATATCCAGCTCACCACAAGAGAGAATGGGCGTCTTTCAATTAAAAGTTAAGGCTGGATTGGTTGGCATGAATGTGGTCACAGAATAGAAGGAAGGTTAAACGGACCCAACTATGTAAATATTCTAACGTTGCGAATTTCTAAAAGCCTACATGCCAACCCGGTTACTCTTAGTAAAATCCTATTGTAAAAATTACTTTTTACCATAAGACGCAGAAGAATTATATCAAGAAGTACAAGTCGCTTGGGAAGGTTTGTTTGTTTCAGTTAACTTTTTATTGTTTTTTCTATAAAATCTTGTTTGCTTTATGAACATTATGAAACGAATCCTTTATAATAGTAAAGTTAAGTCTGGGCTTATTTTATTAGGAAAAAAAGCAGTTTCTATGTGAAAATGCACAAGATTTCAAAATACGTGCTTGTACAGCACAATTCGCGTAGAATAAAATTCTTTACAATAGAGGCTACCTTTGTCGCAAATTTTTTGGCGGCAAGTCTTCGTCGTCGAACCATGATATGCTATTTTACTTAATTTGCATTTAAGAGGATTACGGAAAGAATTCATCATACGTCGGATATTGTATTTGAATTAAGTTCTATTTATCTATTTAGACTGAGGAAATTGAAGAAAAAAATGATCTTTATCTAAAATATCGTCCACCAAAATGTTAAAAAGGTTTACTTTCAAAGAGATTTACATACTACTCACTTTTTAGATAGGTCTAATACGCCTTTGTTCTGAACGACCCTGTGCATATATATTTAACTATAATATATACATAACTAATTTTATTACGAGTTGTTTTTTTTTAATTGAAATTCACATAAAAAGTTTTTAATTGTAACCACTAAAATAGCTGCTTGTTCAAAGTTGCCTGGATGAAATATATGTAATGACGTGGTAACCTTGAAAACTTGTTTTTTTTCACATACTTATTTCTACATACTTATGTATGTATAGGTAATACTTAAAGCTATACTCACTTTTCAAACGCGTCCAACTCTCTTTTGTTTCTCCTTCCTTGTACGTTCCTTGCTGTCGTCTTTTGTTGTCTAATAACATGCAGCGTTCGCCGCACGAATCCGCTATTTTCTGCTTTCATAATAATATCGCAGAGCGTACTGGAACATTTTCTTCCGCCTTGTGTCTCTTCTATATAGATTGTAGTCGGTCGTTTGAATTGTGGATTTATCTGCGAACAGAAACAATGGATAAACGCAACCATTATATGAAATTTACTTTCCCGTCAAATTATTCTTAAATGCTTATTTCTTAGTGTCTAGATCGTGCTTGGTATGTGAAGTAAAACATGTCGCTATCTGCCAATGAATAATGAAAGTGTTCTGCTTTAGATAATGGGATGCTTATTCATTTTTTTTTTGCGGAGGAAACTATGGTCATAAATATTGTTCTGATGATAATTTTGTTTCGTGATTTAAAAGAGAAACGTGATAATAAAATATTGATTTTATCATTATTTGCCAATGCATTACATTACTTGATGGTTTCTCCAGTACAATGATTGGGATACCGATTTCGTGGTTAAACCTAACCAGTGGAAAGGTTCCTATCAAAGTCAAACTAAATAGAATAGATAGAAACTAGTAGGAGCTCTGATGTGTATGACAAAAGCTAGTCCTTTCCGTATTGTGACCAAGTTTGGACTTGGTTGAGAGATGGACACCAATCCCCGATATTCGTCAAGGTCAACATGAAGTATATACATGGAAACTTTTATCCTCTTAATCTTATTCTTTCCTTTCGAGCTTCTCACAAAAAACGTGATTACGGAAAGAAAACTGAACAAACTCCAGAATGGCTTCAAGCTCTTTTTTTAGCGAAACAATAATCCCAGCAATTCCGAGATACGAGACAACTTCACAAATATAAGTCAACAATTTCGAACGGCTGTAGATTTCTTCAAGCTAAGGAAGAAACACCTATCTACACCTATAATTGTAGATATGTGCATACTGTGTAAATGGTAGAAGGTCGAAAATTTCAGATAATCTAATAGACTTCATAAGCTATCTTCCAATACTACTTCCACTTGGAAGTATTATTTGAGTATTCTGTTTGAAATAACAAAGTAGTCACTTAACTACTTTGTTATTTCAAACAGAACCTCTGTATTTGATAATATTTTCCGTTTCTTTAACGTTAAAGATATATTCTATTATTTCATACAAGTTATTATTTCTATAGATTGGATACAGAAAAATATATGTAATAAATATATGTTTAAAAAATTACGTCTCTGGTATTTAAATTTGACAACATACGAGGTATTCAACATTGAACACCTTATATTTCGGACGAGTTTTAATTTTGTGGACCACGTTACGCTAGTTAAGGCGATGGAATCTTATTTTGCTTCAAACGCAAACAAGGGCACAATCTTATAAAAAAATATAACAGAAGTTCTATTTTCTTCACTAATATAACTTTATGCTACTTCTACTTTATGTTGCAGTTGTATAAACTTTGTAATAGATAAGATATATTTAAAGAACTGACACTTTATGCAATACAGATACGTATACAACTATACATATATCATACCTACATATACGCATAGCTTCGTGAAGTAGGTAGGTACAGGGAATATACTGCATATTAGTTTACTGTTATACCAGGAGGTGACAACCGTAAAAACAAAAACAACGCATACCTTAACGCTCAGTGGTTTACGTGAGATAAGTTTTAATCACCTTGTGTTCGAGGAACGCAGCCTTTGCTAGATGTACTCGTCGCATTCATTCACAAAATAAAGAATTGGATTTAGTATAACTAAATAGCTTTGAGAATTTTTTCTCAGCCATCTGATTTCTACGAAATAATTAAAAATCACGTAAGTCATAAATTACAATTTGCCGAAGCAAGTTCGTGAAGGTGACTTTAACCTGTTTGCAAAACTATAGCAAAATATTCTGTTAGGCTTCATCTATAGTTAAATGAACTTTGAAATACCGCAAACGCGTTTCTATATTTGCATAAATAATCATCAATGCCAAGTAGCTTGTAAAGCGTAACAACAACAAGTAGTGATTTATTATCAATCTATTCTTGAATTTGCGATATAACTGCAATGCGGAATTCCAGTAAGTTGCTATCACTTCATGGTTAAGGTGATGGAATTAATTGTGCTATTTGTTCTACTATTTATTTCAAGGAAGGAAGACTGTAATAATAATAATAATAAATTGAAGACGTAATAGAACTTCTTCTTCTCTAACTTAAATTAATGAAATTTACACAAGTGACTCTCATTAAATCGATTGCCCTTTCTTACAGTGAAATTACTTCTGCGACACGAATGAAACATTTTCTTCTCTAAACACAGCTATATGCGTTGAACTTCATTAGAGAGCGTGGTTATCCGAAGGAAAGCATTTTTTTAAATCGATACGAGGAAAGCTTCTTAAGTTTTTACAAACGGCCTCTTGATTTTACCCTACTATTTCTGTAAAATTTGAAGCAGTGACAACATAGAAATTGGCCACACAGTGAGCGTTTAAAAATTGAATTTAAGAATTGAAGTTTCATGTAAAGGTCTTCATTGGATGATTTTTTCAGGCCCTTTCGCAATAACAATTCTTCCCATCGCTTCGTTCAACTTTTACCGTCAGAAAAGACTGGTTTGCAGAATTTCATCACGGTCGTGCTTCCGTTAGGGATGAATTTGGTGAAGGTCGACCAAAACTGGTTGTTGCAAAAAACATCGATGCTCTGCGCAATATGTTTGAAGATCAGTATGTGACTGTGTGTGACAGGGGCATCCGTAGGCATATCGAAAGCTGTGGCACATTTGATTTTGCATGAACATTTAAGTACGAAAAAGATCTGTTCCCGATGAATTTGGCATAATTCGACCCAAGCACAGAAAAGGCTCGTATAAATTGGTGCCAGAATATGCTCAAAAAATTCGACAGATGAACTTCAAAGTCCGTATACAACATTATCAGAAGCAACGAAAACTGGATATATTCGTACGAGCCGAAAACTAAGCAACGGTCAAATGAACCGAATCCAAAAAAGTTGGATTCGTTCATGAAGCACTTCCAAGAAAGCGATTGGTCGTTTCTTTCATTGTACTGTACATGTTGCAAGCATTGCTTTGAAGGATCGAAGAAGACCACGTCGCATCATCCTTCATCATGACAATGCCGGCCCTCACACACGTCAAACAATTATATGGAATTAATGTCTTACTGCCCGTATTCACGTGATCTATCACCTAATAACTTTTCTCCCGAATGTCAAATAGAAAATGTGTGAACAGCGATCTTTATTACCTCAAGAAGTTGTCGAAGACCCTGTTTTGGGGATACCACCTTCAAAACGGAAAAAATATTTCCAGAATTGGTTCAAACGCATGCAAAAGTGTAATTTTTATGGCGAATATTTTGAAAAACAATTAAACGATTTGTGCAATTTTGTTTTCTTTCATTGTTTTTGTAAAAACTTTAGTTACCCTTATATACACTGTGTCCGAACGTATTTGCTCACCAACTCTGTTACTGGAGTATGGAGGTACAAAATCAATCATATTGGCGAATTGATTTTCTCTGGATTAAAGTAGCGAAAACATTTCTAACACTGCACTCCAGAGGATATCTAGTACTAACCCACGAATTTATCATATTTGTAACTTATGGTGATATAATGACAAAGCAAGTACTTTGGATACTGTGTATTCAAAACTGTAAATCAAAATAGCAGCAATTATTTCGATTAAACTTTCTCTTCTTTCACGGTTTTCGCTGTATCTTAAGGTCGTCACCTTACTGATGAGACTACAGACTTCTTCCGTTTAATGTTATGTTATTTAATAGTATTAAGGATTTGGATGCGTTGAAGATGGGTATATACAAGTCATTCTAAACATATTCTGTATTCAATTTAAACCAAGTATAATATTGAAGTGAAAATATATCAGTATCAAGTGGATAAATCGAAGAACTTTAAAGTAACTATTTGTAAAGTTAGCTTCAGCGCAAAGCTCCTTCGGAAGTGAATACTTCCATTTTATTCTTAATTCTTATTTTAATTACCTGTCAATGTCAATTTACATGACGTGCATAAAAAAACCTAAATATGGTAGGTATTTACTGAAATGTAATTTCTGTTTTATTTCGCTGTAAATCCGGGGATGTTTCCAAAGTTCTGGGAATTTAGCTATAATTTTTTTATTTTGTCAATTTTCATCAATATTACAATGTAGTTTTTCTACATAATCTCCATTTATTATTATTCCAGCGATTTTCGGTGTGTCCGCGGTCCAACTATTTATGACACGTTTTACGACAGTTAAACACTCAAATCGAACACCCAGTAAAGGTGTTTTCAAAACTGGGAATAGATGAAAATCACTGGGTGCGAGATCTGGTGAATAAGGTGGATGCGGAAGCAATTCGCATTGTAATTCTTTCAAAACATCCCTTGTCTTTCTTGCAATATAGAGTCTTGCATTATGTTGCCATAACGGACGCTTATGCAATTTTCCATGCCGTTTTCTAACAAGCGCCTGCCGCAGTGGTCCAGATAGTAAATGCGAATAATATTCTGCGGTAATTGTAGTATCTTTCGGCAGATAATCCATAAAAATAGTAGAAATGTCTTTCGGGTGATGTCGCGTAGTTAAGATTTTATTTGACGTTTCGCTGACCATGCTGTCAGCTTCTTCAGAAGATTTCTAAAGGCTGGTGTTGTTGTCTCTTGCTCCTTGTTATATATCCCATTTCTGTTCCGCTTTGCTGATCCATAACCGTTCCGCTTTGCTGATCCATAACCGTTCCGTTCCGCTGAATCGCGTCGTTCGTTGATTACGGTCGTGAAAGCCTACACTCAATCCATAAAAATAATCACTTCGCAATCCCGGAATACAGTAAGCATTATCTTTCCAACAGACGGAACTGCTCGTGCCATAAGCGGAGGCTCTTCTTCCCGTTTACGCCGTTGGATTGACTTTTGCGAAAATTCATCACCGCAACGTGAAGTTGACGATAAGTGTCAGACCTCTGTTCCGATCCCAACAGTCTCGGCACCCAGTGGGCTGAAGCCTTGCTTACAAAAAATCATGTAAGATGTCATAAACTTGTCATGTACCTATTCCTAGGCTTACATCAATTTGACGAGCAGTCATTCACCTGTCCTCTTACAGTACGTCCTCCATGGCAGTAATGTTTCTTTTCTTTCGTTTACGGATACCACTGCGTGGATCGTCTTTTAACGGGCTTCTACCAGTTTTAAAACGACTACTTTGAGATACACTTTACATACACTACTTTTAGATTCTGTAGGCTCACCAAACACTCCTCGCAGACGTTGAATAATTTCCGAAGTTTTTACACCCTCTTTCCATAAAAAGGAAATTATTGCTCTTTGAGGTTTAGCCGCGCCTTTCGTGGTTACAAAAACTGCTACGAAAACGCGTCTATATCAGTCGAATACATAACTCAGACTGAACTATATTGCATTGAATAGCTGCATAAACATGTCAAGACTTGGCTAATAGCATTGCCTATACGTTCTGTGTGATTTAATTAGACGACAATTCCCAGAACTTTGGAAACATCCCACGTAATTCCAAAGTTTGTCATTCGACACGACGTTAGTACTGAAATGATTTGAAAGGAAAAAAGCACTTTGTTATCCATGGGTGCCATTATATCTTCATATTTAGCTTTTTTATACTACCGAAAAGGAACCGTAATCGGTAGTCATGCCCATCATAACTGGTTATTATTCCGAGTAATTTTTGACATGCCGCTATAGGAGATACTCCTACAACGAAATGACGTTACGACAAATATATGTTGGTTTGGAAAATTCAGTCTTACTTAGGATATGCTTTACTCTAACAACGGTAATCTTTTGGGCTCGACTGACCAGTCGGTAGCTACACCATAGCGGACGCTTGTTGACTGTTGAGCTGCTAATTAATATTCAGATTCTAATTTCTCCACAACTTTGGAGGATACTACAAGCGAACTTATTATATAAGATTTGTGGTTTGTCTAGCTATTATATTCTTGGCTTCGTAATTTAACCGTTTCTTCTATTTTTTACATTGTTTTGTCCGGCCATTACCACAAAATAATTATTTATTATATGCTCATACAAGTGAAACCTACTCAAAAAGAGTTAAAATACTGTAAACCTAATAATATTACGATAATATTATTCTTTGCATTTAGACTTCTTACAAAAGAACATGCAATCAGAAAATTCAAATTTCGATGAAATTCTGGACTGAAAGGGGTACCTTGGTATACCTGGACGATCTTTGAAATTTTACAAATATCTAAAAAACGACAACAGATATTTGTATTTCTAAAAGATAATTATAAGTAGATTTTAGTCTCAAGAATGATACACTTTATGTTTCCATACCGGCCATTTTTGTTATAATTTCTTTTATTTATCAGAAATAAAGCCACTTTAACGTAGAAAACGGCGCTGTTTGGATAATCAAGCACTAAAAATATTTAAAAAACAATGAAGCTTTATCAGCTATTGACTGATGTGTATAGATTACTGTCATACTAAATAATTATCATAAAACAATGAAAGTTATTCACTATCTCAATAACATTTAAAAGACATTGTAATCGTTATATATACTTTTTTCGTGCAGTGTACATTTGCATTGTTATATTTTAATTTTTTCTTAGTCGTGAATACGTTAATTACATTTTTTTCGTGGTATGTTTTTCAGCTTAGAGGAGTTCCATTGCAGTGTAACATTGGAAAGTAGAAGAGTGCTTAGTGCGTGGTATATGGCAAGTAGGGTATATCAATTTTAATTTCATATTAAATTATTATGCTTTAGCTTCAGAGAGGCGACATTCGGTGCAGTTTGGTAGCGCGTATTAGTTGATCAAGCGCTAATCGAGTATATGCTTTAGCGTAGATAAATTTGAGATATAATGTTGTTAATTGCCATGTTTCCATGCACAACGTTATCTTAAAGGTAACATATTAGGTAACCCTTCTGTGTGTGACGAGGTAACCGGATGAGTGTCTTTTTAAATTAAACTTATTTTTATGTTAGGCGAAGTTTGCAGAGTTGCAATAGCGAAATTTTTGAAAGTCAATTTTACCCGAGTCAGATTTTACTCAAAAACATGCAATTGAAGCTTTTGTATCGCGCATATTTTATTTTGTATGGAATTGTTTATCTATTATGTACAATAACAATATAAAATAGAATAAAAAATAAAAGTAAAATGTAAAAAGAAGGAACGAAGAGAGAACGTTGCAAACAGGCACTACACATTGGTCGATTGATTGAATGTTCGTCATATGTAGGTTTGTTGCAAGTGGTGCAAGCCTTTGCAGGTTGCAATTCTCATCCAAGCACGTCTTGCGGTGCGGAGCGAAGGGAAGATTTTGATATACTATTAGGGCTGTGCGCATGCTGTTCAATATTTTCTTTCTTCCGTCGTCTATCAGTTGAAACTAATCTCAAATTGTGCTCCGTGTATGTTACGTATACTGCTAAGGCAGCTCTATCGATGATACATTGATGAACAGTGCTAATGGCCATCGACCAGTTTTATGCTAGTTACCGTAGCAAGTAATTATAATGGAATAACTCCTCTGCAAAAGGTATCCAGAAGGGTAAAAGCATACACTTCAGCAATTTAACCTCATAAATAATATATAATGAAGGACGGCGGTGTTGATCTCCTTTATAAATCTTGTTGTTATGGAAGCATTTCATTTCTACCAATATGCAAACTAGGATAAAACTGAGTTGTTTGGAGTTTAAACGAAAAATTACAATGTGTCTAGTGAAAGCAAATGCGGCACGAAGAAAATGAAAAGGTACGCCGATATTGTAGGTTGTTCCTGGTATTCGTTATATTTAGAAATATGAGCAAAATTACTAAAATACCAGGTTATATCTGTTATCAAATGTAAAATTGTACAACTAATGGCATCAACCATTTCATATGTAGCTGCATGTTTCCATAGAACCTGCGTAGATTGCCAGAAAAATACAATGCTTCGATGTTCTAAATGTGAAAAATGATTACATAAAAACATCTGTTATAATGTGTATCACAAGAAATAAAGTTCCACTGTTTTAACACTTTTGCATTTTTTATTAGCACTCTCTTTGAAATTCGAATTCCCAAAATGGGAACTCAGCACTTAAGAATAAGGAAAAAGCATTAGGCACACTATTCCCAGTATCAAAGCCGACTAATCTTGGCTTTTTTGAGATTTCTGTCTAATTCACTTTACAGATTCTGAACACCACATTTCCTTTAAATTTGTTAGTTCTTAACCAGAAAATAATGCTAAGATAGCTTAGCTTCCTCGTGGTATTGATGGAATAATTCACGGCAAACGCAATAAAAGGAGAGAGAAAAAAATACACTAACCATGAGGAAGCTAAGCTATCTTAGCATTATTTTTTGGTTATTGTTTCTAGGCATTTTCTGATGTGTTCTGTTGTTAGTTCTTGTTGAACAGATGCTTCATCAATATCGCAAAATGGTGAACAATTTAAACCGATAGAATCAATTTCGAAGTGTCTCAATAACAACGATCAGATTGCTTTTTTCTTTCTAAACTCTTTAAATTTTCCACAAAATCCCGATTATATATCTACTACTGTAAATGATTAGTGAAATAAAAATCTTTAAAACGATATTAGTGAAGTTTTCGTCTAAAATATTTCATCAAGTTAATCATGGTTAACACGTTACGATGCATTTAATATAAAGATCATGGAACCATTATTCCATTATTGAAGAGTTACCAATACAGTCGAAGAAGTTACAATTAAACACAATTTTGTTTCGTTTTTATAATTCGAGCAGGTATATTTAGCGGTATCATTTAGCTTATCTAAAATATCACCAAGTACGAGGAAAACGATTTAGTTGACCTTCTTATCCATCTTTAACAACCTTTACTAATTAGTAAGTCAAACACCATAAAAATATCCAATAAACCTTAACGGTTTGCCTACTTATAAAGCATATACGGTTTGTAATATAACAGCTGACTGTATATGGGACCTTTTTTGATTTAAGAGATCTAAAAACGCGATAATCTTGAAGTCCCCTCCGAAATGTAGGCTTCATCAAATTTATACATGTATATAGCTGTGGCAGTCTAATCTACCATATATAGCACAGTATAATTTACTTCTGACAGTAAAGATAAAAAACACGTTTAGGTATGTACGTAGTGTTGGCACAAGCAATTTGCTCAAACAATTTATATTTAAAAGTAACCTTGATACACAGAAACAAATACAAAAAAAGGAAAAGTGGAGAAATGCATACAACGTCTACACTTTTATATAAATTAATAATTAAAATTGTACATTGTCATTGAACTTACTCGAGAAACTATTGATTAGTTTCTTACTATTCTTAGTTTTAATACATAATAATTATGACATGCATTTTTAAATATATTACCTTCTGAGGTCGTATACTGAAGTGTCTAGTAAGAACTAGAATCGAAGAATAAGTGTTACTTTTATGAGTGAACAAAGAATGAATCTTAACTGATAAATGCGAACAATGAAGGAAAGAAGAAGGCGGTGAGAGGAACACTTCTATTAACAATATTAAAAGTTGTGAATATAGAAGCGGGGTAACACTCTTTCTTTAGGAAGAATTTTAAAGCTTCAATCCACAATACTGGGAGAATTACCAACGGGATCGCTCTCCCAGTTTTCTGGATTTCGTTGTTCGACCAGGGGTAAGATTATTCCTACTGTAGTTGATACAAATGCTTCTGCTTGATTTCTTTCTAGCGCGTCCTTTCATTATTAAATAATGAATATTATTTTAGGTGGCTTTTCTATAGACCACGACATTTTCTATCCTATGACATGAAAACATTCACGTGAATTATTGATATATCCCAACGATAACATTTTTTTTCAAATTCAATTTAATAATTAGAGATTGGTAAGGTGATATTCTTCATTCATAAAACTTCCCCTATTTTATCTGATGAGATAAAGTAGGCCTGTTTTGGATTGTTCTCTTCCGTTACACTTCTATGAAGGATTAATGAAGGAAACGTCTTAACTCTGAGGGCATATTTTAATAGCTATATCACATCATTGGCTGGGAAGACACTAGGTTAACTTGGTTTTATATGTTGCAACTGTCGTGCGTTTTCTAATGTTATTGCGTTGGAATGCTTGTATTTTTCTCTTAGATTCAGATTTTCTTGAAGGATGCTGCTATTGCATAGCCACTTTCTAAACAGGAGCGCCCTCTCAAATTTTCATGCTTCATGGAGGATCTTCTATTAACCTACCTTTACTTGAAAATATATCAGAAACTATTTTATTGTACTACTGTTAAAACTTCTAACGTCACGTAACAATTATAATACAATTTCCAATATTTCACGTATTTCATTGTACTTCTCACATCGTTGATGCGGCCGCCATATTAATTCCACAATAAATTCGAATGGACCACAGAAACCGAAATTAAGGGAATAGGCGATGTAGATCAACGCATCGGCAGATTACGAAAAAATCAGAAAGAGAAATCAGACTTGGAATTACAGGGCAGCTACCCAAAGCAAGCACGAGATGTACAAAGTGGAACGCTGGAACACAAGAAAATACCATGTATAAAATAGGACAATCGGCAATGGAACATAAGCTACATGACAACCACAGTGTTGAGTTAGCGACGTCTGGTCACAACAAAGCATTATTATCGAATATTGATAAACGAAGCAGCAGAGACCTGAATGAACTACAACGATAATAGAACAACACCATAAAGTTTCCTAGATATAGGTGGTCACCATTTTGGCTTTGTTAAACTTCAGCAGACGTGACTTTAATGTTATCAATCAGGCTTGTTGTTTTCCTCTTCATTATGTTGGTTTGTCAGATATTGCTGCTGAGCTTTTTCTCGCTGTTATCTTCCGGTCGATCTCGGGCTGTTAATTGTGTTAATGTATTTCGAAAAACAGGGATGTTAGTTGTGGTGTCCCAGGGTTCTACTTTTAGGTTCTCTTTTATATTATGTGTACACCTCGGCATTGCATACTTGACTTTTGCATTGTTGTTGCTAATGTTACGCTGATGATACATATACAAGCTTACATCTCTTATTCCCCAGATAAACTTGTTTCAATCGTTAATTTGTCTAATCGGCGTCTTAAGAAGCATGCAAAGTACCCTAAACAACATTATATTCCTTTGAATCCATAGCAACCGGCACTCCTTGTTTTTTTTCTGGAAGGACGATTAGTCTTAAGCTGGATGACTTGCTCATTCATATCAATAATATCCTCATCCGGGTAATAGAGACTATGAGGGATTTGGAATTGTATATGATTAGCCCTTTTTGCTTGAAAACCCATGTTTTTGAGAATCTGGAGCGAGCTTGCACGGCTTTAAAAATAACTTATCCCCACGTCCTTAATTCAGAATTAATCGAGTTAATACAAGGGCGCCCTCTCGAATTTTCGTGGTTCATGGAGTTTATCTACTATTAACAAGGTTTTATGTACTTTTAACGTCACGTAACAGCTATGATACAATTTCCAACATTTCATGTATTTCACCAGCAGATTGATGCAGCCGCCCTTCTGTCACCATATTCATTGTACAACAAATTCAAATGAACCCCAAAAATCGAAGCGACGGGAATAGGCGATGCAGGTCAATGCATCGGTAGATTATAAAGAAATCAAAAAGAAAAGCCAGATTCGGAATTACAGGGACACCACCCGGAACAAGCACGAGATGTACAAATTGGAATGCTAGAACACAAGAAGATACCACGTACAGAATAATAGGACAGTGGGCAATGGTGGAACACAATTTACATGACGGCCATAATGTTGAATTAGCTGAAGGGACTATGGAAGTGTGATAAAAATGTTATTTAAGGGTTTATTTTCTTATACGAGCATTAAAATCTATATTTCTGTTCCTCCTAATTTGAAGCCTCTATCCCCTCAAGCATTTAAATTTCCTTTCCGCAAGCATTTATTGCAGTTGATTTAGGTATTTCATTTCATTTCATGTATAATTTCATTGTTTTTTTTTTTATATCTTATACCTTTTTATATATAATCTTTTTATACTTAGTTGATAGATTTGCGAGCACATTTCTATTTTTCTTTTTTCTTCCTGGTTAAGTACACTCCATTTATTCTTTGTTGCACCAATAAAGCTTATATTATTATTAATGACTATAAATGAGCCCGTACCCACACACTTCTACATATGGTGGACCAACCACCGTAGAATCAAGAAGATCTCTAAGAAGCTAACAGTATAAACAATGGGGCATCGATTCAAATGGATAACGCATGGCAGAATCAGAAAGAGTTTACTGTAAGCTATTGATATTATAAAAATCATAGTACGTAACTCATTAATCCATGTCTAAGGCAACTTGGCTGCGTTACAAATCTTATTATTCGAATGGGATAAGCGAAGCATGGGCCAAAACATTTCATGTGATCATGTTCTCCTTATTGTTGAAGCTTTCATGAATCGCGACAATGTCCAAATAGAATCAAATTAGAAGAAGACCAGCACAGAATATGGCCAGATATATATTGCATTTCTTCTAAAGAAATAGCAATATATAATATATAATATATAAATTAAAAACTGACCCGCAAAGGAAATAAAACAAATGGTGTAGGAATAATGGAAACGATTTCATGGTATATTTTAGCCCAATATAATGTTTTATGCTTGCATTGAATATTAAAAGGTTATATGAAAATATGGCCAATGGGTTTATTAATAAAAATAATATACGGTTATGACGTAGTCTGTTGGCTCAATCACCGATTCCTGCATTAACTTCATAATTAATTTTCTACGCTTCGAACGTATTGTTTCTTATTTCGACATCTGTAGCACAAGAAGTTTTGGTTTCTGCGGAATTAATTGAAGGAATTGTACAGGATGTCTTACAAAAATGTTACGCAAAATTCGATAAATTTGTTGCGACAAACCAAACACATTAATATACTAAATCGAACATTTTGCTACATATTAGGTGATTAATTATTATATTTATTTGTTATTCCTAGCTAGTTGATACATATTTTTGATTCAACATTAGCAAAAATGTATCTTGTCTTAGAAACGTAGCCTAGATAGCAACTTAATTGAGTCTCAAGCCCAAGCTATACTGGCTTTACAATACTGATAAAAAAAGGTAAGGTCTATACCTTTTAGGAAGAAGGAGATCAACATGGATTACTCCAAAGAATAATTATGGCGTTAGTTGTTTATGTAAATATTTCTTTGGAATGGTTATAATTTTGGCGAGAATGTTTTCTAGTTAAACAAAATGATTGAAAATGGTGAGTATATTGTATATTTTTTGTATATTCGATTTAAAAAAAAGAATCGATTTAAAATTTTGAAATTACTCATTCACCTTCAATTGCTTTAGTATCAATTTCAAAAGATGTAATTGAAAATATTATCATTTTGGTAATTTAATCTATTTATAGGACCGATATTAATGGAGATAAGCTGTTGGCTAAAATATGAAAATACTCTACATATTTTTTATATTAATTAGCGTCTACAAGATGGTCGTCGAAACTGTTGCCACGTTTGATTGATGCAATTTGAATTTTCTCATCAGGAACGTCCTGCAAATTTTTTTAAGAATCTTTTTTTAAAGTTGTGTTTTAGACCTTTTTTTAATAAACATTTCCGTATACCTAAAATGTGTAGTTTCTTGGTAAATTAAATATGAAGCTATGCAAATAAGCTTTTTGCTAATACGCATAGAGTGCTGTGATAAAATACTATAATTTTTTTTTTAACTCTTGTGTAGAGATAGAATTTATGTAGGCATACAGGTATTCCATTTAAAGAGCTAATCGTGCACTGCACAAAACTGAACACTTTGTATATTTAAAATGTGAACATAATTTTATATTGTATTTGAAAACCAGTGTTGCCAATATAGTATAATAAACTAGCCACGCGTAGGCTCAAAATATCCGAATTTTCTTTAAAAATCCCACCCACATTAAACTAGGTACATTGACACAATATAAAACAATCAGACTATTAGAACAAGTTTTAATACATTTCTAATCCTACAGTGAATATGTTAGGCCTACCAGGCCTAATAGTACCATGTAAGGAATAATTTTTAATAGCATTTACTGACGTACTCGCTGTAGGGTTAATCATAAAAAATTTACATGAATATATTAAAACTAGAAAAGTATGTTGAAAACCAAGAGCATTAAGTAAAAAACTTATAAATAGAAAAGATATTAAAAATATGACGCCCTCGGTCCACTGTCCAGGCAGTTTTTCCGTGAAACAACCTACTGTCATTTGTGTAACTTCATTATTTCAAAAAATCCCCGAATATACTCTTATTAAGATTTTCCATTATGTTCGTCAAATTTCTGCTAGCCGATTGATAACCAGAAGGTACATTCACTTGTGTCTAAATCTTTTTATGTCTGCTTTTGTACATACATAAATACCTAAATTATCTGTCCAATTACTAAATCACCATCATGAATACTTTCGACATGGTTTTATAAATTAACAAAGTGTGCAACTAAAACTACTGTTTATTAGCTGCAATATTTTTGTTCCGCTAGATTGTTAAAATACGGCACTGTGCAACGCAGCAACCGTAAACATTTTCGAATCATCTATTCTTCTAACTGTATTTTCTTCTGTATGTCGATAACTCATTCCTCAACATGCCATTAATCTCTATTTGAATCACTGGTTTACATTCACTTTCCGCCGTAATAATTATTTAGATAAAGACGCTCAGATATTACGGAAGCGAAATAACTTCACCATCTTGTAAGAAGCGAATTTTTAGCCAATTACAGATTATATAGAATCTATTCATCGTGTTCGTTTGACTTTATGGGCGCATTCTGTAGAGGCTGCAACGCATTTACCATATGTAATTGGAACACAATTATATTCAATTATCCAGCTCGTCATATGAGAAAGTAAACGATTAGTTTAGGTTTTGCGCATAAAAAAGACAAATGTAAAATGTAAGAGATAATGAACGTTTTACACGAACATTATTTAGCTATTAGTGCGAAACCGAAATGGTTACATCGTGCGTATACTTGCGACAAAATAAAGAGTATTAACCATGAAAGCGGATGGATAGAAAATGCAATACTTGGAAAGTCGTTTCTTTTCAGTTGAATAGATCAAAGAGAAACTTATCGATTGGATGAATTGATCCTCTTCACTGAAGTTGGAGTTTTTGCGGTTTTCGTTTGTTGAATGTAGTAGAATACGCAGGGTTTGATCTTTGACATTAAATGTACCTACTACTAGTTCTAAAAGGTAAACGAACAGTGGAATAATAAATAAATTACATCAAACACAGAAGAAACAATTCAAAAAGAATATTATCAACGAAAATTTGAAGTTCACTAACATTATCTCAACAAATTGTGGAGGTTGTTAAATCAGGAAAAACTAAAAAATTACCAAGAAATTGAGAGACAATTAAAAAACAAATAGAAATAGCTAATGCCATATGTTGTTGAGATGGGAAAAAAATTAGCCGAAGGCCAATAAAAGACTACCACCAGTAACCACTGCAACAAAAAGAACGAACAGAAACAGCGATATTGGAAACACTACACGAGAAAAAGAAAGCTAAAATCATAAGCAACCATAGGCCAATTGCCATCAAACAAAAACATAGGAAAAATTGCAAAAAAAATAACGCATTTAAATTTTTTTCAAAAGAGCTATACAAACTTAAAGCTTGCCATAATCTTAGGGAACTATCTATTAGTGTGTAAGTGGTGCATATAAAGTGTTGAATGGCTTTGTTACTATTCATGAAAGGTAAAACGCAGTTAATTGTTTTCCAACACGTGAGTGGTGGCCAGGGATTGTACCAAATTCACCAGAAAAATTTGCCATTTCACCCTGGCACCTGCCGTAGTCAGGTGGAAGCCCTTTTACAATTGGACCACCAAAACAACTAAGGTTGTATGTGACTTATTCAATGGAATTAGTAATAACACGAGTTACGAGAAGGAGAAATTATTTCCGGATATAAGAAAGGCTCGCAATCTGGCCTTAGAAGCCTGAACATAATCACTGACATGAAAGAAACAAATTCTTTACTTGTCTACAGAATGAACCATGAAAAACAAAGATCGAATGCCAAAAAAACAATTGAAGAGAAAATTAAATGTATACCAGTAAGAATAATGCAACAAACAATAAAAGACAATTTTAAATAAACAAATTAATCTGTTTACTGCTTAATGCACTTAGATATCGAAGAAAATAAAAGCTGCTGTTTCATCTCGTGTATTTTCGTCATGTTCCGAAGATCAGTGTACAGTAAGAATTTGGGTAACAGGGAGATATACTTTTTGAGTAAATACATCCACAAACTAAGGAAGAATGGTGTTTATTGGTTTTCTTATATATCAAGCTTTCAAATTTCTAATCACCTTACGCCACATATGAGCTTCTTTGTTCGAAGAATGTTCGAACATTTATTTTTGTATTACACTTTTCTACAAGTACCATAAATTAGCAAAGCTATAAATCATGGGTTTTTGTTATTAGGAAGATACATTTGCGGAACCCATAACATAAAATTATATTCAAGTGTACAGGATGTTCAGTGTTCGCTGCACACCTACTGAAAGTTGAAAAAATTCCGCGATTTAGCCCAATAGAAATATTTATGAAAACACTTCCCGGGAGAATTTCTTAAGCCAATCCATAACATGAACATTAAACAAAATAGTATTCCCGAGATGTTAGTAAATGTTCAACAAAATGCAAGAAATAAAACATTAACCTTGTATCGTGCGCAACAGAAACGGAACAGCCTGTATATCTGGATATAATTTTATGTTGTGCAACATTTGCTTCTGAATATTCTTTATTTGAAAACCTTTTCTCTAAATTGCTCAACAATGGAATTATCGTCTGTCCACGCACTAGGTGGACAGGTTGTATATTTGAAATACACTATTGACCATACATCTCGGTGTAATGTTGCAATAGTAACTAGTGTATTAGAGAAAAAATTGTTGGTCACAGGCAGTGTTTTTTCTGGTTGCAAAGAATACAAGTTTTGTCCCAAAATCGATGTTTAACGAATATCTGTTTCACGTCATAACTTCACGTCCTTGCTTCTGGTAGCAAAATGGTGTAAAGCTAATAAAGTAACAGATAAGAGATAGTAACAAAATATCCAAAGAAAAAACATTTAGAATGCAAATATCTCTTATTGGGATCACGTTAATAGTCAAATGGTTCTTTTACCCGTCAAACATGGTGGCGGATCTATAGATTAAGCTCGTATTGTTAGAAGAAAGGTTTTAGTTAACCAATTAACAATTTTTTAGACCAAAACGACCAGAAAAGCAAAAGTTTACCGAGAAATGGAAACTAAAGAGCTTACCATAGACAAAAGAAACGGGGTGTTTACCTGCTGGCAGTTCGAAAAGAAAATTGCCACGAAACCCTTGAAAATATCTTTTTGCCTTCGGTTCCGATATTGAAACGTCTAATGAAAATAATGATAAGAATTAATTGATAAGAAACAGGAACCGGGAAATCACCCATGGAGGAGTGTTTCGGATTTATGACCAAATCATTTATCATACATGGTCTTTTCCAAGCTATTCCCAATATAATGGTATCGGGAAAAGCTTTTGGAAATGCTTGCAAAAATAAAAGCACTTATTAGCTTTATAGGTGACGCAGCGTCCTATAGATATAGATTGTCCCAGTATGTATTTGTAAATGAAAATTTACAGAATTTGACTTTTCGATTTTATTATTTAATACTTTGCTAACGAAGTTTTGATATTAACTCCGTCATGCGTGTCGGGTCGTCTTATATCAATGTATCAAATAGTTTCATATTGGTTTTTGGTAAGAGACAACAACGATTGTTTTTTGCACACCTTGTATTGTCAATCAGAGCATAACCATACTTCAGTTTTGCGGAAATTCTAAGAAGAATAGGAATTTAAATTAATAATTGAACAGTTATTGGAAGCCACTATGCATGCAAAATTATATATACGTATTATGTATGTACACATCGGTTCTGTTTTTCTAGCAAGTTGGTGATAAGCAGAAAAAGAAACAAACTACTAAAATTTAAATTAGGCAATATATTTTACACCAAAATGCATTTTTATTGTAAAATTTCTTTTGAAATAATGTTACTGAAAAAAACTATTTACCTTCCTTATTTCTCCCTATATCCAACAAAAACGTCAACAAAATATCAAAACAAGCCGGCACAAAACACTAACTAAAACCGAATAAAAAGCAGGAGAACACTATAAACTGCGAATTAATGCTGTTATATCATGAGCAATGATGCGAATTAAATGACGAATCCCGCACTATAACTAATCGTCGACTAAAGTTGATAGGTAGATATCTAACACTGAACTGCAAGTTGTAAGATTTGCCAGGTACTAAGTAGAGGGGAATCCATTATCGCTCACAGTACAAGAAGTCGGTAGTTCCAACTCCAAAGCGGAGTAAACAATACGCTCACATTTATTTGAAACCGTGCAGTGCCGCCTTTATCTTTTTTATTTTAAATGAAATGCTCACTCCGCGAGAGTAATACATCACCACCGTTAGAAAGTTTATGTAAGAACTCTTATCAAAGGAAATCGATCTGGTGAAACGTAAATATTAAGAATGTTTATATCACGTCATGCACTTATCTAATTTATTTTGAAGTAACGTCGTTTCGCGTCTGATTAAATGCTTTCAAGATATTCTTAATTGCATTGGTGAAATAACAATGAATTACGGAAGTCGAAGAACAAATTAATAATTACATAGAAAGCAGACATAATTTTTACAAAGGGATCTTATCTGGTATTTACGTATATCAGCAGCATGGTGATTAACAATACTGTTGTGTAATAAAACGAAGGAAAAATAACACATTTTAAACAGCTTAAATTGTTATCTCCATTTCCCAGCAATATCCACCTACGTTCTACATTTAGTCCAGCATAAAACGTGTGCCTCGAAAGATTATTTTATCCCGTGTTTCTGCAGATATTTATTTAGAAGTATTTTCGTAAAGGTGGATGAACATGGGTAGCTTTAATATTCGTCTTCACCATATGATATAAATATCGTATATCTATGATTATCTCAAAAGCTTTTGCAGTTGGCATTACTTTTTGTTAAGTATCATTTGGTATCTATTTGTTAATTTTGTAGTCTGCTTTATATCGTAGAGAATTCATTTGTTTGTGTGGTAGATTTTGCTCATTGCAAATTTACAAATTTTCGTTTCAAAATTACTGCGATCAATTCATTTTTGATCAATTTTAAACTTTGCCACAGTATTATTAGTATTAGTGTCATTGGGATATGGCGCAAATGCCTTTAGTCACTGTGACCTTGATAAATCTATTATGTTAGAATGTTGCTAAACATTAATACTCCAGGATCTTCTTCCTTAAGTTCAGTAGATGTCAGAAATGGTTTATTGAAATGTTGTTGTCGAGTGCCACTGATGGCAGCACATTTGCATAGAATGTGTTCTGTCGTCTCCAGATCTTCTTGGCATAAAGATAGATTTGATCTTCAGGTATTCCTAGATCGAATAGGTAATATTTTAGGGTCGCGTGATCTATCCCGAAATCCCGCCAGTAACCTAAGGTCACCACTGCTGAACGATATGAATGCTTTGCCTGTTTTTGTCCTGGAACATTTACCCAGTACGACGTCTTCTAATTGTCCTCCCCTGTTTTAATTGCTTATTTGATGCGGCTCTTTTGTAGCCCATTAAAGGGGTTAGGACCGATGAATGGCATATTCGCTGCTTCTCTGACCACCTTGTCTGCCTTTTCATTATCTTCGATGCCTTGATGGCTTGGGACCCACCGCAAAGTAACGTGGTTTTTGTGTCCCAATTGTGTAGGTCTTGACAGCCTTTAGAACTGCCTGACTGCCACTGAATATAGTTATGGTTGCGCCTTGTATCCCTATGTCGAGATTCTTTATGACGCACCTTGCTACAGTATCTAGGTCTATATATGTACGTACTTATAGAACCGCTATATTTAAAGTGTTTGGTCACAGCAGAAAGGTTTGTGAGTCGGTCCACTAATAAGAGAATGCTTTCCTCAAATATCAAAGACACCGTGCGTTTAATTCCTACCTAGGTCTGTGGTAAATTCTCTAGTAAGTTTGGTATAGCCGCGTTTTATCCTTACGGCGTGGAGTGATAGTAACAAAGCTATGGAACACTATATAACACACCATACTAAGGGCTTCTGGAGTGATGGTAAACTTTATAGCTTATATAGCCCGTTGAGCTTATATAGAAATATTTTCTTGAACCAAGCAGTTCTGACTTCAGTCAAGTAAACGGCACGTTCGTATATATGCAAGAATGTCCAAACTCCATTGAAATATGTGACATTCTTGGAAATTCAAATAAATAAACTTTTAATGCAAGCAAATAACGTTTTGGGACAAATATTAGGTTCTCTTGCGCCAAGAAACTTTATATTTCGTTTAACCCTTTCTCATTCTTGTAATTTCGTCTAAAATATTTCAAACAAGAAATTATATTCTTGTATGAAATACGAAGGTATACTAGCTTCAAGAATCCATAATCCCATTACAAGAAATCCTATATTCGGTATTAGTATTCTAAATAATTAAATCAATAAAATTACTTATTTGCGTAAAATGTATTTGAATAGAATAGGTAAGTATGTTTGTGGTTAATAAATTTATGCACTTCGATTTTATACACAAGTCAACTAAATGAGAGCTCGTGAAATTCCTAAATCGACTAAAATGAAGGTGTTGGCAACATTTTCGTCAATTTTTTGGTTTCACAAGTTTCATTACATTAACCATATATAACGCATAAAATCAAAAGTGCTATAGTAGAATTTTTGTAAACACAGACTATGCTAGCGCTATTTGTAGGTGCTACATTTCTTCAGCGTTCTTTACAACGCGGTTCTTGAAGAATATACGGATACAAAGGTTCAATTTTACACTAGAGATAGCAAAAATAAAAATACAGTTATATACAGTGTGTCCACGGATTTGGTGCAAACTTATACAACAGTGAACGTTGATACATTTTTTAAACCATTTTATGTTTTAGTTTTTTTTATACATATTTTTAGATATAAAATATTTAATAATATTCTGGTTAACTAAAATAAATGCTTTATTATAAATATAAGACTTTGTGTATGAAATCTTTTCTAATGTATATAAATTCGAATGTGAAAAACAACAAATAATTTATGCAACGTAACCTCCGCCTACTTCCACCCACTCTTCGACCCTATACCTCTCTTCTCTGTAAACGTTCCTAAATGTTCTTACATCAATCTCACTAATTACTGTTCGTATTTATAGGATAGGATAGGAACAAAACGACTGTTCCATCTTTCATGTGGTCATCAAGCCAGTTTCTAATTAAATTAGTTGAATGTGCAGGGCATCCATTCTGCTGAAAGTAGACTGCATCTCTGTTAATATCCTCTAACGATGGTAAAACAAAATTTTGCAACATATCCAAATAACTATGTTGATTTAAATTATTTATTTGATTATATTAATACGAAAATTTGGATTCCCTTCTCCCCAATATCTGCAATTTTGGGATGACACATAACCATTAGTGGTAGAAGTAGGAAGGCAGAAGATCTTCTAATACAGGTCCCATAGCTAGAACAGTTAATGCATCATCTACATTGTATTGTTTCCTTGTTTTCTTCTTTCTAACAACAGAGCCAGTTTCATCAAATTTCTTTTTCAAAGAATTAATAGCGATATTAATGCCGGGGAATTTAACGTTAAATTTGTTGATCGCTGTTCGGTATGAAATATCACCAATTCCATAACATTTAATCAAATAAATTCGTTGTTGCAATGTTGATCTTCGTGATTGCAAATGTCGTGTCACTTAAATTTGAAACAGATAAATAAGTAGATGTGAACAGAATTTCAAAGCAATCGATTATCAACAATAATTTGAACTTAGTTAAATTTTTGAAAGTAAGCAAACACGTTTTCAACATTTATATGCATACAGTAGGTAATCAGTGCATTTTAATATGTTTTCTAATGGTTTTAAGGCAAGCAAAAACTTTCGTAAAGAATAACTTTTTTTCATAAAATGCAGAATAAAAAAGTTTATCTCCTTGTTCACCAAATCCGTGGACACAGTGTATAAATATTTATTAATACAAAGACACAACAAAATATTACATTATTAATTTTTAGGTTCCTCGATTCTAATATATTTTGGTAAAGTAATATATGTCCTATTATTCAAAATATTCTCTATTGTAGGGTACTTTGAGTGAACATCTGATTCAGATATTAAAATTTGTTCATCCAACAATTCAACTAAATAAGCATTAGAATGTAAACAATGGTTTAATGTCAAATACATGTTGCAGTAAAATATCATGTTGCCTGGAAAATCTTTGTTAACGAAAATATACTCAATTTTTGCAAATTTTTGAATATTTTGCTCCATGCCATAATTTAAAACGCTGTACCTGTTGTACATTATACCATTCTGATAATACCAATCTACACTATAGTAATGTCTATGCAAGTTGTTGCAATCGCTATTTAATTTGGAAATGTCAACCTCCACTGGAGCACTTATAGATACGGTGTCCGTGAAACCAATTTTAGCTATGTATCTATAGTTTTCAGTTACATCCTATTCACTGTTGTGATAGGAATATTAATTCTACATCGTGTACTATTTGCAACAGATTTCAATTCGCGGATGCTTTGCTTCAAATCGAATGCAAGATAGGGGCAATAAGGGACCTGTAAGCCTAATAATCCGCGGATAGGGATTCATTATTAACTGGTATTAAACCACCTATAACGAAGCGCAAGTTTCTTACGAAGTTACACATTTCGGCTGCAGAACAAACAATTGTGCCATTATTTATGTGGTCCTGTCTTACCGATGGCAACATATTTTTTTCGTTAAATTCATAGGCGTTATACTTTATTAAAGTAAAATAGTGATTATCTATAAAGTTCTTTAAAATGTTTGCCATATCATATCGATGTACACCCTCTAACAAATCATGCATTATGTCAGAATTTAAATTATCATAAACGTGGAAATAATGTAGACGTTCCAAATACGGCGTTCTTTTATTCCATGTAACTTTTGCTTAACATGTATTTCGTTCTGATTCCTTTTTCTTTGTAAATTTTCATCCTCTTTATCTTGCGTATTCAGATCAAGTTTGTTTCCAATGCAAAATCTACAATAGTTTGCAAACGAAAAATTTTCGAATAATCCCAAAATTAGAATAATGCAAAAATATATTTTTTGTAACCCATTCGTCAATACCACACTTCTCTAACAACTGTAAATCTCGAAGTAATATTTTAAACGTTTCGTCATTACCGGAGGTACCTCTATCGACCTCTATGAAAATTTTTTTAGGTATACGTAAAAAAATATTTTACCAACATTAGTTGCTGCATTTATTGTAACGCATGAAGTGAAAAATAATGTTTGTATCTGTGTGAAGGATATTTACTAACAAGGGATGCAAATGTATGTACTACTTGTAAATTGATGCAACTAAGCAGTGTATAAATCACCAAAAGGTCATTCTTAAGTTACTTAATTAGTATTAAAGACAATGACATATGTTTGCGTACCTCGAAATCTCTCTGAATTTGAATTAGGTCTAACGCACGTGTCTTTGGCAATAGTAGTGAGTAATACCTTGTTGTGAAAATCTAAGAACTACGTACATAAATTACTAACCGTGTATAGAACTATCACCCCTCATTTATCTCTGCGTCTTGTATACTAAACATGTTCGCAAACCATTTAAATCATTGCTAATTCAATTCTATTTCATGCGTACCCAGCAAACGATGCATGGATATACATATGCAGATATCTTGCCTTCGACTCTATTAAGTAGAAGACGAGTTGAATTCATTGAGCGGAAATTGAACGCTACAACTAACGTGTAAGTTTACCGTTAGTAAATTATGAAATATCCCGGCGTACTAAGATTACATAGCCAGTACTCACTTTTTAACGGCGGATTACGTGATCTTTATAGGTGTATAGTAAGGCGGAGCGAAATAGAAGGCTATGAAGCGATTGAAAAGCGTTAAAAATGATATAATATCTGCCGAGTGTACACAAGAAGAATTCGTACCGTTTTAAGTGCTGTTATTTAGCACATAATTAAACACAAAAGTTGTATAAATAAGTAATTAAGATATAAACATATTGGCTTCCGTCCGTGAGATGTGAAAATGCGTGATTTCCTTGGCATTTCCGATGTAATAAATTTTTAAAAAAATATCAACCCCGGTGATTGTTAATATCTCCTGTTTGCCGAACAGGCATGCTAACCACTAAACCAGGGAGTTTTATGCCGAGAACGAACGACTTTTTAAGCAATTAAAATATTTCGTCGATTATTACTGATAACTACAATTGCAATTTCTGCCCACCGCCAAGAAACGAAATGGAAAAATATGCTGCTCCGAGCGTACGCTTGTGGTGAAAAATACGGACGGAACTGTTGGTAAGGATTGCGATCTGCTGCGTCTAGAATAATGCAAAGTGTTTCTCAAGCCTCTACGTAAATAAATGAAACGGAGAATAATGAATGATGTACACTACGCTTGTAGTCTTCCTTCAAAATCCTTTTTATATTTTTGTAGGAGGTTCATTGTAAAAAATTTTACTAGCAAAAAACCAAGCATGTATTGCTGAAAATACCACAAAATAAAAAAAAACAGAAAATACGTGCTGTATTCATGAAATAATGGAATAAAAAATAACAACAGAAATTAATAAACAATGTGAAAAAATAGCGGCAACCTCCTTGCAAAACGTCCACTAAAATATGCATTTAAATTAAAAAAACAATGCTAGTCCTAATCTTTCAAAAATGCTTTCTAGGGTGAAATGCGAGAAAAAAAGTCAAATCAGAATATTTGTTGAAATATAATATTTATAAAATGAATAACACCCATCAACAGGTAACAATAAAATGACATGTACATAACTGCGTGCGAGATGCTGCTATAGTCAATCACCTTTGGTAAGCAGTAGGATTCATGAATAAGTTTTTTCTTTAATTGTAACAAATTGCTTCCATTTATAATAATTATGTACTAGTCTGATTTCTAATAAAACTTTTAACATCTTTAGTTAATCAAACATACCACGTCACTAACAATTAATTGTTGGTGTGTAAGTATTGCCGCAGTGCGCCTGTTGAAATATGATGATATGATAGTAATGTCTACGCTTTGTACTCTGAGAGTCCTGCTTTTAGCCAATACCAAGGGTAGTAAAAACGCTACACTAGTAGGTGGCCTGAAATCGCATCCCTGCTAACCAGTGGCGACTGCTGGTGGCATAAACAGGAAAGTCGATTGTATTGCTTCGATTTCTTCGTCTGTTTCCGTCGAGTAGTACAATGTACACGACACGCAACGGAAGTACGCGAGAAAATTAAAGCGTTGTAATGCAGCTCCGCACCAGCTATCGCTGCTAGTAACAATTGGTTGGATCAAAGCGAAAGCTTTATCGAAGTTAGTGTTAGGCACTATCGGTATCTTTTGCTATCGATAGTCGGACCATATATCGATAGTACTGTGGACACTGTTTACCGATATCGATAGCCATATCGCGAATGTACTCTAAAAAACACGTCAGAGGTTTTATTGTTATAGCAATTGCTTCGACTTATTCGATAGTTGCACTAACCATAATTATTTAATTATTCGTAACGTCTAACTGAATGGTGTTTATTACCCATGTTAGTTTGCTTCATATGTGCATTACAGGTTACCTGTACGCATATGTATATGGGCGCTGTCTGGCTGACTTGTCATCCCGCCGTCGTTTGCAGCTAATTCAGAACGCTTGTTTGAGATTTGTCTACTATATAATATAATATCAACGTATATCTACAGTATTGTGTTGGTCTGGCTGGTTAGACATGGATTCGCGAAGAAAATTGGATGAGGCAGTGTTGTTCCACAAGATCATTTTGGAAAAGACACCAGAGTATTTATATAATAAGATTTCGTACAGAACCGATGTTCACAATATTAATGTACGATATAAACACCGCATTTGTGCAAAGAAGTTTAAATTCGAGCTTTATAGAAAATGTTTGTCGTATAACATATCCAACGTCTATAACTCGATACCGTTAGAACCCTGGCAACCGTCTCTAGGTTTTAAGAGGAAAATTAAAATAGATCTCTGCGGCAGCACACAGTCTACATTTTTTGTGGCTAACTGTCAGATACCCTTTCTAAATTCTTTATTTGTGGTAGTTTTAGTTTATTTTGGTGAAAACTGAAAACCAGTTAATAGATCGTGCTGAAGACATTCTCTTCCATCCATATTTTCTTGTTATTTCATTACTTCTTTTGATTTTTTTTGTTTTGAGTCAATAAACTCATGCTTACACTTACTTATACTTATATGTATGTTGTACCTGCAACCTGCATATAAATGCATGTTACGTGGGATCTCCGACTAGAGAGTATCATATATGGAATGTCTTATACTACTTGCTTGGAATAAAATACCTGTTAACCGTTTCTGTGCATTTATGCACGTTATGTCACAGTTTTTGTCAATCTTTAATATCAAATTTTTACTGACGAATATACTTTGACCAAAAAGGGAATTTTTTTAGTTTATTTTTATGTTATGCAACACAGTAGTTAAAATTACATCTCATGAAAAAATAAAAACAAGTAGGGCATGTTACAAGTAAATAAACAAAATCTATATACGTTTAAGAAACTCTACGTAGTTTGCTTGGGTCTAATTTGATAATCAGTACATCACATAATTCTTAGGTTTACATTTTACATAGTCACTATCGATAGCACTTTCGATAGCTGGACTATTGATACGTAGGTACTACAGAAAATTTTGACTATCGATAGTCTAAATTTTCTGTAGTGTTTGATAGTCACTATCGATAGTGATAGATTCTTTTCAAATCGTGGGGGATTTAATAAATGGTCTTAAAATAACCTCTAGATGTGTTATACGATACGACTTTACAGGATTTGCAAGAGAAGAATAACTGATGGAAGACAGATGGTCATTTTTTCTACTTTTTATTTTATTATCTTTTTTCTTTTTTTTCAATTAATAAAGATGTTGAATAAGAGAAGGCTCTCGGTTTATTTTCGAGGATGAAATAAATGCAAAAAGGTTATTTATATTTGTTGCAAAAATTTGTTCTACCATGAAGGTGTTACAATCTTGCGGAATTGTATAATAATCTAACAAACCTTTCCGTATATGTAATATGTATAAAGAAATTGTTTCCCTTGTTCGAACAGGCGTTGTCGGCCTTTTATTTTTAATTACGAGGAGATGTACGCAACAGTAGAAATACATGTATTCAAATCGCCGCTCGCTGACGGATTTCGTAAGCTTCTAGTAAGTGTCTATCCTGCATTATTCGACGATTGCAAAATTAAATGAAGCAAACCGAAATCCCTCACTTACTGATTCTAACGCTAATGACTTAGTCTTTTAGCGGAAACATTAGCTCTAGAATGTAACTTTGTTGCTGTTAAGACATCTCATTTTATCATAATAAACTTAATATTGACTTCCTCTTTTCGCTACAATCTTTCGATTAATTGCAACGTGTCGGCTTCCTTTGCAAATGTGATTATTTACAAGGTAATTGTGATTGAATATCCCTCTTCGATTAGGCTAACATGTATTATATTGCAATATAAGTGTTGCAAAATTATAATTTAGCAATTTTATTTTTAGTTCTTTCTTCTAAATGGGAATTTCACTCAAAGAATGTTTCTCGGATTTCATTTTCACTGAGTTACTGCTTACCAGTGGAAATTTATAGAAGAATGAAATCTACGTTTAGTGATTATACTAATTGTCATGGTAGCGGTTAATAAATTTCAACCAGGAACAGAATCCATTAAAAATTTGTCCCATACAAAACATGTTCATGCTGCAGGATCAGATGTAACTGAGTCATAAAATGCTTTACCAGCTAGTGGCTAGTGCAAAAGGTTCTCATCAGTTTATCGATGTTTACTGATGAGCAGAATTTGAGCTTGTCCCTGTCACTACACAACGACTACCAACAAAATTTTCTTTATACTATACTCCTGAGGAGATGTGTCAAATACATTTCGACAAAAGTGTTCTCTGATAGCCAAATCGTACCACAAGCTTCTTCAGACTCGTAACGAACTGGAGAAACAGTAATAATATTATGGAAAGACAACAAAATTATTTTCATCTGAACACTAGAACACACAGATATTGATACCAACGAAATGGCTGATGCCCTCAGGACTTTAGTATATGCCGGTTACCTCAGAACCTTCATTTGACACGTCTTTTAATCCTGCTAAAATGTATGTTACCCACTGGGTTGAACAAGAAATTATCCAAACATAGTGTGATTCCATAGGTTTACCTCATGTTATGTTATCTAGCTGAAATAGTGATAGTAAGTATCTGTCAAGGCTCTAACTTCAATGCTCACCGCCGTATCCGATTAAAGGAATACTTTCGCAGAATGAAGCTCACTCTTGGGAAGAAGTACCGTCTCTGTTTGTAAGAGGATGCAACGGCTAAGCAAAATCGGATTTTCTCTTAGAAAGATCGCGCTAAATGAAATTTTGGATTTCGTCAGAAGGATAGATCTACTTGGCGAACTTTAGGATTACATTACCTACAGTAGGCCTTACTGGTCGATGTAGATGGGTGGACTAATTCACTAGCCCGGAATTACTCGTATAATTGTTAGCTATTGCCATCGACCTGATATAGAGAAAATTAATTTTTGATTACCGTTTTAAGTTGCGCCTAGTTTTTTTAAATGGTTGGTGTCGAAATTAATGATGAACCCTGCTTATGTGCCGACATCAAGAATAAACATCGCGATAATCTTGAAAAGGATGTTATGTTTCTGGATGGAAATACTCATCCCGACATAGTTCATATGAATCAAACCCTTAATAAAATCAAGAAATATAGTTCTGTGTTTGCATACAACTCCAATTATTTCTTGCTATAAGTACCACCTTTTCTATATCTTACGATGGTTGATTTTTGCAGAGATTGTAATGTAAAGCAGTTCTAATAACTAAAGAATCAGGTCTGACAGGGCAAGAACCATGTTACTGTGGGGTGGGTAACCCACCAAGAGATTGAAGGAAATGAAAAGGTAGGTTAGCTGGCAAAAGAAGCAGCGAACATGACTTTTTGTTGGTCCTAATCGCTTTTGTGGTTTCCAAAAAAGTCACATGAAGCAAGCAATTAAGACATGGGAGGACAATCAAACGGCTTCGTACTGGGAAAATGTCCTAGAACAAAAACAGGCGGAAGTACTCATATCAGGTTTGCTCAATTTAGTAAAAATGGTGCCATCTTTCAGGTTACGTAGTTTCAAAGTATTACTTATTTAAATTAGGAAAAGCTGAAAGTCGAACCTGTTGTCTATACCAAGAAGGTTCGGAGATGAACGCGTTCTATACCATCAGTTACATACCACACCAACATTTCACTAGGCCATACTCTAACACACAAGGGCATTTTGTTACAGTGGATCTATTAAGGTCGCAGCAATTAAGGGCATAATAATGATAAGGTATCAATATTACTTATTGTTTCTAAAGACTCTCGAAAACAAAGGAAAAAGTGTGGGTTGCCAATTTCAAGATACTGAAGATGACTTTATCGCGCAAGCATTTCATTATTCATTATTTCATCATTCATTCGTGCTGTATGTGTATAGTTACATACCGGAGAGAGAATACAAACATTATCGAATGGTACGTTGACATATTACCCGTATATTTGCGAGAAGCATATCAAGAAAGAGGGGGCACTTAGGTTTGAACTGTTAACAACCCCAACCGCAAAATTTTGTTTTTTTTTGATTTCAAATCCTGCGTTTATATGTGTATTTAACCATTCATTTTCCTGTTGAAATATGATTTTTTCTAGTTTTGTATTTTAGTTTAATTAATAAATAAATAAGACAAATAAGTATTAATACCGCTACTAATTGTAAGTATATTATCCACCGTATTGTCAGTTTTGGTGCTGCCTTTTGGATAACCGGGGTTATTGCCAGAAGTATTTTTAATTATTGCATTGAAAGTGACCACAATTTTGTATTTTACGTTAACTTAATTAATTCTAAACTATGTAAAAAATTACGACAAATATTGCCCGCAGAGCGCAATACCAAAGTACATTGAAGAGAAATAAGAAAAAAGTATTGACTATTAATAAAGCATTTTTACAGATCAACGCCGATTATAGAAAAAAACAATTTAATTGCAAAACTTATTTAAAAACTAGGACTATAGCCGAGGATGGAAGGATAAAGAAATGTCGAAATTTCTGTGTAGAGTGAATATTTTACTCTTTAATTTGAGGTCAGTAAAATATGTTAACTATTACTAATATATGCAAAAACTAATAATTTCGCAATAAAGTAATTATTAGTACAAAATTAATTTACTAAAATAAAAAACGTCCAGCCATGGCCGTTATTAAATGAATATAAAAAGAAGAAAGTATTTCATTAACCGCATATATTAGATACGGTAAAGTTCACAAAGGCGTAGATATTAGAATAGACATGCATGTTACTCGTATACACATGGCTTTGGAGATTGAAAATTGAGGCCTTAATCGCACGCGGCAGTGTTTAATAACTAATTGGTTACAATTATAATTTTAAAGAAATATGGTCGCTTTTTCAAATATAAACGACAACGCTAGTAAGTCAGCTTTGTGAACCTATTATCGCGTATTAGTTTTTTCCTTCACTTCCAAATCGGCGATTTTCCGTGTGACTAAAGCTGTTAAATGAGAAATATTAAAACATCTTGCATAAGTAAGAAATATGAATGTTTAGAACAAATTGCGCTCGCTAATTTTACTGCGCCACAGAAAAGTGTTTCTCAAGGTTTTTTAAACGAAGACCGCTAAGTTCTGCTACAATTTGCCTGTTTGTTACTCCTGCATTCAGGTGGAACGACAAAACGAAGAAGTGGTCATTGCCCAGGCAGTAGGCTTCGCTTCCTTCACGCATTCTGGAGATTATTATTGTACGTGATTTATGATTTAAGTATAAAAAGGTTAAAACGTTAAATACGGGTAATTTTGATTAGAATGATTTATTCATACATTTATTTTTTACTATTTCACGTGTATTATTCACATGTGCAATTGTAATAAAAAAATAAAGTATCATGTAGAATAATAGAACAGATTCATTTCCATTTCAATTTAATTTTCAATTTTAAATTCATTGCTGTTATTTTAAATAAATTTACAATCTTATTTTTTTTTTTTTCTTTTAAATAAGTCCTGAACCGACTACGTTTTCTTGTGTTTTCTTTTGCGATCCTCAGCAGCTGTAATCGTTGTAGGGCTGCTCCAACATCTATCCGTTGTGGGACTAATGTCTGAATTTGAACGCCAGGAAACCAAACTAATTTCCAACCTGCAGATATTTTACTTTGGAGACATTGTAATGTCCTTCCTAATTAACCTGTCAAATCTTATCAATACTTAATTGTTATTTTTTTACTGCTTAAATGTTATTTACTGTAAATATACTTTTACTTTGAAAGAGGTCAAGTTTTCTTTTGTCTTTGATCAAGGATAGCAAGTTTTGAGGACTGCTCTTTTTTCTCTACAAATACTTAGCGCCCTCTTTCTTTTGATGATGATCTTCCATCTCTATATCGAGACTCACTGGCTTTTTGAACACAAAAATACTCGAGAATTGTTCTCGCTATGCTTGGAACTCATTTTTTTTACATTGGACTAATAATATTTTACACTGAGATGGAATGGAGTTTCTCTATTGCAGTTGAAACGTATAGTACCTAACTGGAGAAAATGGAGGGATTTTTCACTGACACGGAGAGATTTTTCGTCGAACCGGAACATATGTATATAACATTGAAAGTTATTATTGCTATTCAAGGGTTTGTATAGAATAATTTTGAATTTGTGGAAAGTAAAATCCCAGAGAGCAGGAGCTTTTTGTATGATGGTTATGGTTATCCGTAATGAGAGGCTGAGATCGATCTCACAGGATGTACATCTACAATAGCGTCATTATATATTTTTTCTGTATTGGAGGCCTTCAACTAACCCCTTGGCTTGTCACAGGTCAAACCGTTGCGCTCAAAGCCTAGCCGTTCTTTACCCATATAGTTTTTTTAATTGACCTAAGCGCAGGATACTTGCATGTTAGATGTTTTATAGCTCAGGAGTACGCTGAATAGGTTCTTCTTTAGTTGGCTATTTTGCGAACTCCATGCGAAGGTGCGTTCTAGATAGTTTCAGGTATCTTATTGCTATCCAGTTGTTTAGATAGTTTCATCCTATCTGTCCAATAAGTTTTTATCAGTGATACTTCTAATCCCTTTATAGAGCTTAAATCGACGCAGTTGAATGGAAAGTTCTGGGCTTTGAACCGTCGCGTTCGAATCCTTCCTAGCCACTCTTCGTTGCTAATATTTTCACGGTGGCTCCTCTGCTGTATTATATCGATTTTGTTTGTTTCAGAGACTAAGGATAGAGTTTTGTCCAGTCTGGTACCAGGTTTTACATTATTCGTCGTTGAAACTACTTCCTTTGAGTCAACAAACAGGTTAATGTCAGTTATATACTTAAATAGGGCCCAACGCTGAGGTTTTCGAAAGACTTTCCTGATCCAATCCCTTTGTTGGCTTTTGATTTGTCTACGAGGAGACATAAACTCATGGCTGGTAGTTTGTCGACAAGTTAAGGATTTCTAGTACTTTGTCGAAGGCAGAAGAATGTGCAATGTTATCCGTCACGATCTGCAGAATCGGGAATCTATTGCCAGGATTTTTTCCAGAGTTTATGGAGCATTCGACCGAGCTTTACGACTTCATCCATCTCTATACCATTGAGTAGCAGCCGCGTTATGGTAGCCAGCGCCACTTCTTCGACAAGCAAGTCAAGGGGCGACAGCTTGCTGTAAACTCTAATTTTTTAAACTTCAGTTAGGTACTTAACGAAAAATAGATAACAATGTGGCAAGTATACCTAGCGCAAATTAGTGGAAGGTATAAAAAGAAATCATAATGCTATCTCCAAGTTAACAGCAAGTTTTGGGGATATAGTGGGGAAAAGTGGGAAGAGTTTAGGGACGAGTAATAGATAATCGTAATTATAAAATATAAATGCCCGCTAAAAGTAATCGTTTTGTAAGAAATGCAGTTAATGATAATCTCCTGGAATATACGTGCCAGTGTTAGTTCTAAATAACAAATTGCTATTTCTAGTTAGCGTTACGTATATGTAAGTATTTTTTTTTTGTTTGGCAAAATTCCCAGCGTATTTTTTATTTTCGTCAAAACTTACAACTAAAAATTACAAAAGTCTGGTAATATTCTACAAATATATTGAATTCTCTCGAAAGCTAGGTAAGATACCCCAATTTATGTATAAAAGCGTTAAGAAGTTAATTAAATGTAGCACAATTTTACTGTACGCACTAACAACTATTAATATTTCTCTATCGAGAATAGCTCTTGTAAAAAACTATGTAAAATAGTACTGAATTTAGGTTTAGAGCGTCATCTTTTGGCTACATGTGCAAACATTACAAAAGATACTTTTTCCCATTACACTAAATACATACAACTTACAACAGAGGACAGTAGTAAAATTAAAAAATAATAGAATACAGTATACTATAGATAAAGATATATATTTTACAATATATATCTTTATCTACATTAACAGTTTATATAATTTGGCTAGAAAAGGTAAAGAGCTTAAAATACATGCACTTTATAACATAAAATGTCGTTTGAAGTTTACCTTTCTGTTCTTTAAGTATTCAGCTACAACAAGATGTTGCTACCAGATGCCACTACTTCATTAAGAAAATTGAAATGCAAATGTAATAAAATGCTTATTAGTAGCCAACAAATAAACTTTTTGATTTAGCGAACGGCATTACTTATACGGCAAACTGTCATCAATACAAAAATTTTGGCCCGACTGCGGCGAAGACCAAAAGTAGGGACTTTTTTTTTACAAGAAACACTCCCATTAACAAAATAAATATATTTAAAAGTACGTATAAGAAACAACTATACATACTTATGTATTATAAAACTTAAAAATAATGATCATAGGATCCAAGTTAGTCAAATATACCTTCTTTTCTGCAAACTTTATTAAAACGTCCACAGCTGAACACGATTCTAATTCTTCAAAAGTTTCTGCTTCTATGAACAGTATTGATAAGTCCGATAACCGTTCTTGTCCTATATAAGTTATAAGATAATTTTTAATCAGTTTGAGCTTAGAAGAGCTGTAGTTGTAACCGGAAGGGTCAAAAATAGGAAGCATGCTATTATTACCTTCGGAAAACTGGAGGCAAGGCTATTGAATTTTATCAGCAATAATTCTGTGAGTTCCTTAATGGAACAAATTTTCTGAATTTCAAATTTTAAACAGGTTTTTAAAGTAATTAATTGTTCACTTGATTTTATTGTATTTACTAATCAGGTTCTCGGTTTTTTTTTTTATGATATCCTTTGAAAAGGATAAGAGTTTATCCGGCTATAAAATTTCGAACATATAACTCAGATCATACAGGCTCTGAAATCTTTGTTTACTTTGAGAAATTAATATATCGAAACAGCAATAGTATGTATTGACTTTGAAGTACGATCCTGGGTGTGAAATTCTCTCATCTTTTGATAACCCATCAAAAAAAGCACTTCGTTATGTTCCGTCTTTTATTTTTGGAAACAGTTTTTATTCTCCACTCTTTTGCTATCTCTAGACTCGTTTAGTAAACCATAAAACGAAGTTTGATTTCTTATTTCTATCAGTCTATTCAAAAGATTATTTAGTAAAATACTACTTTTTGTACGTAATTATTTTTGTGATGTAAGGCTTTAGAAATAGGGTCAATGATTTCAAATAGTGAAGAAAAGAAAGGCGACAATCATTATAAAATCGAAGCTCCCTAACATGTAAGTTATGTTAATTATGCAAGTTGTTTTTATATTCGTCATGTTCGTCTTTTTTGGTTGAAATTAAATTTAGTTGGTATAAGGCTTTGATTATTAATGAATAATTTTTCCTTGTAGCGAATAAAGCGTCATTTCTTGAAGACCATCTAGTATGACGTACTTTTTTAAGGGTAACTTTATAATTTTCAGATGAATCGTTACTCAACAGGATGGACAAATCAGTTCCATATTCTATGACATTTCAAATTTCAGTTTCTTCTGCACTACGATTGGCTACTGATTTTTATTTCTGTAGGTACATTGTGACCATTTTCTATTATCAAGACATATCGAAAAACTACAGAAGGTTGGACAGTATGTTGTATCCAAAATAATCGCCAGGAATGGGGTCCTTTTTCCAAAGGAATATTTTCCCTTACTGCGGTAACAAGCAAATTAATAGTCTCATTTTGAATCGTGGGGCTTAAATAATTTATTTCACTTTTTGGTTTAGTATTATTAGTATTAATAGTATTGGGTAGAGGCACAAAAGCCTTTGGTAGTTAGGGCCACTAATGCTTATACCTGTTCCGACACCTTCCATTCTTGAGCCGTCCGTGTACCATGCCAGGGTACCTCTTTTACTTTGGGGCTGCCCGGATGCACATTCCCGGCTTTCAATGATTACCTTATAAGGCTAGTCAAAATTGTATTGCATAGAGATCTTGTCTCTTGCAATATGCATTAGGTAATTTATGTTGGTAATTTATTCTTTTTGGTTTTAGAAGAAGTTCTTTTAATATAATTAGATAAAATTTATATAAAATTTCTAGATTTAGAACCACAAATTCTTAAATTGCATGACGGTTATAACATAATTAGACGATGCAATACATCTCGCGAATAAACAATTTTACTGCTGATTTCATTTTCCAAATAAATATCGATGGTATTTCCTTGCCACCAATTATTGTAAGATACAGCCGAGTTAATATGCTGCTGTGAGTTTTCATGGTCAGATACATATTGTAAAATTGCTTCTAGCGGAAACACCATTAATCCAGGCGGAGGAGTACGATTTCCTTGGGCGATCTGCTAACAACTAAAAACGGAGCTAAAAGAAGATGCGTATTATACGAAAGAGCGCAAAACAATAAATCTTTTAAAAAACAGATAAACTAGATCAAAAATAGAGAAACAGAATAGAACGAATGTATACATTCTTATATCTTTATAGAACATATCGCTTCCGCTGTATCTTAATTTTTACTTTTACAGATATCTCGAAAATACGACTACTTTTTCTAGTGTACTGCTCCAAAGAATTCTGTGCCTGTTTGGTTTTTTTAGTGGACTTCTCTAATTTTTCTTCAAAATTATTTATTGTGTTTCTGTAGGTCTCCTTGAATTTCGGATTTGAATTCTTCAAGAGGATTGTTAATAAATTTTGAGGAATTCAACACCTTTTCAACGACTTTTTTGATTAAATTTCATTTTTCTGTGGTAGATCGTGTAGATCTTGAAACTTCCGGCATCGTTTTCTTTTTTAACACTTGGAAACTACAAATATTATTTACAACACTACCTAATCTGGCCAACTGCACATCGTGATACGAATGTTCGGCTTAAAGGCAAAAGCATTATATTTTTCTTGAAGGCGTGGAACGTGTGTCAAACAAGCACCAATGAGTTAACTTAAAGGATGTTGGACGCTGTGTGAAGAAGCATGACGCTGTGCTCTACTTATTTATAAATCCAGTAACGGATGTTTCCTGGTTTTTGAAATGGTTTACAGCGTTACAGGATACCCATAACTATTCAAATATATCGAAACATTCTAGTTCAATGCATTCAACTAGATTACACATACTTTCCCGCAGAATCTATTTTTTTATGTTTGGTCATATTTTTCATGGAAAAAACATTTTATTTTATACGATAAAATTCGGATATTCTTTTTGTGGATGGATATAATTGCAGTAATATATTGCAGGTTGGTCCACCCCTTCCCATTAACCCCTATTCTTGAAACATTACATATTAAAAAACTGACAAACATTTAAAATGCAGACAACATTGATTATCTTAAAAATTTTAAATGCTTATTATTTTTGCTTTTACAATGTTGTATGTGTTTATATGAATATGCCGTATACACGGATATTATTGAATTGATGGTGCTTTATTTTAAATTATTATTTACTTCTGGAATAAACGATAAAATATTTAATATTTATTACTTGGTTCCACAACAACTGCAGACTAATTACGTACTGATTACAGCTTACGTTCTATCTTGACGCATGGTGTTATTCGGCGTGTAATTGTTAGAATCTCGTTACGAGAAACCATAGATATACAAAGTAAGTCAAATTTCTCACCGTCTTGGAGAAGTTCTGACGCGTGAGTTTGCTGGCATAACAGTGGTACTTTAACGACGATAAAAAGGTATCCGTAGATTAAGGGCCCTGGGGAAGAGAAGGCCAGAAATTCAACACGAGAAACTAGGAAAACTTCAAAGAGGGCAAAAGTGGGAGAGTATATGTTAGAATATTGTACATTTATTAGTAATCATGAAATACAAATTCGAAAACAGTGAGCTAGATAAATAGCTCAATTTGTTGTAAGAGAGATAAATATCGTCTTATACAGTTCATTTGCGAATGGTAAAAAGAATGATTATTTTAAGTAAGCAACTTCAAATTTCTTTTCTCAATTATTTGGGATAAGGAGTACAATAATGATGTTAAATAAGGAATTATTAAATTAAATACTAGTAGTAAATAAATAACTGCTATGACCAATAAGCATTAATTGATTTGATTTCCTAAGAATTTAATTGGTTTCAGCTACACCAATAATTTTTATGTATATAATTTAGCTGGTGTTTCGTTCAAAAAATATTTCTGTATAACCACGTTTAAATTCTTATTTTGCTGGAATTTTCTCATTTTGCCCATACAGGCGTCAGAAAATACAATGAAATAGCAAAACAGATTCCTTTAATATGAAATCCTCTTACAGCTACAATTCCTTTCTCCAGAGTTAAAGTTTACGCGTTATTTCGACCGACGTCACATATTTACCGCTCCCAACAGGATTTGCTTTTCGTGCAGATTCGAACATAAAAACCCGAAAGAAATTTATTTTGATTGCGGAATGCACAAGGACGCAGAAAATAGGCGTTTCTAACATTGATATTATACACAGATTTCAAATTTTCAACTTATAAAACAAACAAAACGTGCCAGACGTAGGAAAACATATTTCACCTTTGATGTGATGTCAAAAGGGGGACGGTGTTCATATATTCGAATCTACAAATTACATAGGCGCCCACACCTTAGTCACAGTTGATGTTCGTTTCGATCCCACGCGAATTGGTGCTGATCGGGGCCGTTTGGATGGGACCGGCTATTAAAGAAGGAGACGACGCTAGGCGTCCTACAGGCGTCACAATGACGTCATGGTACACCCTCCGAACGGTACGCTAGTGTATAAGCAGAGAGCATGGCCTCTGGGCGATCAATAATACACGAATGTTTCGTGTGTGGGAGAGGATTGATGTTCGTTTGTTGTATCCGTCGGATGCAATTTTGTGAAGTACTTTAAGGGCAGCATTCACGTGTACCGTGCCTGGGAAACATACACTAAAGTTGTTCGTTTTCCAAGAGTTTCGATGATTTTTTAACAGTTTGCTTGTTGTCAGCAAAAATGTAAAAGAACGTTGCGGGATATAATCCACGGTGGCTCTGTACAAGTGTAATTTAAATAGAAAGAGTAGAAATCAAAGAAAAGGCCCTTTCTCACTAAATTTCTATTTTTTAATAGACTCAGCGACCAGTTTCGTATTATATAAAACACATCTTTAGGCCAGGGATTAAAGTAAAGGTTGACAACTTTAATATCTTTACTTTAATTCTGTCCTGGATATGTGTTTGATATAATGCGAAACCGGTCGTCCAAACTATTAAAAAATATAATTTTTGTGAGCAAGGACCTTTTTTTGATTTCTACTCTTTCTATTTATAATTTATGTAGTTACACACATTATTGATAATTACGTATCTCTTTGTATGGCTAAGCTATATGTGCATACAATAAGAAAATAACGACGTCCGGCATGACCCGTCACGTTTGCCAATCCGGTGCGGCCGTAGCCCCGGTAGTTTGGCCGGTTATCTGCCCGACAAGTCTGTTCGGCTCGATAAGTCCGTTTTGTCCGACAAAAAAATAGTCAAATCCTACTTCAAAGGAAGTAAATTTTATTTAAGTTGTATTATTAAATTAAAGTTAATAATAATTTCAATTACCCATTTAACCCGAACAGGTAATATGAATATACGAAGAAGGTTTTCCTCTTTATGACAACGCTGCTTCAGTTTTACGAATGACATTTTTTTCTGCGAAATTGTCGATAATGTATTTATGATGCTTTCAAAAACAGTGATTTTATTGTAAAATTTTATTGTAACATTATAATATTACATTGGTTTGTCAGGTGGTCAAATGACGCTGATGTCTGCTGATCCTGCTCAGTGAAGAGTATGAACAAAAAGTCATTTCCTTACTGCAAGAGGGGACTATCAAAAACTCTTAAATGTGATTCTAGTTGCAGAATTTAGGATTTCATCATTAATTCTGTTAAAACGTCATCTATCCCTACCGATACCCGCTGGTCACTTCTCCCTAGGGACTCTTCAACTCCTAAGTTATACGGTCTCTCTAAAATTCACACAGCTAATATCTCCTTACGTCGTATTGTCGGTGCTATAATAGCCCTATTATACAAAATATTAAAGTACTTCTCTAACTTTCTAAAACCTTACGCTTGACAGAGACTCTTTCATCCAAAATTCCTAACAGTTCGTCAAACGACTGAAATAGTTGTTGTAGATACTGGTGATTTACTTGTTAGGTTTGACGTCTAATCCTTATTCACCAAAGTTCCCATCCCGGATTGTCATCTCCAATGACCAACCGGATGATCTGGGTGACTTGGTTGAAGCTTGTCTTTCTTCTTACTATTTCCATTTCATAGTGAATACTAGGAGCAAGCCTTAGGCGCAGCTATGGGATTTCCTCTGTCTTCTGTCATTGCCAACATCTTTATGGAAGTGAACGAACAACAAGTTCTATTATCTCACAACCCTAAGCCTGAGTGTTGATACAGGTTGAGGACGTTGAGGACACCGTTGCTATCTAGCCTCATGGACACGAATATTTACGAAAATTTACCATCGTTTCTGAATTTCCAACATGAACCCGTACACTTTATCATGAAGGTCGGAATCGAATGGTTGCCGTCCTTTCCTAGATGTTCTCGTACATCGCCGACCTAATGCTGTGCTGAGGCATTCCATTTACCGAAAACACTCTCAATGACCTGTAACACCATCATCCAGCCCAAAAACGTAGTGTTATTAATTCTTTTATTCTAATGTCGATTTCCATATCGAAATCCAATTCGACTCCTCAAAAATTATTTTAGGAATGGTCATTAACCCTTACACCAACCCCTTTCCACAAAAAATTTCCTCGTGTAATCCTAATTACCATAAGCAAACTTACGTAAAAATACTATATTTATAAGAAAATGCAAATAATAACTGTTTGTTTTAATTATTTTATTAATGTTTGTATCCGCAAATAGTTATTAGATAAAAAAAAATTCAGACAAAAGTTACTTGTTTTCTTGTGAACAATAACTTATTTATTAACTCGGTTAAGAACACCTCCTAAAGGTTTTTTCAGAACTGGGAACGGATGAAAACCACTGGGTGCAAGATCCGGTGAGTAAGATGGATGCGGAAGCAATTCCCGTCGCAAAACGTTCAAAGCATCTTTTGTTTTTCTTGCAGTATGGGATCTTGCATTATCCTGTTGCAATAACAGACACTAATGCAACTTTTCAGGCCGTTTTCTGACAAGTAGCCGCCGCAGTCTTCCGGATAATAAATTCGAATAATATTTCGCGTTAATTATAGTACCTTTCGGCAGATAATCCATAAAAATAATCCCTTCGTAATCCCAGAATACAGTAAATATTACTTTTCCAACAGACGGAACTCCACGCGCCTTAAGTGGAGACTTTCTTCCGGTTAACGTCATTCTTTGGATTGACTTTTCAATACTCAGCATTGAAATAAGGAATCCACGTTTGGTGAGTTGTTATTATCCATTGCCAAAATTCACCACCGTAATGGGCTAACAGCTCTTGAAGTTGACGAGAAGTGCCAGACCTATTGAGTTTCTGTTCCGGTCCCAACAGTCTTGGCACCCAGCGGGCTGAAATCTTGTTTATGGCCAAACAATCATGTAAGATGTCGTGTATCTATTCCTAGGCGTACATTAATTTGACAATTAGTCCTCTTTCAGTAGGTCCTCCACGACGCTAATGTTTCTTTCGTTTACCGACGTACTTGGGCGACCACTGCTTGGATCGTCTTCTAATGATGTTCTATCAGTTTTAAAACGATCGATCCACCGATAAACACTACTTCTAGAACTCTGCAGACTCACCAAACGCTCCTTGCAGCCGCTGAATAATTTCTGGAGTTTTCACACCCTTTTTCCACAAAAAGAAAATTATTGGTCTTTCAGATTCAACCGAGTCCTCCATCTATATCAGTCGAACACCTGATTCAGGCTGAACTATATTGCACTGGATAGCTGCGCAAGCATGTCAAGACTTGTCTGTCACCAATAGCATTGCATATAAGTTCTGCAGAATTGAATTAGAGTACAATTCCCAGAGCTTTAGAAACATCCATATAGCGCATACTTCCTGTAATATCATTAGATTACTTCCTAGATGTATTTTGAGTATTTAATGTGAATACTATTGTTTCCGTTTAAGAGCATAAGCTAGCTTTAATTGAAAAACACATCTTATACCTGAATATCACCGCAAATAATAATATGTAATTTTGAATTCAGTATTTTAAGTTGAGTATATTGATATCCTTCAACTAAAAATAAATTTTCAAGTGTACGGTGCCCCCACACATCATAAAAGCTTCCATGCGATATAATTTGCTTTTAGCGATGCAATTTCAATTTCACTAATTTCATGTATCAATATTTGTCTACCATTGCCTATCATTTCATAATAGTTTTAATTAAGGGTTATGAATTATGATAATTAATATAATTATATCTGTAAAGTTCCACAATAAAGGAAAATTTAATTGTGACAATCTATTCTCTCGAGAATACCGGTGAAGTCCGGTTGGTTTCATTTCATGTCACTCATTTAATATTGCAATAGTTAGCAATTTATGTTCCGATGATCAATTGATCGAATTAGTGTCAGCATAGTGCACTAGCTTTAAAAACAACTTAATTACTACCAAATCGTATATGATTGACGGTCGAACGAACATGTTGACGGTTTTGTTATCGTTCAATGAATTGTGTACATTTTTTGTGCTCGTTAGATGGATGTACACGAGCCGCTAACTACGTATCGACTAATAAAATGCGCATGCAATAAACTAGTTCTCGCATGATTGGTGGCCATGCGGCATTTGTCAAAGAGTAACAATCTAACTTATTTTTAACCACTTAACTCGAAAAACATACAGTACCGTGCAAATTAACTGAAGCGAAGTGTAATTTTATGTCATGTATGTATGAGTTAAGTGTCAAATCAATACATTTAAAGGTTTAGACTGTAGTTTGTGTGTCGTTTTATTAATGTTTTCTTTGGACTGCATAATTCAGAAAGTTTTCAAACAAGAACATCACGCCAACAAAACGCGAACGAATAATCATGTTTGCTGGGCACACTACCACGATGTACCGACAAATAGCGGGCAATATTGGAATTGGCCTAATATCCGTTAGCAAGATTATGAAAGAGAAGAAAGAGATAGGAGCGGTGGACGTCGAAAGAAAGGGGGGACGTGGTTGTAAAAGGAAAATGACAGCCAAGGATGATCGACTTCTTGAGGTTTGTAGAAGGGCAAGGAAGCCGTTTAAGAAGCAGCTCCTGACTACTGCCTTAGCTAGGGCCAAAAAATACATGATCTGTGCTACTGAAAACGATTCGCGCGTCCGATCCACAGGTGTCCAGTCCTATCCAAAAAAAGTTAAACATACTATGAAAAAAATGTTTTGGGGTTGTTTCTTCTATCATGGCGCTGCACCACTTGTACCAATCACCGGGTTGATGAAATCAAATCAATACATTAACATCCTATCAACCCATACGACTCAGAACTGTACGAGGTCTATCTTTGTGTGAAGAGGGTTTTTACAAAGATAGACCGATACTATGATTTTCAAATCATAGTATCGGAATGGCCAGGAAACTCCCCGGATCCCAACCGTATTGAAGATCTATTTTGTCAGTCCAAGATGGATTGTTCAACGGAAACCAAAGTGATCGAAACACTAATTCGTATCTAGTTTCGTGATTAGCAGTGTAAAGGAAGTTGTTGACGATTCTATGCCTAAAAGGGCTAACGCTGCTATTAAGGCAAAAATAGAACTAAAACCGTAAATTTATTGTTTTAACAGTTTTTTTTTTCTGTCAATAGAGAGAATTTTGAAGAAAATAACACTATTGGTCCAATTAATTTGCACGGTACTGCATGTACAATTATGATATTTATTTATTATTTGTTTATATACACAAGTCTCTTATTTCCATATATAATTCGAACTAGGAGTTAATTTTAAAGTAACTTCTGATGTTTCTCCTTCATCCAAATATAACCACCACCTAGTTTTGCCGACGTTTGGAAACCAACAGCTTGAAACTCGCTAAGAAACATAGACAACCCGCAGATCTCCATTTAAACGAAGCTGAGGTTTGTAGATTGATTGAATGTAGTGATATTTTTTGTACCAAATTCTAAAAATGTATCCTTATATATACGACGGTTTGATTTGAAGGAGGCAGATTTGGCAACTCGGTTCGATTTTGCTTTACGAATAATGGTTCGCATTGAAATTGAACTCGAATGGTTACACCGTAGATAAGGCCCATTTTTCCCTTAATGGTGGAGTTAATACTCAGATTTGTCGAATATGCTCAACGCAAAATCCACAGACATTCAGGAAGGTTTTCATTACAAGAAAGTCACTG
>LR737382.1:6586589-6603377 GCA_902655005.2 Marronus borbonicus
AAAATCCACAGACATTCAGGAAGGTTTTCATTACAAGAAAGTCACTGTTTGATGCGATTTCGCAGCTTATTTTGTCATTGGCGCGTATTTTTCAAAGAAATACAAAATGAGGTCGTAACTGTAGCTGTGTAAAAATATGATCCTCTATAAATGAAATAACTGTTTTTGAAAAGAAAATGGTTTACATTAATTGCGTCAGTCATACTTTCGCAAAATTCTTGTGGTCAGTTACAATCGGCTTCACTAAGCTCTTGCATTATCTTCATTTTTTTTTGAGTGAAATTTATACAGCTTTGTAACTTTGCGCACCGAAGAGTAAGAAAATCCAGTAGTTGCTGTAACTTGATGCAATGATTCGTGCTATAATTTCCAACTACTTCAATCTACGCTATTTTATCGACTGCTTTATTACTATGCTTTTCTTGCTGTTCACTACCGATCCACTTTCTCCTCTGGATGTCTTCCATTATAAACTCTTGCTGTGACACGTAGATCACCAGTATCAACAGTATAGGCCCAAATTCTTAACGCCATTTTTGCGACTTATTGTTTGTATTTCATCAAATGGTCAGCTAGATAGTCCAGAATCAGCATTGTTAGCTTTTTTTGTTTCTTAGCGTTGTCTTCAGTTGTTACTTCGGTTTCTGAAGTCGAAGTCGGGATTTGTGGGAGTACACCTAAAATATTTAAATTACGAAGCCTAATTCAAAGCGGCACACTATTTCAAGCCGAAATAGTGGGAGTGATGGAAAGATAAGAAATCTCAAGACTGGCGGAAGTTCATTCCAGGTCAGAAACAAGTCAAGCAATTTCAGATTGGACGCAGGTCTACATTTACAGCGGACCTACTAAGCAGAGGCTGTTAGAACAATAGTCGGCTTACTAACAGGACGCTGTATGCTCAAGAAGCACATGAGTAATCTAAGCCTGACAGAAGAAACTGTATGTTGATTCTGCCAGGTGAAAGAAGAGGCCGTCGTCCATGTGCTGTGCGAATGTATAGCACTGGCAGAAGTACAGGTCTCAGAAGGGGGCTCAGAATATCCAAAAGCCGAAACCTATGTAGAGGGATCATTCACAAGCAAGCTAAATCTAGCAAAGAAAGCAAAGCTAATGTAATTGATCTATTGGGAGATGAACCACAATAGATTTGAAAAGGTCGCAGTGGGATAGGTCAAGAACCACCTCGGTAGTAATCTAATCCAATATACTTCAGTTTCTTCTTAAATGTAAGAGCTTGTCCGGTAGAGGAAGTTTTCCTAACTTTTCACATTGGTAATTTCTATTTCACTAATAAAATCACGTAATACAACTCATTTCAATTTAGTAGTGTCCAGTGTGAAAATCTATTAACTTAAAAAAGAAAGAAAGATTAACTAAAATCATCTATTATATTTTTTGTTTAAAAGGTTAGGGATTGTAACGTTTTAAAACTTGTTAAATCTTGTAGAACATATTGTAGACCACAGGTGTGTCAAATCCTCCAATAACCTAAAATGGAAAATCAATTAACCAGATGATGTTTTTACCATGCTATTCTTATTAGGCATCTATTTAAAAACAACTGATTTAATAACTGTGATGTGGGTACTGTATATAATAAATGAGCGAATATGGAATCCTGATGTACACATAGAATACAAAATATTAGAATTGGATGACATATCGTTAAAGCCAACATATTGTATTTAAAATTTTGTGGGAGCATTCGTGATGCACTGGTGTAAACGGCATAAGAGGGCGTGATTCATAGGTTAAAGCATATCCCACTTACAATAAAAAGAAATATGTTTTTGGAAATTCTTATTTTGTTTTGGTTTCTGAAATATTTCAAGTGTATAGTTTTCAGAAAGTTTTGTGTTACCGACTTTTTGTATTTTCATTATTATTTCAAGATATTTAAACTTTTCCTTGTTTCCTTTTCATAGAGTATAAGCTAATTTTAGTTACCTATCTAATATCAATATTTAGATAAAGTATCCAGCTCATATTACATTAACCATTACATAAGTAACCTTAGGATTGTTTAAATACTCCCCATGTGACACCACTTCACAACCCGCAGCATTTCGTGTCAGTTCATATAGGTAGGTAAGGTAGCAACCGTTGCGCAGGTTAATGGCTGTTCACAATTCACACCTTCCCAAATATTTAGAGCATCGGCCGTGAATTGTGTCTTCGCATGTCCAATATGTGCGTTCGTAAATTACCCAGCTGCTATGTCGTACAATCATTCTGCTTGTCGGGCCCTAATGGCCAACGACCGAAATTACATCAAAACTTCCTTCCGTATTTAGGTCGGGACGCACTAAATCGCAGTTAGTCGATAGAGCCACCGTACGCCGCCTTTAACCGACTACATTCACAAAAAATATCGATCGGGTGCCAGTTTCGGTCGAGACCGCTGAAATCCGGAGTGCTTCGGATTCCGTGCGAGGACGCGGTCTACGTGCCCGGACCCGGACATTCGGAAGGCGCTTGCGCTTTACGCCGTCGCGTGGGGTCGTCCTTTCGTTTTCGAAGCGTACAATGTGTTCTGAATATTGAAGGGAGTGAAAAAGGAAAACGTTGTTTCACAGAAAACGCCGGGAAATTGAATTAATTATGTTCGATCTCTTTTCTGAAGCTGTTCTGCCGATAATAAAGAATGACATTTAGGGGCAAGATAATTGTTTATCGTTTCATGTTCGAACGTTTCACGTAAAGTAGGCTAAAAAACGTAATTTATAAGACATATATTGTCAATATTTACACAATTCGAGGAACGTAACGATGTATTAAGCGTAGATTTTATGGGTGGATAATAACATCAACATTATTTAAATATGTGGAGAGGAGTAACGTAATAATTAATAATAATAATAATGTTTTTTTTTTTACACTAAGAAATTCAGAACAAAAAATGCTACAATATTTTTAAAACAAACATATCGATTGTTATGCTTCTAACAATATAATATTTCCAGTGTATAGAAAATCAAAAGGCTGAATTCAAACCTACAGCAAAGTTGGTTTTGATCTTCCATCCAAATTTTATAAACTGTATAAGAAAAAAAGATGAATGAAGAATGCCTATATCTAACTTCAGACTAAATTCTGTAATGTATACAAAAAGCAGGAGGAATGCACATAAATCGCAACAGAAATACACAATTCATAGGTTAATAATGAAGTTCTAAATAAGAATTATAACTATAGACAAGTGATTCACCGCTGACTACTAAATAAGAACACGCACATCCTTAATTTGAATCTGGAGAAAGAACATCTCTTAATGTACACCGGTTATTAAAGTTAAGTTAAAATTAAGTTATTAAAAAATTTAGAAATACGAGCGTTGGAAGATCGAGGTTTTATGCTTAGGAATAGCCCCAGTGGACATCAGTGCGTAAGACAAGTTTATTATACAAATATTTGGGAAATCCTTGAAATAGATCACTTCCGCCTGCAACGTAAATGCTTAACCACTTCAGATCAATTAATTTATTGGTTACGCGCTCAAACTTACGAATGCTAAATATAAACTGAATACAAGCGTTATGAACTCGCTATAGCCTACGCTGCGTCTCTTGGATTAACCAGAGGCCATTAACTGAAGAGCAATAACTGAATTGTGATAAAACTAAGGACTCATAGAGTTCCGTTTTTATTTTATGAGTTAAATAGTGGTGGTGGGGATAAATTAATTTTAAGGAAATGTATGCGTTCTTAATACATTTTAATACTTGTGTATTAAATCTTATGTTGTGGTTAATAATTAGATCTAAACTTTTAGCCTCGTCGACTAAGGGTAATTGACTCTATCGATGGATAAATTGACAGAATAGAAAAGCGGCCGGTAATTACTTCGATCAGAAAAGACCGGCACGGAAGATTTAGATGGATTCAGAATTAACGAATCATGCTTATCATTTACAAGTATATCATTTAAATCAGATGAAATATCATCTAATGCTTGAGCCTCATCAGCACATATAAGATTATTACAGGTCTTTACTGATTTCGGCAGTGGAATAGCGTAAATAATAAAAACACCACACACACGCCGCTAGGCACTTTAATACATTGTGCTCATAAGTCACTGTGAAAGAATTGATCAGCATCAGTAGATAGGTTTATATGGTTTAAAACAGGTAGAAGTCAAAAACCTTGCTAAAATCAAGCAAAACAAGCATGGAAGCTTTACCTCTATCACGAGCAGATATTAGATCATCGGTAAGATTCAATCAGGTAGTTGTCCAGCTAACATCTGGAGTAATACCATTTGGATCCAAATGAGAACGCAGCTGGAAGTTAAGGACTCCAACAACTTCGACAAATTGGGGCAACAAATTAATAAAACGCACATCAGAATGATTTTGTACTGGAGATCTTTTGGGAATAGGAATAGCAATACATGTGCCCGCCGTAGCAACATCAACCGTAGTAAATGAAAAATTAGGCATATTATCTTTAAATGTAGAATTTAAAAGTGGAAGTCCATAGTTTCGGAGATGCTAAGCTGAATTGTAGGCAACGAATGAATAACAAAATTATTAATGGAGTCGACATCATTAAGATGGTCAGACATCGCGGATTTGTTTATTATTTTATAATATTTGGCGCTTTGAGTTCCTTTGATATGGCTTTCTGACGACAAGATTCAAATTTAAGAGTGAAATCTGCCCATGTTTCGTTTTTAATCGATGTACTTGTGAGATTGCTTACAGATTTATAATAACCGAAATGAGAAGAGAGTTTTATCATAACATATCGTTTTTTTCGCTTTATCGCTCATTAAGTCGTCATTAATCTAATGTTGTCAGACACCCAAAGTGTAGGTCTATTGAACAACCGGGATATTGCAAAAGGAATGAGTTTGTCGAAAAAAACAGTAAAGATTGAGTTAAGAACGAAACTTTGTCGTTTACATCAATGAGTTGAAAGAGAAGAGCCACATTTAAGGTTTGTAATTCGTGATAAAATAGTTGTTCGTTGAAATTTCTAGATGACCGACAAGTAACAAAGGACGGTAGGACTGTGGGTCTAGCAACTACTTCCTAATCGGAAAAATCAACACTAGAAACTGTCACATCTGAAATAAAATTTTCGTTGGACGAAACAATGACATCAATCAAGGAGGCACAAAAGTTCGTTATGTGTGTGGGATTAATAACAATTTGTTTTAGTTCCAAGGTGTCAAGTGCATAATTTAGGTATAAGGCGTTAAGATCTCTAAACTTAAGAAGATCTATATTAAGGTGACCCGCAAACATGATCATGTCGTGTGAAGCCGAAAACTGCAGACAAGAGTGCTTCAACTCATCACAAAGATACTTAATAGAGGGATTTGACAATTTTAACGACAGTCACAACTGTTCAATGTTGGGGCCAGAATGAATAATGGAAAATTTAAGAGACGAACGAATATAAATGCAAATACCATCCCCCACGAGTATTGCTCTCACTAATACCAAGTTATCAAAATTACTGTCAAATAGATAATTACAAAACTGATTATATTTAGATAATAGCAGAATTGGCAGATTTTAGACAGGCTCGTGTTTTATCGAGTCTCGGGGAAACCAGTAGGCAGTACGAACCCGTTCCCATGAGACGAATAAACACGAGTCTGTCTAATCTCTGCTAATTTCGTGAAGCGCACGGAAAGTGGCGAACTTTATTTCTAATACTTTAAATTCAAGGTACATTGAGTGACAAGAAATTAACACAAGGGCGAAGTGTTCTCTTTCTTAATTCCAATTAATTTCATAATTTATTAGATAATATTTCCCCTACACCAATAAAGAAATAAGCAAGAAAACAAAGATCCTATAATCCTTGTAATATCAATATCAAGTATTGAAAAGGGTAGCCAATAACAGTAGCGGGCAACATCAGAAGTAACACTATCAGAGCTGCAAATGGGAATACGGAATGATGAAGATCTACATTTAACAAAGGAGGTAGGAGAGATTAAAAAGAAAAATCAAAAGTTCTGTTTTAAATAAATTTGGTAATTTATGATGACAATAAAGAGAATTTATTATGTATATTCCTGCGACTATTATTCGGAAGTGAATCTATTCAAATTTGCGTTTTTCATTTTTAATTGTCTGTAGTTTGCGGGGTATTGCGGTGTTGATGGCTTTTCCCTCGATTTGCTTCTAGATTAATATTTTGCCCTTGTCTTACACGTAAGAGTAACAACTTTTAAATTGCAAAACAAAATTCACAATCGAAAAACTTCACTATATTTCTTAAATTGAAAATTAATGAAATGCATTGTTTGTTAGTGATCGTACCAGCACTCACATGTTGTATTTAAAAGTAAGGTAAATATGGAAAAAACGAAAATGTTATTTCTTAAAAATAATTAAGAAATACAGCAATTGATCTTTAATAAACCATTATTCATTGATATGCAATAAAAAACAGCAAATAAGGTAGCGTCTTATTTGTACAAACTAAAATTAATACACTGTTCCATTGAAGTTCTGGTACTTCGTCATTTGCTTTCTGATATACCAAATCGTCGCAATGTTTGATATAGCAGTAAGTTTCAATTGTAGATAACTATAAAATGGTATACAGCCAGCATATCACGAATATACAATGGAAAAGAAATTTAATATTGGACGATCTTATTACACGCCAAATATTAAAATAATGAACACTGAAATGTTGCCAGTAACAAATTTTTAATCGATATGTGTGATAGCAGTTATTTCTCAAGCAATTTATACATACACAAGTATCGAGACGAAATACGAGAAATTAATGATCATTCGGTAAGTAGTTTCAAAGAAAAACCGAAACCCAAACCTGAGGTGTGATTGATCATTCGGTAAGCAATTTAAATGAAACCGAAAGTGAAATCTGAAATACATATATACACTTCATTATACATTGATTGGATTTGTATCCTTTAAATTTGAAGATTATAAAATTATAAAGAAGATGCGAGCAATGATTACATCTTGCAGTTAAAAATTCGTTAATTTGACCAAATAAACATAAAACTTGGTAACATTTAATTAAACAATTAAAAATTATATAAGAGGAAGATTAGTTAGTATTGTTGTATTGTCATGACAGCACTAAGTAAAACATGCTGACGTTGACGTCTTTAAACTATTCATTCAAAACTCTTGAGTTCAAGTAGCCACTTGCAGTCGAATATGCATTTCTGGTGTTAAAAGAGTTCGGTTACCATGACAACAGTAAACAAAGCATACCGACATTAACGATTTTGGATTATTGATTCAAAATTTCGAACCTAGCTAACGAAGAGTTACTTCAATAATAGGTATAATTTATGTATATATTAGGAAAAGCTGAAAGAATCAACTACTCACTGACGATGTGCACAGCCGAATTTGATACTACTGGAAGTACTAATTTCTTTGATATAGAAAAAAAGCAATAGAAATATAGGCTTAAAATTTTGAATCAACAGTTAAGAAGAGCAACGTCAGCGTGTTTTGTTTACGACTGTCATGGTGACCAAACAATACTAACTTCAAAAACCACTTGGATGCAACGTCCAAATGCAGGAGTTAGGTTTAAATTACTCCCTTTTACCTTCAATATTATACAAATGCATTAATTAATATACAAAAATATTAGAGATACCAATTTTTCTATGCGGTGGATGTACTTGTGCTATTTAAAGAAACGACGTTTCTGGTGTTTCAATCTGGCAGAGTATGGGTACGTAGAGCCAGGTATGTAATTTAATTTCGTAAAAATTTACGCTAGAGTGTATTTGCATTCAAGACTTTTTGAGATAAGTAGATACATCCACATTCATGTGATTGAAAACGAAATTATAAATATCTCGAAATCTGCTAGAAATAGACACAAAATCCATATTGTATTGGTTTATTTCTAAATACGGAAATTAAAAATTTAATTGAAAAAGCAGGGTGTTCTATTTAACATAGTAAAGCAAGTCCTTAGTTCGTTTACCTACCGACTACACTACGTATTTAGAAATATTATTTATTTATTCATTGTTATTTGAAAATTTCGAACATCTAGCTTTTGTACAATAGGCACAGCTCTATAATTATAGAAGATTGGGCAGCTTATATAATAAAACTTCAGCAATGAATATTTCGTCCCAAGTAGTATGTAGGCAACATGTTTGAAATTTATGAAACTATTTAAAATGCGTTTAGCCACTATTTTGTGGGAGCGTTTATTCTGTGATATACGCCGCATGCATAAGTTGATTGACAAATTCAATTATATATAACCTTTTCTTACACAAGAATGTTGTATCCTAAAAATATGAAAAGGCTGCAATAAGAACAAAAATTAAATAGGCCTTGGAGGGAAGCGAATTGTAAATTGAACAATTGAGTCGCTAAAAGGTACCGTGGCTGGTTTATGTTTTGCCTCTCCCTTGCAACGACTAAATATCGATCTTCTGCCTGACAGGGCTAAGTACTTAGGTTCAGCAAATAAAAGCACAGAACCCCGTTTATTGGGAATACCCATCATAATATAAAATGGGGCTAATAAAAACTACCTGCGAATCTTATCATAATCCAAGCGCATGGCTACGAGTGGTAGAAAGTGTCTCTGGGGGAGACAAAACAAAAAGATGTCACTGTATGTACTGGCTGTTCAAAGCAACAGCCGCCATGCTTATGAAATCCAGCTTGCTAAGATCCTTGAGGTGTTAACATATTTTTAATTATAAAATGGTATATTAATAAGTCTCTTTAGTACGAAACACCTTAAAAATAGTCAATAAGCAATTTTAGATTCGCGAGCACACATAGTTTTAAAAAAGCGTTTATATTTAAAAATAGGAAATATTTCAGTGTTGTAAATTGAGCTGGATTGAATTCTTTTACAATCTTCATACGTATGTATTTACAATTTTCTCTAGATAATAAGGAACAACGTTCTCGTAAATATTTACGATTCAGCCCAGTACTTTTCATAAAAGTCTGATAGCCAGTAATTTATCAGCTGAAATAAAATTAAAACGACATGAATACTAAAATTTATAGTTCCTCTCTTTTTAATATTACATGCTTCATGAATAAACAAATGTGCGAATGCAGAGGTAGTGATAACGACTACCTTTAGCAATTGAAAATTGCCATGATAACTTGGAATGATGGCGTTATTTGTATTCAACTGGTAGGTAACCACGTGCTATATGCTGAATGAAATTGAAGCGCAACGATTTTTTAATCCAACAATTTGAACGAGTTAATTGTTACCGAAAATAAGTTTTCCCGTTTCATATTAATTTGTTTTCAGGAATGGGGCTTGATATGAGACACTGTCTGATGAATATAATTTAAAGGAGTACATGTAGACGCGTTCTATCTTCCGTAATTTATTCATGACATGTATCTTGTAGATTTCCATTGAGAGTCGTAATACCAAATCAATACATGAATTTTTCAACATCACTCGTCGTGGGACCCCGCACGAACTTTGGAATAAACCACAATGTGGAGGTCACATATAAAACACCTGTTAAATTTGACTATAATTTTTGTTTTAGCGACTATATATTTTGTTAAATTAAATAAACGGGTTGCTGTCCCAAAATGTTCCTTCGTGCACGATAATTGCATGTTGCAATGTGTGCATGTTTACAAAAATTCATTTAAGAGTAAAATACCCACCTGAGGTCAAGGAATTTTACTGACGAGTAAAATTATTATTATACCGAGAGCCGCATGTTGGATATATAAAGCGCATATTTATTTATGGGATGTACTATATTTGCATTTCACGTAGTTTAGTTTAGTAATATACTCATGCTTAAGAAGAGCCAAGAAATGTCCTTTTACGATATTTTATTCGGCATGTAACTGATTACGGTACATGTAACTATTGTAAAACCTGAGGAGAGGCTTTCTCAAAGAAGCTGCTCTGAAATTAGCAAAACAGCTAATTTTAGAGCAATTTCTGGATCTTCTTCTCGAAGGCGCATATCCAATATATCAAGACCTCTAAGGGGGAAAGATGTTGATTTATGAAATATCGAAACGTCGAAAACTAGTCAAATATATCAAATAAGAAACGAATGAGATGCTACATTTGTTCAAGAAGGAAATTAAACAGAAACTATAAAAGCGGATATAAGCAGTGTATATGTTTCTGTATTAAATATTATAACTCCATCGGCTTCTTCGCTTTTCCTGTTTGCGGAACATGTATCCTATACCTATGTTCATTTAATTCTGTATTGATTTTGCGGTAGTTTGTAATTTTACCAGAGATAGTTAGTAATAAATATTATACAATTATGATTATTTTCTTTCATATGCATTCTACTCGAATTCTGTGAATGTTATGGGATGCAGCTAATTATGTAAGAGAACAAGGAAGGTAGACTAAAAAAATATGGATATATCAGGTTCTTTAACAATGAATCAAAATCTGGACAATTCAAACTTTGTTATTTTTGTTTCCGTTTTCATCACGACATATCGTGCCAAATCGTAAATTTGTGCTCAAAATCCTCGTGTTTTGACGAGATTTTATTTCACAGATATTTACAAAGAAATAAAGTTCCTTGAATAGAAAGCTCTGAATAAATATTTTAAAAGAAATTTTAATTCTGAATAACTTCTGAATACATTCTCAACGAAATATCAAAAATAAACGTAGAAAAGGTAATAAAGTTCAAGAAGTAGGGAATGGAAATGGCAAATCACCGTTAATAAGTAATATGTAGATTTAAATATTAGTAAACTTCAATTTCATGATTGCATAACTTACTTAACATAGTTAACGTTCTAAGACAACCCTCCCGTTCAACACATTTCTGAGTTCTTTTAATATTTAATACAACGTTTCAAGTAGCTCTACCACTATTTCACTTCAAATATCTATCTATAGCTAATTATTCCGCCCCAACAGGTTATGTCGTTTTCTCTTCAAAAAAGTTAATTGAGTTTGAACAGGTTCTATTTGATAGATTCATAGTTTTTCATTTCATAGTTTTTTAATGAAGCATTAAATAATAAGGTTAAATATAAATAACACGATAAACGTTTGGAACGGCAAAAAGCTGCAACTACTATCGATATCGAACATCGGAAAAGTTCACCAGATGGTGAATGGCGGCTAGGCGATCGTCCAATTAAGATTAGAGAGATAGCTGGGGCTGTGGACATCTCGAAAGAACGTGTTGGTCATATATTGACTGAACATTTAGTAATGAAAGAAATAAGTCGATTAGTACTTGTAGATACTTTAGTACATTCCTGAAGCTATGACGCGGTCGAAATGGTGAATTGCCATGGGTGAATCGGCTCCGAAAAAGGCAAAGATTGTTTCATTCGCCGGCAAAGTGACGGTGATTATTCTTTCGGAACATTCATGAAGTCGTGTTAGTTGACTGTCTTGGAAACGGAAACAGAATACTATGCATCATTACTTGACAAGCTGAAGGTAGAAGTTGCGGAAAAACGGCAGCATTTGAAGAAAAAGAAAGCTTTGTTACAGGAAGACAACGCACATCTCACACTTCGATGGTCGTAATGGCGAAAATTGTCGAATTGGGATTCGAGTTGGGTCGATTCACCATTTTTCTGTTTCGTAGGCTGAAAGTTTCGCCCGAAACTCTTTATGGAATAAAGAAGCCACCACATTGTGGGATAATGTGGTAAACACGAAAATATTAATCCAAAAATAACGCTAAAATAGCTTCCTCATGGTATCAATGGAATCACTTACGGCAAAGGCAATGCAAGGACAAAAAACGTACTACCCACGAATGTGTTTCTGTCTACCATAGCGTCATCGGTGTGGTTTCGAGAGTGTTTTTACGCCACCATGTTTCGCTGTTTGCCTCACAGTTAATATCACAAGATTATCCTTTTGGTTACTGTTTCTAGGCATTTTCCGATGTGTTTTCTTATACATCATGATAAGCCTGTGGGAATCGTATATATCTGCAATTTCCCAAAGTGCTCCTACGCACATCGTCTTGTGGTAAACAGTCTAAGAACTGTTCGAGGAACAGCGACATAAGGTGTGGTGCGGAGTGTGCCGCTGCTTTAGTGTTTGCCGTCTATTAAATATATAAACATTGTAAAATAAGTGCCGACTTAAGTCCAAATTATGTTTCGTGCGATGACTTTACTACACGGCATGGCTTTCCTCTATTCAAGCCGATGCTACATAAATAGTAAGCCAACTATGAACAATTCGCAGTTTCAATTTCTTTGTAAAATTAGAACATAAAACAAATCCTAATCTGATGTTCGGAAGTCCAGTCTTTGCTTTTGCAAATTTTATACATAAAAAAGGTTCAAGTACAATTACACTTTTTGACCCATTCCTCCAAAAAATTTGAATAATTTATGATATTTGTGAATTGCTTCTTCTCATTTTTGTATAAATTACGATGTCTTTCCTAGATTATATTTTTATAATTTAACCTTCAGGAGCATGTACATGTATGCGCATATACATACAAATATACAACAGAATTATATTGGTTAATGATACGAAGGTTGAAGGGGCTGGTTTTATATTTAATATCGCATGACTTACAGTCATAAACCTAGGCAAACTATTCGCAAGGGTTGATTAGTCAACAGTATTGAGTTTTCATATTGGGGTAGCTCCGCATCTATGGCGGTAAAATATTCCACTTGGAAATTAGATATTTGATGTATAACATTTCATGTCATAGTTGTGTAATTTAATGTAATTAAAAAATAATCCATTCTTTACATTCGTAAATTTATTCCATTTCGATGGAAGTAAATATGTCCCATACGTATTTTTGTCATTGTAATTTTTGATTCAGCTAATGGATTACGGAAACTATTTCTATAAGGACATTTTGTAATGTTTACAACTTAACTGTTTTACTTGGCAGACATTTTTTGTTGTTTTCAAAACCAACTCTGGTAGAAACACATTCAAATAGTTGAACTTTATGCTTTGCATTGCGTGTTTAAGAGTATAATTATTGCGCTGGAGACCTCTACAGTCCAGTAGTGATCTTAAGTATATATCGATCTTAAATATAGTATCAAAAAATACAAATTAATTGCTTTTTCGACAGATACTTTTTTCTAATATACAATGCAAATTTTTTTCTTGTTAAAGGTCTGACTGTGGGGATGGTTAGAATTATATTGAAATCTACACGATGTTCTGTATTTTTAATAATAATAACGTAGTATTGTCTTGAAACTAAAAGTTTCAGAGTTATTAGAGCTTTTTTTTTAAAGTCGAGATTTACACAAAGGAATTGTTATTTTGGAGGACGGTTCTATAATTATTGCTTATTTGATTTAACATGTGTTTGTGATTTTGTTACAATTTCCCTTAGTTTTATCCAGTCCAAAAGTTCACTTATGATATTTGTAGTATTAGACTCTTCATATTAAACAAAAATTATGACTTATGGTTTTATATTGCCCACTTTCATAATGTAGATAACACATACATTCTAAGAACTGTTGTATTAAAAATATTATCGAACGTAGCTGCCGTTAACATCGTGTAAAGCGTTGTTCAGCCTTACGCCAGAGTTAAGCTGTTCTGGCCTTCTTCACGGATTCTCATTCCACTTATGGTATATAGCTTTGGGTTGCTCCCTTATTTGTGTTTTATTAGCAAATTATTTCCGGTCGACGATAATCCCGGTGAAGCGGCTAAGTAACTCGCCTGCCCTCCATTTTCTTCACATCGTGTCAATGTAATATTTCCTTACAATAATGTACAGAATGAATTTAGGTGTATCTTTAGCATCACTTCGCGCGTTAAACATTACTCAACAAGAAGTCGTCAAGTCCGATAGTAATGTCCTTATTCAACGGTTGCCGATATTCGCTTATGTCGATTTGATAAGCGATAGACTGCGAACTCGCATGCAATATTACCGGTTGTTACATGACATTTTTAGAGAAAAGAAACTGAAATGAAAGAAGAAATTGAAATTCCATTGTAAGAATTTAAAATCTTGCCTATTATAAAACTAGCATCGCAAATGACCGTGATGTTTGACAAATGCCATCGGGAAGAAAGGAATGAAGGAAAGAAATGAAAATCTTTCTGTTGAGTACAAATCGCCATTGAGTGAAGATGTATTTGGCTAAGTATCTTATTTTCCAAATCCAAGGGTTGTGCAAATTATATTTCAGGACTAATTTATTATTATTTAAAAGAACGAGGAGTGCGTGGCGCGTTACCATAGAGAGTTCGTGTAACATTTTGGGGTTAGGTATTATTCTGTCGATTTAATTTTCGTGAAAAGTTATTGTTTGCCATTTATTTTTTTAATTGATCCGAAAAAGTGTGTAGGGAATGCTCCCGGACCTATCCACCATGAAAAACTATACTATGTTAGTCAACATATGCAGTTTCTATATAGAGCGAACTGATTCTAATAATTAAAGTTCAGCACTTTCCGTCCACTTGACGAAACTAGCAGAGACAGGCTCGTGTTTATTCGTCGCATGAAAATGGATTCGTGTTGCCAATTGGTTTCCACGAGAGTCGACAAAACATGAGTCTGTCTAGTCTCTACTAATTTCATGAAGCGTACGGAAAATGAAGAGCTTTGGTAATAACCTATTTAATTCCTCAAAGAAATAAAAATGAATTTCATTCTGAATAGGTTGGGTATTAACAGTTAATACTCGAACCAGAACTCCAACATTAGTGTTTAAAGTTCACTCCATTAGAACTAGACTTCCATTGATTCTGGCTGAATTGCAGTTTTCTAGTGTGAATATCTTTCCGTTTCCTCGCCTCAAAAATATCGGATGATTCGTGTTCCATTTAATAGAAAATATACAAATCATAAGCCATGAAATCGGTACTTTTTTTTTAAAGAAATGAGTCAATGCAAAAAAATGAATATTATCCGGAAAAAGTGTGCGTGGGGTTTATTTTATGTTGCTTAGGAACTAATAACATTATTTGAGGTTTCTATATATTTTTTTACATTTATTTACATTATTCTTACTAATAGTATACACTCGTGATTTGTATTGCGCTTTGGCAAGTAGAACTGCCTTTTTCGTTTGCATACATAAGAACGCTTTGCTGTTTTCCCAGACATTAATTCTAGATGAACGAGCTGCACGATAATAGAACTCACTAAAACAGAATGATCACGTGCAAGGAGTAGCAAACAATAAGAACAGAATATGTTAAACTAAGTTCCCCATGCGAGCAGCCCCTCATCCGATATCTGTGTCTAACAAACGCACTCCGAAAATATCGAAAATTTTCCATAGCCATGCGTACTTTTGGCTCGTAAGTAGGTATACTTTTATATACGTCAGTTTTAACAAAAAAAAAACTGAAATTTTTAAAGTTATTTTAAGTATCGGCGGATACATTTAGTTTCGACTTATCTTATTTATGAATACCTGTATAAATTACAGTAAATGACAATTGTAAAAAGAAGCCTGAAACGAAAAGTTCGTTCATGTAATTTATCTTGTGCGTGCGGAAAGCAATTTCAGCCGAGACGGATGTATAACATAAAGCTGAAGCATTTATTTTTATTATTCATAAGCGATCCTCTCCACAAATATTTCCAACTTATTTATAACGAAATGAAACGATCGCGCATGCCAGTATGTATTTTCTTTAGATTTTTTTTGATGGGTGGGACGGTGAAATTAGCGAAGGACTTCTAATAATAAAATAATACATACTTAGTTGAGTAAACGTCATCTGCTTACGTACGGAAAATTCTTTACGTTGCAATTGATTAACTGCCAAAAAAGAAGTACTGTGTTGGTAGACAACACTTACGTGTACGATACGAAGATAGGACAAGGATACTTTCAATTGTTTGTTAGTTTAATATCTATGCGCTGTGGTTGATTGAAGCACTCAGGAGAAGCATAATTAATAGTAATTAATTGTTTTTTTTTTCTTGTTATCGTAAAATTGCTTTTATTCTTTAATACCGAATCATATTTTCTATCCATAATTTCAACAAGAAGTGAACAGCGTTCTTCAGTAATAACAAAATCCCTTTTACATCATTGTACAAATGTTGAATAATATTGATTTGGCTGTACCCAATTAAGCTAGAAGTGCGATCACGTTACGTGTAAGCCAAGGCAAGCAATTACAGTATGATATTGGTAACATCAAATATGTATGCTCGGTAAATAAACAAATGAAAGTGTAAAAATAAAAGATATAAATAACATAATCACCAAAAGTTGAACATAGTCAAATATCCATTTGTCAACCAAATATTCTTTCACTCTTGTTTTGAGGATCTTAGAGCTTCCAATCGCCTTGATTGAAGATGGCGGATTGTTGCATGCAGACAAGCAGTACTAACTTGGTGGTTTTCTGAATGCCGGAGACCTGTTTAAAGGAACACCAAGGTTATTTCCGCTTGTTGTAGTAAGTGTTCTGATGTAAATGTGGACTGCATTTTTTCGTTAGTGGTAAAACGTGACTTTTCGTTAATGCAGACAAGGTGTCTAGCGCCCAACTTATGTGCTGGCGCTGCATAAAAAAGGATAATATAGACATAATCACAACAGCAGTGTATTCATAAAAGACACTGTTTTTGTTCTTATTGTTGAACGCGAATAAAACATTTATATATGATACATAGACGTGTTACTCTGTAGTGGGAAATTAGATTCCAAGAAGGAATACTCCAAACTATGATGGAGTCGCGCTCATGCAGTAACGTAATTTTAGTAAACTTGTGATCAAATTATTTGCTTGGGGTCGCCGAATCTATTCTCAGTCATCAGGTCGTAGACGGTTTTGGTGCCTGTGGTTTATTGTTAATCATATCTGCAACTCTTTCAAATAATTGTA
>LR737382.1:6603777-6642974 GCA_902655005.2 Marronus borbonicus
TTTTTCTTCTTATTTATTTAGATTCTGATTTGCTAAGCATTCAACTCTTAAATCTGCTTTATGAGTTGTTTCTCGAGCGTTACTTTTCCTTCTTACACTTCATGCGTATAGCGATCCACAACATTAACTGAGCAAATGACTAGAGTCCGTTATACAAGATTATAATACAATTGCTTATATTGCAGAGTCACAGTTTTCCATACTTATTCGCTGATTATAAATATCGCAACTATAATAGTAAATTTTCGATATGAAACCTAAACGAATTCTACAACTTTACATCATTTGTAGCGTTTTTATGTCACAGGGTTACGTGAGTAGTATTTTGGTTTTATGGTGTGAAAAGAATTCCATGAAATACGTGTTCAAAATCAAATGTTTGTTATAAAATAAAAACAAAGGTCTAATCCCTCACAAATTCTTATTACAGTAGATAGAGTGACTGATCAATCGAATACTTGTTAAAAACGTAGGTTTCCACGGCCAGAGTCGGTTGAAACTAAACGTGTTCCGGGTTTGAACCGTCTCATGTCGTCTTTGTTAAAATAAAAACTCGACGATTCGCCCGCAATCGTATGGGGCTTCTTCAGGAGAGGGAAAGTTGGTAGGCAACAGTTAGCACGGTAACTGTAACGCGGGGAGCAGCACGCTTTTGCTGCTTCCCGCGTTCTTTGCAGTTGGTTTTCGCCTTTGGCATGATTCACATGCTGAGTTACCGTGATCAACTGCTTCCCGTTCAGTTAGTTTCGCCTCTGGCGTGGGTCACACGTTGAGTTACCGTGCTAACTGTTGCCATCACTCTCCTGAAGCCGCATACAATTGTGGGCGAAACGTCGAGTTTTATTTTAACCAACGACATGACACGGTTCAAACCCGGAACACGTTTAGTTTAAAACGAACGTTATTTTGAATAGGACTACACCGGATATGTTAAAGATCTTAGGTCTCTATTATATAAAGATGCTAACAAACATGTTTAATAAAGTATGGGACAGTTACCGATAAGTTAGAGTTATGATGCCAATACTTAAAGGACACGATTCTTAAACAAAAGTGAGAATTACAGAGGAATCACGTTGCCCAGTGCAGTCTCAAAATATATGAAGGCATGTTAAATGAAATGCTAAGAAACGTAATCAGATGAAGCAGAGTCGATTCAGAAAAGGGAGAAGCGCACACGAGCAAGTAATCCTTTAAGGTTAATGATAATATGAGATCGTTCCAGTGCCCCGTTTGTTTGTGGATGATAGGGAGTAGTAGATATATGTTTTGTTTTAAAAATTGAAGTTAAATGTTTTATAAGTTGTGACATAAAGTCGGGACCTTGATCAGTTAATATTGTTCGAGAAATACCGAAGTATGTAATGATTTTTGTTAAGGACATTGGACTCGTGATTAGGTAGACGTATACCGAAACTAAATCTTGTTAAATCATCTTGAGCAGTTTAAAATGAATTTGTTTCCTAACTCTGTTATTGGTAAAGGTTCTACAATGTCGATTACTAATCTTTCAAATGGTTTACTAGAGGTAGAAGTTATTTCCATTGGTTGTGTCGTAGGCTTCAGGTTTGTTTTATTTAACTGACAAGACTTACAGTTTTTAATGTATTTCCTAATATCACCTATCATTGAAGGCCAAAAGTAACTTTCTTTAATTTTGGAGTAAGTTTTATTAAAACCATTGTGTCCTGATAATTTGCTATCGTGATTTTCCTGTAGGATTATTTTTATTTCTTCTTGATTTTTAGGAATTAATTCAGAGGTATTGAAAATTTTAATTTCGTTATTATTAAATACGAATTTTAACAATTCGTGCAACAATGGTAGCTTAATATTTTTATGTTTATTCGGAGGTATTAGAATAAACTTCACGATAAAATAGTTAATAGGAAATTCTTCGACATATCTAGGATTTTTAGGCCTCAAAAAAGACGGGGTGCTTTCTCTCAATCCGTCGTTAAACTTAAATGTCCTTGATCGGATATTGCCTTTTCTGACATAACATATATTGGTTTGGCAGAGACTTTGAATATTTATAGTCAACTTTGAGTTAATTTATGGGCGACTCACACTTCCCCATACTTCCCTTTTTGGTAACCTACGAAAACCATTTATCCATAGTGGATACTATTAGTTCGAAGCGTGTACACGTACACAACCGTTACGAGGGTAGGGGTAATAGTAAGCGTATTATGCTTGACATATCATGCAAAAGTTAATAGTTTTTAGTAAAATTGAAATAATTTGCTTCTAAAACACATTTAGTTAACACAAACATTATCACAGACTTTTGATTCCCCAAGTAGAGTAGAAATGGACAGAGTTAATGTTGTAATGTAACGGTGCCTATATGTGGCATTGACCTTATAAATGGTTATTACTAACAATACCCCAATATTTTTAGCCCATGCCAATTTAACAATATTAAGGATTATTCAAACAGTAGCAGCGAGAAGCAGATCTTACAGCCTGGATAAAAAATTACAAAAGTGGTTAGTTACTTTTAGTCTAGTTACTTCGTAAAAACTATTTAAAGAAGGAAAGGATACATTTTCCTTTGCGCAAGATTATTATTATTCCACAAATTCTTAAAATAAAATATGAAGTAAGATAGTTTGGATAGTAGCCTAAGGTGGAACATGGACAGAATTTGTAACTTACTGCACTGCCCACAGGCATTAGTTGTTCTGCTGTATGAAATCCAAGATACCTGGGGTGCCATAAAGCAGAAGCAAATTGTGGGCAAAGTACCTAGACGTATTCAGGATTCGTCGGCGTGGTGATACTATTAATTATAATAAAGAAACTAACAACACCACCCCATAAAGTTTTAATCATTTATAATATATCTTCATTGGAAACTTATTTAACTTTAAGATTGTGATCATTTTTGTAGGTAACTAAAATAATTTTCAGTTAAGTTGCCAACAAACATGTTTTGGCGAATAATTAAAAAGTGCCTGTAGGTACTTATTTTTGAACTTTCATACTAATACATCTACCTCCACACGACCTACGTAGATACGTTCGAAAAGCTCGAAGCAATCCTGCCAATATTAATTAGCTTCCTAATGAGCGGATAAAAACGCCGACTCGTTAATAAGATCAAAATTTTAAACATGAACTTGAACATTTTCGAAAGGAATGTGGATACCGTTCCAAAGCCCAAATAGCGTCTGCATTGTCCGACGAACGGTTACAGCCAAGCGCCAGTTAAATCGCCGTATTGCGTTATAAATACAAACAAGATGTGTGCACGCGTTCGACACGGACCATTGTTTCACAACAATTGAAACAATACAATATTGAATTTAGATAATTGCTCATAATTGCGAAGGTCTCTATCGTAGGAATCTATCGGAGGAGAATTCTGTTGGAATCTACTTTGAAGCTACAATGAAATAGTAAGTAATTCGTCAAAGCAAAAGATTAATTTTGGTGAGAAGGATTTTAAATCTGTTGGGTAAAATAATGACAATTCGAAACTTCTAAACATCTAGGAGATTCAAATTTAAGATGGGAAATAATAAACAAAACTGTCGGAAGGAAGTCAATAAGCAGTAAAAATCAAGAGGCTTAAACACGGAGTGTTCTAAAGGTGACTTTTCTTCATATATCAAGAAAATAAATCAACCTTCGCTAAAGATTTGGAAGCTACATATGTCATCCAAGATATTTTCAGAAGTGACCTGTGAAGCGGTTACATCAAACTTCGTACAGATATATTGCCCTTGCTGCCAGTAGGAATTTGTCTTAATAAATTTCTTCAATCACAGAATATACTGACTAGCTAGAAATTAACTTGAGCTACTTCGATGTAGATTTAATTTATTTGACGGAAACATACGTCAATATTGAATCCATCGAAAGTAAAATAATTAACTGTGGTATTTTACAACAACAATTTCACAACCTCTTTGTAGATAAAGCTGGAAAATCAGCTCTACGAGCCCAGATGTCTTATGAGTTGGTTGCATTTTTTTCTCCATTCCTCATTTGATTCCTACTTGCCCTCTCCACTTTTTTCACAATTTGTAATCTCTTATGTCATTTTTTTATCCTGCCACATGACCCAATTACCTCATCTTCTTATTAGTGGTTTGTTATACAGTCCCAATAGGTCTCTGTCTGCTTTTCTTTCTCAAAAATCTCCTGTGCACTTTTTTCCTTATAGAAAGTACTAAGTACTACTTTCCTGGCAAATATTTCTAGTGCTTGTTTTTCCTTAAGGTAGAGTTTCCATGCTTCATTCTCGTAGATAACCACTGCCGTTATTATGGTTTCGTATATTCTTTTCTTAACATTCTTCGAAACATTCTTCGATTTTAATATATGGAGTAATCATCCCATGCATTTTGTTCCCTCTGTTATTCTTTCTTAAATTTTAACCTTTTCTTCGCCCTCATCCGTTACTGGTCCTCCCACACACTCTTCACCTTCTCAAAGCTATGTGTTGATTTTTCTGTTGTTATTTCCGCGCTCTTCGCGAGTAGCGGCATACAACTTGTTCTCTTAGAATTTTAAGATTTTTACACTAATGTCGATGTTTAAGCACTATATTTATTAATTGTAGTGTCTAGTTTTTTAATTATTAATTTATTAATAAATTAATCGCGAAAGCTTAGAACTGACCAATTAAGTAGATTGTTTTATTGTTGGTTGTCCTACCCAATATTCTATCCTTGTGGATCTAATAAGTACAGCCACAGTTCTTCTTGTTTTTTTTTAGTTCTTAATCTTGTTCTTCCTTCACTTATTTCTAGTCCTTGCTCTCTGGCTGACTCTACTAATTGGTTTGGAGCTTGTATTATCAGCAACCATAATTAACCATATTTTTACAATCCTTATTTGCGTGCTTGATAATATTATATTGTGTAAATTGAGCAATGTGACTTCTTGGAACAGTCTTATCAGAAATAAATCCTTGAAGTTACTAACCGATTTTGACATCACAATCGTATACTGCCATCATTCACACGGAGCCATATAAAATTTCGTGTAAATTCATAGTTTTGATTTGGCAGCCATTTGTACAAGATGTGTTTTTGTATAAAATGGAACAATATCCTTCAGTAATTGTCTTTCTGTTTTTAAATGCAAAAACAAGCGGAGGGGGGTACATTCTCATCATCTATATCAAGTGTTAGATATTGGTTCAATGGGTTTAAACGTGGCTATACTTATACGTCTGGCAGATGTGGTTCCTGACAATATTATTAAAAAAGTCTACGAGATGATTCTTGCTGATCCTCTAACTGTGGACAAGTGGATACATGAGTGATACCTTCAAAGTAGTTTTTTTCAATCTAAGCGAAACTTGCAAGAATTTTCTGCACCAAAGGAAGCGAACACGATCCCATCGACCACGATTTTTTGAGTTCGAAGGGAATAATTCTCATTGACATTTTGGAGAAAGGACGCACGATCACGAGACATTATTACAATGAATGTTTGGACCGATTCGACGATGAATTGGAGGTGAAACCCCAGTTTGTTAAATAGAAAAATCTTGTTCCACACAACACTGCACCAGCTTATACATTCGGAGTTATGGTTCCCGAATTGTACGAATTGCGCTCTAAGTTACTACCCAATCTTCCTTACTCGCCTGATCTGCGACGAGTATGACCCACGCTCATACACCTCAAATTATTCACAACATTGTTCAATTCGATTGGAATTACTTTATCAATAGGACCTGACCAGCATAGAGAATCACATTCTTGGACACGTTGTTTATATATTAGTTAACCAATTTTGTATTACCTAATTAATGATATTTAAATAGTTTACAATAAAAACTATACCAGTGCATATGTTACAATAGGATAATTAAAATAAGGAAAAGCGAATCGGAAACTTTCTTTATACGTAATCAGCGTCTATGCGCCGATTACGAAATCCCATTAGTGCATATTTGCATGTTCTCTCGTAAACATACGAAGGCATACAAAACCAACAATGTTTCCGTAGAGTATTTCACGTCAAATAGTCTTTGTGTGACGCGTGTCTTCCCTTCAAAATTTTCCATCACTTCATATGTACGTACTATGAGTAAGACTTTAAAATATAGCACCTTCTCCGCATAATAAAATCTTGAATTTTAAATCGTTGAAAATATAAATACAGCGCCTCGTAGTTACTGTTGATTTTTCTATTATATGCGCAACCGGTTGTTTACATAATTATAAAACGGAAGATTTTACTGTCGCTATTTCAAGACGTTGTAGAATAAAATAATGGCGGTTATTAAGTTGGACGATAATTATACAAGCCTTTTCAAAAAGTTTTTCACACATCCTAAATATTAGTTGTTATCTAAGCGTCGTTTTAGATAAACAAAAAATCATTCTCGCTCCTTGCATCATATTACGCAACAAGATGACGTTATAACTCCAACCAATAGAATTCGAGAATGAAAGATGTGTTACACTGGCGTTAGGTAAAAATCAATATATTTGAACTTCTACGTCGTAAAACGATAAAAATTGTGTCGTTGTACTTTTTTGCGCCAACCACACATTAAGCGGAATGTGAAAATTCGGTACCCGGAACCACAATCTTTGCAACTCAGTTCATAGCTTCTTATGTCCTTATTTCTTCGGTTTAAGTTTAATTATAACAACATACAGGCGTCTCAAACATCCTTTAATTGTAAAATTGCCTATATTGTGTAACCAGTAGACCAAATAAAAGTAAAAAAAGTAAACCAGAGACTTAAATTTTCTGACGACGTAATAGATCTCATAGAGCATCTTTCGAACATTTTTCTATATATGCAGGGTGATCGATAAGTAGTGAACCAGACACTTGTTATTTTTCTGTATATTATTGCGCACATATTGGGCTTCTCCATCTAGAAAAAGACCATATTTCATATGTTTATTTCTAACAGATTTGGAAATATTTATAATTTTGTGAAATATCTATTTTCTTAAAGAAGTCCGAAACGCAAGCACATTTTACTGTAAATTTTTACAAAATTTAATTGCATACTTGCCTCCATCTAGACAATGTGTTGGGACGCCTCCGAAATATACCGGATGTTCAGTACTAAACACCAAACTTTGCCAAATTCAAACACCAGAAACGCCAGCTTTTTAAATGGTGCCATAATTTTTTTCATGTGGGTATCGCTTGGTTACCGTAACAACGGTAAACAAAATATAAGTAGTTCAAGTTTTACAAAGTTGCCAATTTAATTTCGAAACATAACATCAAACAAATATATAATTTTTTCTGAGAACACTTGCATCTGTGGTTCAAGCTCACTGTTGAGCTCACTGTGTAAATAAAGTACGAATACATTTAAGGCAACGATGAAAAGAATTTGTTCTAAGAAACACGCCTGTTTAACAAATTTAGATTAGGCAACAAACAATGTAGCATGAAATATTTTATATTTTCCGTGAGCGACATATATAAACTATTACCCATCTTGGTGACTAATTTTACATAATTCCACAATTCTAAATATTTATTGTTACATATTTTAAGCGGAACCCGTTATTTCAAAAGTTTCATTCAAAAATTGTTTCTACTTAGGTAGAAACAATTTTTTATTTATTAATGGGTTTATCCAACAAACCACAAAGAGTTGCACATTTATGTGTTCAATCAACTAAAATATGTTCATTCAACACATTAGCGAATATACATACACAATTTACCTTGTAACTTAACAGAAGTCACTAGCTTGATTCAATTATTTTTGTTAAATTATAGCAATATTTGTGGTCGTTGTGCTTCGAGTGTATTACTTTTAAATCAACCACAAAATCTGCTTCACATTTTTTTTTCTCATATTAGTAACATGATAATCTTGGGACAACGACACATAATACAATTCTTTCATTGTCACGTACCAGTAATAAGACGTGGAAATTGTCGTTTGAATTACGTGCATGATAAATTAATCAAACATTCCCCTATTTTTCAAATAAATTACTTTTCAAAAAGAAACTCGTCTTGTTATTACGAGGGTGGATCAATAAAACCGTGCATTAGGAATGAGGACATAAATAAAAAAAATATTTTTATTTATTTTTCTACATAATCCCCATTTAGTAACATGATTTTTCCCAACGCCCCTACCATTTCTTTAAGCAAAAATTCCTTAAAATAGGCTTCTACCATACTAATGTCGATTTGAGCTGAATTCTTTCACTGTGAGCAATATTTTAATATCGCGGAACAAAAAGAAGTCACACGGTGCCAGGTCGGATGAGTAAACTGGACGAGGCAGCAGTTCATTCAGTTTGGCATCCACAAATACAATTCCAAATGTGTGAGGTGGTGCAATCTCGTGGTGGAAAAAAAAATTATAAATGGGCCATTTATCCTTCAATTTCCTATCAAACTGGCGTCCTTTTTCTAGAAAGCCAATGAGGACAATTCTAAAAAATTACGTGTAACGTAGTTGTGTGTGTATGTTGATTCAGTAGTCATCCCTGTTGTTACGGACTATTCTTCTAGCGTGATGGGTAGTTGTTTTCTTCATCCTCCCTAACGAGTATAGAGTAGAGGTCAGTTTGGGTAGGAGCATATTAATGTGCGATATGCATTGTAGTTTTGAGTTTACCACAACACTCAGAAATTTTTTGTGGTAAGCAGCAAATTTTGCGTCTTTTCCTTGTTTATCTTCAATTTGTTGTATTGTTTAAATTTTCCAGAGTGGTCACATGCACACCGAGAAGTGTCATTGGCATATAGGCAGATGTCGGGAAGATACATTTTTTTCCTGAGCAATTTAGAAAAAAAGCTTTCAAACAAAAAATATTCGGGGAAAAAAGTGTACAGTGTTCAGTTTCCGCAACGCACGATATAAGTATAATGTTTAACGTACGTATGTTTGTCTCAATGTTTTTGGTAATCATATGCTATGCCACTTATACAATTTGCATTTAGCCCGAATTAGTTTTAAGTTTCTGAAACACTATTCCAAATAAATTCTAATAATAGCATAAGCGACATCTACGTTTTCATCACATATATTTTAATTTGGTTATATTCCGTTAATCTTTATGGAAAAATTCTGAATATTTATAGACTTCTAAACGTGGAAGAAAGACGCCTAATTCTATGCGATTATCATTCTTTGACCTTTCCTAATAGGCGGCCCGGTGGAGAGTCGACGCGCTCCACTCTCAGCCACCCTGTCGCTGCTTGATAGTACGGCGCGTTCTCCGAAAAGCTTTCCTCCCATCGTTCACCGTCGCCCCTCCCCGAATTCTATCAAAATTACTTTCCACTCCAATTCCAACAGCCGATGACTACGACGCGACTTGAAACGGATCGAAAGCTCGGCTCGCGTATACGGCGCGCAATTTTTACACGAGCGGCGCAGCAGCAGCAGCTTTTTGGCTCTATTACACAGAGGACGAACACTGCGAATTCGCATCGACCTGGCAGTACGCAAAAGTTCGCGAACCGAAACAAACGTACTTCGCACAGTCAATCTCTTTGATATAAACATAGAAAAGGTATAAACACTCAGAACGAAACAGTTGTCAAAATAGAACGGTGCCCGTCTACCTTTCTGTTATTACATCAAGGTTTTGATCGGAAAGAAATTTCCTTCGACTATATTTCTTAGTGAAATCCCATTTATCGATTTTTAAATTTCATTCTTTCGTCCGCGTTACTCTTTGTGACATTTAAGAAATCATTTTCCAAAAACTTCGGGCATTAATCGTGAGATTATGATGGGTTAAAATTAAAAACTTCTCTTTGTAAAGTTAAAAACGAAAATCGTGCGCAAATATTAAAAGACCCTCTAACGGACTTTTTCAAACAGTGTTTGTTTTTCACAACGAACTGCAAATTACTGAGTGAACCATGGCGAATAAATCAGCGGAGATTACCAAGAACGGTCATGAAATGGCACCCTTAAATTCCACGCGCCCCAACGCTCAAGCAGGTGGAAAACCAGGTGTTACGATTGTGCTGCAAGGACCTAGAGGTTCGATTATATCGAGGGGTAGCGCCAACGTCGATCAAGATCCCGATCGAGCGGCATGGTCGGGAAAGATGCAATTCTTCCTCTCGATCATCGGATACTCCGTCGGATTGGGAAATATTTGGAGGTTTCCCTATCTGTGCCAACAGAACGGCGGAGGTGAGTTATACCAATCTACAAATAAAACATGCAGATCTATTTTTGAAAGAGTTCAATCAAAAATGAAATTAAGTTAAGTGAGAATTTGAAATGTGGCAATTGAAAGCTTTTACGAATATATTTTAATGCATATCTTAAAGAGAGGGATTGCCAGAGTGTGTTATGTCTCAAATACACGTGTATCGGTACTCTATAAATATATCTAGAGTATTTAATGCAGCTTGCATGTTAAGCGATCAATTTCCACTACGTCCCTTTCTTGTTTTGATATAGGTTCCTAGAGTGATATTAGAAGAAGCTTTCATGAGAATTTCTATAAAATACCAGAGCTTTTAACTGAAATAGCACTGCCAACCTTGTCAAAATTTACTTTAGCATCCTTTGATTTTCTTAATAGATACCAATATTGACCGAAAATTTATTTTTTCTTCCTTGAAGCGGAGCCAAAATAATTCAAACGTGAATATTTACGTATACACGATTTTGTTATTGATGACGTCGGTTGTAATAAATTTAACACAATACGATCACTTAATCTAGTAACGCACATTTTTTTATGTATTAATTTATCTTAGTTGTCGAAATTTAGCTTTTTGTGAGTTAATAGGGTTTTGCAATTGAAGGTTTTTTTACGAAAAATAATTAATGTTAAGAAGAAAAAATGGGAATTTTCTTCCGGAAAATGGAGTTTAAATGGGGGAAAGGGAGGGAGGGGTTATTTGTTGAATGTAACCAGATTGACAGAGATTGCAGAGGTGCGAGATTGTAACCAGATCTGTTATGACATAGATTATGAAATTTGTATTTCTTCTATATTTTTAATGTAAAAGCTATTTTAAGTTTCTCTTCCCAACATGTATACAGAGTTAATACAAAGTATGGAATTATTCGGAACAAGACTCCATGTTAACAATCCAAGGATCTAGAAAACGATTCCGCTTTTACTGTTTTGTTTCCGGTTTAACTAAAACTACATATTTTCTATAAATTTTATATTTTCGAATTGCTTGTAAAATTCTGCATATTACCGCTATTGCGGACCGGTAGGCACCCCAGCCACCAATTTAATCTTATGAATTAAGTTAGTGATGGAAAAGCCGTAAAATAAGGTATTAACTGTTAACTCTTAAAGGGAATAATCGTTTTTTTTTTTCTTGGAGCGTCATACCCTGAATTTTACAGCGAATTAAAGGAGGAAATACACAAAGAATCCCATTTAAAAAATGAATGTAGTATATCACTTTTGGTTCAGCCGGAAATGAAAATAATATATTCTATGACATAGATTGAATCACATTGTGAGCGGTGGACTATACAACACAGATTTTAACAAAAAAGGCATGGGCATCATCATTTGTTTAAAGTGCTTAAAATGTACTTGCCGGGGGTGAACGGTTGGTCTGAGGCAAAATGTAATCAGATATTATTGCCCTAAACCTAAGGTTTTGCAGTTATTAGGTTTTGTTTGAAAACTCGACATTTACCGGAATTGATATTTCGTGGGTGTTTGACAGAATAAAGCACCCGCTGCTACTTTCCAATTAAGTCTTTTGATTTTGTTCCATCTGCTATTGATTTCATAAATCATATCTAACTAATCGCGAGTGCTATGTTTCTTACAATAGATTTACATCCAGAAAATTCATTTTATATCCCACAAGCCTTAAATTTGGTCCCTTTCTTACTCAATCTCTTTATAAATGATCTCTTGACAAATCTAACTGCTGGCTTACGTTGGTGATGTGAAATTTTAGGCATACCTCTCGTCTAACGATGATGTGATCTTGCTACAGGAAAATTTAAGCAAACTTGTTATAGTATTCATTTATGGATTTGGTTGATTGTCACATAAACACGGGATGGCATCTCTTTCGGAACGATGTGATAAGCTATGCAGCAAATTTTGACTAAATTTGGTCAATAATAAGATAAACCATCCTTCCTTTTTGGAGCGCACGGCCACAGGCCAAAAAAAAACAATAAAGCGTTCACCTATTATTTACTGATGTTCTTAAAACATAGGACTGGTTGGCATTATGTCATTAGTTATATTTTTTATGGCTATGTTAATTGTTGATTGTATTGTATGTACTTTGTTGTGTCTTTCTGTGAGTTAATACCTGAGGAAAGTTTCTAATTAAAGACACCCTCATGACATAAATTGCAAGAATAAATTTTTGGCTACAGAAATGAGCCGGTATTTCCAGTAATCATTCCATAAATTAGCCTAAACCGCTAGCCTAGAGGATAACGGCAAAATGCGTAAGTGTAAATTAAAGGCCAAATTTTATGAACTTATCTTTTTAACATAAAAATTGTTTCATTCATAAATTATAGAAAATAAAATTGAAAATCCAGAGGATTAGATGTAGATAAAAATAAAATTTACAAGAGACTATAAATTATATAGGTATATTTACAATCGATTCCAACATCTGCAATATGAGTCAACCGCAATACACATATTTCCAATGGCGAATGGAAAATTTTCGGCAGTTATCTCTGCGTACGTAATAATGTATTTGCATTATTAATTATTAAACATTCTTTATGATTCTATTTATTCCGCATCGTACAGCAAACAAAAAAAGGAACGTATATTCATTCATAAAAACTTATTTAAATTTAGAATCCTATACTCTAGTTTGTATAAATATTTAACCGGTAATTGTTTATTTTTCATCCACAGATTACCGGTTATTTTTAATAAAACAATTAACTCGGTAAACTAAAATTCCTGACACCGAAAATTCTGTTTGTTATTTACATTTAGCACAATTTAATCTTATGTAAGACTGAAGTCACTCTTTTACGATTTTATCGGTATTTTCCATACTTTTTCACTATTGACATTGTAAGTTGTGTTATAGAATTTAATTGCATTTAGCAATAGCCACGAGTGACATCTCAGCGGAATAAGTACGTCGTCTCTTATTCGCTAGCGAAAAATCGTCTACAAATGTTGACAATCGGTCCAACTGCAATATTAGACAAGCATAAATGTAATTGCCATTTGCAAACGGCTACATGAAGGTTAAATATTTGGTCGCCAATACGACAATTAAATAAATGGCGATTGTCATAGTACCAATACAACAATTTGTCTTAATTCGGGATTTTCACTTTAACCTGTACTTAATTCCATTACTGTTGTAGAAATAAAAAGAGAATTTAAATAAAAGCTCTAGTGTTTTATGCCTACTAAAGACTAGATTTTTGTGCAGTCAAATAATCAAAAATTGTACTGTAAAAAGCTCAAAACGTGCATTTAAAAAGCTAAAACCTGCAAAAGAATGCAATAATTTTTCTAGAACTGAACTAACTTTGTCCATCAGAGTAAATTACGAAGAAAATTAAATGTGGTTTGTATGCTAATGTGAAATTACTCAGAAATTAAACCGATAAAGAGAAGGAATGAAAAAAAAAATTCTATAAGTATTTAGGTAAATCTTACATTACACAGAAATAGGTAGAAAATATATTTAAAAAAATCACTCTTTCGTACTGAAGTAATAGGACAATTTTTGTAGCAGGCGATTATGGCCTCATCGTGTGCCAGGCGGAATGGCAAGTTTTTCAATCTCCTTCCCTTCATTCTCAATTTTTTTCTAAGCTTTCTCGAACGGTTTCGTCATTTCGATGTGGGAATTCAGAGCCAGGTTGTGGGATTTCAACCGTGTCAAACCGTTTAACAGGTTGGATAGGTGTGATTTAATAAACGTCAAATCGCATGTAATTGTTGGTGAATTAAAGAATATTTTTTACTTTTACGATAGATCGGGTAGATGTTACCGACTGAAACCGGTGTTGCACGATCGAGCGCTTCAAAACAAAATCTTCTCGGGGGTGGTCTTTCTGGGTGGGCCTGGACCTGCTCTACGTGCTTTACTTTAGTCTGCAATCCCCAGGTTCCAACACCGTAATACAGTTACAGTACAATTTCCCAGGAACTAACACCGCCTTCATGTAGCTCTATAATTCGACTACGTGTAAGCGGGTAAGGTGCACATTCTCGTCTGCAAGGCATCACTTACGATTGCGTGTGAAGCATACTGCAATGCGATTGCTTATCACTCATAAGCAATCGTTTTAAGTCGATCTCAAATCTCAACAGTCTACTCTTCAAGTAGATAATATTGAAATATGATCTGTACATTCCATATTAAATTAAATGAGAATTGCGTATGAAGATCTTGTATTCAGTCACAATTATATCCAACTGAAAGGTTGAATTTAGCGGATAATGTGTGTAATTATAACAGAAATGCTTTCTTATTAAAACAACTGATATCATAAAAACACTACCGTGCCTAAGAATACTTTTATTTTAAGCTTATATAAGATATGTTATTCTGCTGTGAAAATACATAGTTCGTTCACAAAAGTGAAAAAAATTAAAATTAAGGTCCACATAGTAAGTGGGATGGATCGAGTACAACTGTTTTTTGGGGTCCTCGCACCAGATTGCGAGTTAATTGCACATTCAGTCAGTAAAACCACAATTTTGGTGAATTAACGTAAGTAAAAATAGATATTGGATAATTTTTTGTTTTAAAAAGCTATAGGAAAAGTACCAAGTTAACTCAGGTTAGAGGTTAAGTATTATTAAATAAACCATTCCCGTAATTATTTTTTTTGTAATTTAAAATCTATGTACACATGATCAAAATATTATTGCGCATTGAATTAAAAAGCAGCTTACACCGGTCAATATCCTGGTTCAATGTTTATTTTTCTTGAAAATATAGAATTTAATTTCTTGCTGAAAATATAAAAGCATATCAAATTTTCGCATGCAGAATATATGAATTTCTTGCAATAATATCGATATAATTTTAGACATACAAAACGCAAGATTTTACAATGTCGAATAAAATGGTAGCTTTCAAATATTCAAATATGAATATTCGATTCGAACGTAAATATTAGTTCATATAACCGCTTTCTGCTTGTGTTTTATGTATCCACGCCAAACTTCGAATTGAAAATAAACCTCTATAAACAAGAAATACATATAGCCCACTCCTATGAATGTTCGTTTCGACAAAACTGTGCTATCTACATTTGTTATAAGCGAGCTTAAGAAAAGACGACTAATAAGTACCGGATTGCTCCCGAATGTTGGGGTTAAAACATATAGACGTTCGTGAATGGATTTTTTCGATTTGAATAACATCCAAAAATAATTAATGATGTATATTACGTTACTGCACACGACAGGAGAAAAGTTTGTATCAAGAATAGCTCTGGCTAAAAATTCCGGAGTAAAATATAATTTAAAAAAGCGGATCTATATTTGTCAAGGGAACGTTCGGAAAAGTTTGCGTGTACTTTCAATTAATCTTGATTAACATGAAGTCCAGTTTTTATCGGTAGAGATCGTTTTTTTAATGACGTAGGGAGGAGGGAAATGTACATAAATATAAGTAAACAAACAAGTGAAATTACAGTTTGGTATACTTGATTCAAAACATTATATGTTGACTTTATTTTGAGAGATTCACCGCTACAAGGTCAAACGATAACTAAAAATGTACACACTAATCTTTTCCAAAAGGTACGACCCAGCGCCTGACTAGTTAAGGCAATCAATATGTAAATTTAGGAGGAGAATATTGGATTTAGTAATAATAATAATATATTAAATTTAAGATTTCAAAATTTTTCAAAAAGAAATTATTTTTCTTTTAAGCTGTAGAGATGTAAAATAAAATTAGCTTCATTTAAAGCCATTGTTTAGTTGCGTTGGCAATTGTTTTAATTCCATTGTCACCTCCGATAATTCTTCCCATTTAAAATATATTGCTATCGAAATAGATGCTGAAACTAATAATTTTTGCTGTTATATGATGCAGGGATGCAACTGAAGTTGACATCCTATGCTCTCTGATAACATTGTTGATCACATACAACACTACAACGTTAAATGACAACACAATGAGAATTTTGAAGACAACTGACCGAAAGATTTTTAATTGACGAAATTATCTTTTTATGTGACTAAAATTTACACTGAAATAGATTTCACATTAATTTAGAAGTTTTGAGAAAGATTTAATGAAATAAAAAAGCAGTTAATATCTGTTTTTCCCACAATCGTCATTGGGTGGACTAACTACGTTCCAAAGATATAAAGGCTAAAAAAAAGGAATTTTCTTATCGGAATCGGGCTACTTCTAGAGTGACTTTTAATCCTGATAGGAGAATAATGTGGAATGCCAAGAAGGGATGGGTGGGAGGCGTTGATGACTTGTAACTAAGCCTACAGAAACGAATATATTTTCCGTGCGCGTCACGAAATTAGCAGAGACTAGACAGACTTGTGTTTTGTCGACTCTCGGGGAAACCAGTAGGCAACACGAACCCATCCTCATAAGACGAATAAACACGAGTCTGTCTAGTCTCTGCTAATTTTGTAAAGCGCAACTCGTTTTTGCATGCCTACTTATAACCTCATGGACGTTTCGTTGTAACATTACGGTATATATAATTATAAAACAAAACAAGGGTGATATTCAACATATGCTGTTCTTGCATGTGAGCCTATCTTAAACTAGGTCAGACTAGGTCAACTAAAATTCAAGACACAAAATAAATATAAGTGCAGGTTATCTGCTTGATGGTAAGAAGGATTGAGGAAATGTTATAAATCAGTTTAATATACATTCTCTCTTAAGAAACGCTTCGTACTCCTTTTGAAGTTGCAGATGTTCAAAAATTTCAGTTGTTGGGGTAAACCAATTTTCAATTTCACCTGGTGGATGGCCTCTCCAATAAAATGCTTTATTACTATGTGAAATGCATGTTTAATGAATTAATATATTGTATAACCTTTTTTATCCTTCAAAACTGAAAACAGTCCCTAGATAAGCTCCCGGTTAATAAAAGTAGAAGGTCAAATAGCAATGCCGGTGAACGAATTCCACAAATCAGAAAAGGCAAAAGGGTGCAAAATACTGATTTATGAACTTTTTATGAATTGAAGCATTCTTAAAAGAATTGAAACATTTGTAAAAAGTCTTATTTTTAGTACTTCAAATATTTTAGAAAATAAAGCTTACAATCGAAAAATGAAAAGGTACTTCGAAGGAAAATTCTACTTAAAACATTTATACAGGGCATTTATACAGGGTGCCTCAGGATGAGCTTAGGTTAGCCGCATATCGTAAACTGAGCAGGTTCCAAATTTGTAAACGTGTAGACTTATTTTGTAGGAGGGAGCGAGCTTTTAGGAAATACCCGTATGTCTTATCAACTTCTAGTTTCCCCGAAAGTAACGTAAACTTAATTTTCTTAAATGGATTCCCCTAATTTTCTTAAAACAGTTGAATTAAGCAATTAATTTGATGTAAATTGATCCACTTTGAAAGATCTAAACATTACCGTTTTAAAGTAAACTTGATTTATTAATATTACTTATTTGTTCCCTATGCAAAAGTGTTAATGAATGATTGTTACGGGTTAGTAAGCTATGAGTGTGAGTTATTGAAAAGCATTTTTGTATAAATGTTACACAGGATGTTACTATTTATTGATTAAATGTGTTAAACTTTAAACATCAGTATCTGTGTCATTTTAAATAAAACATCCTGTATACTTTTATTGTAAATGATAGAATATTAAAATCTTCATCTAATGGTATTATATGTTTCTGTACCTGAAGTGAACATTAACATTAATGTTTTAAGTTTAACTTATCTGATCGATAAATACTAACACTGTGTAATATTGTACAAAAATTGGAATACTTTTCTTTACTTTCCAAGTGATTCATCCTATCTTTGAGTTTTGAAAAAAAAATAGGATTTTTAAGTGAATAAGTTACAATTTTTAATTAACAATTTATTATTACCCTTAAATAGCTTAGAAATGTTATTGCTAAATAACTATACAGAATAAAAAATAAATAACACGAATAATATTAACAGCCCTTTATATAACTAAAGCAAAATAGATACAAACCTAAACACTAAATAAAATAACTTGTGGGCGGTTTTAGAGATGGGGACCGCTCTAATTATTGAATACAACAAAATATAATAGCTACACTAGCTAGCTGACGGAGTCGTATTATAGCTGGGCTTAAAGTACATACGTGGAATATGTATTTGTTTATTCTACCTACCTACCTATCTGTCATTTCTTCGCGGAATAATAAATAGTCCAATCAATTATTCATATACACTAGCGCTGCGGAAGATTTTTGTTGTACAAAACTTTTCCACTCAGTTCAGCGCCAAGGTTTCAACCTAACTTAATTAGAAGCTCCCAAGGGCGATTGGAATTGTCAATTTTTATGTGCAAGGAGGTCCCCGAACGACAACGACATAAAAACGCTAACAGGTTCTAAACCAAACCACATGTGATGGATGCAATTGATTCACGTGATAGTAGATTTTCTAGTGAAAGTTATTTGCTTGTCAATGATTATAAAACTTTTATTTTAATTTTACGATTCGTGGTATTAAACAACGTTACGAAATTCGAATCGGCGCCGTAGGAACTTTTTACACATTTCATGGACACGTATGTCGTCATTTTTGTCTAATCATGTTAATTAGGTAAAAGAGACTGTTATTCATTTATAAACCGTCAGTAATTAACAAGTTTTTTAAGCAACTTATTTTTATCTAGAAGAACTAAGTTTTAACAACCATTGTGGGCGTATCAAAATTTCGTTGATAAGAAATCGGGAAAATATTGTAGATTATTTTTTACTTGAACATTTTTCAAAAAATATGTTCAAAATTGGCAAACTTTTTCCTTTTTGGAATTTGCAAGCCTATAACATTGCAACACAAAATATTTTCCTCCAGAAATGTCTAGATGTTAATATATACAAAAAGCTTTATACTTTTAAGTATTAACTGTTATCTTTGTTTAGCGAATTGTAGACATTTGAATTCGGCGTAAAGCACTAGAATACGAAACCATAGTCACCTAAATATCACGTGAAAGGCAACTCTCAGAATTAACGAACTAGAGATTGATTAATTTAAAAATTAATCAAATTCCTAGCTTCAATATGTTGTACGCAGATCCCACATTCTTTGGCTTTTATACAAAGGTACTTCGCAATTTCTAATCTAACTGGTAATTGGTTAAACCGCATTATTTCAATAATTACAACTCTTACAAGAGAATAAATTTTGCAATAAAATGATTCACTAGAATGGTATTATCGAGAGCACTCCGTAAATGATAAAATTAAACTAGTAATAATAGGCTGTGATCACGCTCATCAGACGTAATTCTGCGCAAGTTGTTAAATTTCTAACATCCAATCCAATCCAGTGAAAGTATTTTTAATTATTTTGTCCATTTCTGGATATAGAATTGTAGCCGTATGAAGTATCCTAAATTTTGCAGTTAATATGTCAAGTTCTTTCAAGTTATCTCACATACGACAAATGACAAAAGAATATTCTTTGTTGCCTGTTTGAAGCGCTCGCTTAAGTGAGCCTAATACTAAGTCTTCAAAAAAACCGAATACAGGTGTTCCATGTTTCTCAATAACAGAGAAATTTTCCGGAATATTTAAATTACCCATTTAGCGGCCTTAAAGTTTTTGGTGAATCTTTTCTCTTTCAACTGAAATAAGTAAACATCATTCATGATTTGCGACTACTTCAATGCACATCATCCAATCTTCGGTCCTATTAAATCCGATGATGCAGGAAATATTCTCTCGCAAGCTATAGATATTAGATTGTAACTTCTTAAACGATGCATCTCCTACTAAAATCTCTAAACCTGATCAGGGAGCTTCTGCTGTTGACGTGACACTTTGCTCGCATGATTTGGCGTAAGGAATAGATTGGCTTGTACTAGAGCAGGCGACAGCAACCATTGGGTCGCGAATTTTGAAAGAGGGGTCGTGTTAACAAATAAAACATATTCCTCGTGAAAAACATATTCCTTTAACACATACAGCTATACTACTTCTTTTGTTACGTATCCGTTTAAATTAGGAGGATTGGCAAATGGAAGAGCCAATAGGGTATAATTTTCCAGCATAAAGGTTTGTCGTATTTCCCGTCTTTAAAAACTCGAAATTCGTTTACTTGTCGACCTATTCCAAGTTTGTATAAGCTTAATAACGCGTCGCGTGATTTCTCAGCCTTATTTTATGGAACGCAAGGTAAAAAAGGTTGCCAACCGCTGTATTGGACATCTGATCATTATCCTGTTCTAATAAACATGGTGTATTCAGGCATTGACATGAATACTACATATCCGATTCGTAGATGGATAATAGATCAAACTGAATTACGTCTATATACTGAGTACTTACGTAAATATCTCGAGATAGGATCTCTCCGATGATTCTATTTTTATCATCAAGAAACACTAATGAATGTTTTGAATTGTTAAAAAACGCAAACAGGCTCTTCGAAATTTTAAAGCCCACATTGTTTAACGAATTTCACACCTGATTGTTTTTTTTTTGTATGTAGATATTGATACTAAATCAAATCTCGAGTATTTCATGCTGATACCATTTTCTTTGATAGAGTTGAATAAGGAATTAAAAGATCCTAGCAATACTAGCCCAGGAATGCATGATACCTGATCAACATAAAGACTTACTGCTGTTAATTGTATGCGACTGAACAATGAAAGTGTCGATAAGCTCAAACAAGTACTTGTTGTCCCAGTATTGAAACGGGGAGGAATCCTATGTCAATCGATTCCTATCGGTCGATAGCTCTCATGACTTGTATAACTAAAATATATGAAAAAATGATTATGCGCAGACTGGAGTTGTGGTTTGAGTCTGAGAGTATTCTTGCAGCTGATCAGTACGCTTGTAGAAAGGGCGTAAGTACAATTGACGTTTCAACGGAACTTTTTAGAAATCTCTAACGCTTGTAGTGGTGTAAATTTGAATATACTCAAAGCTAAACTAAACAAAATAGCTTAGCGCCAAAAGTATCACGCATGTACGATCACTGATTTCTTCTGGGATCTAAACATTTTTGATAGATCAAGCAAAAATGAACGATTTGGTTCTAGACTCCCATCGTGCGGATTATTATAAGACTCCAGTCTTAGTGCTTTTCAGTATTTACGCTCATTTCCATAATATGTTCAACCCAGAAGTTAGCATTGTACAGTTGCTGGTGGTATCTGCTTGTATGTTACAAATAAATATTTGGATCCACTGAATGTTACAAACAAATGGTTAACGTAGTGTTTTTCTCGCGTTCATCCAATATTCCAAGCCACAGTATATGCTTGACGGCGACAGATTTTCTATACCTCCGTCTTGGACTAAATTTGGAGGTAAATTGAAATGGACACATATAAATCAAGTAATGAAAAAACGCGAAAGAGATTGAACATTCTGCATAAAATTAGTGTTGGATTATGGATGCACGTTATATTGCAATACTTCCATGACAAATCTACGTAGACTGGATAATATACAAAATAAAGCACTCCGAATATGTGTAGGTGCTATGTGATCAACACCCATCGTCGCATTGCAAATTGGAGCAAAGGAGCCGCCATTACAATTAAAAAAACACTTTCTTTACATCAAATTAGCAAAATATCCTTGCTAAACTTAACAGCACCGTACGTATACTTTAACAATACATCATCACGAGAGATGACGAAGGCAGGTGAAATTATGACTTTTTTGCAGCGACTAGACAGACTCGTGTTTCATCGACTCTCTGGGACACGAACCCTTTCTTATACACGACTCTGTCTAGTCGCTGCAAAAAAGTAATAATTTCCCCTGCCTCTAATCATCACACTTGACTAGATTTTGTGTAAGATTTTTAAAAAGAATTGTAAAAAAAAAAGAAATAGCAAAATAGTATTAGTACACAGTATACAAAGTTTCACCTTCTGCCTTATCTACAGAAATAAATTCATATTTGGAAATGTTAAATTAAATCAGACTCAACAACTCTGGAACACTGGAATGTTTTTTCCACGGTTATTACATTATATTACAATGTCACATGGATAAATAATTTTAGTGGTTAATTTCTTGATTAATATGCAGTCTGTCACAATCTTCTGGAACTCCTGCTGCGTAAATGATAGAATGTCGACATTTTCTGGCAACAAATTACCAAATAACCAAATAATTGCGGCATAAATATAATATCACATTTCCAATAGTTTGCCGACTGTGCAGGGTGACAAAATATTTAAGCTTACATAGTTCAGAGAATTAAGAACGGTGTCACCTTCCGAGAGGAATAAAGAATTTATTTTGTTGTCTGATTGTAATACTACGATATTAGTTAGAGTTCAATTAAAGAACTTAAACTCGTGTTTATTCTAGAATATGTATTCTGACAACTAAACAAACCACAAACATATTCCGAACCCTAACTTAGAGCCAACCAAAACATGTTAAATTAAAATTAATTGGTCTAAAGATATCGCGAGTTTTGCATTCAACTGCAACTAATTTGCATTACATGAATTCATCGAATTGCAAATCTGAAATGACACCACTTAAGTCGTTGGAGCATAGTAAAAAACAGCACAGGCCCCAACACAGAACTTTAGGAGACACCTACATAAGTTGACATTCAATAATTCAACTTGTAATTTGAAGCTAATATTCCAGATCTTTTTCTTATAAATCTCCTCCAGTCGTTTTCCTTAGCTTTGTGAGTTCATTTTCTTTGTTGACTAAGTTTGGAGTTTACAAAAAAATATTCGCAAGATATAAATTATTGAAAATAACTTGCGGCTATGACTATTTCCAGTAAAGTAAAATTAATGGAGTCTTTTTTTATGAGGAATTAATAGTATAAATTATGAAAATGCCTATATCACTTAAAACAACACTTACCCAGGCTAGGATATACCTCGAGCGCAACATGAATATAATAATTTAGGCAAAAGCTTACAAGATTGGGACATGTGACGCTTGGATTATTGCATGATTCGCAGGTAGATATTATTACTCCCATTTTATGATGGGTATTTCCAAAAAACGCGGTTCTGTGGTTTTATTTGCTGAATCTAAGTACTTGACCTTGCCACCCGGAAGACAGCATCTATATTTAGTCGTTGCAAGGGAGAGACGAAACATAAACCGGCCACTGTACATAAAAAGAAATATCTTAAACGCTGAGTAAGTGGAGAGGCAGTATTTGGTAAGACTAAGGAAGAAATTGATTTGGAATAACAAATGATATTCAACAGAATTAATTCTGGTATTTTTTTGTTAGAAAAAAGAGAATCAATGAAAAAGCGTACTTCATACATAATCTAGACGGCTATTTATAGCAATCACGTGCAACGAACATAAATAAACATTCAATGGCCTTTTAATTCAATTCGACCAGAAGGAAATAATAAAAGCGGACAATGTACGTACAGCCTCGCTCAAAAAAACGAATAAATTATACATCACATAGGCGATTAGGCGCAAACAACTCGCGTGCTGCGCCGGAATACCTAATGTGAAAGATCCATCACATTAAGATAATTGCCACTAGTCAATTTGAACGAGGAGAGAATCCCTTCTTCGCAGCGTCGCGCTAAATTAGCGACATATTAGTGCGGACAGGCCGGGAGCGGTCTTGACATTGGTTAAATTGAAAGTGGTCAGGGTCCATGCTGATGATGACACGGCGGGATTTTAATGTCGTTTGAAGACAGAGTGAGATAATTTTATTGCGTTTAATGCTAATCATTGTAATCGCTGATGAAATGATTTAAAAAATTTGAATTAAAACGGTTATGCCTAAAGGAATTGCTAGAAGTGTAGGATTTGATTAACATATTTTTCAAGGAGCTGGGGAACTCTAACTCAAAATATACCAAATGGCTTCCATGAGGTTCGTTCGTTTATTTGTAATTATTGATGGAGAAACATCCAATAAAGAAATATCTTCCATGGCAGTGAGAGTTTGGTTTTATGCTAGAAATTTTATCTTACTTTAGAAATCATATGTTCATTAAGAGTCTTTTGCATCACATCAAACTGATTAAATTTTAAATCTTAAAGTACCTACGATGCGTACCCCTATGTAAATGCTGGTTTCTGTTTCTGCTGACGGTTTTGGAGGATGAAATCCGCTCTTGAAAATCCTCTTTTTCGAATGAAACGTTTAAGGAGATTTTTTACACCTCCAACTGTAAAATATCGCCAGGATCAAATAGATTTTCATAACAACTTTAACCAAATTGCACATCATAGCGTAAAAGTTAATAATTTTTAAGAATATTATAGAAAAATTGTCTTAAGGCTCTTCTTGTTTGACAACTTATTTCTTATTAGGATCTTCAGAAAAAGATCTATTATTTAAAGCTAATATTTTGGATGGGCTTGTTTGGTTGCTTTGAACCTTTCATGATCATTGTTTTCTTTTATTTCATACTTTTATAATCGCCAAGTCAATAGTTTTTGAAAATTTCTGAAGAATCTAGCAAAATAATAAACGAATTGTGAAGACAACCCAGATGGTCGTACGCGGAACAAGCTTTTTCACAAGATTCTATTCTTCTCTACGTTGACATATAACACCAACATTATTAAACCTTTCGGTGAGCGCGCCAGGTGCGCGATGCCGTAAGTAGGAGGTCAATTACAACGCTTCGATTTCCTCGTGTATTTCCGATGTATGGTACCATGCAATGGAAATCTACGAAGTAATCGAAGCATTAGTATTGCTGTAACACAGCCACAGTACACTAGCCGCCGCTGCTTGGTACGGTACTCTTCACTATTTATATGTTACAATTATAATGAGGTTATAAAAATAAACATAAGTAATGCCTCCTTGCTCCATTCTTGGATTCAAAAATTGGTTTTGAGGGGTTAGAGTTAGTTTAAATGTAAAAAAGCAGGCAAAACATTTTTACAAAAAATCATTCAAATCTAACAGCAAAATTTTAATGAAAATTGGTTGTTATAAATCCTTATGACTTACATCGCAGAATTGTTTTCTCGTTAGGGATAAGTGTGTATTATATTAGTTGTTCCCACTGTGTTTTTTAAACAAAAATAGCTAAAATAAAATTTATTAATAGATAATCTCATGGATCTGAGAGGAGCTCGTATAGTTATTGAAAAAGTAAACGAACTGTAGTTTCTGACGTGTATGCTTTGACTGGCCAATACCACTACATGCCTTCCACATCTAGACATTAAAATATCGAATATTCAGAGCCGTAATTATGAATGCCAAAATTGCAAACAATTCACGGAGCATTGAAGCTCCGTGAATTGATGCGATACTAAATTATTCAGAAAGCCATCGCAGTAATTTAAAATTTCAGTATCTATGAAGCTACATATTAGCTAAAAAGTACAGAAGAAACACTTTGTGCGTAATAGGTTGAGATACGAAGTACTTAAGCCTAGCTTTATGAACGGTGTTAACAAATTTGTACACAGATAAGTCAACGGATATAAGGATACCATTTACACGATGAAGTTTATGCAGCGTAAATTAGCAAATATAGTTCAAAGCAGTGTTACTGGAATGCTTGAACTAAGTTTGAGAAATGTTATGGTACTGCTCTTAATATAAAATTAGCCATATTAAATTCGAAGTGGATTCCTGGTTGCCATATTACATACGCACACACGAAATCTAAAAAGTACGCATGCTATTAAATTCGTCTAAAACTTAGTTACGTTAGGACATTTACAAAATACCAAGATAACTTAGGTTGTTATACCGTAGCCGTGCGCTTTATAGAGATTGTTCCACTCGGAACTGCAAGTATCGACATCGAAAAGTAGGAATGGCAGAAATAGAAAGAAGCTGGCGAGTTAGTAGCACCAGTGGCATTAAGTTAATTGTTCTAATTTTAATAAATCAAGGACAGGTTTTACACTTTTCGCTTATTATCCGTGGAAATATGCTTTTAATTTGAAAAAATACAGTTCCTCGAAGATCTGTTCCAATACACTAGAGCTAGGCCTGCGATTTTTAGCGGTTATCATTGAAGCGGCTTGGATAACTGCCGCAAGGACATTAATGCAAATTGTTATTGATAATATTCTGTAAATGTAGAAAAAAACAAATGCGGTAGGAGTCCGGCGGATTATAAAATTTGGATTAATCACAGAAGGAGGACGACCCTGTGGATCTTAGAGACCCTTTGTGGGCCAGGACAGGGTTACTCGACACACATTGATCGTCTGTCAAGTATTCTGTTCCACAAAATTTCTAGTTTCCTAAGTTGGGATTCATGAATTGTTGTCCAGGCCAATACCAACAGTTTTGTCCGTAGTGCCAGAGGACTCTTTGTGCACGACAAGCCCAAAACCAGGCCTTCAGTCTGAGTGTATTTTTACGTGGTCTTTCCACGTAAGCCTTTGATCTAGTGCTAGCTAAACCCAGATACTTTATCGAACTCGTAAAGCAAGCTACAACTTACTTAGATTAACCTGAAAGCCTCATCGCTCCATTGTTCCCAGAAAAAGAGTATGTTTCCGTATCGTTAGCGAAAAATGCGCTTTGAAAGTGTCAGTGGTCAGTGTAAATAATGAGGAGTTCTAGACCGGGAAGAAAAGCCTCGGGTACACCAGCCAGAATTAATCGTTTTGAAGGATACGCCAATCTTACTCTGACGGAAAAAGTTTTGCTTTGTAAGTACAAGTTGATGAGACCAACAATGTAGATGAACTAAACCGCATTCTTGCAGACAATTCCATTCTGAAAAATTGTGAGAAATTCCCTGGACATACCCAAAAACACCGTGCCCACAGCAAATGTACTTGAAATATTGTAGCTACCAACATTACTTAGAAGTGGTATGCGTGATGTTTGGGTCTGAAAATGTGTGCAGAAGAAGGTGCAGAAGAAACATACTATCAAAATCGAAATACTATAATTTCTTTAATATGCGTTCGATAATTTTGTAAATGTGTTGTTCATTCATAAAAGATGAACCTGCACCACTGTAAAAATAACGTAGTTTTGCTTTGTAAGTAACCATCAAATTTACTTGCATCATTTCTTTTAATTATAGATTCTGACCAGCTTAGAATGTAACTAAATTTCGTGCAGCCACCTTTTACAAGTTATACATTGAATCCAATCAACAGTTTTCTTTGATAGGAAATAAGGTTCCAAACATTTCACCCATTCTTCATTTTTACATCCTAATGAAGTATTGTTGTTTAAATGGCTCGCTTTCCGTTTTCAGAATGGCTGAAGGTACAGCCGAGAATTTCGGATTATTATCGTAAATTCCGTTACTTTGAGCGCTTGTTCTTGTTTTTTTTAGATTTTTTTTCCTTTAGAAGACAATACTTCCGCTGATTTTTCTTCTTTTCTTTTCTTTCGTTTTCCTTCGTTCTTGTAGAGTAATTGGAATAGGACTTATATCAACTAAAGCTTTTGAGGGCGTTGTAGCCGTCATTGTCGTTTATGATATTCTTGGGATAAGTGGTTGGTGGTCCAAGGGCAGGTGATTTCGAATGCACAGATGCCGATGCATTGACTTTATCTGGATCACCAATAACGGCGGCATCTGAATTGTGGCGTTAAAATAATTACATTCTCTGGACTCATTCATCGAGCTAGATATAATTTGATATAAAAAGAGCATTACACTAAGAATAATTTTTAATACAACTTGTCTTGTCTGATATGCAAAAAGTTGAAACATGTCGGGAAATCGAAACGTCGTATCCAATTAAAGCTGGTATTACACTACGAAAGTACATTGATAGAGAACTTTTATATATTTTTAAATAAAAGTTATATTATAAAAGAAAAAATAGCAAAATAGCAATTACATTACATAAAAGATTTTGTACAATATTTTTAAATGTTAGTGTGAATAGATCTATGGAAGAAAACGTTGTAACTGCTGCTGTAGGTTCAGCAGCCATCACTTTAATAGCGAAAAAAAAGAAGAAACTTATTACTTGACGTGAGTTGAAGGAGATCATCAAAAATTGTTTCAAGAACTGGTAGTGGAAAATCAAAGAAATTATCGATTTATAAGAACTAAAATGTCGGTTCCACATATAATTTTACAATTAAGAAACATAAACATCCTTTAACACTCATCCATCTTCTGCCTATCCACATTTTAAAATAATCACCAGAGGGAGATGTTAACAGAGACATTTATGAGATTTCGTAAAATATTAACATCAAAGGACGCTGAAAGTTGGAACTAATGGATCGGAATCGAATACGTAACCTATATTTTGGAAAAACTAGAAGGTGTTATACGCAATACCTTTCGATGCCTATATATATATATTTAAATTAAGTTATTTTAAAGCTTTAAAATAACTGGCGATTCATCTTTCACCAATGACAATTACGAAGAAAGTATGTTATTCCTTTGTCCCGTTCGATAGATCCCTACAATTTGCGTGACGAAGAAAACGAAATGTTTTGTTTAGGATACCTCTGCCAAATATACAAAACGTGATTGATGTTTTGAAGTATACTTCAGTTAGTGTCTGCGTAGACAAAAATTCCTGAAATACAAATATTAAAGTCTTCCTTTACGGCGATCAATTCACGGCGTAGTTGATCTAGATACATCTGGTCGAATTTAGAAATTGTAGTATGGCTCAGAACTTGCACGTTTTCAATCATAACATAGGTGCAAACATTCAAGTAGGGTCATCAGAGGAAGTGTTCATTTGTGTGTTAAGTAAAGTCGCATACGTCTGTTTCCTAAGTATGTATATATACATACAGCAAAGTAACGTAGTATGCTATAATAACAGCGTTGGAGCAATGTCTAGGAGTAATCAGATTTAGGAGGATGTTTAAAGAATTTCCACTTTCAGCTCAATAATTTACATTAGTTTGCCGTTAACAATATTTACAAGTCTGGAGGAAGAGCGAGTTGATCCCATTTAATGATTTCAGTAAATAAATATTAAATATTTTCAGAACATAGATCATAGTGGTTTTATAAAAAAATTTCTGATGTTTTCCCCACTATTCAAAACAGATAAAGAAAAATAATTTTATATACGAAAAAACTACATCTGACAAATGACCTCCGTTTTGTTCAATACAGAAAGTAACTCGCTCCCTGAAATTGGTTATTATTCTCTTCAATATTTCCCCTTTTAATTGGTGCTATTTCCCGGCTAATGAACTAAACATTTAGCTCTTGTCATGTTCGGGTTTGGTGTCGTAAATGTGTACTTCAAACTGATGATTTCAATGGAACAAACAGGATAATGTAGAAGATCAAACCAGAAGAAAAACAATTTTTAAAGAATAAGCATTGAGGCTCCATATTATTGCAACGGCACATTCCATACTATATAGAACATGTTTAAGCATCTCGATGTAGCGAAGTGATTTGGAAGTGATGATGACGCTGTGTTCTTTTTTCGAAAAGTGTACAAGCCAATGTGGCTAAATGTGGACTTGCAGCACATTACGCTGTTATTTTGACCTCGCCATCCAATGCTTTTCATTTCTTTCTCAGAAAAACTGCGGTATTATTGAAATATTGAAAATAGTGTAGCAGTTTGAATGTCCCGTACTTCTTATCTGCTGTCCTGTTCAAAAAACATCTGGTTCTTGTGGCGAAGCCTGTGTACAGGTATTCTATCTTTCAGGAATTGTAAAACTGTGCATATTGTCTAAATTGTGGGAAACCAAATTTTTCTGACGATATTTATATATATATAGACCACATAGGGTATCTCTCCAAAAATATTTCAGTATATACAGGTTGATCGGCAAGTAGCGAACGAGGCACCTACTTTCTTATTTTAAATGGAATGCCCTGTACATCATTACGTACTTGGTGTCTCTATCTAGAAATAAGACGATATAATATAGGTTTCTAACAAATTTCGAGATATTTACAATTTTATTCTCAATTCCCTAAAGTTAAATACATGTAATTCCTTAAAAAAATGCAATTGCATCCTGGCGTAAATTGTTTGCGAGATTCTGCCTTTACATACACAAAGTGTTCACTATTGAATACCAAACTTTGGTAAATTCAAACACCTGAAACACCCCATAGTATAGGAAATTTATATCTCTAATGTTCTTGTCCAGTGATGCAACATTGAAAATAAAAGAAATATTTCATTTCATTTTATTGGTATTGTTTGGTTATAAGACGGTACTAATATTATCGTTATTAAAAATTTTTGAGCCCAAGTAGCTGCTTACATTTAAATGCGAGTGCTGCACCTCGGAAATTACATCCAAATAGCTTCTGATGTTAATATGGTGTTGAATAGTGGTTCTACTAGAAATAAAAGCTATAATGCTATTGAACCTCTTTACCGAACAAAAACAAGCGAACATATTTTAAAAAGCTAGCAATAAATGATGTAAACGTAAATATCCCAGCATAAACTTAAAACTTACAATAATGAATAGGCATCTCCTTATGGCTGTTAAAAATTCCTCCCTTTCACTTCGATCGATCTGTGCAAACCATTGCAAAAGCTGTTCTGCACTTCTTTTAGTATTCTATATGCCGCACTCTGGAATCCTTGCATCACCCTAAACTTCATGTGTAACAGCTCTATTTTTATGTAATTCATTTCGTAAGTTGCTACTTAGGGACAACATTTTCGCATCGAGAGATTGCGGATAAAATTTTCCTTATTGTTATCATGGTAATCAAACAATACTAACACCAGAAACCACTTGGATGAAATATTCAAATACAGGACTCGCGTTTAATTGACGTATCTGAATTTATACGATTGACGAGAGAACTATAAATTTTTCAAAATCTGTTGGGAACAGACATATAAAATCCATATTATTTTGGTTTATTTCTAGCCGAAGAAATCGAATACGTAATGTGATTACGCAGTGTGAATGAATGTACACACTGTTCCACTTAAAATAACAAAGTAAGTGCCTGATTCGCCACTATCGAGTATCCTGTTCAATCAAATTTAAAAGATACGTTACGCCGTATATTACATTATGTGAGAATGTCTCCCTTTCGCGGGAAAAACTGAAAATAATTGGGATCTTTAAATTTTGCAAATAGTACGATTAATTCTTAGGGCAATTGTAAAGCAGAAGCACATATTTCAGACAAGGAGATACGGAATACAATATTTAAAAATAATAAACCTTCTTCTAGAGACGTCCACATGCATTTTATGAACATACTCTTCTGTCAGGTTGAAGAGAGATGTATTATTTCATCGCTCCTGCGATTTCTTTTTAGTGCAATAAGACTGTGGGAATAAATCGTTTCCATAACCAACGCGATGAATACGCTTATTTTTCACCACCCGGTTTAGTTTAATTTATTTATGCACAGTTCTTTCTTCACTTGACACTACATGGAAGATTCGCTATCTACTTTGTATGGCTTCCTTGGATATTTACAACGCATCAGGGTCGGCATTAGTTACCACATGCTTTTTTTACAAAGTTTCCAATACGTTGATGTTGATGTACGTATGTATGTCCGTACCTAGCTAAGATATGAATCTTTTGATATTTCTTTTTCTATTAAATAACACTAGAAAAATTAGTATAAATATAGTTGGACTAGCTTTAATATTCGGTCAGTCTAGCAGCAGTTATCACTTTGTTGATGGTAGTTGCACAATAAATTGTCAAATAATTTGACTTTTATTATTATTTGTCCAAGCAGTCCTTATTATATCCAACATTATTTATTTACAGTAAATTTCTCACAAATGTTTCTGGCTCTGTAAGGGTAGTATTCATTATATGCAACACCAAACATCAAAGTTGCTTTATGTGTTATACGGTTACCATGACCACTACATTACCAATTAGTTGCAATGAGGTTTAATAAAATCAAGATATAATAATAAAAAAAAAACAAATAAAAATAAGACAAAATGATAACGCGAAAAGGGGACGTATAGATAGGGAAGCTAACAATAAGTAAGAAGAACAAATTACGTTGAAACTAAACGTGTTCCGGGTTTGAACCGTGTCATGTCGTTTTTTGCTAAAATAAAAACTCAACGTTTCGCCCATAATCGTATGGGGCTTCTTCAGGAGAGGGAAAGTTGGTAGGCAACATTTAGCACGGTAATATAACGTCTAAACCACGCCAGATGCGAAACTAACTGAGCGGGAAGCAGTTGATCACGGTAATTCAGCATGTGAACCATGCCAGAGGCGAAAATCAATTGCTCGCGGTTGATTTTCGCCTTCACGTCGAGTTACCGTGCTAACTGTTGCCTACCAACTTTTCCTCTTTTGAAGAAGCCCCATGCGATTGTGGGCGAAACGTCGAGTTTTTATTTTAACAAAGACGACATGACACGGTTCAAACCCGGAACACGTTTAGTTTCAACCGACTCTGGCCGTGGAAGCCTACGTTTTTATTTCAACAATTTAGGTTTTTGGAATTGAGATTTGACAGATTCATAATTACGGTGATCAGGCGGTGATTATATTGCCTAGGAATGAGCTTCATAAATAAGTTAACTTGCTTATCTTAGATACGATGGTATACATTTTAACAGCTTAATCGACTGTACACACCACATGTAAATAATTTGTATTAAGACGTCTTACCCTTATTTTCGAGATATTTGCGATCATGCTAAAATGATGGTATTTGCACCGCTCTTGTTCCGGTTCAACCGGAAGTGTTTCATAGGCGAAAATATTTAAAATAGGTCCGGTGCTATAACTACCTATTCAAATATGTCATAGTACCATTGATAATCACATCATTAACACTTCTAACAAATGAGTTTCGAGAAATAGCCTGAATATATATTTTCTCTACAATTCATTACTGCTTTCAAACTTTGCAACGGTAGTGTATATGATATCGTTGGATTTATCCCTCTGTCACCATTCCCAATATGTAAAAATATGCAACCTGTTCGATTTAAGATAGTGCTGACATACTTCCACATGTTAACCAACAACCAAAAATAAAAATTGACTTACTTTTTTTAAAAATATTGTCTTTATAAAGTTAATATGGCGAGGGACGGAGAATCCTTTAGGACCCCACTGCAAAACTCTGCACATTATCTATTATGTGCCAGTTTTTCAATTTTTATTTCAACTTTAACATTTTACGAAGTCTGCATGTTTTTTTTTCTATATTGTTATATTGATATTGACTATATTTGAGATTTTGGCTAATGATGATATGTTGTCGAAACCAGTATCAGAAAGTATATAACATCTTTCTAAGGAATAAAGAGGAGCTTTGTATTTTATTTTAAAGAGTATTATCATAAAAAGGGTGTACGCATTGGAAGCAGCCTTCAGAGTTTCAGAAACAATTGTATTTAACAGAAAATATCTATACACCATACTTATTACAGAAATTGTATTTTTTGACGTATAACATATCGTTGCTTTTGATTGCTGCAACGTATGAGCTGTTTTTCGAAAATTATGGCCTATTATTTTTGTCGTTTGGCAGTTTAAGATACTCGTGTATCCAAACTTAACATAACTCTTACAATCATAGACAGTCTCATTGAGAAAGTACAACGAAATCTACCTACATACTACACATGTTACAAATAAATTTCTTCGCCAAAATATGGAGGTTATTTATATTCAATGCAGAGGCCGCATGTTTTGTAATAGAATTTTGGCATAAATCACGTGCTATTAGGCGCTGTATACCGTGCTATTTGCAATTTCGAACTAAAACGATGTTTTTCGAACTTGGTTCGAAGTTCGTTGCACCGAATAATCCCAAATGTAACATTTAATATATATTTCATTTCTTTTTATGGTTTCTAAATGTATTTTAATATTTGCTATGGAGTAAGCAGTAAGATTTTTCTTCCTTTTCAACGTGTCCTCATCGATGGCGTCACATCCTAGACTCCATCCGATATTTTCAGTTCGTCGCCAGCGGCTATAAATTTCCGACCAGCAGATACCAGAATAATTGAGGTATTTTTAAAAACAAACCGATACTTTTCGTTTGCAACGTTTGGATTTAATCCAAAAATGTGATCTATTCAAGTAAAGTATTTTTTTCTTTCACCTTACGTAACGATCGTGTGCGAAATACATTTAGAAACGTCGTAAATCGAGAACTCGGTGCAAACAAACTCGCGATACCTATTTGCGACCGGCTAAAACGAGAATATTGACCCATTGCTATTGTAGCAGATTATGCTATTATTTAAATGCTTCACGCAGAAGTAATTAAAACCACCCTAGCTTGTTAATTATATCTAAATAACCTACAGGATGTTTGAAAAAAAGTGCGTTAAGTTAAGAAAGTGGTTGAATCCTATATAACATTATAGGTAGTACCACCATTTCTGATAAGGCTGTCAAATTCATATTTCTATGACACTTTTTTGTTTGCGGTAAACTAACTTTAAAGGAGGGGATGAGAAAATGAGAAATCAAAAAGAAGTTACATACACCTTCGTTGACTACCATGAGATGCTGGTTTAATGAATTTAAGCGTGGCTGAACTTTGAACTAGGTCGTGCCACTGAGGTATTTACACACGATATGATCAACAAAGTTCATGATGTCGTGTTAGTAAACTGCCGGGCGACGTTCAGAGAAATTCCTAATATGGTAAACATCTCATGAATGCGAGCAAGACGAAAAATTGGGTATAAGAAAGCTATGTGACTGTAGATGAGGCACGGACACATTGTTACACGCCAGAAACCAAAGACCAGTCGGAAAAATACGTTTCCCCCGGTGAACGTCCACCACAAAGAAGGCGAAGACGATTTCATCAGTCGGAAAAGTTATGGCAACGATTTTTTGGGATCCGCAAGGCATAGCTTTAATTGTTTTTTTCGAAGAAGGGAAGGGCAAGCAGGAAACAATATCGCGCTGATTTATTGGACCAATTTGACGCTGAACTTGAGAGAAAAAGACTCCACCTAGTGAAAAAGAAACTTGTAGAGTTACGGTACGAATTGAACAAATGCGACCCCTTTTGATTTCTTTCTTTTTCCAAAGTTGATAAAACGGTTTACATCAAACGAAGAGATCATTGCCGAAACAGAGGCCCATCTTGCAGTTCGATAAATCCTATTATTTGAATGGCTTAAGAAAGTTGGAGCATCGCTGGACCAAGTCTATAGAGCTACAAGGAGATTATGTCGTGATGTAAATGCAAAACAATTGCATACTTATAACCTCATCCTCGTATATAGAGGCTGTTATGGTTAAGCTTAACTATTATGTGATCTATTTGTTCGTAATACGAGAAAATATGTTGCCTTATTTATATATAATTATATATATATATAATTCTTTTTAAAACCATACGTCTTTTAATACAGAGGGCTATCCCTAAAGTAAATATTACCATGTTATTGGCTGTATCTAACAAAAGAATAAGTCTGGTTGTTTAACTATAAGCAGCAATGTTTATTTCTACACCTACAGCGTATTCTTTTAGGCTAAGACTACAATTTGGCTGCACAATTACATTGGACCGATGGATTGCAAAAAATTTAATTCTTTTGTCCTGTCGCAATAATGAAATATTCTCAATACACACAAATGAATTTTAATCATTAACTGATACGAAGGTAGTACTGCACAAATACTGAAAATCTTAAAAAATACATTCAGTAAACCTTAGTTATTTTATACGAAGACTTCCTGCTTGCTAATATACAGGCCATTAGACTGTGAACATTTATTAACTCGTTGGGGAATACCAATGCTCGTATGCATATTTCTCACTAATAACTTGCCAGGTTTCTAAAACGACTGCCACTAACTCAGGTGCCGCAGGTTCTACCTCGATTTTCATGAGTTCACAGATATTTTTAATCGAGCCCAGGTTTAGGCAGGTTGCTAATGACTGGATTGTTTCGACTCCATGCCATTGCAACCAATTTCTTGCATACCTGGAGGTGTGGCATCTGGCATGATCTTGCTGTAACTTTCAGTTTTCAGGGTACAAAGTATTAGCTGTTTGAAGAATGCATTCATTTAGAATGACATAGTAACGTGCGCTGTCTATTGTTCTGGCGATTATAGACAATTGAACGGTACCACGTTCTGAGATTGCTTCGCAAACCAGGGGCTTTTATTTCTGTACTGTAGGCCTTTGTCTATTGAATACCTGTAGCAAGTTATCACCCAAGTGAAAGCAAGCTTCATCAGAGATAATACATTTTAAAAATTGCCTTCTCGAAAATCATCATGAAATCTAATTCTTTTTTGAATCTGCTCCTCTGTAATAACTGGTACCTTTGTAGGCACTCTTGGTTTGTAGCTGCTGCGTATAAATGCTTGGGAACGGTTTCGCAGCAAGCCTGTGTTATCTGTGTTTTCTAGAAAAATCTACTAGCCAATTTTCAAAACTTCGACGAAGGGTTTCTCCGACCTAGTTGTATCAGACCGGCCAGACTACATCCCCGTATCTCACGTGGTCTTCCTGCAAACTCCCCTATCGCCGTGCCACTCTTTACCCGTTTTAACTCATTGTATAGAGCCGACTTTCTAAACTAATTGCGGCACTGCGCGAACGCCACTTCCAAATAAATCTTGAAATAGAGGCTTTTTGCTAATTGTTTCATTGCCGAAATTGCTTTTAAGGTGCTTCAGAGTAGTAAAATACAACAACATAACGTGCTTATCAAAACTATGTCAGTAAACTGCTAGTCAGAGCCAACTATAATATATATTCTTCTGAAAAATGTTGACAAACATATGCTAAACTGTGTCTATTGTCAAATTGTAACAAAAATTAAACTATTAAAGGAAGCCCTTATGGCAAATAACACAAAAATATCGTCACAATCTGCACCACATAAATTTAATTGATTAATCCGCGAGCTGTTTCGAGAATACGTCGATCATTTTCAATCGAAGACCGAATGATATGAAAACTTTAATTCTAACATGCATGTTCTCTTTCTACTCTGGAAAAAAAATATTATTTACTCATTTAAAACTTATATCCTTCGTATTTGTTGACTTTGTAAAAGGCAAAACGATTTTATCAAGAAAGTAGACACTCGTTTCATCGCCATTAAATCATTTTTACAATCGGTAAATCATGATAAGAGTAGAAGAGTAGATACGAGGAAATGACTTGTTGTAACACCTACAGCTGTCCCCAAATTGACTTGTGCTCATTAGCGTATACTACAGCACTTATCGATGCAGTCAAAGTATGACGTAATCCCTTAACTTTGAATTATGCGATGCCTTACATTATGTAAAAGTTGCAGTTGTAGTGAGGTTGACGTTATTTGCTCGAAGGCATACACAATTCACACGTAAAATCATATTAAATCAAATCATAGCATGTACCTTCAAATCTCTTAAGTAAATACATACTTAGAAATAGTACATTAAATAGATAAACGAAAGTCTCGATCAAGGTTAATTGGTCAAGTTATAAAGACATCAAGATTAACGTAATTACATAATGGGAGCGTAGCTAATTTATCTTATTACGAGCTATAGAAGAAATATAATTCAATTTAGACGCGTGTGTCCCCCCGTGCTATAATCGAATGCATTTGGAGTGCAAACACATGTGTACTGTGCAGTATGTGCCACTACACTGGTCGCAGTTAAAAATGCACCACCAAAAAATTTTTGCAAAATAATGTTTATTAGTATCAAAAATACTTATACTACTTATAAACATGTAAATGAAAAATAATTCAACGAAACAAAAGTAAATAAGGATCGTCTAGCGCGTCCATGGGTGTTAATCGCAGTAAAGGCTGGTAACCACGGAACGTTCAAAGGGAGTTAATTGTTTATAAGGTGCACATTCTCGTCTGCGAGGCATCACTCGCGATTGCTTGAAACATACTGGACGCATTTTTGTACGTTTAGATTGCAACTATCGGTTTATAACAGGTGTTGTCTTGTAAAAACATGTGTCCAACAATTTAGGGGTGGTGCAGTTTTGCTTGCGGCCAGTGTAGTGTAAACATAAAGTTTTAACCACTAACTCTGTTAGAATAGATAAAATATGATATGTTCTATATTTTTTAGTGTTACATGGCTAGTCATAATTTCCAAGTAAAATTCCACAAGTAAAGTAGACGCACTATTTCCAAGCAAGTACACATTCATTCAAGAAAATCTCTGTTTTGTATACTCGCAAAACGATATTATGCCTCAATTATATTTTCCTGGATTACAGAATCGACGAAGCTTAACCAAACACCAGAATCTAAAATGTATCAAAAGTACTATAAAAAAAAATTCTTCGTGTCATACATAACTTTCTTTTTAAAATTGTACATATTACTTGCAAATTTGAAAAACAATGAAAAGACGGGTTAATGCTATATATGCATGTATAGAGTGTTAAAGAAGCTTCTCAAACATCGAGAGGCAATTGCCCAAAATATATCTAATTTATGAATAAACAACAAAGGCAAGAACGAAAATGAGGTTGAACGAAAAGTGAACCACATTTCTTGGCTTTGGTTCAAAGGACTGTCGCCTAATAGATAATCCATTACTGCAAAAAGTTCAGATAAGCTGCGCCCTTTAATCGGGTTGCTAAAACAATCAGACCTAGTAACCTTCTAATCGCTCAATGAAAAAAATAATCACATGACATCGTCACACCACATATGCATATTAAAGGTTCCATTTCGTGTGTACCCGTCTCATCAATAAAAATAGTATTAGCAGCAAAATCAGGGTCCTCGGCATGATTGCGCAAAAACCAATAGCAAAAATTCCATGGTGACCAGATGGATTTAGGCTTTGCACTTATTGTACATGGTAGGGGTAAAGCTGCTGTCCATGGAAGACTATCCAAACAAGAGGGACCCTCGGCTGATATTTTCCACAAACTCCGATACCGACCTTGGTGTCCCGGAATCATGGAACTGCTTCCGAAATGAACCGGTATCAATCAATCTTCGGTGTAGTATCACAAAAACACTGAAGAGATATGGCGATTGGGATAAACGTCAACTTAAAGATTCGCTTGCCGGGTTGCCCGCAGTTGACTAAAAACGAAATCGTGTGACGTGTTTTAATGACAATTTGCAACTGTTTCAGCGGAATCCACAGAACTTTGCTACCTTTTGTCCAAAATGAAAAAATGGACGAGAAAGAAATTAGCAAACTGGAGAAACGGTGAACGGAGCATGCAAGCTTAAGAAGAGACTGAATAATAAAAATGATTTATTAAAAAAAATTAAGTAATTTTCATTTTTGTAAGGACCTTT
>LR737382.1:6647974-6930015 GCA_902655005.2 Marronus borbonicus
TAATTATAAGGTCAAAGTGTTTGGGTCTTTGTGCATCTAAAAGCAAAAAAATATATCTACTATGGCCTTACGTAATTTCTGTGTACCCTAAATATACGAACACATATATCTTTTCATGAGTACTTCTCAAAAAAAAAAAATTAAATTCAAAATAAGTGATATGGTCCGGTTAGAAAATGTAAGTTCCAGTAAGTTAAAAAAATTCTCCACGAGTCTGTCAGATCTATGGGCGACTGAAATATAATCCGCTATTTTCGTTGTATCACGTTAAATAATGTATATCTATAGTCACATACGTTGTTAGATTAAGTGCCAAGAAAATATAGTGTGAAGGCTATTTCTGTTTATTTTCTCTTTCTGCAAAATAAACTAGATTCGATGTCAATATACAAGGTTGTTAATAAGTTTACTTACATAAACAAATAGGTAACATTTAGTACGCAGCTCCGTAACGAAAAATATGTAGATTTCTGAATATTGAGATGTGAATAGTAGCAGTATCGAAGGAATCTCGGGAGATTTATACCAAATCGTAACTTTCCGATGACCTTTCACCAGTGTGTCTGAAGTTAATTGCTAATTTTGATTCGCGATAAATTTAATATCAAAACAATCAAACGAATAAATGAAATCACTCTTTTGCCAACATTTAGCTTTTAAAGAACAGAAACTTTTGTTCAGAAGTATTTGTGTTATTTATAATTCAAGAACAATAATTAATGTAATTAAACAATTCTGTAGAAAGAAGCACATAAGAATGGGAAGATAACTGTTTTAATTTAGTTCGAACTTTTTGCCTATATAGGACAAAATAATTTTCTAATTATCTTACATACAGTGTTCGGCATTTTGCGTACCCTTAATGCAGATCACGGGGTCGCTTTCAGTTACATATATGCAATTCCCGCAACGGACCTGTGGATTGAGATTTATCTACACGAATTTATAGGTTGATTTAGTGTAAGAATAGTAATGATTTCTGAATCCTATATAACGCTACCTTGCGGCAACAGCTTTAGAGCGTCAATAAATATGCAAAAAGGAAAGAAAAACGAACGTTTTAATTCTCTTAAGAGAAACTAACGTAAATTATTAAATATTTACTTATGTCAATTATTATATAAAGTACTCCTATATTTGTTCATATTAATTTTATCCCAATGCTCTACTATTGTTTTTCAATGAATAGTTAAGCGGTACTTGTAACAGTTGTCGTATCTAACATATATTTAAATATATGATGCATTTCACGGACTAACATAATTTTCTGCAGGAGAAACATAATGCGAAACAGATGTACAGGGGTTTTCATTTTATTTTGACTATTACTTATTTCCGTTGTTATAGCAGATACAACGCAAATTTTCAAATAAAAGTTGTAGCATTTTACCTGTATCGGATAAAAATGTTAATTGCAATTTTAATTATAGAAGGCGCGACCACCAAAACATAGTTTTTATAGCTCTTCATCTCTTGATTCCAAATATATTATATCGTATAGGACTATGTAATTAGTACTATGGGTTACATAATTGAAAAAGCAGAAATATTCTCTATTTATATGAACAGTAATAAAAGCAGGTATGTTTCAATTGGAACTGCACCCGAATCTACAAATTCCTTCTGTAAATACTAAAAATGTCGCACGAAAAAACGTCATGTCAGAATAAACGAAGAACATCTTAACAGTTTGCTTAATTCTGAGGATAAAAGTTAAATACTTTTTAGCATGTTTCACTAAATAATTTACTATCTAATTATTATAGAAAATTTGGAAAGGACTTTATTAATGCATGCAAGGGAGATAACTTTCTTAGATGTTCTGCAGATGCTTTTATCTAAATAATAGCATTTCCACGATTTAACGAACTTTAAAAAAGTGTGACCACAAGCTGAATAATATATTCCCGGTCCAACAGCTCACAGTTACAGTTTACTCGAGAATGGAGTCAACACAAGCAGATAGCCCAATTCTCTCTATTTAATATTAAATCAACAGTAGACATATATTCGGAAGAATCAGGATAATTTTAACGAACGGAAAGACAATTTTATTTCTAATGCAACACAAAACCTAAGAAGATAGTATTTCTTGTGCGGTTCCTTTAAATTTAAATTAAGTATTTTGTAAAATGTTTATTCTTGTATCTATTTCCTACTGACTATATGTTTTACGTTTCCTTTTTGGTAAAGTGGATCGCAAATTATTTTAAATAACTTCATATAATACTAAATATTTGGAATCAGGAGGTGAAGGGCTGTCCAAAAAATAAAAATGCAAATATATATTTCGCAGGGAACGACCTCTGTATGCAATTCTAATAGTTGCCACATCTCTAATCGGTAGAGGCAGAACACTATCTTTTATTAAAACCTTTCTTTTTGTCTGCAATAGAAACGGAAATACGTGGTGGACAAAATAAAACAAAAAACCCTGTTACGATTGTAAGACACAAGATGCTACATGAGCTATTTTTGATCCTCTTGTATTCTCGATAACTCAAACTCTAGGCCAAGGGCCAAAGCCTGTACACAAACATGTCCCCTCTCTTCCACCTAGGCTGCCTTAAAACAGGATTAATAAACTGCTTATCGTTGAACATGCATCACCTCTTAAAAGTATTTCGTTCAGTTAGATATTGCGTAATGCGTAATGTTTAAGTTCATATAGAGAGATATACACTATCTACAATAACTAATTTATCCAAACCAATATCCGCGCCTCCATATGAGGTAACAATTCACAAAAATGAGTAGTTAGGCAAGGAGAGACACAATAGACTTGTGGGATGCAAACTATTTGCGATCAACAATAAGACATTATATTACCAACTATCAAATGCGACAACCCCCAAAAGAAAAGAAAAAAAATTATTCATAAAAATATTACTCTATTTTTTATTCTAAAATAGGATCTATGAATGTATATATACTTTAGTGGTTTACAACATCGAGCTTAGCCGTCATTTGCACCACGCATAGTGAATTTTGTATGTCCGCTTGTTTAAAATCGTAATCCCTCCGGTGGCTAATATAATCAGTAGCTTCAACACCTTTTATCTTCTACTTTCTAGACAGGGAGAGAGTGAGATGAGATTTGGACTTAATATTCCAGTCAACGGCGGTAGTGGTGGAACGGATAAATAACTTGCCTTCTGTTCAATTTCCTAATATTGTAAATTTTCTAATTTAATATAAGATTGTCCTGCAACAATTACGAGAATAATTCCAATCGTATCACAGTCGAAAAATCGTAAATTAAACATCTTTCTTTATAAAGTTGCTACGTACGTTGGCAAAATTGTGTATTGTATAGTTGTTAGCCGTGTCACATGTCTCAGAGTAGCATAGCATATTTTTGCTATTTGTAAAAATTAGAGTAAACTTCAGTAATGCTTTAAGCGTGGAAAAATCTGAAAATAATTGATTTCTTCAAAATTAATTAATCAATTCTACGGTGGGTGAAATTTGGGAATATTCCTAGACATTCTTTCGGCGATTTAAATTCGAATAAGTATTAACTGGTGAAATTCATCGAGTATTAAAATTTGAAAAGAGAACTAACCTGGAATCGCGATTCTCCAACACATATAAACCCTATATTTAGATAGTCCATACCAGAACCCCTCGTATTCAAACTATCACACTCTATTGTCACCTCGAATTAATCGTAAAATTAAAACTATGAATAAGAATATCCTATATTTGGTTTCCTCTGGAGAATATAGATGCGGAAGAATTTGAGACAATAATTCCCTGTATTTTTAAAATAATAATAATTTAATTTAGTAACAATTACAACTCGGTTACTTAATCCAATAAAATACGTAGTTGCTCTAACAAAAATTATGGTGTTGTCACATATTTTACTATATTTACGATCATATGGACTATTTATTTTTAGGAAAAATGATTTTTGCAGTTTCTGCACAAAGAACAATAATAATACCTATTTTGTTTTCCCTTTCAATTTGCTAAAACGACTGGCCACTCTACATTTGAAGAGGTAATAGGAACGCAAATTGCATAAAACTTGCAAAGTTCTGATGTCTAATTTTGCAGGTTGGGGAAATAATATCTCAAAAACGACCCATTGTTTATGTCGAACTAATTTTAGATTATGTTTCTAACACGCATCTATCATTCTTGTATGTCTTTTGTATTAGATACCAATAGTAAAGGTGTTATCGAAGAATCTTGCACTGTTACCCTACCAGCTATCTTAAGAAGCTATAGGGTGTAAGTTAACGTTAAATTGCCGTCCAAAGTAACCATATCTTATTCCAACAGAAACCTAAATTGTTTTATGATAAGCTTAGAAGCCTGCTGATTAAGTTTTAAATATTTGCAAATATAAAATTTAAAAAAATAATTTATTTATTATTTATCTAGTTGCTTTTATTTTTCGACACAGACACGAGGTACTATCTCAATATAAAATGAACAAATTTGATATAGTTCGCACAGCAGAAATACTATTAAATAGGTCACGTATTCTACAGATCTACATCCACGCTGAATGCCTTTCTGATGAAAGATCGCATACCTCATTCTAAAAATATCGACACATACTTATGTGCAATTTTGCTCTTTTAGTAAGAATCTGTAACACAGGTAATATGTTACTCTATTGTTTTATTTATCGCAAAAGTAACAAATACGTTATTGTACTGTGTTTTACCGTGTACTTATATGATCCAAAAATGTAAGCAATTTTTAAAGCGGCAGCCTTTAAGTTTTCCATCCGATTTACGGGGCTACTAATTCTATTGTGTGTACATTCGAAAATGAATAAGCTGTATTACTCCCTTGCCGTTCTATTATTGATTTCTAGAAATGTTCAAATAGTTGACAAGAAGCATTCGCATTCGGATTGAAACTAGGTCAGTTATTGCTTAAAAGTATCAGTTTTAATTTAGAATATAAAATAAAAGTTGAAAACAAATAAATTACTATAAATATGATTTTAGTTTGAACTACCATAATTCATAAATAAATAAGAAATTAAATTAATGTTGATTATTGATCGTTTTGTAGCTATAAATGGGCGAAAAGTAATTGTTAACCTTTTATACTTGACCTAAATTGATTCCTAATGTGGGCGACCCAAAAACGTTTCATTTTACAAAATTACGTGTACAGTCAGAGGTCGAGAGTTCAATTTCAAATCAATTTCGATTTTGCAAACTGCGTACTAGAGTTTGCACTGGTTAAATATTACGTTTTTTAAAAATTCTCTGTACATAACTAAATAATCAAAGTTTAAAGCCATGCTTTTATTAAAAATTCAAGAACATATGTTTGATTATATCATAATCCATCAGAATATAAATCACGTTAAATCAATCTTATCGCTGAGATTGACAACGGAGGCCAAACGGGCTGTTTTAACATTTAGACTCAAAGTTGTCTATTTCTTTCTATATAGAGTCACAAAGGCCTATTAAGTAATTTAAACATAAACCTTTTTTTATTTCAAATATAACACCCTGTATATTACATGTTCCTTGCATAGCTCTCTTAAGCGCAAGTGATAGGTCTAACATGCACTAACTTTCAGAATCTTTTCTAAAAATTTCAACATATGCAAATTTAAATATCAGCATTTACGAATTACACAAGGTAGGTATTTGTAGTTATCAGTAAGTATGAAAGGTGTTATACAAATTGTTTCGAATTACCGATTCATGCGTTTAACCAGAAATAAGTCATTTTTTTTAAACGGCAACCTCGACTTCTGTTCATTTCTACAAATTCGGAGTTATTAAATCTATGAAATCAGTTCGTTTTCCAATAAAAAGCAGCTATATTAACAAGGTAAGCGTTGGTTTATTAATTAATGATAAACATAATTTAATGGACTCCAGAAATAAAAGTATTCTCCATTTTTTGTAAATACATGGTAAAAACAACAGGCGCTAGTAGAGAAACAACGTTAAAGTATCGGCACACTCCGCACTACACAAGTTTAATTAATTAGTCTGGAACAGTTGTTTCGAAGATGCCTGGATCCTCATTATCAACCGTATGACCGAATGATGTGAGAAAAACTAATTCTAACATGTCTATCTCCACTTTCGAGAAAAAATTATTTGCAATTATCTGCTTTCGCCGCTTACACACCCAAAACCTAAGACTTGCGAAAAATACGAAAAGATAGAGGTAAGGGTCTCTTGTCATTACCCTAAAAAACGAATATGACGACGGTCCGTTCTCTCTATTCATTAACTTTGTGTTCCCTTTTATATCAATAGATCGGCAAGCAAGTATATTAGGTCACATACTCATATATGAATTCTTCATTCTGACTAAAAGACCTGAAAATTTCCAGTTATCATATGTACGCTGATAATGTTAAGCTTCATTATTTATTTAATACTAAGCAGGTGGATGCGAGTATCGCATTAATAAATGAAGATCTTTAGTCTGTATTCGATACCTTTTCGACCCATGCTTACCCGAGCTTACCCGAGCTTACTACTAACTCTAATACAACAGCTGTCAGGTTATTTGGTCGACATGGAATTCAGTTATTGTTGTTGCCAAGTTCGTTAAGAATTTAAACCCTACAATTGGTTCTGACTTAAGATTTAGACAGCATGTAGCGGGGCTTTCCTTCGGGAAACTTAAACTGTTATTTGGAAGCAGAGACGCCTTGCTAGTAGATTTGCACAAAATCCTTTATGATTCACTTATTTTGCGGGTCCTTGTCTAAATTCCGAAAGTATATTTAGAATGCATGTTGAAGGTTTATCTTGGTATTCGGAAAAGGCAAAATATTTACCATATGTTGGCGTGGGCAGGTTGAACATGAAAGAGAGAAGAATATTACATTTCGCCTATTTTTGCTCTAACCGACTAGTTTTGAAGATATCCCATTACTGACATCGCAGACTTACTTACTAATGCTAGAAACAAAGGTACTTAAACTCCACACGCTACCATGTGATATGTGAGTTACACGATTTTTCATTGGAATTGCTGCATTGAATTTTTGATTTTTTATGGGATTAGGATAGTAATTTAGAAATTTTCCTGATGCTGTTGGTTCTTATTTCTAATACCAGTCTGTGCTTATAGTCATCAGTCACCAGTCCTCATTAATTCGGTATACTTATTTGGTGTTCTACTTCGACAGTAAACTGAAGGTGTTAAATAAAGTATCACAAGCGGTGTCATCAACAAATTTGAACAAAAACCTTTAATGAAAAGGTAATTGTGGTGTCACACTGTCCAAAAGAAAATCCATTGCAATCAATGATAAAATAGGACTAATGGGTTGTTACTATTATTGTTATTAATCAATGTTAATAATGCAATGAAATTAAAATTTCAAGATAAAATTTTAATTGCCTTCGGAGATGCGTCAGCCTTTGAATGTAAGCGCAAAAAGAGCAATTACGTTTCAGTTCTTGTACAAATATTTCTAAAATTAATCGGTAGATTTCCCCAAGATCTAATTCGAGAATGTCTAAAGCTAGTTTATATGTTTTCCAAAGCGCACAAAATCAGAAACAGGAAACTTTACAGTCGTAATTAGTTGCTTTATTTAATTACTAACTTACATCTAAGAACGCACTCGATTTTACCTTTGAGATTTACAGCTATAATTACAAAACTGAATTAAACATCTTCGCAAAATTTCAGTTACGCACGTAAATAACCGATGTTTGTGACTTAGTCCGCGCGTAGGCATGTAAGGTTTAAAGTTTATAGAAGTGGATCCTCTCATAAGATGTTATGAATTAGCATTGGTAAGAGGATTTTTACTTTGATTGCTATTGCGTATTAACCTTCATGTTCTGTTAGGTTACGTTTGAAATGAAATTGTAATTAAGAGGTTTATTGAAGGATAAAAAGTAATAGGTGCAATAACATTTCGTTTTGCTTTAAGTATCCGCGAAAATATGAATAAACCTTTAATCCATTTACACCTCCAAAAACACAAGCCAGTTCTTTGAGGGTGTGTGGTATGGAAATGATACAGTGTGATATCTTAGTAAGCAAAGAAAATTTAAAACTTTTACTATAAATGTCCTTTAGGGACACGTATTTTCTTGTAATTTTGAAAAAGCTAAATACATCATCGGTACGTGGCGCTACCTAATTTAGTTTCTCTACTTCAGTTTTGAATTTGAAATCAAATTCGAATAGATCATATTTAAAACACAGATAAAAACATATCACAAAGTAGATTTGAAAAAAAAGTTGATTAATTGTTTTAATTATTTTGCATTTAGTAAATTTATTTCCCGGCATAATCTCTTTGCAGTTCTATAGTATAGTTCTATACGCTTAGTCCAGTGATATTCCAACTTTTTTAGCCCATTTAAATAATACGATTTATCGAACTCTGCAAATAGGCATTTATTTTGGGCAATGACGTGAACCGCTTTTCGGAAATCCATTTTTTCAAGACTGGAAAAAGAAAGAAGTCGCAAGACGTTGAGTCTAGTGAATATGGTGGATGAACCACCAATTCGTACCGTAACTGGACTAGCAATGCTGTCCCAATTATGACGGCAGATAATTTTTTTCCTCGCTAGGTGTACCCTTTTTCTCTTTAGTTCAGTTCTCCAAATAAAAAATTAAGATTAAGATCGTGGTCAAAACTTTTCCAAGTGATAGAATGTTCTTCGCTTTTTTTGGTGGGCGTTCGCCTGGATAGTGATGTTCCCATGTCTCGTTTATGGTCATATAATGCTGTAAGGACTCACTCATATTGCGTTGAAACATGTGCAAACGTTACTTTCACTACTTATCACGTGATTCCGTTTTTAACCAATCATTAGCAAACGCGGTACCACCGATAATTTATTCATACTCAATTTATTTGTAAAAGATGTCGTTCAATTGACATGTTTACTATATGAACAATCCCTCTACTTTATTAATTTTATTAATCATATCGTTCGTAGTCACCTCAACGGTGCTCGTTATCAATGACGGATGTTCGGCCAAGCTTAAATTCATTAAACCAGTATCTCATGGCGGTCATAGTAGGTGCATGACTTATAAACTACATCCAACTTCTTTTTGATTTCTGCACAAGTTTTCCGATCCAAAGGAAGAAATCGAAACGCTGACAGGAATTATCGTTTTTCCACGATTCCACAAATACATAAAATTAATCACATTCAACGGCTCTCAAGACAACACTACTCCATGAATCTCTCCGAAATTTCGCCAGACGTCGATTAAGGGATAGTGATCATCAATAGCGGTGGGTGACGACGTAAACGGGAGAGCGTAATTCCAAACACGATTACTACTCATGCCATTCTCGTACTTCAGCTTCGCCGTGTTTTATAAATTTAAGGATTTCCGTCACATTTGCTAATTTTCATACGTTGTAATTAATATCATTTGTGAAACCTTAGAGCTTCTCAGTTCTCTTTTGGGTATTTCTTCTTTAATTAGAAATGTATATATTTTGTCAACCAAGAAGAATTAGGTCACTCCCAGTATATACGTATGTTTAATAAATTCATTTAAATTCATGCATTTACACGACTAGCCCATTAGCATAAGAGCAAACCCTGTCAAAATCCAATCGGCTTGATGTAAAATATCTACATCTATATTCCATGAATACACCTATCCATACCAATATATTCCACATGCGTATCCATTACGTATGTACACACATGAATATCTATGAAGGTGACAGAAATAGTTCGTATAGAAAGCGTGCAACATACACATACATATACAGATATAGTTCTACACGCGCTTGCGTTAAAAATAGACAATCGTCGGCAATTCTACGCAGATTGCACGCAGAAAAAGATCAAGAAAGGTTGGATTTCGCTATTTACCTTGAACGAGAAACACAATAGGCTGAAATTGGAAACGTTTCATAATTACATCGCTCCTCTGCTCGTTAGATCAATGCGAAATGTGATATTTCGCGAACGAATCACGAAGATAGGAAGATTGCAACGCGAAGCTTTTTAATTAAACTTATCGCCTCCGATCATCTAGATTGAAAAGCAAATTGCGCGTGAAACCGTCGCCGTTACTGACGTAGAAATCTTGCAAGAGCTTTCGACAGTAATTAACCGCGTTGAGGAATATTTACTTCTAATTAAATTTGGATGATTTGATTGCGACACAAACATTTGTTAATTAAATTAGTTCCCAAATTAGGTAACGAACAGGGGGCGTACAATATAAAACGCCAAGCCATCAAAGATTAAATTCGCTGTGGCAGCTAATACGCTTTATCTCTCGTGAACTACAATGGTATGGCGTCGCACATGGTACAAGGCATTAATTAAAAGTGAGTTACAACATTATTGTCATATTACCGCTGGCAAGTAGCTGACACAAACGGTAGGTTTACTAGATAACTGTTAGTTAACATTTACTCTATACAATACATGAAGAAATAACTTTACATCTAAAGATATAGCAGGCATGTGTTTTTTGGCACTAGAGGGCGCCAAGAGATGTCTGTCTAGTTGTTTCGAATGTTGCGGGATTAACTGTGAGACAAGTAGCGAGACAAGGTGGAGCAAGAACACTCTTAGAACCACGCTGATGACACCGGATAAGCAGAAACATGTTCGCAGGTGGTGTATTGCTTTTGCTGTAAATGATTCCATCAGTACCACGAGGAAGCCATGTTAGCATTATTTTTTGGTTAGGGAAAGTAATATTTATCACATTCAATCTGAAGGCCGTTTCATCCAAGTAAGTCAGTCTATCCAACTTCTTTCTCCGTATTTTATCACGAAGTTTATGAATAATTTCAGAATTAAAGTGATTTATGGTAACTACCTGCTTGACGATATCTTGAATGATTTTATTGTTCGAAACCAGCAATAAATAAAATAACAAAATTAAAATAAAACCACTTCTCAAAATTAAAGTGGAAACGCTTGAAACATAACAAAAAAGCATATAAAACTGTAAGTATAGACAAATTTTAAATAAGTACAATATGAAAGTAAAATAATAACTAGATAAATACCATTTTAAATATTTATTCAAAATAGAATAATTTATTTATCCAGTTGAGCAATTGATATGAATTAATATATATAAAGGTATTTATGATATATAAAACATATTAGAATGTTTTCTTTACTATTGCCACAGTAACCGAATAATACTAACACCAGAAACTGCTTGGATCCAATGTTCAAATGCAGGATTTGTGTTTAACTATGAATATCTCGTTTATCCTCAATATATCACTATACAAAAATTTTAGATATAAATTTCCTATATGGTGGATGCAGAAGAAATATATGTAGTATTAACGTATAACGTTTCTGATGTTCGAATTTGGGAAAGCTCGGTGGTAATTAACAGAACACCCTGTGTGTTCCGAACGTGTTTAATGCCACGTCTAAACAGAACTAAATATGACATTTAATCTCACAAAAAATTATGCTAAAATCCGAATTTTTTAAGGAAACTAATATATTTACATTTAGGTGATTAGAAACAAAATTATAAACAACTGGAAATCTGCAAGTAATAGACATATAAAACCTATTTTACGTTGGTTTATTTCTAGATGACACTAAAAGTGCAATAAAATACTGCTACATTATCCGTAAAATGTCGGCCTTCTACCGTTGACACTGTAGCAAGTATGCGGTTTCAGAAGATTGAGATAGGCTGCTGAGCTGTGGTGAATATTGAATTTTGTGTTGGAACTAAGTTAAATTTCATGGAAACCCCTACATTAAAGCGTATCATAAGTAATCTTAGCCACCTCAAGCGAAAAAGATTAATACACTATCCGACAAAAACATAGACGCGGTATCGTTTTTATTTACGAAACAAAGTTTATAGACATTATATAAAATGTAAATGAGGGTTATTAATACTTGTTATGTAAATAGTCCATTTATAGATATTTCTGGGTATTTATTGCTTTATGAAGGGTAATTGAGATTTTCCCAGATCAAAATAGGAATTTTAAATGCGACAAAAATTTAGACCCTGTGCATTTATTACATTAATATAAGCAAAAATGTTTTAATTTGATACTTCTCTTTATACATGTGGTTGTGTTGGTAAAGTGTACACATTTCACCACGAGAAATTATATTTTATAAAGTGTTTGCAATATGGGTAGAAAGAAACAATTATCCTTAATAGAAAGGGGTAAAGTTCTAGCCTGGCACCAGGATGGTGTTAGTAAGAAGGAAATTGCTCGTCGGTTACGGAGAAGCGATTATTGCGTTAGGAATTTCCTAAAAGATCCGGAAAATTACGGCAAACCAAAAGGCTAAGGGCGACCGAAAGCTGTAAGTGAGCGGGATAAACGCATGACATTGCGGTGTGCATCCAATTCTTCTGCGTCTGCGAGAGTTATTGCAGAACAGGCGGGGCTACAAACGCACGTGCATAATGTTCAAAGGATTTTAAAGCCGTCACCGGTAATATCACGGAAGAAAATGTTGTGAAAACCGCCACTTTCGGCGAAACACAAAGAATCGAGGTTGAGATTTGCTGAAGAACACATATCCTGGAAGAAACAATGGGAAAAAGTTATATTTTCCTATGAGAAACGTTTTAATTTGGACGGACCGGATGGGTACTCGCATTATTATCATGATCTGAGAAAGGAACCAAAAGTTAAAATGACCAGACAATTAGGGGGTGCATCTCTTATGATATGGGCAGCGATTGGATTTCGCGATAAAAGTGAGATACTGTTTCACACAAACAAAATGACATCTGTGACGTATAAAGACTTATTGCGTGGCAATCTTCTACGTTTTCGAAACCAATGGACCGGGCGCTATTTTGTTTTTCAGCAAAATAACGCGCCAACTCATAAAGCAAAAACCATTACTGAATGGTTTTAAAGAGAAAAAGATTAAAACTTTACAGTGGCCGGCACGGTCACCAGACTTAAACATTATTAAAAACATGTGGGGTGAATTGGCACGTCGCCTTTATGGTGGAGGCCGTGAATATTTCACGGTACGGGAACTGAAAACTTCAATAGTGACTGAATAGCAGAATATTCCTCAAAATTATGTGTTAAATTTATATAAATCTGTTAATAACAGACTATTGGAAGTGATTAAGAACAATGCAAGATCTACGCATTACTCATCGCTCATTTGTTGATTTTTGTTTTACATTTGCAACAGAGCGTCTAAGTTTTTGTGGCAGAAATTGTTTAAACATTGGAGTAATAATTTATCATTTAGTTCATATATTACTAGAGGAGATATTTTTAAGTTTATTTTAGTTTTATGAATAAAAACTTAATTAGATATCGTACTAGTTTCGCAAAGGAATGTTGTAACCTTTAAAACCCTTAAAACATCTTACCGGGTCTAAGTTTTTGTCGGGAAGTGTATGTGAACATCATAAACAGACCCCTAATGAAATTGTAAATAGCTGCAATTCGTATTACATTAATGTGGGTAATCGTTATACCCAAAGTAGTAGAAACACAGGCGATGTATTTATAAATGATACGTCAATGGTGTTTTATAGCGTTGACTCTGTTATGATCTTTAATATAACTTTACCGAGAGATACATCATCCGTTAGGTCTGATGGGTTACCAACGAAACCAATAAAGAGTTGCGCATATTTGCTTCGCACCCCAATTGCAAATATGATTAGTCTTTCATTCGAAACTGGTACATATTCAGACTATTTAAAAGTAGTTACTAGAACACCTATTTACAAAAATGGCTTGTAACTCTTAAAACCCTTAAAACATCTTACCGCGTCTAAGTTTTTGTCGGGGAGTGTATATAATTTCAATCCATTCTCTATTAACTCTTCAAGTTCTTTCTAACAAAAAAAAAAACAAGATCTGCAATTACAATATCTGCATCCTATAAAACATCGCATTTGACAAATAGCAGTACAAAATTTAATTTTGAAGATATACTAAACTATATTTCCCTTGGCTAATTTTTATTGTTACTATAATAGACCCTACCAACATGAGTAGTAAGTCTTTTCTATACATTTATGTATAATTTCAAAACTGACTAAACTAGGCAAGAATCGTGAGAGCACAACTCATAACAAAACAAAAAAGCAATAATGATGAATCGTTGGATTGAAAAGATCGGAGACTATCGTTTTAAGTTCAAAAAGGATAAATAATAGCCGCAGAAAATATAATAAAGTTAATAATAATGTATGTGATTAACTAATTAATTAATTAATTAAGTTCATTTAAGGTGTCGTCAATCTAAAGTTGCATTAATCTTCAGTCGCGAGTAAACTACAAGTAATACGCACTTTAAGCGGCATCATTTTCAGAACGTAATTTTTGCTATCACCGTCCAGAATGAAATCTCTAGAAATATTTATACGCAGTTACTCCGAAAAAATTCATTTTTGCCCTTTATGCTACAATAAACATTAATTCTTATTTGCATAAAATCTGGTTTGGACTGCTTTCAACTTGATGCAAATATTACCAATATTTTAATCAATGCTATGTATTTTGACGTGGTTAATCCTCTCACATTAAACGTACTACTCTAAAGAAAAGTACTGTTCTTAGAATTACTAATTATACCGTATCTACTGATGATTATTTATGCATCAGATGATAATCGTAATACGGGAATGGCATGGATTTAAGGAAAGTCAAGAGAAGATCGTAAACTAAAACTTGAAAAGATATAAGCCATCATGCATAGTAAAGTAAATATATCGTAAAACTCGATAGATAAGAAATTTCCAAGCAATTCATAATTATATTTAACAACCATTGATGCAAATATCTAACCCAGATAATCTAATCAATTAAAATTGTCGAAATTAACGCTATATCGATCTCTACAAAATACTTAAGTACTCAACAACTCTGCGAGAGTAGCAGGCTTCTACTAGTTGGAAATTCACAAATGGAAATTATTTTATTATTAAATGAATAATTAATACCAAATTATATAACAGTTACCTACGATCGACTACCAACGCTCAAAAAGGCGTTTCGATAAGCCGTAAACGGCGAAACGAATCCACAGATACTGGCTGTTTCGTATTCATTATTCATTCAAGTCTGCGGGCTTCGTTACTTGGAATTCTGAAAACATCCGAAGCCCGCTCTGACGTGCATAAGGTAGTGTTGATAATCGGTGGTTGACAAGGGGAGACATTACTTATGTTGTCTACTGTATATACTTAGTACAACGGATACAGCCCTATTAGGGCGCGCGGAATACCAGCTCTAGTTACTAGTAAGCCTGCAGAAACGAGTTGCGCTTCACGAAATTAGCAGAGGCTAGACAGACTCGTGTTTATTCGTCTGATGAAATGGGTTCGTGTTGCCTACTGGTTTCTCTGAGAATCGATGAAACACGGGTCTATCGAGTTTCTGCTAATTTCGTGAAGCTCGCGGGGAGTGTACTCGTTTCTGCAGGCTTGGTTATTGGTCAGAAATATATATTGTTATTAATTGTTTTGGTTTGCTCAGGCAAAGTGATTAAAACTAAGGTTATGATGAAACAATTGGATATATATTTGCCTCAAATAAGCATTTTGGAGGAAACGGTGTTATCCTGAAGGTCATGAGTTAAATAAGTTATAAAATTCAATTTATTTCAAACATATTACGCCCTAAAGGCTCCGGTTAATGTAAATTAAGTTCTCCCACACTTTGCAAATATGATGGAACTTTCAAAAAGTAAGAGTTCAAAGCCCATATGCGTGTACCTACTATTAACATTTCATATCAGCTCATATCGGGGAAATGCGGCGTTAAATCTTATAATGTGACTAATATTCGCAACAACAGAACAAAAGGTTTAATGCATTACGGTCTTCACGTCGCGCAATTGACACACCATCATGAAAAAACTTTGCAGCCTCGAAGTGATTTGAAAATTTCAAAGTCGACCACATGTTGAAGGCTCAAGTTCTTTATTTTTTCGTCGAAGCGTCGAAGCGGGCGCTTTGAGCGGCACCGCATTGAAACCGAAATAGGTCTCGTTGTTTACACAACGTCCGTTCCGGTAATATTTTCCGGTAGCAGAGATAGGCATCGACTGGCGAGTATTGATTAAATTAATATTTCCGGTGAGCGGAAAATTCGGTTGGAATATAAATGAGTTATCTCCCACGCGTCATATGCCGACGAATCGGCTTTGTTACATAACCTTTGGGAATATAGAAAATAATTTGTTGTTATGGACATACGTATAGGAATAAATTTGGAGAAATTACAAAGGTTATAGGGCACAAAAGCAAATTAAAAAAGCAATACTGAAGAACAAATAACGATTTGCTAGCAACTTCTACTAGCTCCTAGTCACTTAGCTAGAACGCAGAGATTATTATAGGGAATTTGTTTCATTAAAATCAAAATCCAAGATTTGTAAGAAAATATAATTTAAATTATTTTATTTTTAATAAACTGTAACTGTTGTTTGAATCAAAATTTGCATAATAAAAACCTACGTGCTTACCAACCCTACTGAAATCTCCGGTGGATACCGCAGATTTCAGGAGCCCGTTTTAACTAAAACGGGCTTAAATGGCGTTGACCTACTCTGAAATTCCATATTGATTTTCTGGGGAAGCGAGACTCCAGCGTTGAGATGAAGATGAGCACAAAGGTTCACATAACATAGCGTGACTACTAGCGAGATCGGGATATTGATTAACGTGTTCACCGGCGGGTGTTGTCCTGACGTCTAGCTTTCCAGCTATATATAGCGACGAGGAAGAGCTTGTTATTTAAGTTTGAGAATTACAATTTAAATTAAATGTAAGCACCAGCTATTAGCTTAATTCACTTGAATTTGTTGAAGATAAAAGGTAGGAAAAGTAATGGGTGCTGTATATTTACAAGTATGCTACATGACACGCAAACTGCAAGACCAAGGTGGGGACGAATTCTATTACCAAACTTGACAGAAGCGTATAATCACTCAAAGGTAAAAATTTCATTTTAATTTTGTTAGGAAGGATCAAGTAGTCATGACTCATCATGCAGTCTTTTCTGTTGCATTTCTTGCGAGTTTTGATTCAATTCAACATAGACATTGCCGCCAGTTAAGCGAATTCAGCAGATGTCGAATTGTTAGCTTGTGCGAAGGTAGTTTTTCGTTCAGGAAAATTGCAAAACGGTTCATCCGAAACCAATTCACCATGATGACCAGGAAAGTCACTGGCAAAGAATCGGGGCCGAACAATTCATGAGGTGCAGTACCGCTAGTTTCACCTAATAGTATTAAAAGACCAACTGTCCAGTACCAGATCAATTGCTGATTTATAGTGAGATACTGAAAGTCGTTCTCTGACATCGAACCGTTAGCCGAATCAGAGCTATCGGCTTGCAATCCTATCGACCACTTATCACTTGCCACTTGCCACACAACACCGACAGCTACATTTGTCGTAGTGTAGGTTGCGAATGCACTAGCACGTGGAGTGGCATACGATGATGAATCTCGATTTTGTGTAGGGATGGATGATATCCGCGTAAGAATCAGACGGAAACGTGGGGAACGTCATCATCACGGCCTGGTTTGTCAAATAAACACAGATGAAACGATGGGAATAGTGGGACAAATACTCGATAGATAACACGTCTCACGCCCAAATTGAAGTTGTCGAATCGTTACCATCGCCACAAAAATACACCGATGGCGTTGTTCATAAACAATAGTTCAAAATGCATTTTCATTTATTGCCACTGGAGTATTTGGAATGGAAGCACCTTATTTCAACGAGGAAAACCTTTAAAATGTAGCGTGACCTAAAACTACCCACGTTTGCAATTTTGGCAAGATGCAAAAAAATATTTATTTCCAAAAAGATGGTGCTGGAGAGAAAGTTGTTCCACCTACCATAAAAAGTTGGGATACTCATGGGAAAACGTATTATATTCTTTATGCCTAGAGTTCTTAATCGAGATCCAATCGAATTTTTTTTTTTACCACTGCGACAATGATACCAATCTAACCGCAGCAGCTCTTCAAAATTCATTTAGAACACTGCTTATTAACAGCTTTGTAGGTTGCCATTCACTAGCAGCTAATTGTGAAAATGAGGAATCTTATTATTTCCACACTCGAAAATTTAGTTCCTTTCGCATCATTTTGAATGAAAATGAAATTATATTTGCAAATATTAGCCGCATTTGTTATTAGAGGAGAAAGACATTTGTTGACAAAACAACCATTGGATATATGGCAAGTTTTATTGCAGGTACAATGTATTATGTCGAAATAAGGCTGAGACAAACGAGTGGCATACACTTGTGATTGAAGAGAAGTTAGTGGACAATGTACTACTTAAACTGAAATATTCTACTCCAAGTTTTTTAAAGGGTATTAGTAAGTACTGTGATATTATAATGAAAGTCTTCCCAATAGTATGCCGTAGGAGTAATTCCTTTCAACGTATGATTGTACTAATTAAAAAAGGGAAACCCTTTGAATTCGTAGCAACCTGTAACCATACAAACGATTTAATAAATGAGACTATACTGGAATTTTCTAAATTGGCATGCACCAGTTGGTGTAATAGCATGAGTGGGGTGTTGTTAGGAAAAGACAGTAGAGTACCCTAACGAGACCCAATGTATACATTTCTTACAGTGAGTTCCCTATATTTTATTATTCTCTCGTCGTGATATTCAATTCTCTGTAGAAAGGCGTGTGCACCGACCCATGGAAATTGTAGTATGGGGTGCTACAGTATATGGGAATAGCTGTCAGTTGGTGTAGGTCCGAGGTAGCGTGAACGCCCAGCGTTACGTTGATGAGGTGGTGGAACTTTTTAAGAAGAAAATTAAAATAGATCTCTTGCAGGAGAAGAACTAGGTCTCGGGTTATCCGGACATTCTACTTATGTCATAATATTTTTTTTTTTGACTGTCAGATATGCATTCTTCATTGATATTAATAATAATAATAATTCTTTATTGCCCAACAGCAAATGCCAATTACAGGACGAACAAAAAAAAAATAATTAAGGTGTAAATATTCTAAGAATGTAGTGAAGGAGCGACAGTTATATGTCGGCACTGCAAAATTTATCAATGACAAAAGGGCTGGAGAGTCAATCTTGTGTTTCAAAAATTCGACGTATTGTTCTTCCCGACGGTCAGCGAGGGAAGTGAAACCTCTCATATGGTTTTAGTTTTCTTTGGTAAGAATCCAAAACCAGTAGACAGCATCATGCTCTAGACTGACATTCTCCTCCATTTGATCCCTTATATATATATATTTTTCTTTCTATTTTCTTGTTATTGTATTACTTCTTTTGTTTAGTTTTTTTTTTTTCTTCTTTTTTTTGTTCTTTGGATCAATGAACTTATACTTACTTTGCCAACAAGATAATGCCCGTCCCCACGAGAGTGAGAACTTCTCTAAGAGGTTCATGTTAATATCTTGCAATCGTTCACGACATTATGGGAAAAAACTTAGGGAGGAACCTAGCGAATTCTCCGCAAACAGTGGTAGTTAATAAAATAAAAATAAAATTAAATTGTTCCCTTTCTTTTAAATTACAACCAATTATTACCAATAGCGTTGCAATTTCTATGTCATATAGCATAATTTACACTTTATATTGAGAAAATATTCTTGTGGCTTGCAGAGGAACATAAGTGAATTTATTTTTCGTATGGAAAATATTTTACAATTTATATAAATTTTCATAGCAAGCTGCCCTAGTTACTTCTATGTAAGTGTACATAGAATTAGAATAATATTACCTGGACTTGCACTATTTTACTTTTTGTAAACAACAAACAATGTAATTTCTCTAGTAAATAAAGGAAATGCTGACTCAGATCAACATTTTGCTTTTCGAAATTATAGAAATTTGGTGGCAGTCTTAAAAAGGCTGTTTGTTGCTCAAACTACAAAGAAAATATATTAGCGGCAGCATCTGCTTCGTATGCTTTTATGTTATATGAAAATTGGTAAACCTACAAATCGTCATGTAACAATATTATCTACTTGCACACTCTTTTAATTTCCTCTTGTATCTTGATAGATAATGGTCTCCAATTGACTATATACCTCTTTCTTTTTCAGGTGCATTTCTCATTCCATTCTTCATAATGTTAGTACTGGAGGGTATACCCCTTTTCCTCATAGAATTAGGCATAGGTCAGAAGATGCGGTTAGGTTCGCTTGGCGTGTGGAATACGATACATCCCTGGCTAGGAGGAATCGGTCTAGCCTCTTGTGTTGTTACGTTCTTCGTCGCATTATACTATAATGTGATAATTACTTGGTGTTTCTACTATTTTTTCAATAGTTTTCAGGTAAGTATTGCACCACGAGCGCAAGTAAGAGCCCGGCGTGCGAAACTAATCTTATATTAGATTTGGACCTATTTAATCGGTTTAATTGTAGCATCCTCTACCGTGGGCGGAATGTCCTAAAGTCAACGGAACTGAAGTGCCCGAATGCGCAAAATCATCAGAGACTGCTTATTTCTGGTACAGGACAACCTTAGATGCGGCTCCAGCTATTGACGAACCTGGTAACTTGAAATGGTGGATAGTGCTTTGCTTATTGCTATCGTGGATTATCGTCTTCTTTATCGTTATGAAGGGCATACAGAGCTCAGGAAAGGTAATAACTCTTCCCTCTCTTGCGTACCCGCACCCTATCCAACTAAAAATTGTAGGATATAGATTTTTTGGCAGTAACGACTTTCGTAAAACAGTTTCAAATTTCGTTTACGTTTAATGGTGGACTGTAAACGTAACGTGTTAAGCGTTTATGAGCCGATTTTATCTGTTCCTATATGGAGAGTCGTTTAAAGCTACCTATATAGGTCCGGATACTGTTCTGTGCAGGTAATGATTTTAGATAATCTGCTATCAAAATTACATATCAGATTGGTAACAATATAGATCTGCGATGCTCAAAATTGCCAATAACCCATATTGAATGAAAATCTTATTTCACATGTCACGCTATTTAATACTGCTACCGCACGCGAAATAAATTGACAGAACTGATATGAGATATTCATTTATTGGAAAGATATTATTTTATTGCTTCAATAAACTGAGTTTTGCAGAAGATTCTTACCAATCTAATATTCTGTATTGTACTGGGTAGTATTAATTTGAAATGTGTAATAAAAATAAATTTCAAACACATATCGTTCAGATATAGTTACCGATATTTTTGAGAATAAGATGTTTTGAACTTGAAGGAGAGCAACCAAGGGGCCATTCTGCGGTAGTAACAAACACGCAGCATATGTGTTGACAAATCATGCATGCAAACAGGAAATATAAAATATAAAATGCTTTTTATTTATTTTGTTACGGTTAAACTGGTAAAACTTCAACTGTAAACATAATATACAAATTTTATGGGCAAACTTCATTAAGTCCCGAATATTTAAAGAAACTTTTTGCTTTAATACTGCAACCCAAATAATAAAGTAGGAGCCTACTCAACTCTTGAATCTTTTTCGATGTAAAAAAAAATATTTTTATCTATAGTACTAGTTTAATTTATTATTCTAAAATTCCATTTTCTAGTCCAAATCATGTATCACACACAGTCATGCCCGTCAAATTTTCAAAAATTTATTTGCATAAATATCAACAATTTTTTACTTTTTATTTGGCGTCTTAAACTTCATAAAGTTTATGTTAATTCTACAATCAACAAAGAAAATGCAATCATTGAGCTGAATCTGAATATTATGTAAAGGGGCAAATTATTCGTACTTGTGTCCGTCACACCTATCATTGATTCAATATATATAACTTAATTCAAATAATGTAACTTAATTGTGAGTATAGCAAACAGAATTTTAACTGTAGATTTGGAAATTAAAGGACGAAAATCATCAAATGATTGTCTAACAATTAGTAATTCAAAGCTATTTTGAGTTTTATGGTAGCACGTGCAAATGTTACACCCATCACCGTAAAATGACCCCAAGTCAATACATACGAATAGTAAATGGTTCGAACAAGATCATTTTTAGTACTTATTTTCGAATTGTTTTTAGATCACCTAATTGTGGAATTATAACTTACCATTATGTTTTTCATTTCAAATTCCATAATATTTTGTATTGTTATTTTGTATTTTTTTTTTCTAATTTTAATACACTCAAAGTTTTATTTTGATTTTTAATCTTTTATTAGGACTAAATTAAAAAAATACAGGAAACAATTTTATTTTTGTAAATGTCTGCACTTCAAGTTCTTTGTAAATCAAACTTAAATTCATTACTTTAGATTCATAAATTTGTCAAAAATCTAGCAATTTTTAAAAGTATGAGTACTTAATCGAGTTGTTACTGTTACTTAAAGATGTGGTAAAGCAAATTCCGCTCAAATGGGTTAAAAAAGTTATGTACAAAGAGAAAAATATTGGGACAGCGACCCTTGTATTCTTAAGATTCTTGTATCCGTTTATACTAAAAATTAAAATACGTTTATTTAATTCAACAAAATATGTAATTGCACCAACAAAAATTATAGCTGCCATGTAATTACGGTAATAGGGTTTGTTTCATATATAGAAATTTTTTCTGGTTGCGTTCACAATCAGTCGTTTTGATCAATTAAAGAAGTACGAAATGTTATAATCCGAATTAACGGTAATTTAGATTACTGGTGAAAATTTGTATAAAATCCAGAAAAAGCACTGATTTCTTTTATTGGGAACATAATCACAAATTCAAATGTAGAACATAAATTATCGGAATTTTTATATAAACGCATGTATAAGAAGAACGTGAAAAGCAACACATGATTTTAGAAAGGCTAGCAATTTCCTTAAAAACAGATCAATATTTGCTTCCTAATTGTATCGTGAACTGGGTTCGGGAATATTGTGCTTTACTAAAATACTAAAATAATTACTTGAAATTGTTTATATTTAGGTGCTTTCGGAAAATAAAAATAAACATATTTAAATTGAAGAATTGTGTTTACTGATTGGTGCTTTTCTTTTTAAAAACTGAACCTCTTTTGGATTCTCCGATCTATTTTCATAATGTTACACATATCTGTTATTTATTAGTTCCTGAAGCAACTTGCTAACTGTCGTTAGCAATTTATAGCAGATAATCAACACCAAAAGAAACTGCCACCATCTGCAACATTCTGTAGCAATTTTGTGCTGTATCGGATAACTAGACAATCGTTGCATATGCAACATGTTTTAACACGTTGCGAAACGTAAAATACAGACTACAATGTTGATTTATAGGAGTGTAACAGTGTAACATTTCTTCGCATTACATTTTGTAGTTGGAGCTTTTTAATTACGTAGGTCACATTGGCATTCTCCTTTTTTTCTAGATGATCACTACTTTACAAGTCTACTGATTTTGGTACTCTTGTTTTTGTTTACTAATTTTTCAAATTAATTGCGCTTCCTCTCTTCTTAGATCAATTATATTAGCTTTGCTTTCTTTGTTAGATTTAGCAGTCTTGTGAGCGATCCCTCTACATAGGTTTCGGCTTTTAGGTATTCCGAGCCCATTTCTGATAGCCATATTCTTACTAATGCTGTACAGCCACATAGCACATGGACGGCAGTCTCTTCTTCCGCCTGGCAGAATCTATATGTTATTTCCTTTGTCGGGCCCAGATTACTAGAGCGCAATATGTCGATTGCCTGGCAGTAGAATTTATGAGACGCAAACATAATATGTATGTATGGCTTCCAACATAATAAACTTTTATCGCAAAGTAAACACCTGATTTCTTTACCATTATATATTAAGTCTGAAAATCTAAATACGTGTTTAGCCTGTTAGCAAACAGATAAGTTGATGCATTTTTAATGCTTTCCGTTCAATTCCGACACTTATCAACTTCGCACTGCGATATGTATTACACATAGCGCACAGCATACAAGGCCGGGAAGTGCCGGAATGTAGCGAAGCAGTTCTATATCCCCCCAACTTCTCACGGTGAAACACCACCGGAAGGCAAGCGAGAATGTTGCGCTCTACAGATTAATCATGTGCTTCCTGAGCATACAGTGTCCTGTTAGCAGGTCCACTATTGTTCCAACAGATTTCCTGTCTCTGTCCGTAGGTCCGCTGTAAATGTAGTGCTTGGCCTATCTCTGATCTGGAATGATCTTCCACCAGTCTTGGGATTTCCTCTTTCCATTGTTTAGTTGTTACTTTTACTACCGTATATGTCATTCTCACCGAGTGCATTGGGCCGTTTTCAGCATTTGACGAGCCTGCTCGGGCTAATTCGTCTGCCTTTACGTCCCCTCGATGGCCTTCCTGTCCTGGTCACCGGGCCAGGGTCACCTTAGTTCAGCCTATTGAGCGCATTCATGTAGTCCCACACCAGTTCGCCTATGTGGAGTCTAGCGCTTTTATTACTGTTTGACTGCCTGAATAGATAGCAATAGATCGATAGTTGTCTGCTTGCCGGTCTAATTCTTACACCCTAACGCTGCTACTATTTCGGTTTCAAATACTATGGCGCTTTGAAATAGGTTTAGTAATTTGCATATTTTAGGTGTACTCCCACAAATCCCGACTACGACTGCATTCTCTGTCTTTGAGTCGTCTGTGTACCAGATGGATTCGGCCTTTATAGGCAGGCCTTTCTTCAATTCTTCTCTATCTGGTATTACCATTTTATAGCACTTGTCGAAACTGTATTTGGCACTAGTGGCGCCACTAGGCCTGCTAGTTATCGGCCCCGCCTCGCCTTAGAATGTGCTTTCCAGTCCCTAGTTTACTATACCATAGTTCATGGTACTGATGGAGTCATTCACGCCAAAAGAAGTCAGAGGGGAGAAAGCGCTTGCCAATGAACGTATTTCTCCCTACAAGTTGTGAACATTTCCCAAAGTATTTCCTTACTTTACATCGTTATTTGCCTCTCAACTTAAGGAAAGCACTCGGAGCAACGCTGATAACGCTGCGTAGGCAGAAATATGTTAGTTGGCTTTCTTGTCACAGCGATGAACTTAAATCATCGTTTCAAATAAATACTTAAATGGAATATTGTCGTACATGAAAAAAAGAAATCTTCCTCAATTTAAAAGGGAAAATGATGAATTCTAACAATAAATAGAACCTATGATTGTAAAATAATTAAATTGCATGTTTCCATTTTCATATACCCAAAATATTATTTTAAAACAAAAGCATGTTTTCTAAATCTAATTAATGAAACTTTTATCCAAATGAATTTGTTTGCGTAAAAATTCAACTCAATACTGCCACTAACGCAGCACTATTTAATGATTTTCAAGTTTACAAGGACAGAGATAAAAAGAAAGCTATTTTATTTTTAATCACGAGGTACAAATAAAGCAAATCAAAGAAATAAACTGCAACACTGCTCATTTTAACAGTCACTGCATTACGGTAACTAACATGGTATACAGTGCTAGAGGTCAACTGAAATAAGCTAACTATGGATGGCCTACTAATACTTTATCATAGCCCATGTTTAATACAGCAGATCATTATGTAGGATAATCGAAGCCGTGTACTTGAAAATTATGGTAATTGTGTAGTAATATTGTGTGGGCTGCATCTAAGGAACGTATTAAAATATGAACAAAAATTATGGTTTTATTAACAAAATTAGCATAATAATTCAATTTTCATTTTTCATTAAAGTTTCTATTTTCATCCCCCCTTTTGTTGTTTGTTTCGAAGATTTTTTTTCAACTATAAAAATCATAAAAAAATTAACTTTCCGTCGACGCAATTAGTTTTTAAATTTAAAAATACTGCCTACCTGTTTTTACAATAATATATTAACAAATCACAAAAATAATCATTACAAAGAAATTCTACGTTATGTGAAATAACCTTTTAATCAAGCTTAAAGAACTATCACTAGTATTAATAATAGAAGAGCGCCCTAATGCTTTCGTGCGTAATTTGCTCGATCTTCAGGTAAAATAAGTAAACGACTGACTTTAGTAACGCTATGAAGCGGACTCTGTCAACAGTACCAAGCCGATTATTAAATGCAATTTTAGCGATCGAATAAACGCTAGCATTTTTTTTTACAACCAGTTCTCTTAATAGTACATTTCTATAACATGAAAATCGCTTTAAAATATATAATAATTTAACTGCCTTTTTGCTAATTTAACACGTAGAAATATATATTTAAAAAGTAAAAAAATAGGTTTGTCCGGCCGCACGAAAAAGGAACCATTACTCACCCCTGTTCTAAAATAATCCTTATTGCCTTTATCAGCACGCAAGCGGTATCTGCTTGTAGAGTCTATAAAAATAAGTTTAAAACATCATGTTTAATTATCTACAAACATTTCTTTACAATCCAAAATTGTTTGAATGTAGTTTGCTTTTCCATATATCAATATTTTATGTATAATAAATAAATTAATAGATAGGCATTCAAGTGAATTTATTTCAATTCAGCTAAATTATCTAATCTTGTTCCAGGTTGTGTACTTTACATCAATGTTTCCTTATCTAGTGTTAACAATCTTCTTTATCCGGGGAATAACCTTGAAAGGTGCTAGCGACGGACTACTTCACATGTACAAACCGAAGGTAATTTAAGAAAACCCATACGATTTTCACTTTTTCACAGCAAAAGATTACTATCATTAACATTTGCATTCGCTAAAGGAACCCTGAAGAAATTTATATTTCAACAGCTATTTTCGTATAACTTCAAAGTCGACCTAATTTTATAATTTTTCACCTTTACTCATTCATTACCATAAGCTGCAATAGAGCAGAAAATTTTCCACTACAACTAAATCAATACTCGCGTACGAGCTGGCAGTTTGTGTCATCATCCACCGCATACTACGATAACTCTGCATATACGATGCTATCCTAAGAGGATTGTTTACCGTTTCTACCACCATTCGTGCTTTACACCTCATTTGTTTACCGGTTCTACTACCATTCGTGCTTTAAAGCTCACATATAGATTCTTTGAAAATCACTTATAGACAACCGCAAGGTCATACAGTAAGTGTTAGCATAGTGTTATCATATCAAGCCGCAAACACCAAAATGATTCCTTTGACAACTCACCGACACGAATTCTAATTTTAAAATTGTTTTATTTAGATCGAAAAGCTAGGTAATCCTACGGTTTGGTTAGATGCTGCCACGCAAGTCTTTTATTCCTTTGGTCTGGCGTTCGGCTCTCTGATAGCTTTCGGTTCTTACAACCAGCCCAAGAACAATTGCGTCAGGGATGTTATTCTTGTCTCCATTTGCAACGCGTTCACTGCCATCTACGCGAGCGCTGTCATATTTGCCATTTTGGGCTATAAGGCCATGTTGAACGTTGAGAGATGTAAACATAAGTAAGTATTTATATATTTTATTTTAATAAGCTTACGTCCATAAGATGGAAGCAGAAGATTATTCACTGTTTATTTTCGTACTTTCTTTCATAATGGCATGTTATTAATTCATTTTGTCAACAAGAATTTCATTTAGAGTTGGTCGATTTTAAAAGTTGAGATTTTGTGTAATGCTGTTAATACATAAATTGTAGCAATAAACGTTATAAATTAAAATTACTTGCAAAAAAAAAGGGAGAGCTACGTAATAGGAGCTACATCTACGTAGTGAAATCATTGTAGTTATAACTTGATTAAAATTTTGCCAACATTAAAATGTTCCAGTAAGAATTTTTTGTGAAACGTCTTCAATCCTTATTTTTTCACTTCTTATCTCGACAGAAGATGTATCCTTTGGTGAATTAGCAAAAAATATTGATATATATATATATATGATTTTGATGAAATAATCAATGAAGGTGAAAGAAACAAACTAAATTTTAATAAAACAGTAGCAGATAGTAAGTTTTACAGTTAAGCGCGAATCCTTACACCTTTTTAAAGGTAAACTTGGTGCTTTTCACGCAACATCCGTATTAGCAAAAACTTCTGGTAGTGTATCATATGATTTTCAGTATACTGTATTTTTACTATTCCTCAGAAGTCTAAAACAGTCTCGAGGTGGCCATGCAACTGGCGCGTTTCTTGTGTATCCAGGACATCGGGAATATTTCATTTAAATGATTTCGTTATGCGGTGGTACCCCATCGTGTAGAAACCATTCAAGCACGTGTCTATAAGGGTAATTCATCAACATATTATGAAAGTCTATCTGCAGAATGTGAAGATAGCGGTCACCAGTTAGTGTACCAGTATGTACGGACCAAGAATTGTTTAATCAATGACGCCGCAACAAACATTAAATCCAATCATAACTTGGGACCTTCTCTACTCAACATGATGCAGTCCATAGATGTTCGTTGTTTGCAGTTTGTAATCGCTTTTCATCCATCCACAAAGCATTTTTAGCTCGTAAAACTGCAATTCTTTTCCCAGCTGATTATCTCTCTACCTCGGTTATTTCCGAGATCCTCATACTAAATAAAGAAACAAACACTTACCCTACGCGCTGCACCCTATTGTTTACCGACATAGTGATTACCAATTTCAAAGGAGGAAATCTTGTAAATGAGATTAAGGATCAGTTATAATGTGGAATAATATTCCGCAGTCTGCCTTCCTCTAATTACGAGAAATGAGAGCTACTGTTCCTTTGCTTCTAAAACGTAAGGCTGGATTGACGTTTCATACATAGTTAGAATGTGGCCCAAAGACATTGAAAGAATACGGTCGCTGCATACGTTTACAGAACAATTTTGCATAACTTCGCCTATGTTCACTAAAAAATGTTTATTATTGTTGCATGTTCTAAGTTCTGGCAATACATGTGCATCAAATTCTTCAGTCTTTCAACATTATTTCTTGGACACTATCAACATCTTCAGGAGTGGACACAGAGCTTTACATATATATGACAACTAATAATCTATAATGATCAGAATTAGACGAAACTTTGGACTAACGGGACCTTGAACCCCAATTGCCCATATCAGACCCATCTATCACTTATTCTTGCTCGAGTTTAGGGCTCTGGAATTCTTTTCTCTTTTTGATTTCTTGTTACTTTTTACTTCAATCTTTTCCTTTTCTTCTTCTGATCTTGCAAGTGTTTCTAGCAAGGTGATGATTTCTGCTTCTGTGCTTATATTCCCGTTTTCTAATTTTTGGTTACTTATGCCCTGAGACCCTGAATTTTGCCAGAAAAAGATCTTCAAATGACACTCCTCCTTTTCTCATTTTTCTAAGACACTCCTGAAACGCTCGCTGTACCCCCCTGAAGACCTAGGTGTTCACACTTCCTCTCAAAAAATGTTCACACTGATGAAAATATATGGTCAGTGTGAGCACGGAGCTTTTCAACAAATCAAAAAGTAAATTGGGCATACAACTATAGTTCAATAAACTCTAATAAACAGGGTGCCGAAAAGCAACTCTTACAAAACCTTAGAATGGTAGAGGAAGCTAAGACAAACGTTTTTAACTAAGAAATGATTGGTCAAAAATGTATAATCTTCCTGCTGGAAATAAAAGCTTTTTGAAATTGGATCCTTTGAAGATGCTACTTATTCAACTCATTCGTGGATTACTTCGCTACAAACAAATTACGTTAGTTTTATGTGTAATAAGTTCATCTAACTCCCAAGTTAGTTGACTGTTAATTGTAACATTGAAGAGAAGAATTGCTTCGTATTATTTAGTATTACCAATAATTTCCAATATGCAGCGCTGCACTTGGAATGTAATGGTGTTTACGCATTTTGCGGACGAAGCTGCAAGAATAAACTTGTACGAAGAATCTAGGCCGAAATGTTTCCAGGATGTTTGCTTCCATTGACTGACAATCGCGAAGAGAATATTCATTGAATATTAATAAACATAAAAGCGTAGTTCTTACATAATCATACTATTAGTAGTACTGCATTATTAATTAAAATCACGAGATGATCGTAGTTATGCAATTTTAATCTTCAACAAAGAAATTATACATTTAACTGATCTTTTCTAAGCTAGAAATGTCTATCTTGGTTTCCTTCAACAGCCTTTTCAATTTTTTTTAGAGTTGTTTTTCCGCACCTAATAAATACTAATAAAAAAATAGCGAATACGCATCACTTACTTTGATAATTATTTAGAATTGGAATAAAAAAGAAACAAAACTTTCCACTCAAACAGTGATTTCTTAACACGTGACTCCACTTCAACAAAAATAACAAGCTTCAAAATATATATAGGATGTTTTTGAGGCGGTAAATTAGGCCACAATAATGGGCTCCTACATAAGAGATGCCGTTGCTCTGAGGATTTTAATTCCGTTCTACATGGTTCATTCAGATTTATTACCGAATCACACTTACCGGAGTTTACCTTAATAGAATGTAACTCATTACAGTCCTGTGCAGCGAACAAGTGCAATGCAAAAAATGATTATTTCAAGTATTAAACAGAATTTGTTCATTACATACTCTAAATTGTCGTTTAATTGATCAATTAATGAAAACTTGGTGAAAACCTATTTATTTACAAAAGAAAAATACAAAAATGGCTGAATTTAAACAAAGTATGTATTTTTAAAACTGTTTAGAACAATTTAAGCAGTAACTGAATGATAATAATTAATAAATTGCTAAAAAATAACCTCAAATGATAATTCAAAAAAAATGAGCACGTCTAAGGTATATTTTTTGTTATGTAATTAGCAACATTAAATGTGTGAAATATAAAATTCTCGTAAAAACTCAGGATGACGAATCTCACATTTTTACACTAACGTTTCCGCGTCCGAATTTCCCAAGGAATCACGTTACGTAAAGCTTTAACACCACTTTATACGTACGTACCTGTATGTAAAGCAATGGTCAAAACTGTGAAATAGGTGTTGTTGATCAATAATTAGTACTCAAATGTTTCGAAAAAAAATATCGTTAGGCTTCATTATTTTTTATTACCTGCATATGTACATACGTATTTAATTCAGCAGCTTGGACCCGCATTGTGAATTTAAACTGCTACTGTTTTCAATTGGCTTTACCTAACGCGGTTACAAAATACTTTTATGGCATGTAAATTGTCATTTGTGTACGTTGCAAAAAAATCAACAATCTTTAGTAACATTTTATCACGTATTATTTGGAGAGCTTTAAGCAAGAGGCTCAAATATTAAAATATAAAAAAAAATTTCCAGGATTCTTCCAAAACATTTACAGATCGTCGATATTATTTTTTAGCAGGTAAGTAGCTTTCCCAAAAAATATCCTCAAAAAAATTTCTAGTATTTTACAATAATTTTAATGCACAAAGAAAATTAAACCGTTAATGTCCATTCTAATAGATTGAATAAGGAGAAGAAAATTTGTTTAACAATTAAGCGGTGATAAATCTGAGATAAAAGGGCGCTGTACTTTTGTCGTGTCGCTAAAATAAGGTTTTCTGATCATATCGTTGACAAAAAGTTTGGTGTTGAAGAGAAAAGAATAGGCCAAGTAATTGGACAATAAATCAAATGTATAAAACGGATACTGCTTCATTTTAACGACAGCCAGTATAAAATGTTTCAGTTGAAGTGATACCGTAAAAAATATATTAAAATAGTACATCTGACTAACTCTAAATGAGTTTTTTCTTGGTAATATGATGACTTACTCTGGTATTGATTTTGAAAAGCTCAAATCCAAAAATTATTGCATTAAAGGTTAACTACGGCGGCAAAGAATAATAGGTACAACAATAACGTTCTCTATGTTTTCTTCTAGTAATGAATTGATACGTAATGCGACAAACGCAACGTCAGCCACTTTTACAAATATAACAGGTGTGGAAATCTGCAGTCTTGAACAACAATTAGATGCCGTAAGTTACATTTGTAATACTAATTCAAACAAAAAATAAAAATTGTTTATGATTTAAGGCTGCTGAAGGGACAGGTTTAGCCTTCATCGTTTTCACGGAAGCTATTGTGCAGTTACCGGGTGCTCCATTTTGGGCGGTCATATTCTTTCTAATGCTGTTATCTCTCGGCTTGGGTTCCCAAATTGGCATTTTAGAAGGAATGCTCTGCACCATCTTCGATATTGAAATCTTCAAACGATTGCGTAAAGAATATATTACGGGTAAATATTTAGCATGTGACATTAGGTTATTTTATTCTGATCGATACTTTTTGTAGCTTGCGTGTGTGTTATCTGCTTCTTCGTTGGTTTACTGTTTTGCACCGGTGCTGGAGAATATTGGCTGAAGATGTTCGATTCTTTCGCCGGAACTATAGGGCTCGTGGTGGTGGCTCTAATGGAAATGATTGCCGTCATCTTCATCTATGGACATGAAAAATTCTCGCAGGATATCTACGATATGACTGGTTACAGACCAGGATTATTCTGGCAGGTGACGTGGCGATTCTTGGCGCCTTTACTTATGATTGTAATCTTGATTTCATCAGTTGTTACGATGGCGATCAACAATCCTACTTATCAAGCATGGAGTGCTGAAAAGGTATTTATCTTTCTTGTGTTCAACAATAGCTAGCCAGGTTATTTTCGCTTTTTAACAATAATTTTGTGTATTATGACCGTCCTCTGATGCATGTAGAGCAACATGGAAGTTAGTTAACGAAAAATATTGACATTGACAAAATACACTACCCGATAAAAACATAGACGCGGTATCGTTTTTATTTACGAAACAAAGTTTATAGACATTATATAAAATGTAAATGAGGGTTATTAATACTTGTTATGTAAATAGTCCATTTATAGATATTTCTGGATATTTATTGCTTTATGAGGGTTAATTGAGATTTTCCCAGATCAAAATAGGTATTTTAAATGCGACAAAAATTGAGACCCTGTGCATTTATTACATTAATATAAGCAAAAATGTTTTAATTTGATATTTCTCTTTATATGCAGTGGTTGTGCTGGTAAAGTGTACACATTTCACCACGAGAAATTATATTTTATAAAGTGTTTGCAACATGGGTAGAAAAAAGCAATTACCCTTTATAGAAAGGGGTAAAGTTCTAGCCTGGCACCAGGATGGTGTTAGTAAGGAGGAAATTGCAAAGTTACAAAGAAGCGATCATTGTGTTAGAAATTTCCTAAAAGATCCGGAAAATTATGGCAAACCAAAGGCCAAAGGCGACCGAAAGCTGTAAGTGCGAGATAAACGCATGACATTGCGGTGTGTATCCAATTCTTCTGCGTCGGCGAGAGTTATTGCAGAACAGGCGGGGATACAAACGCACGTGCGTAATGTTCAAAGGATTTTCAAGGCGTCACCGGTAATATCACGGAAGAAAATGTTGAGAAAACCGCCAGTTTCGGCGAAACACAAAGAATCGAGGTTGAGATTTGCTGAAGAACACATATCCTGGAAGAAACAATGGGAAAAAGTTATATTTTCCGATGAGAAACGTTTTAATTTGGACGGACCGGATGGGTACTCGCATTATTATCATGATCTGAGAAAGGAACCAAAAGTAAAAATGACCAGACAATTAGGGGGTGGATCTGTGATGATATGGGCAGTGATTGGATTCCGCGATAAAAGTGAGACAGTGTTTTGCACAAACAAAATTACATCTGTGACGTATAAAGACTTATTGCGTGACAATCTTCTACGGTTTGGAAACCAATGGGCCGGGCGCAATTTTGTTTTTTAGCAAGATAACGCGCCAATTCATAAAGCAAAAACCATTACTGAATGGTTTAAAGAGAAAAAGATTAAAACTTTACAGTGGCCGGCACAGTAACAAGACTTAAACATTATTGAAAACATGTGGGGTGAATTGGCACGTCGCGTTTATGGCGGAGGCCGTCAATATTTCACGGTACAGGAACTGAAAACTTCAATAGTGACTGAATGTCAGAATATCCCTCAAAATTATGTGTTAAATTTATATAAATCTATTAATAACAGACTATTGGAATTGATTAAGAACAATGGAGGATCTACGCATTACTGACCACTCATTTGTTTATTTTTGTTTTACATTTGCAACAGAGCGTCTAAATTTTTGTCGCAGAAATTGTTTAAACATTGGAGTAATAATTTATTATTTAGTTCATATATTACTGGAGGAGATATTTTTAAGTTTATTTTACTTTTATGAATAAAAACTTAATTAGATATCTTGCTAGTTTCGCAAAGTAACCCTTAACACATCTTACCGCGTCTAAGTTTTTGTTGGGAAGTGTACGTGAACATCATAAATAGACCGCTAATGAAATTGTAAATAGCTTCAATTCGTATTACATGTGGGTAATCGTAATACCCAAAGCAGTAGAAAGACAGGCGACGTATTTATGAATGATGCGTGAATGGTGCTTTATAGCGTTGACCCTGTTATGATCTTTAATATAATAACTTTACCGAGAGATACATCATCCGTTAGGTCTGATGGGTTACTAACGAAACCAATAAAGAGTTGCGCATATTTGCTTCGCACCCCAATTGCAAATATGATTAGTCTTTCATTCGAAACTGGTACATATTCAGACTATTTAAAAGTAGTTACTAGAACACCTATTTACAAAAATGGCCACGAAACAAATATTAGGACCTATAAGCTTATTGCAGTATTACCTATTATGGCAAAGGTAGTTCATTGAGTCCTGTAATCTCCTAACTCCATTCCAAAATGCCTATATACAAGGAAAATCAACTACCAGAGCCATCTACACAGCAATCACTAAAGTAACACAAGTAATACCTGAAAAGAAAGGGTAGCCGTCGTTTTCCAGGATTTATCAGAAACATTATGGACATTATGGATCATAACATCTTACCCGACAAGCTAGAAGGAATGGGTGGGAAGGAATGCGTACAAGTAGACTTTAACGAATAGAAATACCAGTCGCAATGGCTCGAAAATCAACCAGGCATCTGTAGGGTTCCATATTAGGAACATTTCGATTTATGCTATATATGACCTACCAGAAGCAGCGCAGCATTATCTCACCATGTACGCAGGTGACATGTCAATCATCATAACAGAAAAGAACAAACATACATTGAAAAATGAAATTGTTGATGCTCCCGTTTAAACAAATAAATGGTTTACAACTTATTGCAATCAAAACAAATACAGTACAATTTTCTTCAATATTCAATAAGCTCCGACAATCAATAAATGACATCAACAAATAACGCAAAGTTTTTGAGTTTGTTACTTAACAGCGCTCTATCCTAGAAAGTGCAAACGATGTTGAAGCAGCGTTGCCAGCTCATCATGCATATGTAGAATATCGATTATCACATGACATCATTTTCTGGGAAAACTCCGTGGATGCTTACAGGATATTTATCCTCCAGAAATCGTGCATGAGAAGCATCTTTAACCTAAAGAAAAGGGAGCCATGTAGGAGTGTATTTAGAGAGAACCGTGAACTTACCTTACTTGCATTGTGCGTTTCAACATTATAATGAAATTCTTGCCGAATACGAAACTAATCGCAATTACAATACTCGGGAATGCCAAAAAGTGATTCTTCGTGTGCCGTAAGTTTTAAAAATTTATTACAACGTACGGCATCAATTTAAGACATATGCATTTAAACATTAAAAGAAGAATCTTAAAGAAATACTGATTTACGAATTCTTGTATAATCTAAATGAGTTCTTTTACTAACTAACTGATTTGTAAAATATACTTTTTTTATTATTTTCTCTTCGTCAATTTGTACGGAGCTAGTACCTATTATTTCCATTGATGGTGTTTCATTGTGTTCGTTTCATTGTGTTCATGTTATGAAATAACGGTTTATTATTACTATATATGTAGTACGTATTTGTCTATTCAATTTCTTTCTCGACACCATCTATCTTATTTAGACAACCAACAAGTACATACATACGTGCGAGGAAATATTTACTAGACTGAAGCAATAAACTCTTCGAAAGTCAAATAAATGTATTCTTGGTTCAAATAGTTACTTATGGTACCATTAGGTACGCTATTAGTGTACCGTTAGCTGCCACAATATTTAGACAAAATATACTTAACTTACCATTCTTGTATTAACTACTCCAAATATTTGAAGGTTTTAAGGTTTTGAAATAAATATAAAACATAAATGCGTATTATATTCGATCTTAAATAGATCCTAATAACTAGAGTAGGCAAATTCGGGTACGCACCATCGGCATTGCAGGTAATGAATGGACACTCGCATGCGAGACACTAGTCAGTATCTAGTTCGCTGCCGCCTGGAGCGTACGTAATAGTAGCAGCGAAGTGCTCTGTGTTCTGTTTAATGTCGAAGGTACTTAAATTGAGAAAAAAGGATCTATCGTTAAAGACAGTGAATAGGTTCATTAAGGATTATCCGGATTTGACTTACGATGGCGTAAAAGTTAAATGTTTAGTGTATGGTATGTATCTAACGTGTTGGTCACAAACACATTGCAAACGGCATGTGCAAAGTGCAAACCATAATAAAACCGGTGTCGCCGCAAAATACGAACAATTCTTGTTTGATTTATGTACAATGATGATTCAGTGTAATCTGGCGTTTACTTTGTTAAACAACGATTCATTTATTTCATTTTGGAACAAATACACCAATTTTACATTACCGAGCAGGACCACGTTACGAAACTATTTACCATCTGTGCGTGTACATTTAGAAAATAAAATTAAGGCTGAACCGAAAAATAAAAAGGTGCGGTTGTGTGTGGATGAAACAACTGATTGCAAAAAAGATCTGTACTTAATGTTATGGTGCGCAAAATGGAACCACATCAATCGTCATCTTCAATTTTATTAGCTTCTAGACGAATAGAAGAATCTACTGCCCAAATAATTTCAAAAGTGGTGTTAAGCACATTGGAACAATTTGAAATATCCAAAGATCAAGTCTTAATGTTTATGACAGATGGTCTCTTAAGGAACAGTGCGGTAACTTGTTACATATTACATGTAAAATTCATGGTCTCCATCAAGATGTAGAGCATGGGCCTCCAAGGGGTAGAGACAATTCGTAGATGTTATCCACAGGTGGATGCGCTAATTGCGAGTACAAAAGCAGTGTTTCTGAAATCCCCAAAACGTATTCGCGAACTTCACAGACTGTGTTCTCACACTCCTGAACCACCACAAGCGATCCTTACACGTTGGGGAACATGGTTACAACCGGCATTTTACTATCATATTTTGAGAGTATAAAGAAGGTGGTTCTATTATTCAATCCGAAAGAATGTGCAGCTATCAAAACTGTCGTTAGAAGAATCACTGCAAATTGTGAAAGATATACACGCGCAGCTTTGTTCCGTAGAAGACCCAAAAAATGAGTGTGTTCTAATTAAGTTTGAAAGTGTTTTAGACAAAGATTCGGATTTTGCCACAATCAGATAAATTTGTGATGGTTCGTCTACAGATGGGTTAAATTGTTTCAAAGATTTTTTTAATTATGCAAATATGACATTCACTAGGTGTAGAGCGATCGTCTTCTTTATACAAGAACATATTTTCCTCACCTCGTTAACAGACAAAACTTCTCGCCCCTCCAGTTTTTCAAGTCGCGGAAGGCGCTTAAGACGTTAATCATCAAATTATATACACTCTCGATTTTATTTTATATACATATAACTAGAGATGGCAATTTCCCCTGTTCATTCAGTAACATACTTTTGTATCTAGCACCGGAACGGCACCGTTCGCAATAATATATCTCTGCCTACTGACTCGTATGCAAGAGTCCATTCGTTAGCTACGACGATGGTGCACACCCGAATTTGCCCACTCTACTAATAACTTTTATAACAATTTGCAGTAGCACAAAAAATATAATACAAGGTCGATCAAGGGAATAGGCATTTTTTGAAATGAGCAATACGAAGTCAAATTTAGAAATGAAAAGAATATCTATACAGAAATGTAGCTTATTACATATGTTAAGTGGGATAGATTATATTCCCGAGATGATGACTATTTCCACCACATGACATTAAAACTAATCGAATCGTACCTCAGGAATGCAAAACAAATGGTGGAGTGGAACATTAAGTCACCGTCTTCAAGAATTGTAAAGGCAGTAATTGTACAAAGATCAATGCTTAGCCCGATTTTATTCCTAATGCATATAAAAACGATCATCCATCGAATTAGACCAACAAAACAAATTAATTTACCAATGACACAGCTACATATACTATCGGGAAAAGAAGGTTATATATGGACAAAGAAGCAAATGACATGGCGTCAGAGGAAGTATGACAATAGTTCAGTAGTAACAACTACAAAATGAATTGAAACAAAACACACCAACTGCATAGAACCACAAAACCATTAAACAGGAATCAATCATTAAGCTCCTTGGTACAGCGGTGAGCAGATATAAAGAAAACAATACCAATGTACGTACCATGCAGTGCACTTTCCGTTCTTTCATGCTGAGATAACCTATGGCGTTCTAATATGGGGCTTCCTCGACGATGCAGGAACAATTTTTCTTTAAACAAAAAGAAATAATATCAGTCCTGCCTCGATCTTCATACTCCGAAGTCTACTGTACATACACGAAAGACGACATACTGCTTCGAAAACATAAACTAGGACGAAAAAACACAGCAACAAATAACATCTGGATAAAGCTATTCAACAGACTGCCAGAGAGGATACAGCGACTAAGTAAGCAAGAATTCGAGAAGCTTATTAAAAAAATGCTGTTAACACAAGCGTTTTACAACATCCAAGAGTACTACCAATATAATTTTTAAAAACACCAGCAACCACTTTATAAGGTACAACACTTTGTACATATGGGCGAGAGTCACGCTCATTAATCCCCAATTACATCAAGTTTAGAGTGTTTCAATAGCTCTTCAGAAATGATAAACGCTTGTATCTATCAATAATTTTTATGAACATCTAATAGGAAATGATTAACAAGAAAGAAACTCTCGGACGAGGAAACGTAAAGAGAAGTTTCGCAGAAACAACTGGGTCCCTTAACGCGATAACGCAAATCCAGATACAGCTTTAATCGTACAGCAGTTTTTCCAGAATGTATTTTTTCGTGGCAGAAACTCTGGGATTGATGTTTGTACTCCTCTTGGAGGGCAGTGGCGAAGTAAAGGAAACACTACATTCAAAAGAAGAATCCGGAAGTGTATTTCTGTATACGTTCTAGTTTTTATCGGGCAAATTCCGTTCGTTGGGTACCGCCCAATCAATTAAAATTTACCATAACCCGAATATGACCAATTAAAATAAAAGTATTGCACTTGCCAAGCTACTTTACACTATCGTAGATTTAAGAATCTTTTATTCCAGGTTCCGAAATAGTCTAAACATGCCAACGCGATGTTCATAGTATTGCTATAATTTCATACTTAAAGAAATGATATAACAATAATAAGCTTATAATATTATCCGCAGCCTTAAATAACCTGGTGGTGTATGATTAAGCAAAGCATACAGTTGCAATAGTTAGTTAAACATGTTATTGATTTTTTGTTTAATACTAGGGTGAAGTGCACACCAAACAATATCCAAATTGGGTGCTGGTAGTTGCAATTATGATGATGCTTGCTGGGATTCTTCCAATTCCAATAGTGTTCTTGTTACGTCGCTACCAATGCCTCAAGTTCGATGTCAACATTCACGAAGGCTCTATCAGGCGTATCGATACGACTGTTTCTACCAAGGAGATGATTACCGATGTAGACGTAAGTAATTACTTTTTTGTGTTCATTTTACTTGCATTAATGACAAGTTACTATACAATTCCACTATTTTCTATTATGCATTCAAAGTGTTAGTATCATCCAAAAAAACAAAACTTTTAAACCGAAAGATAATAGCTGCGAGGGTAGTCTGAATAGCTTCCAACATGACACATTCAGTTTAATTTTTCAACTTGGTCTCCTTGTAAGTCTGTACACGTCTCCCAATAGTGCAATATCTCTAATAAAAATAGACGTTTACGAAACTTTGAACCTAGGAAACAGAATAAGGTCATGGGAGGGCAGATATGGTGAATAGAGTGGATCTTCTCTCTTCATCAATCTGAACCCCCATTTGTGATTTTTTTATCATGGCGACCACTGAAGCGTATGTAGTCTTGGTGGCACAAAACTTAGTTTTTCTTCAAAAATGATCGTTTCTCCATGGGTATCCCAAAAAAACGATCGCAGTCACTGCTCCAATCAATGGAACAGTTTTCGCCTTTTTCGGAACCGATTCGCCCCTTGCAGCCCACTTTTTCGACTATGGTTTGGCTTCAGGGGTGTAGTAGTGTATTAAAATTTCATCTGCATCAATCGACACGTCGCCAACCCTCTCCCTTTTTTCATTTCATCAACTTAAACCGAGGCTTTGGAAATACTTAATGGAATGGGATTTTGCTCCTGAGTGAGCAAGCGCGGCAACCAACGCGTGGTTAGCCATTTCCAGCACCACTCGGTGAACTTCCGATGTTATTGGTAGTAGTTGTAGTTTGTGGTGGTCCTCAACGATCGTCGTTAACGAAGCTGGTACGACCACGTTTAAATTCAGCTGCCCAAAATTTCACCGCATGCGCATATTACCAGAGTATTTTCGAAGAGTAACGCTACCGTCATGTTCAAGCTTGAAATTTTTCAGACTATCCTCACTTTTAATTTCATAAGATTTTTATAACTGACATCAAAACTTGGGTTTTATTCTGCACGTTAGAGATAAGGCAGCCACCAACAAAGAATAGTATGCATTCCACCAACTATTATACATTTTTATACATATGTACAGTATTAAAGGCAATACCGATAACGATGTTTATTAAACTTTGTGGGTTTATAAACCAATTTAATGCTAATCTTTTTAGGTGCCCCATCGTCCGTTTTCGAAGTATAGAACACTCTAAGTGCAACGCAACCCTAAGTTATTTGCGTTAATAGTTCTGAAAACTATTGAAAATACCAAAAAATATCTCTTAGCCCCCTACCCACTTATTTTCTTCAAGTCTAAAGAATTTTATTTGCTAAGAAAATATAAAAATAACCTTGAATTTATACATGTATGTATATTAAGTTTGTTATAAAATGATCCAATTTTCGGTAAAACTCCATATCCGCCAACATTTTATAAATAAAACAAAGGTTTTGTTTATAAAATAACGATTGGCTTTATCGTTTACTTACAATTGTGGAAAAAGTACGTTAAAGAAATAACAGTGTAATCTACAATGCCTACTTATTGTGATCATACTAAGGATGATACATATTACAGAAAAAAAATGACGGTATGGGAAATGGATTTACACTACATAATTAGTACAATAATGATGATAATCTTCACAAAAATATTTGAAACAAAGCAATCGTTGGAATGTGCACATCGAATAAATGCAAACATCGCATTCAGGTGTAGGCTGTAAAGCGAAGGCTCATAGGATCGTTCGGCGATGCATTCGCTTTTATACTTTTATCATCTGAAAACGTCCCCATAAAGTTTTTCTATACTTGAAATCCGACGCTAAAGGCATTCATTTGCATATTGCTTTCTTGGAAACCGTGAGGATATTTTTTTGTTTGTTGGTACTAAATTTTGAACATCACTTGTACAATCCTTACCTCAGGAATTCAATAATAAGACACTTTTAACTCAAATATTTGGCCAGAATACATCGGTAAACTAATCCATAGAATTCTAAGAAATTAGCTTTCCGAATGTTGAAGCAGAAATGCATGACTGCATGAGCAGCAAAACAATGAAGTAATAATATAGAAGTTCTTAACCGGGATTAAATTTTAATAACATCTTAAAACGATCACGAAGCTATAATTGGATTATTTCATGGCAAACTTAATATATGTGAACAAGCTCAACGTAAGTTTTATATCTTTTTAGCAAGTAAACATATTTATATTAAAAAAATAAGAAGATACGGGGATAAACCTAAACTGGTAGAAGCATTTCATACGAGTGAAACTCTTATCCAAAGTATTTTGATTGTAATAATTCCCATAATTTCGAAGAAATTAACACACTCCGAAAACAGGCTATTAGACACCTAAAAAAGTTATCACTGTACTTACATTAAGTTGGTCTGTAAACCCACAAAGTTTCCTTTCATTCGCTAAGTGTCAGCTACCAGTTTCTCCTTATAAGTATTGCCAAATCTTCAACTAACGTGGTCTCCAAATTATGGTTCTATGTTATATGTCACTAGTGTACATATTACAGATGCTTATCCATTTAACACATCAGAAAATCTTGCATGAAAACGCTTCTCAAATATATGTACATACATACCTATTTTAAACGGAAGGGAAACCTTTTCAAGAATTGTATCCAGAGTATGTAATACAAAGAAACGTACCAAAGAAATTTTGAACAATGGTTTACCAGTTATGAAATTTTTAGATAATTCTAACAGAAGAAGAAGAAGAAGAATTTCTATAAGAGAAACGACATATATCGTTTTGGACTTAACATAAAATATCATAAATTTCATACTTTGTTTAAAAAACTACACTTTACGTAGATCTCATAAATTTTGTGCAAAATGCGTTGGCCAAAAAGAAGAAAACACTGGAAAGGTACCAGACACATGAATTTCCTGAAATACAATTTATTGTTTGGTCATATTTGTCAGGCTTTTTGGCTACAGGATTGGAATAGGATTCTTTCTTAGAACTCCTGCATTGAAATTTCTTAACACTCCTGCATTGCAATGAATGCAGAAAAATTACACCTATTTCCTATTTCTTCAATATTATTCTTCTGTGCAAAAATATATCGGATGCAATGAACTACGATCACCTACAATCAACAATTTGTACTTTTCAAGTTTCCGACTCCGAACCATGTTTTATAGACTTGTTCCGGCAGAAATTACAAGGAGGTTAGACGGGAGGACGGAAAACTTATAATTAACCAGTTACGATGACGTCAAAACTTGATTTCTCTGGAATTGTGCATTCTTTCAAAAGTATATCAAATGCAATAATCGCTTTGTGCCTTTAACTACTTTGGAAAGCTGATATAACATTAATTTATTCTTCTTAAGCAAACCTTTTATCTTGATTAAATCCGGAAAAAAGAAAACAAGTTTTGAAAGGACTTAAAGTAGTTCTTGATAATTGAATTCTAGGAGGGATGCTTCCAAAAGTTCTGGCAATTTAGCTGTAATTTTTTATTTTGTCAGTTTTCATCAATATTACAATTTAGTTTTTCTACATAATCTCTATTTAACTGAATATATTTATCCTAACGATAAGCTGAATTTTTTAAGCCATTCTCAAAGAACTTTTCCCGTGTCTCCGCAGTTATCTATTTGTGACACGTTTTACGTCAGTTAAACACTCACATCGAACACGCCGTAAAGGTTTTTTCGAATCTGGGAACAGATGAAAATCCACCGGGTGCGAGATCTGGTGAGTAAGATGGGAGCGGAAGCAATTCCCATCGTAAATCGTTCAAGACATCCTTTGTCCTTCTTACGGTATGGGGTCTTGCATTATCCTGTTGCAGTAACGGACGCCTATGCAACTTTCCATGCCGTTTTCTGTATCTGCCGCAGTGGTCCGGATAATAAATTACATTAACATTCTACGTTAATTAACCTTTTGGCAGATAATCCATAAAAATAATCCCTTCGCAATCCCAAAATCCAGTAAGCATTACCTTTCCAACAGACGGAACTGCACGCGCCTTAAGTGGAGGCCCTTCTTCCGGTTTACGCCATTTTTTGGATTGACTTTTGGTCTCACGGAATCCACGTTTCGTCAGTGGTTATTATCCGTTGCCAATATTCATCACCGTAACGGGCTAACAGCTCTTGACGTTGATGACCAGTGTCAGACCTATTGAGTTTCTGACACACCTGACCCAGACTAACTGTATAGCTGCATAAATATGTCGAGATTTGTCACCAATAGTATTGCCTATAAGTTCTGCGTAATTTAATTAGAGTACAAATGCCTCGTGTGTTAAGTTTGTTAGTCGATCAAATCATTACAATCCATTCCAGTAAGTCCGCAGTTTTAGTGTATTATTTCTCCTTTTAATATCGACCAATTGTAGGCTTTGAAGAATCTTTTCTTGCTGGTGACTGATAAAGTGGGGGAAGTTATTACTTTTTTGCAGCGACTAGACAGACCGCATTTTATCGATTCTTGGGAAAAATCCGTTCATTCACAGACTTATGAGACATTCAACCTTCAATATTTAGTTTATGTGATCACTTATTTAAAGTTGTGGCTTAATATAATTTGAATTTCACCAAATTTATCCTGAATTCTGATGATTAGAAATCCAATTTCAAAAGATCTTTTCAGTAAAAATAAACAGATATTCCTACAATTCTTTTTGTATCTACAAGAGGTATGTAATGGCAACTGCTGAAAATTAAAACAAAATTCTTGAGGAACGTTTTCATGCAACTTACATATAATTGAAGAGGTAATTTTAACGTTATTGGAAATTCTAAACATAGAACAAGAAACTAACTAACCGCTAAGTTATTTTCGTGATTGAAGTTTTGTGAATTTTGCTTGCCCTAACAAGTGTGTGTTTTGATTGATCAGGATGTAACCAGTCCAGATGGTCCGTGTCTCACTGCTACCAACACACTTAAAAATAAGTTTACTATCGGAGATTTTGAAGTTTAATTGTAAGTAGCGACGATGGTCTCCTAGATACATTTACCTTTTATACAATACTATGCAAGAGGAATGAGTAGTTAGGGTGATAAAATTTGAGAGCATGGAAAGCAATCTGTCTTATTACATCTATTCCGATAAAAAATTCCGACGAGAGTAGTAAGAATGAGATAGGTTAAATTGCACTGGGAGAACATTTCCTTGCCTGCTTCAATATGCCACATATGCCTTAATCAGGTTATGTTCCAGTTGACTCTTATAATTCAAAACGTAGCATGTAGCATGAGCATTATAGGCTATATTTTATACGAAGGGTTTGCATGAAGGAACTTCTTATTTCATTTAACTCTTATCTTGTACATATTTCTGTAAATCCTATTAATACTAGGCTTCGTAATGTTTGTTCTTATATCATAGTAATCTCTTAATGGTTAACTAAATAGTTTCTATGGCAATTTAAAAATTCGTCATATTTCCTTAGTTCTTCCGTAACAAACATCGTAAGATTCCTCCACGCATAAAATTTCTTACGGGACTTTCTTAAAATCCATTTTCATTTAAATCATCTAGCTTATCTTAATTTTGACAAGGAGACTTCTTTCTCAACTCGATGAATAGGTATATGAGGGCTAACAAATTTTTAATTAATTTTGAAAAGCTGATCTTGCTTACTTTAGCTTTTTTTGCGGTTCTTTTGATGCAGTGCATGGTTTTTTATAGTAATAATAAATTTATCACGCATTTTATATATATATATATATATATATATATATATATATATAAATTTAATTTTGAATTATAAATAAATGAAGTGGTTTCGCCATTTAAAACTGGGCGTATCGTGTTTGCACTTACCTAAACCACATAACTGCCAATTAGTGGGTGTTTATAAACGAATATATTAGATTTCTTTGCAATAGGCAGTTAATTCGATAGAAATTACGAACAAATCGGAGTCAACTGGATGTTCTGAAATTTGGATAGCTTGTTCGACCAATCGGACAGGCTTTGCTGATTGATTTGTGACTTCTATTAAGTATGTCAAAGGTTTACTAATTTTGCTAGCACGTCTTGCTTTAAAGATATATATTATTGCAAACATGATATGAAAGCCATGGTTAAAAATGAGTGTAAAAATTAAGTTCTTAGGAAGCATTACAAACAATTTATGGGAACTTGTTTTATTTTTTTAGCTTTGAAGTAACTGTATTTGCAATTAGTTTGTGCATTATTAGAAATAAAAAAAACTTCCAAAATATTTGTCACATCGTATTCGCATCAATACGTAAATATAATTGAAAAATGCGCCAAAATATCATTATTTGGCCAGCCGGAGATTCCAAATGCAAGATGTGATTCAAAAATCTCAAGCCTTCTTTTCTTCATACATTTTGTTAAAGTGTGTTTTCTTCATCAGTATCGGTTGGAAATCGACAGTTCGCCCTAAAAAAGAGGAAGTTTATTAACCTCTTACTAAAAAGGTTTTTTTTCCACAAATTAAATCATCTTGCGTAGAAAACTTGAGGACGCTCTTGGACTATTTTCGTAACTAAAAACGTTAAACAGTGGAATCATACTGCATTGAGTTGGTTTCTCATGATCACAAAAAATTTTGCTTCAAGAAATCTTCAAGAAATATCGGTTTTTCTACTAAGCTATCTAATGTTATCCATGGAAGAAAAAATATAGAAATTATTTTAATTTGGAGTGAAAATAAGATCAACATGGATATGGCAAATATTTTTAATAAAAGACATCCAAATGAAGTTTGATACTCCACTGTTGGCCGTATTGTCAACAAATTTGAGCAAACCGGTTCGGTTAAAAGTGAATTTAAAAAGCCACACGTCAACTGACAATTTCGTGAGCATTACGAAAACGTTTTACAAGATGTGATTGAGCATAAAATAAAATTAATTTGCTATTTCAGGCAGAAATGGGGAATTTTAAAGAAAAACAAACATCCATAAAAACTCAAATGTATCAACATGCTGGAAGTTAAGAATTCTGCTGCCAGGTTTGATATTTGTACGAAGCCGGCCATAATATTAAATTAGAAAACTTGAAATTGATTAAAGAATGTAACTTCGCCGCGGGAACTAAATGCTTACTAAATGAACCGTTGTCGTACTCAATTCTATTCGATGGGGTAAACCTTGCACATATTTTATGTCTCGGGGAAACCTTTCCGCCTATTTGTCCGTATTCCGTAGTTTTTAGGTGTTAAAGTCGGTCAAAGTAGGTACTTTCAAATATTATTTTTGTCGAAAGTAGGTATGGAACAGGCATGTTAGTTTTAGAGGTTTCTCACATCATTCAGTCACTGATTGAGAACGTGGATCATTCGTATCCTCGAAACGGCCGTCCCAAGTTAATTAATTAAACTTGTGTTGTCGATACTTTTGCGTTGTTTAGTCAAAGAATAAGTTGAATTAAGTTAAGTTCTTAACTTCTCTACGCAAAATGATTTAATTTAGCAAGATGAACCTTAATAAAAATTAAATTACATTTCCTCTTTTTTTAAGACGAATCGTCAATTACAGCGCCATATATCAGAAAATATGGGGGTCTTATTTAAGATTTCAAAGTAACCTCTCACTCCACCAAGAAAAAAGGAGAGAGGGGGCTAATTTTAGCACTAATGTATTGGCATTTCTTTTGTGAATTGCTTATTTTTCGAGATATACTGTGTGTCTGTAAAAGTTGGCAACAAATTGGAAACTTTTTTATTATACGTTTCTCAAAAAATTTTATTCTTGATAAAAGTTGCTGCATGAACCCAAACATACGGTAAACATAGCAGATCCACTCTGAGGTTAACAATAACAGTGCTAACAGCGCTTCTTTGGAAACCCCTCAAGAGTAAACTACCCTTATTCTGAAAGATACGCAGAAATTTTATTAGGAAAATTTGTTTGTGATGTAGAGATATAGTCAAATACAAAATTTCGGTCAAGCACGCTCAATTATGATATTTCGTCATTTTTCGTTTTTTTTTTTTTAACTAGATGCAAATTGTTGATTAAATTGCTATATGATAACACTTGTACTAATTGTTTTTAACTGTTTTTCATTTCGATGTTAACATTCTATAAAATATCAGTAATAAATATCTAATTATAATAGAAACATTTATTTCCAAAATGCAACATTACACATTAAAGCATGAGAAGGAAAAATGCAGATTCACTTTTTCCTCACTGCACATGTGTTTCCACATATCCACCGTTCCTTTCTAAGCAGGTAATTGTTCTTCGAGAAAATTCTTTTATTACATTTCTAATAACAGCCGGAGTTATACCATTACATGTTTCCCTAATAGTTCTTTCTAAATGATCAACATTTTCAAATGGTCTTTTAAGGTACACTTTTTGCTTCAAGTATCCCCATAAAAAAAAATCTAATGGGGTCAGGTCCGGAGACCTTGGGGGCCAAGCAGCATCCAAAAATCTTCCAATTACCATACTCTTCCATTAAAAATATGCAAGAGAAACTCGCGAACATTTCTCGTACTATGGCATGTTGCTCCATCATGTAGGTACCATATTTGTTGTCTTTCGTTTCTGGGCAGCTCATTAAGAAAACCAACCAATGAAGTGTTTAGAAATTCTAAGTAACGTTGTGCGTTCATAGTTTGGCGAAAGAAGAAAGGTCCAACTAGTCTATTTTTAAAGATGCCACACCATACATTTGTGGTAAAGGAATATTGATCACGAGTTCGGACAGTAAACTGTGGATTAACGTCGTTCCACCAGCGACTATTTTGTGAGCTGACTATCCCATTCGAAGTAAACGTTGCCTCGTCAGTAAAAAGTATACATCTTGCCATACCATGATTATCTTCTAATTCTCCTTGGAACCAAGCACAAAATTCAAACCTTCTATCAAAATCTCCTGCTTTTAGAGTATGACTGAACTGGGGTTTGTAAGGTTTAAATTTGTTTGATTTTAATATTTTTGCAACAACATCTTTACTTACACCAAACAAGGCTGACCTTTTCCTTAACGAATATTTAGGATTTTCTACAGCTGAGAGCATTACTTGGTTTTGAATTTCGTCAGTAGCAACCCATGCTTGATGTTTCTTTTTGAATCTATTCTCAACATTTCCATAAGCCTTGAATTTTTTTATTATTTTACTTACTGTTGCAAAATGTATGTTTTTATCTGGGTGTCTGTAATTAAAGATTTCGGCAGCTTCCCTAAAAGTTTTGTAGTTATCTCCAACAATTAGAACAATTTCAATTTTATCTTGAACACTCAATTTCAATGGCATTGTTATTATTTATTACAATTCCAACTGACGATTTGACGCTTACTGACATTAGTTACGTATTTGTTTCGAAAATTTTCCATACCTACTTGATTCAGTACAAGTGTTATCATATAGCAATTTAATCAACAATTTGCATCTAGTTAAAAAAAAAAAAACGAAAAATGACGAAATATCATAATTGAGCGTGCTTGACCGAAATTTTGTATTTGACTATATCTCTACATCACAAACAAATTTTCCTAATAAAATTTCTGCGTATCTTTCAGAATGAGGGTAGTTTACTCTTGAGGGATTTCCAAAGAAGCGCTGTTAGCACTGTTATTGTTAACCTCAGAGTGGATCTGCTATGTTTACCGTATGTTTGGGTTCATGCAGCAACTTTTATCAAGAATAAAATTTTTTGAGAAACGTATAATAAAAAAGTTTCCAATTTATTGCCAACTTTTACAGACACACAGTATATACATATATAATATATATATATATACAGAACGATTCTGCAAGTAGGATTTCATTCAATTGAAAAAATTTCCCCAGATCTCATAAACGTTAATTTTATGTCAACGCTATCAAAAGCGGTTGAAAAATCCAACATTAAAGGTGCAGCATACTTTCGATCGCCCAATGTTCTGCATATGCCTGAAGCTGAATCTCATAGTGCGGGTTCTCTTGTTGATTCCTGCGTAATATTTGCAGTCGCGGTTATGTTAAAATATCCAAGAAAACTCTAGATGCTTATTTATAACATCATAGGCTAGTATTGGCTGTTAATGAAATTGTCGAATTAGAAATTGAATTTAAAAACTGACAAAGCTATTTTCGACAAACTGTAATAGTCTCCTGCTTACGTAGATCTTTGATTTTGTTATCATAAAAAAAAATACAACTATTTTACACCGATTTTCAGTCCTAAATTCAGTAGAAAGTGTACACTCACTTTTGACTCTAGCTGTACTAAGAAAATTGTAAATGGGATGAGGAAGACTGGGACTAATTTTTCCAATTATCTTCATCGTTTAATTCAAATAACTTTCAAAATATTAGATGGCATTGGACCGCTCTAAAAGAAGGGAAGCCTGTAATTTTTAACAACGTTTGGGAGCAACTCTGTAGTAAATAGCTTTTCTCCACTTTCGCAAAAGTTTCTTTTGATTTCAAACACTTCGCCGTAAAAGCTGGATGTTCATTAATTACATCTACTTTTGTAATTCTAGCTTGACGATGATGACGACGATGACCATCGACTTTCATCATACCACGACGAGGACAGTGACGATGATCTTCGCGTCAACATAAACCGTTTGGGGAAAGCTTTCCGCATGGAAGTTATGGACGATTAACAAAAACCAAAAAATAACACATACACACACACACAAGAGATGTCTAACGCCGTAGGTTTAGTTTAGCGAATGTAGAAAAATTGAAAAACAAGGGAAAATATCTCTATCCTATCTAATATATAGGTTATTCAGTTCATACAAAGTAGTACTTAGTTAAGCAATATAGATGACAGCAGTATACAAAAGAAATGAAGAAACTATAATGGAGGAAAGAGTAAACAACCGTCATTCATGCGGTTGAATTGTTTTAGATATTCAGTTTTATAACACGTACACCTTGATGTGATAATATTAGCGCGTAATTAAGAGCAACACGGACGTAAACGCGTGTTATAATAATATAAGATGATCCTAAAAACGATGGTTATGAATATACTATATATTATACAAGAACTAGTCAATTTTTGCCAAGAGGAAGCCTATACAGTCTGTATGTGTGAAGTGTGAGAACAATAAAATATCTCAATCGCAACCAAATCAAATATCGCGAATTTGCTTGAAATAAATGTTTTGTATACAATTTTGATAATGAATGATTATAGTATTAATTTAAGTCTCTAATGGTTGCTTTCATATTATAACGATTTCAGGAGGTAACTTTTTCTTCTTTAGTCTGTAAAGTATGGAATAAAAACATCTAAAAAGCGCAACTTATATAAAAGATACTTATCCGTTCTTAAACTTGATACATACAGTATCAACGGTTGTTTAACTTTCATCAATAATTAAGAAATAAAGTTACACACCATATTCACAATAAAAGCACTTTTCAACAAACATAAGTTTTCACTGTTCTCCTAAAAAGAAAAATAAGGTTAAACACGTTTAACGTGACAAATGTTTCTTAATGTTATTCATTACAAATTACAAAATTAAAAAAATGATGAGTGACTTTGTAACCTTGCCATAATACTCATAAGTAAATGTCCCATTTATTTGTTACGTTTTGGTTTGTTCATATTTATTACAGTATTAATATATACAGGGTAGCCCCATCAAATAATCGAAAAGATTAGTTTAGATACGAATATATCAAAATAGGAAACAAGAAGTGAATTGAAACGAATCTCATGCGAGGTCTTCGCTCAGAATGCGTCCAAAGGTTCCAACTATTTCTCGACTATTAACTTAAAATTGCATTTGAAACTATAAAAAGTTAAACGGCTCTCCTGATAGCTAAGTACAGACCATTTGTTATTATTTTGAAGAGAAAGTTGCTTTAGCATCCAGCGTTCTTATTAATGAGATTTACACACCCGGGCATAGCCAAAGGGGGGCAGAAAGGAGCCACCGCCCCCTCTAAATCTTTGAAATAGTTTCATTTTCGTATGCATTTCTGGCTATGCCCATGTTTTTTCTTTTAATTGTTCATGAACTTGAACTTAATAGCAAATAAACGAGGTCGTGTAGTATTACACCATAACATAACAAACAATAGAAAGAAGGATATGTCAATAATAATAATTTAAGTCGGCAAAAAGAGCGAATAATGACGCTAATAGAGGATTTGAAGAAGATTATTAACGTGAAATAACTTCTTTTGTAAACTAGAAATATGTTAAGAAATAAAAGAAGAAATACAAATTTAGCCATTATTACTCGCACATGCGGCAAAATCCAGCCCCTCAAGTGGGTAGTTACCAACATATTTTTTATTTCTTCTCATTTCCTGTCATAATAATAAAAATTAATATGTACAATGCTCTTCTGTCTACCTCTGCATTTTCCAGTTTTTTTTAATATTCTCTCTTGACAGGCAAATCTTAAAACATAACATGTAAACGACATCGATTGAATAGAGGTGACTATTAAACAGAGGGTCTGCATTAACCATTTACTTTCTACTTTTCCCATGTTGAAACGTTGACGTATCTCGAGTTACAAAATATTACATGAATATACCAACAGTTATATTGTTTGACTTTATATAGTTGTAGCTCTTCGCAGACATTTTAAACATATACATAAGGAAAAGTATTAAAAAACAGTTACCATTATGAACATTACATTTATATTATTCAACTAAATAAGTAATAACAATTAGACGGTAACAGCAGGATGTTGAGATTCCAATCATGTTAAAGTTTCAAAAAAGTACGCGTTGATGCAAAAAGGAAAATCAGAAAATTTGTTAATCGATAAATCTGTTATTATACAGGGTTTTCCACGCAACTCGTTCATCGAAAATTTTCGCGGTTAGCATCCTAGTCCAGTTTTGAAAATTTATATCGGGAACTAAGCGAGTCTACTCTATTACTATACATTATTTTTGGACTCCTTACATCCGGTTATACCGGAATTCATAGCCAACATTGATATTTTTAATGGAATGAGATATTTTTAATTGCTTTCTTAGATTCTATGGATAGTTATGGATTGATTTGTATTAAGACTCCCTACCTCTAAAATCAAGAGATTCTCAGTTATTCTAATTCATCTGTTTACGTCATATTTGCACTGAAGACAATGAAATCTTCGTACTTTCTAGTAATAATGCAACATTTAGTTTATCACATACAGGCTGTTCAAAATTTAAGGTCCAATTTATGCATACTCAGTTCAGGCAAATCAACTTTCTGTTAATGGAACGCACTGTATATGAGTACACTACCGTGCCCAAAAACACAATCGCCATCGACATATATTAGACGTCCCTATATAGTTTAGCAGTTTTTAAGCAGTTATTTGTATAAGAATTGTCGGTAAGTTCTGACGCAATCATCTAGATCTTCAGACCACGGTCTGTTGAAGAAAAGAAGACCTGATAAATTAAACAACCATCAATCAAATCAAAGAGTTACAAGAAGAAATATAAAAAAGAATTTTGCTGTGCTTGGAGCAGAATAAAGGAAATTTTGAGCATTTTTAAGGCCTTCATATTTGTCATCATATTATATACTTGCGCATTTCAATATATTATTTATAACTTCACAATCACGACCGCTTTAAATTTATTTTTCAACCGGTGTAACCAGAAGTAATACGAGTCTAAAAATAATACAATAGAAAGGGAACAAATTTTCAGAATTAGGCTAACTGCTAACTGCAAAAACATTTAGTGAACGGGTTTCGTGGAAAACCCTGCATTCTTCTGAGCATTTATATAACTGAAAAATCAAAATTTTGGTAAAGAGAAATATATAGGAAAGAGATTCTATTTACATTAAGTAGTCATATTTTTTTATAATTTTGGTTCCATAGAAAGTGCCCATTGATTATGAATCGTGTAGGTACTATCGATGCTAAATATTTTATCTTCCATGAGCTGATGAAGGCTTCCAAATTATTTTTTGTTACATACCTTCGTAAAAGCAATATTTTTTCAATTTACACGAATTTTTGAAAAAAAGGCGCTATACCTTTAAAAAATATTTTAAATAATGTATACCACCACGCTTCATTGTTCACGGAATCCTAAAATTTCCAAAATTTAAATCCAAAATTCGGGCGCTTATAAAATTCATTACTTATTCGATAGTATTTTTGTGAGTATTCCGTAATCTGTTAAACATGTCACATATAAAAAGGCGTTTACTTTGAGAAATCCCTGTAAATATTATAAATACACGTAATAGAATATCGCCAATAACGTATGTGTAATCCAATTTAGTATTTAAAGCATATAAAAACGTTGTTGTTGTTTTAAAGAACCTGTAATAATTATATAAGAATAAGAAAATGCTCAATGTAGTTATTTCTGAAAGAAGTAAAACGATGATAAGAAAAATTTATCTCTATTTTGTTTGATATTATAGGCGTTAGGAATTATTGTTTTTAATATCAGTTATATTCGTTGTTGTTTGGATAAAGATTGCTGCCGTTTCCAATAATTTGAACTTACGTATACTTTTCGAGGAAATGTTATTAATATCCTTTGATTCCCTGTATTATTATCTTTAGTGCCATCTTAGCGTTTTTTTGAAATTTTGTCGTTGAAATTACGTGTTTTTGTAAATTATTTAAATCATATATCCAAAAGTGTGTCTTCCTCGGACAATATAATAATACTGTAATGTCATTTTGCACGTACTTTGGTTTTAGTTACTACGATTATAATTTAGTAGTTTTGCGTGAAAATTTCAGTTGCGATACAGAAATTCAAGTCGTAAAACTTTTGTATAACAAATAGACTTGTTAGTGACAGTGTCGCAGCTTAAAAATCGCGACAACTTTTATACACGTAATAATTTAAAGTACAGAATTATGAACGTCCAACTTTTCTGGAAGTTCAAGTGATAGTGACGCTTTTAATGATATATTTATATCTAATATTAATGAAAACGCAGTAAGTTTAGACATCTCTTTCAAGAAGTTAGCAAAAGTTTAAAAGAAGTAATATATTATATGCCACCTTTACGAAAAAAAAAAAAAAAAAAAAAGAAAATGGAAAAAAAGAGTTAATTGTGCTATACTATAAATAAATAAATAAACTGATTATTCTTTAAGTATGGATTTTGTGGTGAATTATAAATTATCATTAATATAGTGGTAAATTGTTAATATTTAATAAATAAGTTGATTATTTTTTAAAACATATTTTGTTTATTTATTTTCACATAGTAAATGTTATTACCTATTAAAAATTATTTTATAAAAAATTTGCTAAATGTCACAATTTCTCTATTTGAACATTATTTCTTATTATTGTGGCAACGTTTGAACTTTGTAACTTCAATTTCATCAGAGATTTTTGTAAATAGTGTACATAAAGTACTTACCAAATTATCGAATACTCCCCTAGTTGTAATTAGTTTCAGTTCTATAGTTTGTAGCTTTTATCTTCCCTCTTTAGAATTGTGATTTTTTAAAGTGTATGAATCTAGTATTAATGTTATGTTAACGGCGGATTATCAAGCAAAGAAAGATATTTTATATGTGGTGTAATATTTATAATTCATTTTTGATTTTAGCATATATCTGGCCTTTCATTTGTTGCAAATTTTTAAAACTTAAGATGTGCCCTTAAGCAAATATTTGAATAAAATTGTATTTATTTTGAATAACGACAAGTATTAAGTGCTTATTGCTCACAATTAATTATTAAATTTTGGAGGCCTATAAGTAAAAAAGCTTGGAGAAATCTAATCAACGAAAATATAAAATCAAAAACATTAAAGAAAACAAATTGCTAAAAATGTACTTATTGTCGTATCTAAAATAACTGTTCTGAGTTTTGTAATGATACCAAATTAAATTAAGAGTTTCTAGGTATTCACCCACATGATATTCCGCCACTATTAATCTAGTAAGTTACTAAAATATAAAAAAAGGTATTGTAAGCAGAGCTTTCTATTAAATTAAAAGAGCTAGTTTATTATTATTAGGTTTAAAACCGCTGGAAAAAATTGTTCGCCTATTGAAAATAGGCCTGTTATTACTATCAAACTTTATTCCATTTGTAAAAACTAATAAAAGCAAAGTCATATTGACGTTTCTGTTTCTCGTAATATCTATATAATAATTAATATTACTGCTAAGTGTTAAATTATTAGATGGTTGCCAAACAAATAATATGTGACGAAACCAAAGACATAAAATTATCCATGTGTAATCTATATATTTCAACATATTGTTGTTTTATACTATTAAGTGTGAAATAGTATGTAGGAAGGTATAATTTAATTTGCGTGATATTCTACATCACAAGCCTTGAATTGACATTTTTTTTTAATCTATTACAATGACATTTACCGATTTACTCTCAACCAATTTTTTTCAATTAAAATTTGTTTGGTGGCTTTGTTTGTCAAATTAGTATGTACTTTAAGGATTCATGCATTACTACAACGTTAAACGAAGTATTGAAAATAAAACAATAATTAAACTATAGTGAAGTAAATAGCGAAAGAATTGTAATTCTGATTAGAGCAAATATTTTAGTGTATTTCGTATTTCTTAAATGGTATTTCGAAGAAGAAAAGACAAAAACAAACGATTCGTTCGTTTAACTATATAACGCATACACGTTTAATATACCAGTTAAAAAAAACCGTTTGTTCTTTTCCTTTTTTTACGATGTGCACTAGTTTTTAAGTATTGTGATACCTCCTGTCATAAAATAAAGTTTTTAAGCACCACAATTTACGTGTACTATCTTAATGATTAATAAATCCCGCTTTAATATTATTTATTGGTGGAACGGATACTACAGCTATGTGAATATGTATTAGGACTTCAAAGAAAACCCGGTATTATAAAATCCTTGCTTATTTCGGGTAATTCCATAAACAGATGTACAGACAAGGGATTATAATAAGTGGATAAACGAAGATTTATGACAGCAATAAAATAGTTACTCATTGCAGAGCATATAAATCGTCAGTACCTCGCTAGATTACATTTTGGTAAGTTATTGAGTAGTAGACCATTCGATAACGTTCGCAATTATGCCTAAAAAATGCGAACTAACCAGGGCAGAACGCGGCCAAATTGTATTACTTAGTACGCAAGGCTTAACGTAAAGTGCAATTTCAAAAAAAATGAAGTGTTCGCGATGTGCGGTTCAGACTACTCTTAAACGTTATAAAGAAACCGGGGGTTATAAAAATAGACCTAAATCAGGAAGAAAACGGCGAAAGACGGCAAGAACAGATCGCCTTTTAGAACGAATGGCTTTACAGGACCGACGAAAATCGTCGAAAGAATTAAGTAGTGAGCTGTGGACGCGACATGGGGTTTCTCCGACCCCAAATGCGGAAGAAGGCGACTGAAGGCAGCTAATTTACATGGGCGTACAGCGCGAAAGAAGCTGTACTTAACTCCAACGCATCGAGAAAAACGTTTGGAATGGGCCAAGAAGTACGCGCATCGTACCAACGGTAAAACGCATGGGGATGCATGTCGGCATCAGGCGTTGGCGAAATCTTTCTTTGCGATGGGCGCATGAATAGCAAACTGTTACACCGAGATGCTACAGGAGGTCCTGGAGCCATCCGTACTAAGATTGTTTGAAGATGAGAATGTTGAATATTTTTATCAACAAGATAACGCTCCTTATCACCGTGCAAGGGCGACAATGCAGTGGTTCACGGAAAACGGGGTGCGACTGTTGGACTGGCCGGCACAGTCCCCGGACTTATCGCCAATAGAAAATTTATGGTATATTCTGAAGAAAAACATCGTAAAACATGAGTGTGGGTCAAAAGAGCAGCTTCGCCAACAAATCCTCAACGAATGGATCTCAATTTCCAGAGATGTATGCCGAAAATTAATTAGTAGTATGCCAAAACGTGTAAGATCTCTAATAAAAGCAGCTGGTGGACCAATAAAAGATTGAAAATATTAATAAAATGTCCTGTATGATATATCTACTTTGTCGTTTTATTGATTGTGGTCAATAATTTTAAATTCACCGCGCAAATGTATTGATGTGTTTTTCTAACTTACCGACCATGTGAGGTTGGCAAGACGGCGGTATGAAGAGAGGACGTAACGGATTGATAGATATAATAAAGAACTACTTTGTAAAAGAAAAGTGTGTTTTAATTAAAAACGAGAACCAACTCGGCTACATGATATATAGTTTATTTGTATACATCCGAAGTTGGTGTAAATAAAGAAACTCCTATCTTAGCAGCCTTGTGAATGATCCCTCTACATAGGTTTCCGCTTATGGGTATTCGGGGCCGATTTCTGAGAGTCGTACGCCTGCCAGTGCTATGCTCCGCTTGACAGAATTTACATGCTGCTTCTTCTGTCCGGCTCAGATTGCTCATGTGCTTCTTGAGCATACAGTGTCCTGTTAGCAGGCCCATTATTATTCTAACAGACTTCCTGTCTCTAATTAGTAGGTCCGCTCTAAACGTAGGTCTATGTCCAATCAGAAATTGCTTGGCTTGTCTCTGATCTGGAATAATCTTCCACCAGTCTCAAGATTCCTTATCTTTCTATTGTTTGGTGGTTGCTTTTACTAGCGCACATGCCATTTCCACAGAGTGCATTGGGCGATTTCCAGCATTGACGAGCCTGCTCGGGCTAATTCGTGCCTTTATGTTACCTCGATGCCCTTCATGTTCTAGTACCCAGGTCCGAATTCGCCTGTGTGGAGTCTAGCGCTTTTATTAGTGCTTGACTGCCTGAATAGATAGCAACTGATCGATAGTCATCTGCTTGCCGGTCTAATTCTTCAATACATCCCAGCATTACTACTATTCCGGCTTGAAATACTGTGACGCTTTGAATTAGGCTTAGTGATTTAGATATTTTAGGTCTATTTCCCCATATTCCGACTAAGACTCCATTCTTGGTCTTTGAAAAGTCTTTGTGCCAGATGGATTCGATCTTTATATGCGGGCATTTCTTCCATTCTTCTCTATTTGATATTACCGTTTTATAATGCTTGTCGAAGCTGTATTTGGGACTGATGGCGTTACTGGGGCTGCTAGTTATCGGCCCCGCGTTGAGTTCCTCTAACAGTTTCTGATAATTTGCATCATGTGATTTTAATTATAGGTGGTTGGCCATTCATTAGTTTATAGTTTGTTAGCCCGGATGTATACCTATATGTAGCGGTTCCAGGTTTGGGACGACTTCCAGAGCGGCTGTTAGCGTGGTTTTCATGGTACCCTCACCCCTTTATACAGGTGGCGTACCACATTCGCGTCGGCTTATATACAAAAAACGATAATATAATTAGAGTTATATAGGTTAATTGGGAGCAAATTTTAAAATTGCTTTGTTATATATTGGCGACCCAAGAAAAAGTTACACGCTAAAGTTTTAATTCCTACATATTATTGCATATATCGATAATACGGGCTAAATAAAGGCAAGTTAGTGTTATGTTTCTTATACCATAGATAAATTGATGCTTCATTCAAATGAAACATTTTAGTCGCCTGTATATTTGATTGCAGACTAGGAAATTTAAAATTTATCCTGATAAATATTTACGAACTCCGCCGCCCTGCTAATTAGGAATACAGGAAAATAGTGATTGTAGATGCTTGAATATACAGCTCTGCCTACAATAGACAGATACCTTAAAAAAACCTACCTGAATGCGATCGGATAATCAGGCTTGATGCAATTATTTTAATCAACTCCAACCTGTATGTGTATAATACATTACGATATAGTATGTAATATTTATTGAAGAAGAAGGATCAAACGTAATAAATAAAACGAAATAGGTTTATCGGTTATGTTCGCGACTTCATATGTTCGCGCGCTATTTGTACGCGTATTATAAATTAATAATGAAATTAATATCTATATGTATAAGTATAGTAACATTACTGTTAGTAGTTACAATAACAGAAAGTAAATAATAGAATAAATAATCGCTCATAATTGCAAAAATCACTTACCATCTTAAGCGGCGTTACCTGGTTACTATCGAGCATTAGATGAGGTAGAAGCGACGTTATGACAAACTGGATAACTTATATAAAAACTTTGCAGCATCAAGTATGTTTCCGTAGTTTTCTCACCAAATAATGTTCGCGGAGGTGTTAAAATGTTTTTATATCTTGAAAAAGACCGTTCAACATCCACTAAAGTCAGACACATATAATTGAAATAATCCTTATAAATAGGTAAGGGATCTATAGATGCACCATCACAAATTGGTCTTAATCTAGTAAAATCAAAATCTTTATTTTTAACACTCTCCAGTTTTTCTATTATATTTTTATTTTTTATGACACTTACAGCACATCGTTCATTATTTGCACTAACTCCCTTAATGACAACGAAGTATTTTGTGATTGTTCTATTGCGTCATGTAAACCAACATAATTGAGATGAATAGTTTTCACATCAGCTTCAGAGATTTAAGAAACACCCTTTTCGTATTTGCTATTAGTGCATCTACTTTTGGATAAGAATCTCTAATAATCTGTGTCACAATATGTAAACCATGAACCTTACATGTCATATGTATAAACCTCCTACTATTTTCTTTGAGAACGGCACTACACTACACTAAGCATTGTCTTAGTGCCATCACTCATGAACATCAACACTTCAGTTAGTGAGACTTCAAATTGTTTTAAAGTATCTTGCACCACCTTTCTAATTGTTTCAGTTGTACAATTTTTTATACTTTTGCTCGCTAGTAATATTGCAGATGCAGGTTTAGAAAGCTCTAGTATACGTACTGTAACATCCATAATACAATGCTTTTTACAATTGGTGGTTCTGTCGACACATAACCAAAGCAGTTCTCCGCGTAGATGGTATATTACCTCCGCAAGGTTACTAGACTTGGTAACTGCCAATCGGAATTGTATTTACTCCAGAAGTATCTAAATTCTAGTTTATCGAGCAAGTGAAGGGTAGACCGCAAGCAATCAGTATGAACAGTAAGTCAAACAGAAATACTTTTGTCAACGTCAGGTCGTTCCTGCCGGCAGATCAATTTTCTTTCACAAACTTTACGAAATCATATCGGAAATACGGGTATTTACCGATAAATTTATTAATCGTTTCGGCAAATGGTAACAGTCTCCATTTCCGCACGTCCGACATATCTTTACTTATATGTATGACTCAATACGTTTAAAAATAACGCGCACACAATTCGCATCTGCGTACTCACGATCGGTGACTGACACTGTTAGGTAGGAGTATACATTCGCATACAAATAGTGCGGCAAATACGAGGTCACGCACATAACTAACAATTCCCTTTCAATTTATGTCCGGCGACGCTGCTATAAGCAAGAGTAATGCCAGCTTTAGTTATAACATAAGTTATAAATCACTATAGATACATATGTACATTGTTGTAAACATATTTTCCGTCTCACTCTCTCAGTAATCGTAAATCATAATGAGACACTTGCTATTTCAACAAATCAATAAACATACGTACAATCTCTGCGGAGAAATCTGCAACATATGGAAATATTTTTAATTTCTTTACTTTCAAAGTAACTGTGCTTATATCTGTGCATCATTAGAAACCAAATAATGTTACAAAATATTTGTCACATCGTATTCACATCAAACGTCAAAAAATGTCATTATTTGGCCAATTATGAACAAATGTTGTTTCCATCTCCCTAAAGACCCCAAATCCAAAGCGTGATTCATGAATTTCTACTTTTATTTTTCCCCTACATCTTGTTAGAAGTACACACTAACACTGTATCTATCTTCGGTATTAATTTTAAATTGAGGGTCTGTCTAAAAAAAAAGAGAAAATTTAATTCATTTTTTATCTAGAAAGTTTATTTTCTCAAATTAAATCATCTTGCACAGAAAATTTAAGAAAGCTCCATCCATAATCATATTTTATATTTTTGTAACTAAAAATGTTAATAGTGACATTTTAGAAGAAGAAAATTTCGCTTCAAGAAAACTTCTTCCCATAAAACCTTCTTTACAACTTTAAAAGTTAATAAATGTTATGTATCCTTGAGATTATAACTACAAATTTTGCAACAACATATTTTATCACATACATATTAGTTTTCTGTGCAAAATTATTTAATTTTGGAAAATAAATCGTCTCAAAAAATCAATTAAATGTATTTTTTTTTAAGACGAAATGTTTAAGGAGAATTAATACTGTAGAATAAAACCATAGCGTTGATAAAAATGCTTTTTTATTTTTAAAGCACATAAGACAAAGAAAAAAACAAAACAAACACAACATATACATATAATACAATAATTCTGTATACAAAATAAAAATAAAACAACTGAAAATATCTTACGATATAATCCACATCTCTTTTTATATTTTGAGACATACACTCTTCTCTGATAATATAATAATTTATTTAAGAAACACATATTTTATTATCATCATCACTTAATATAACTGATATGATACAATTTAGAGATATACCTATATATAAAAATTTTAAAGTAAGCACTCAGTAGAATCTCGTAACATTACATTTATACAGTCTTATAAAAAAGAAATTATAATTTAAAAAACGCGTACACCGATGTTTCAACAATTGTTTTTGACCATTTTTTAGTTACTTATTCTGCATGTAAAAACTAAACTACAACGTTTTATTATTTAGTTATTTTTTCAAACCGTTTTAATTTAATTCTCTTGTTCCCAATCGTCAAAAATAAGGAGAAAAGTAGAAGAGAACAATTGAAAAACTATCACTTTACATACAAGTATAAATAAGTAAAAACTAGAGAAAAATGATTCTAATATAATAGCTGAAATTCAAGAGTATTGTTGATAGCGCTAAATCATCTTTTCTTTAGTTTTGACAATAAATATCAGCTAATGAATAATAACCTTAAATGTATGTTCATCATTACAGGCGTTGTTAAATGAAATGAAACTGTAAATGCATTGTTTACATAGTTTTCTAATCAATACTGCTTTTATACTGTGTAATTTTCTTGAATATCTACGAATGTTACAACCAGCTATTTTAAAACTGATATTTCGGATATGTACATGATTTTTTTTGTTCTATTTTTCTATTTATATATTATAAACAGCCATAAACTTTATGCATTTACAGTCGATGCAGAAGGAAGCCAAAATCTATAGGCATCACAAACACCAGACGTCACACGAATCGGAGTAATTGTTGCTTATTATTTCTTTTCTTGGGTGTACCACATTGCCTATACTATTTTGGCGTACCAATAGATTTTTTAGCTTTATTTTTTATGTAAAATATTTGGTTATATAATTTTCATAATATAAGCAGCATCTACACAGAGAGCTGTTAAAGGATATGAAACATCTATTTGACTTAAAAGCTACTACTTTGTTCAAGCAAATATTGGAATGCTTCATCTCAGTATTACAAAGGAAAAATAAAAAATAGAAAAATAGTGAAACGGTATCAGCTATGCGATGGATACGTATAAAAATGGGATGTTGCTATTTTATTTACTGCATACTTGTTCTTTCTACGTGTGTATCGTACGTACTTGTTATAAATACTACATGGAAGATTACGATAAGAAGCTGCATATTTATCATCAGAAATTATACGAGAAATAGTGTAAAGTAAAAAAAGATTATTCGCAACAGAATATAGAACGTTTGTTGAAGAAACGATATGTCTTTTAAACTAACTATCGACAATCTGACTTGGGCTGACGTTCGACTGCGCCGTCGTCGAACTCGATGAGACGTTTTGAGTGTATAACGGGTATTGAACGTACGTACAGCTTACCGGATTCGGTAAATTCGGATGATAAGCACCTGACGACGTTTCGGATTCTTGGTCGGAGCCTTCCGTAGGACTGGGCACGCTCTGCTCCTTCGGAGTTTGTGCGTAAGGATTTATATGGGGATATCTCATTCTGATTGCGTCTACTACGTCGAGTAAATTCTTTGAATCCATAGCTAGGACGTGTGCTGCTCCTAACATTCCCCTGAGAAAAAAATATATTGTGTACAAAGAAAAAAGATTATGAGGGGCATATCTCACGAAGAACTGCAGTGATCGGTGTATGAAAGAGTAATACATTGGATAACTCTAAAAACTTGCCAGTACACCAAAGTCTACATGTATTATTGAACTAAACTATTTTTAATAATCTGACACTTTCGGTCATACTGAAAGCAGTTTATTACAATGAATTCCTAATTCAACTTTAAGGTTTGTTCGAATTCATATCTTGGGGATCGATTTTATTTTGTTGCAAAGCGTAACTTAACACATATGGTAGCTGTTTTTCCAAGTATACGACATTGCATGTTTCAGGATCGATCAATTTTAACGTGATAGCATCAGAAATAGGCATTATTGTTTGTGTTATTACAGCTGCTTCTGTTTTGCTTGGTTCTGTGGTTATTTTGAGAGGTTGATCAATCAGTTGTGTTTTGTTATCTATTTCCTTAATAATTTGGGCCGGAACAATTTCCTCCACGGGCGCAGTTGGTTGAACTGTTAAAGCAGGCTTATTTTTGTCAATTTTAAGCCGACTATCTGTCACAATCTTACTCACTGTCGAACTGGTAGGCTTTTTCATTGATATAATTGTTACAGTACTTTTATCAATTACCTCAACAATTGTGTCAATAATGAAAATGTTTTGTACCAATGCTTCATGCGTCATATACGGCAACGGTTTACCATCGCTCAGTATCCTGCAAGAATTCGGTTGGATTTTGCCTTGTGTAATAGTATCGGCTATTGATAATACGTCTTTTCGTAACAGTGAAGTGGGAGCAACATCTTTCAATGGTACAACGGGTAGTTTTGCTATGTCCGCTTTCCGATCTGGACGATCTCCTTCTGGCGATGGTAATTTTTTCTCGTTACGATCCTTAATTGCTTTAACAACGCAGCACCAGCTAACGCAGGTAAAACAACCAGGGCAGCTATCCCTCCAATGACTGCTATTAAACCCATCTTCGTAGCTATCTTGAAGTCAACGCCTTTCCCAGAATCATCTTTAACTTTTCCTGTTTTCTCATCAATCAATTCCCCCCCCCCCCCCCTTTTCAGGCCTTTTCAGGCCCTTTTCAACGGCCTGTTCCACTGTGATTGGCTTCTGCGATTTTACATCGTAAACAAGTGAATTCTGGTCGGCTAATTCTTTTTCTAATGCTTCCTTAAATGTGATTTGCTTCTCTGGCTGCCTGGGATCAACGAATTTACCAGTTTTTTGATCATATATAGTATCGAAAGCTTCGGCAATATTCAATTGCGACACTTTTACAGACGCGTCACCATCAGTAACCTCTGTTGTGGATGCTTCTAAAAGACCCTCTTTTAAGGCGTCGCTAATAGTTATTTTTTCGCCTGATTTTGGATCCGTAAATGTACCAGCTTTCATATCTATCAGTCCTTTGTTCAAAGCATCAGAGAACGACATTACATCTCTTACCGTTGTTGTGTTTGTTGATGTAGTAACATCCACGACGATACCTTTTGCCTTTGCTTCTTCTAGTGATATTATTTCGCCCGTTTTAACATTTTGAACTTCCTCGTTGCTGAGCAATGTATAACCTTCAAGGATCTCTATTGATGTTGTAGTTACAGTGTGAATTGTTACGTTTTCTCTAACTTCGGTTACGGACGTTGATTCGACCTTTTCGGGATATCGTTGAATAGTAAGTAAGCCAGAGTCGATAGCTTCCGAAATAGGTATGTATTCTCCTGTTTTTGGATCTTGGAATGTGCCTTTATCAGGATCAATTAGTTTCTTATCTAATGCTTCCATGATATTAATACTGTTCGGATTAAATTTGCTAGGTATAACCATAATATAGCTGTCCGCTATAGCCTTCTCTAACGGTATCCCTTCTTGTCTTATCGGATGTATGAATTCTTTAGTATCCACGTTTATGAGGCCGCGATTTAAGGCAACCTGCAATATCATACCAGCCGAGGCTATTGTATCGGATGATTGTGACGCTTCTCTAAAGATATTTTTATTCAAAGCTGTTATAAGATCTACTTGTCCCTGTTAGGTATTTACCAATGAAGTAGTACCATTCTTTTTTTCGAAAACATTATACAGCCTGTCCGAAAATTATGGTTAAACTTTCAAATACAAAAAGGTAATCGTTAAAAATACAACTAATTGTTTTTTTCTTTCTTATCAAATTGATCTGCATACGTAGTTAGGGAAATGTGTATTTTAACACTATTTTCTTCCAAATAAAAGAGTATCCACCAACGAGAAGGTAGTTCTTTAAAATGATTATCAGGAAATAATCCAGCGTTGATGAAACATTGAATTGCCAACTCTTCTGAAAGTTTTGCGTTCTAAATACGTGGGTATTCGAATTACTCCAGTATTGTAAACTGTGCCGGTTAAATAAATCGTTTCTTGTAAATTTCGTTTCATTGGTCAAGATAATGTTGTCCAGCTCTTGAGACCATATTCAAATAAATTCACAAAAACTATGCTTTTGAATTTTTGCTTTGAGCGATCTCAAGTTTTTCCAATTCTGTATTATCCGCTTAACTGTGTTTGGTGACAGCGTCTACTTCTATGGATAAGATCGCATGTTCTTGATATCACTTTATTACGTTCTCCATAAATAATAATTATTTTCCTTCGCGCTGGCATTATTTATAGTTGAAAACTAACTGACATATATCTCTTCGTCAATTTTAGATTGTTTCCTAATGGCCATAACTAATTTGAATATTTCCAAAGTTGGATGACATCTTAAAAAACTGCATTAGTTACATTCTCATTGGTGAGTATTTTTTTATTTGGAAGAAAATTGCGTTGCATAACAGATTTTTTTAAACGTCTTGATCCATCCAGTAACATAACAATTTACTTAATGAGTGAAAATGAAATACAGATGCACCAGCTGGAGTGCTTCACACGATGAACTTAGCGAGTGTGTTCTATCGTGCGACTACGCTGCCCTCCTTCCTTCTTCTAGTATAACCGGAAAGTTAAAGATATTTTAGTGCAATAGTACATGTAATGTACTGCGAAGTGTTCAGAATTTTTCAATGTATACTTTTTTATATGTGGATCAAAGCAATTCCGTGTGAGACATTTGTATAGCTGCTTATAAATGTTCAACATAAGATAAATAGAAAACCATTGAATAAGGCACTAAAAAAGCTTAAATTTCCTTAACAATTAATACTAAGACACTATTATAAACTTACTTTCTATATTCTGCGTCTAAAGTAGTATTACTATAGTTCTGCGCCAGTCTCATCGCATTGACTAACTCAGCCATATCTTTCGACAGGACCTTGTGCGCCATTTCAACCTCTCTATGCGCAGTAACCGGAAAATAGGGAACTATGGCGTCTACACTCGCTAGCAAAGCTCTTAGTTCCAATCCAACATCTCTCACGTGGTCTAGATAAGCCTCTGCGTGCGATTGTTGAACTCCTTGAGATAGCGTCATAACCGCTTTTACGACGTGAGTAGTGCAATCGTAAACTTTATCGTTGGTACGGTCTAGATCTGCTGTAGGCGTGGGCTCTATTCTCTGTAAAATAAAGCATATGCTCCGGTTAACGTATAAAAAAATTGAATTCGCAAAGAATTACTGACCCTTTTCTCTCTATCACTGTCTACACTAGGCGTTGTAGATCTATCCGGCTTAACTGATACCGTTGTTAGTGTACTAGTGACCGAACCAGCTGGCGATTGGTTTTTACTACTTGACTGTGATTCACTACCACTTTGAACTCCGTTACCAGTGATAGACATACTAGCCAGACTAGAAGATAGATTACACGAAGTAGAGTTGGAAAAATTTGTCGATAGCGGACTAGTAGGTACGGAAACCATGGAATGCGGGTAATCCAAAGAAGTGTCTGTATCGGAGGGCATGGCAATACTGAGCCTCTTCTGCTAGGGCAAATACGTGATTAGAACGAAACGCAGGCACGAAATATTTGCGTTACTTACCAAACTTGTTTCAGTTTCTTGCAACCATTTCTGATCCTCCTCAGATTCTTTCTGTTGCTGTCGCAGTCTTTGTTCTAAAATATGCTTTTCTACGATTGGTCTTGACTTAATATTTTCTAGCAGTAGATCTCCATACAACGATTGTTGAGACGAGGTAGACTGTAATAAGGAAAGACAATACTAGACGGTACTTCACAACAAATGGAATTAAATTTACTTTGCTGCACTAATATTAATTCAAAACAAAGTCTTAACGTAGGCTTCCACGGCCGGAGTTAGTTGAAACTAGACGTGTTTCGGGTTCGAACCGTCTCATGGTTAAACGAAAACTTGACGTTTCGTCCACAATAATATGGGGCTCCTTCAGGAGAGGGATAGGTGACAGGCAGCAGCTAGCACAGGAAGTCGTCGAGTTTTCGTTTAACTATAACACGATCCGAGCCCGGAACACGTTTAGTTTAAAAAAAAATCTTTACCGAAATAATTAGTTCTACCCTTTTTCTGCCGTTCTTCAATAGAAAACAGAAGCAAAATAAAATCATCGCTAATATAATGCAGTGCATTGTTCAAAAACGTTGATCCAAATAAAAAAGTTGCAAAATAGTTGCCTCTACAAAAGTTGTCAAGCTGTCAGATGCTGGCCAAAATAACATTGTGATTGCAAATTTCGATTTTTTTTATGGAGATCCATTGTGCTACCCTCTCGGCCAGACATACCGGTTGCATATGCATAGAAGTAGATGGCCACCAATTCAAGTACTTGCATCGCCAAAGCGTGCTTAGCTACTGGATCTAGGTGCCGTCAATCTTAGCATTACTGCCGCACTGCCGGAAAATTTCGAAAATATTGACGGGCAATGTAGCAATAAACATCTAAAATCTAATTTTAATATTGTTTAAAATAAATCCATTAACCTAAAGTTAAAATAAGAATATCACAAAAATAAAGACGAATGTTTATGCAAGATTGATATAGTGGACAATACTGCCAGATACTGGGGCAGCTCCTTTATTATTAAGTCTATTACACTAACAAGGAACTCGCCATATTAAAAATCATATGCACTCACAAACTATCCAAGCCAAATTAAAATTATGCAAACTGTACCTAGGGCAATAGCTCTTTCTTGGAGCAATTTGCGGAAAAAGTTTCAAAATAAAAAATATTCGGATACAAATACCACATAAGATAAAATTATATTTATGTATACAGAATGTGTATGTTCAGTTTCAGTGCACGATATATACACGTTTTGTATATAGGAAAATGTCTATAGACTAGTTTCTTCTATCACATTCTGGGCGAATACAGGGCGTTCCACAAACAAAAAATGAAATAGCATGAGTTTCAATAACTATCTTGTAGATGCTAAATTCTCAATGTATTGCCGAGAACTTTAAGAAATACTCCAATAAATAAAATTTGACTGCTCTAGCGTGTGAGGGGTTTAAGATATCGACTATTAAAGAAACAGCGGCATTTCGAAAACATCTCAAATTATGCCAATCACCTTAAAATGTGAAGATTGGCATTCCAAAGTTTAATAATATACAGGATATTCCGTTAAAAAACCAAACTTGGATCGTAGATTGCGGAAATTGAACTTTCTATATAAGCACTTCAAAATAATTTGATGTTATGCAGCACTCGTCTCCGAATTTTTTATTTGAAAACTACTTCTCTAAATCACTTAGAGAAAGAATTATGTTTCACCCAAGCACCAGGCGAATACGCTGTGTATATTGTAATGCTACTGATGGTAAATTGAGTCTCTCACATGGAAAACCAAAATGTAAAACTAAATAAGTAAGATTTTGCAATTAATATTCAAATAAAACAAAATTTAGATGACAAAAACGTGATTAGAAAAAAACTGTAGCACACAACAAATAATTATCATTTCTATAAATTTGATGATGACTTTAAAATTTTAAATTTTAAAAAAACGCAACAAAAAGAGAGAAAAAAATACACTAACTCAGGGACATGCTTTTGCCTACCCGGCGTCATCAGCGTGCCGCATGCCTGCCGTTCAGGAAGCAGCAACATAAACCGGGTACTGTTCCCCAAACCATCTCTCGAGCAGTTCTCTGACTGCTTAACACGAGATGGCGGCGCAAGTAGCGCTTTGGGAAACCGTACATGTGAATATTCCGAAAAGCCTACCATGATGTATAATATAACAAAAATGCCTAGAAACAATAGCCAAAAATATATGGTAATGCTAAGATAGCTTCCTCATGGCGATAGAAGATAGAGATAAAAAATACTCTCGAAACCACGCTCATGACGCCGGGTAGGCAGAAACATGTCCGTGAGTTAGTGTATTTTTTTCTCTCCTTTTGTTGGGTTTGCCGTGAATTATTCCATCAATACCATGAGCAAGCTATATTAGCACTTTTTTTTGTTATTGTTTCTAGGCATTTTCTGGTGTGTTCTGTTAAAATTCAATGTCCACTACTAATTAAGGTAACAACAACCATAACTTGCTTAATCCGCTTCCATAGCGACACAAATTAATTTTCATGTATGGTAAATATTAATTTTGTTGCAAATTGAAGTTCCAAGTAATTAATGTAAGTAGAAATAATTGCTCAATTACTAAATACGCATAATTAGTTTTTACGGAATGTAATATAATTAAGTTGGACAACAGAAAAATTTTGATTTACACGGCGTATGTTGTTGACTGGAGAAATGTCCAGGGAAGAACCATCAACACTGCTTTATCTCGCAAATTTGCAACTGAATGCCACAAGAATGTAAACAATACTTAACTTAAATAACTGAACACTTTCTCATTGCGTATTTAGGAATCACTGTTCCTGAATACGTAAACCATAACAATACATAAGTACTCAAAAAATGAGTCGCTTAAAATTTGATTCACAACATCGAAAATAAAACAATATAGTACTAAATTATTGACGACATTGGGATAAATAAAAGGATGCAAACTTTAGGATAAAATGAAAATAAAAGGATAAATGAAATTATCTAAATAGCACCCAATTTGGGAGTGCATTATCAACGATATGAACATGCTTCAAAAATCCATGCGTCGGCTATACATGCTACTGTAAATCGAATTAAAATTAACAAAAAATTAAGTACACATAAATAGATGCAAACGTAATACGATAATTTTAGTGCTCCGTTTGATGTACAGTATCAAAATAATTATCCTAGAATTTAATGGATATAATCAAGTATAAAAGTCCCCATTAATATTGTTAATAACATTGATACTATACACACAGATTTAAAAAAATCAAACGACAGTGCTGCCATTCAAGTAGTATTATAAATTAATGCACAACATCAACAAACAAAACACAATTGAAATCCAAAAGCCATGCTCGAAATGCTTCGAACCTGAGTTCGGATTTCTCTCTCTACTGGTTGAGGTTGCGCAACGGGCGTCTTTTGCGCGAAATAAGGCGCTTTATGGGCGCAACTTTTCACATCAGCCCCGCCAAAATCGTATATACTCTCTTCGAAGTACTGGACCTTATCGCTCGGGTACACCGTGTACATTGTTGGTTCGGCATGATAATTCGGTACACGATCAGAATATATGACATGAGCGTTACGCTCCAACGAGCCCATCTTGGGTGAAAAAGTACCGGGGGAATTGGGTGAACCACCGTGCGATTGTCTCTCCAGCGAACCTAACTTTGGGCTGAACATCCCCGTTTTATCGAGGCTGCTATGACTGCTGCTAATCAATTGTGCATTTCTCTCTAGAGAATTCATCTTTGGCGAGCTAGATTTTCGCTCTAGCGATCCCATTTTCGGAGTACCGCTGCTGGTACTGGACCTAGATGGTGTACGCTCGAGTGTACCGGTCGCCTTTTGTTTCATTTGAGTTTGGTCGAGGGACGTCTGGGATGTTAAGGGAGGCGTGGGAACGTCTGGGACTTCGGGGTCAAGCTTCTGAAGACTTTGGATTGGGATTGGTTGTGTTTTGAGGATAGGTTCAGGAGCATCGTCTTTTTTGTCAAAATCTACGGCTACTGTGTTAAATACCGAAGCGGGTGTCGTATAGGCAGATGGACAGAATCCTCGGTCGGCATTCTCTTTCAACAAATGGGCCAGAACTTCTGGATTTTTGGCTACGATATAGGTTTGCGGAACTTGACTGCCTGCGCTTAAAGATGTCGTATCTACACCTACAATTGAAACGAAAGTTTTGCATCAATAAAATTTAATGATAATAATAAATTTTCTACAGCGTTTAAACATATGTATTGTTAAAGCTACAATATGCACATATAAAGCCAGGGTGCTTCTTTAAAGCCGTGGTCTGGAGGAGTTTCGCGCCACTCATAATTAATATAAGCATTTTCATCTTAATCGGGTTAGTAGTTTAAGAAATCTCTACTAGTGGAAAAGTATTCCAGGAGATAGGGCAAGCGCAGCACATGGGACACAAGTCTACATTTACAGCTGACCTACTAAGCAGGGACAGGAAACCCGATAGAATAGTAGGCCTGCTAACAGGATACTGTACAGATGAGCAATCAAGGTCTGAGAAGACAACACACAGATTCTACCAGACGAAAGAAGAAACTGTCACCCACGTACTGTATGACTACACAGCACTAGCAGGAATACGGCTCTTAGGAATGGGCTCGGAATATCCAAAAGCCGAAAAAAGAAATCGCTGCTAGGTCTAGTGTAGAAGGTAATTGATTTAATAATAGAGGAACCATAATAGATTTGAAAGGGTAGCGGTGGAATAGGTCAAGAATCAGTAGTTTATGAAGCAAACAAACATACAGAAAATACAGCACTGTGGTGTTGTAAAATTCCTGACTAAGCAAGAAAACTTTCCTAAAAGATGTATCTTTAGATTATGGGAAGAGTCGGAGGATCACTTGAAGAAAAAAACAAGAAAAAACAGTTTGCAAAAATTGTTGGAGTAACCTGTACCGATCTTTTCAAGGTCTTTCATTACTATCTTGTCGTAAGAAAGATCAGAGCAAGGTAGCTTCCAACAAATGCTTACGCCACTGTGAAGGCAGGGGTTGTCTGCTCGCGTTAGTTTTGCCAATTCAGAGTGGTGGCAAATGACAAGCCTAAGACTGTTGCCGATTCGGTTGAATGAATTGCATTATTGGCAAATTTCAAGTATACGAAATCGTTAATCTTCCTTTGTAATGTGTGAAACAATCTGTATTTAGTTTTCTTGGAATTTAAAGAGAGTTTATTAATACAGAATTACATAGAGCGCAGTGTTATCGTGTATATTAGGCCTGAACACAGGCAACCAGAACTATAAATTAAATCAGTATTATGGTCTCTAATGAATAATATTATATACAGATAGGGACATTGGATACTGTTATTACAGTGAAGATGTCCCGTGAAACATTTTGGGGTGTATATACACAAACATTTGCTACAAAACAATATATTTTATTACTCCTATTTCATATTTTTCCACCTCCAACTAGAGTGAATATTTCGAAAAAGAAAAATATATATTTTTTTATTTTTTCTGCATTCTGTGAACTTAAAAATGCACCTTCGTACACATACATTGAGGTCTCAAAGGTCTAAAATTAGTTAAAAATGGAATTCATATAGAGAAAAAATAGAAGTCAATAATACTAAAAATCTCTGTATATTAGAGATATGTAAGTTAGTGTGAAATATTTCATTGAACATACCTTGCATTGGATACCTCGCCGGTTTCGGTGGTGGTGAAATATCATCGCCAGAACCCCACGACATAGCTGCTACTCTACGATTTTCCCTCTTCAATGTTTCCTGAGCTGCCGATCGTTCTTCTAACAGAATTTCACTGCAAAATAAGTATAAACCGCTAAATTGTTATTCTTAATTTTATCGGTTGTTGTCCTTAGATAGTACTATTTTCTAGTTATTTCGATATCTTTATTTACCTACATCTACAGGAAATAGAACATACGTGTATGCCCTTACTCCCAAGTTGATAAGTTCTTTTTCATTAACATAAAGAGTGTCTCACGTTTATTTTCCCATGTATTTACGAAAGTAACGGAGGCAAAAGACCGCACTAGCATCCAGTAAAGAATGAAGATGACGTTGTGCCCAAGACTTGGTCGTATAAAAAATATTTCAGTGTAAGTTAAGCTTCTACGGATTTGAAAAAAAAACAAATTTGTCTTTTCTTATGTTTTCAAAGTTACAAGAGAACAGATTTTGAAAACTTTTGATTGCAAAGGTGAGATGAAGTATTAAGCCATTTGTGAAAGTTAGCCATTAATTTGAAATTTGAATTCTGGTTTTATCCAGTAGATCGTTATAAACGGATCTGTTATACATATTATAACAACTTTGTTGTTACGCGTCCCGAATACTTGAATAGTGATGTGTATCTGTGAGCTTTTTCTTGTGTTGTGTTTTTTACGTGCCGCTAAACCTTGTTTCTTATCGCCTTTACGATATTTTCTTATAGAAAGAAGCTTTAATAGTTACCGAATGGTATCAATTATTAACGACTTTGTAGATTTATTTTTTAATTATAGAAATTAAATATTTTTCTTTTCCTTTAGTTTGTTGCATCATTCGGATGCATCTGCTTCCCAAAATCAAGAAAGATGTCACTTTTCCGGATTGCGGCTTCTCACACTTCTCCTCTCTTTTCTTCCACTCAAATGTTGTCATTTTTTCAATACATATGTATTAAGTCCTCTTCTGTGTGGACAGATTTTGATGTTGAATTTATTGCACTAATTTTTTATTTTTTACAAATGTTGTTACAAATGTTTTACAAATTTATTGCTCTTGCGTCATAGGTTACTGCTCTCGTCCTTTTTCTCGTCGCAGGATGTAAGTGAAGAGATGCTTAAAAAAAAAGCCATCTCTCGGCACCAACGCCATTTTACCTGCGGCGCAGGACGGATACAGGCAGTATACAAGGAACAATACTCAATATAATAATTTCATCCAATTTTGTACTAATCTATTGCTTTAGTTGTTTATTCAATTTAATCGATATCATTTTCTATGTTTTTGTCGAATATTCCCTGATAAAACTGTTACCGAGTTTACTATATATAGATGTCCCAATTTACTGGAATGGTAAAATTACGCCTATTGCGTAAATAGTAGAAAGCTAAAATTTTCTGGTGACATAATAGATCACCCAGTGTATTTTTCAAAAATATTTTCGAATATATAAGTCTAACATTGAAAAGAAAAGAGATATTTACAGTTAAGCGCGCGTCCTGCATATCCAAGTGGTATCTGATATTAGTATTGTTTGGCTTCCATAATAATAGTAAACAAAATATACTGAAAAGAAGAAATTATAATGCTAATACATATTTTTAGTGAGAAAGGGCAGGGAAAATAATATTTTAATAAAAATTCATAAAGATAAATAATTGTTTCGGTGACAATTGTTATAGTAACCAAACAATACAAACACCAGAACACATTTCAATGTTAGATACATGCAGAAATGTCGAAGATATAAATTTCGAATACGTAGTCAACTTAAAAAGGATATGACGTTTTTAGTGTTTGAATTTGGTTGGTAAAAGTTTGGCGTCTCATACTGAATACTGAATAGTCAAGTGTGGAATCTAATCTTGTAAAAATAAATGCTATAAACATTTGAATTTCGCTTTTATCAGCTTTTTTTATAAAAAAGACAATATTTACAAAAAGAGGTCTTATTCACAAAACCAGATACTTCTAATTATTTATTATACGGTAAGTTCGAATATAAGACTTCCATTCATTCGCTTGCTCCAGTACGTACATAAATGATGCGCTGTAATCGAGAGCTCGGTAAGGGAAAGATTTGAATGCAAATTCGACATCAAAATGCAGTCATTATGCCCAGCGCTAGTTGCTGGTGAATTTGTTATGCCGTAATAATGTAACTATTACACTTAATAATGATAGCAAGGACTGTGGCGTAGTATGGTACACAACACATAAGTATCGGCAACCTCCGCACCACACAAGTTTAATTTATTACTATATAAAAATTAAACTTGTGTGGTGCGGAGGTTGCCGATACTTATGTGTTGTTTACTATTACACTTACTTTAAAATTTCTTTAATCTCCTTGAATGTAGGTCTCTTGCTTGGCTCATACGCCCAACATGACGACATCAACGAATATAACCTAGGCGGACATCTTGGTGGCAAAACCAATCGTTCTCCGTTTTCAATCTTACCAATCACATCATTATTCTTAACACCTTGGAAAGGTTTGACTCCAAGCATTAATACCTCCCACATGCAAACACCTAAAACAAAACATTAGCTTTATTCCAAAGGAAATGCGATATAAATCTCTAAAAGTGTACTTACCAAACATCCACACATCACTAGCTGTAGTAAATCGACGAAAGTTTATACTCTCAGGACTCATCCATTTGATGGGTAGCTTGCCCTTAGATGCCTTGTAGTAACTCTGATCCTCTCCCATCCATCTGGAGAGTCCGAAGTCGGCTAATTTCACGCACGTATGTGAACTGACTAACACGTTTCTGGCTGCGATATCTCTATGTACATACTTTTTCGATTCTAAATAACTTAAAGCGGTTGAAAGCTGGAATGCATACAGTAAAAGCGAACTAAGGTCGAGTTGATTTTTGTTATTTTGAAGGTAAGCGCGTAGCTCTCCTAATTTCGCCAGCTCCATTACGATCCATACGGGTGAATCGGAACATATTCCCATAAGCTTGATGATGTGCTGGTGATCAAATTTTTGCATTATATCTGTAATTTGAGAAATCAGGAATTTATTATTTTTTAAAGATATTTCGTTTATGCCTAATACAGATAGTTTTGTGATAAATACTCTGTAAATTGATTAAACACCGAAGGTACTCAATTAAATGAAGTCGAAAAATGTGAAACTAAATAAGGAGCAACGTAACAATAAAGAAGTTGCTTACAACATTACCTATGTTTGTAAACAAGTTAATAAAAAGAAACATTTTTTTAACTAATTTCGATAGACGTTTTCCAGCGTATTTGAGTTTAAGCTTTTACGATCCATTCTTTGTGTATGGTATAAACATCTCTGAGGTAAAAAAGCTAAACGTGTTCCGGGTTCGCACCGTGTCCTGGTTAAACGGAAACTCAGCGTTTCGGCCACAGTCATATGGAGCTTTTTAGGGACCTTTTTAGGGGTTATGGTAACGAAGAACAAGGTTTTGTTGACGTACGACTTCGATAAGCTTCTTTATGGACGAAAATAACAAACCGCATTTAATTAACCAAGGCAAAGCTTCTTGCTTGTGGGCAACAGCAATGAAAATTGGGCACACGAAGTACACAAGCAACATATTTCAGGAAGAGAAGTAAAAATCGCAGTGATTTTTTCATTGAAAAGGACGAGTTTTGTGTTTATCATGGTATTCTAGGACTTTTCATCGTATGACCGAAACGGTGGCGGCTATTTAATGATTCGTTAAAATATAGCTTAAAAACCGTATTGCTTGAAAAAATGAACAGAAAACGATCCAAATGAACACTAATGATACTGATGATAAGCGATATCTGTACTAATGAAATTGGTAAAATGTGATCAGTACAACTGGAAAATATGTGGAGATCTAAATGTGGTTGAGTTTACGGCACGTATATGCTGAATATGCTTGTTTTCTGCATTTAAGAGACAGTTGGGTTTATGAGTTTAGATAACATCATTACATATGGAAAATATGGCCTACTCGGAACGAATTTATTCCAGGACAAATTAATGTAAAAAAGGCATCATTGGTAGATCCGAAAAATATAATTTTGCCCCTATTACATATTAGATTGAACTCCATGAAAAATTTTGTAAAAGCTGCAGATAAAATCGGTTCTCGTGTTCAATATCTAAGAAAGAACGTTTCGAAGTAACAGGAAATTGTTGCTGAATTATTGCGAAATCATCACCAGATGGGTGTAAATATGTCTTTTAAAACGCATTTCCTTGACTCCCTTGGTCTTCTTCCCTGAAAACTAAGATGGCATCAGAGACAAACAGAGCGAGCATTTCCATCAAGATCTGAAGAATTTTGTAAATCGGCACAAATGCGGTCAACTACTTAATTTATTGCCAAGAGATACGAAAATATGTTTACTAGATAATTAAGAAAAAACGCTCAACCAGATCTAGAAAAAGTTTTTGGCATATTCAACTCTTAACATTTATCCTGAAACAAAAATCGAGAAGCTAACTCCAAGAGTCATGGAAAAGCAGTGTATTCAGCGCTGCCTTATTTGCATACAAAAGAAAAAACGAACAACCAAAACTTTTCGCTTTCGAATTAGCAAGATGCGAAAGTTATTTTGCAAAGCTCTGGCGAACTTACTAAAGTTTAATAGACGCAATTTGATGTCGGAACCGATGTCGTACTTACAAGCTTCTTCTAGGAACTTTTCAGTCGTAGCGACGTCGGCGTCTCCCTTGCAGGTTTTCACAGCCACCGGAATTAAAGAACCGTCCTTGTTCTTCAATGTTCCTTTATGGACGTCCCCGAACTGTCCCTCTCCTAACACGTCAGTCAGTTCGATCTGCGAGCGGTTCAGTTCGTAATTTCTTGCTGTAATGTAACAAAAGTAGAGGTAAATATCAGGAATTCTAAGAGGGGTGCAGGTTTCTCAACTCTATGGGATGCAATATAAAATAGGATTCGATTTCAATTGATGGGGGTAGATTTAATGCTATGAAGTAGAGTTTCTAATTTGATTTCCGACGTTACGTATCTAATAAAAGAAGTGTCCCTGTTAAGATACTTTCGTGGAAAATTGATTAAACGTTTCTCTGAGAATTACTTTTTTGAAATTACCGATAAACTAGCCTTGCAATAAAAGCAGCTGATGGCTTTTGGCAAATACCCTCTCGAAATATAATTTTAAATGGAATACGAAGACATCATTGCTAAATTTACCGCTTTTTGAAGAAGACGGAGAGTCTGTCCGGGATAACTTTAGAATTCTTGGCTCGCATAGACGAGCAATATTTTTAACTTCACATGTTTTCTAGTGAATTGCAACAATAAAGTTGGTCATAGTTTTAGTTATTAGAATGTGATTGTAAAGGATACTATAACAACGTATTTTATTCTCTTTTCTTTCTTTCTTTCATTTCTCATCGCAGATAGACAGCTTTTAATTTTTTACAAATCTTATTATAGTAAATTATGGAAATTTTAACAATTAGTATTGATACAATTTGTTAAAGCTTTCTTTTTCACAATGTAACGATTTTGATAACAATGTAGCAAATAATTTATCTGTGATTTTTTATATGAAATAAATTCAAATTTCGACATAAGTAGAAAGGTAATTTTAAAAACTACTATAGATAATTTACAAAACGTATTAAACTGTAATTAATAAAAATTAAAAGATGGAAATATATAGAAGAAAGTTGAATAACGTCCACGATAATAAATACAACACAAAAAAGAAAGGCCAGAAAAGAAAAAAATGGCGGAACAAAGAATATGATAATTAGATAAGCACAAAGAGAAACTTAAAGAAAAAGATAAAACAACTCTGACAAAAATAAACAAGAATATAGTAACCAAAGAATGAGAGTAAAAAGAATACTAAAAGTAAAGGGCTTACCTGGATAATCAAACAAAAGAAGTGGAAACAAAATATATCATATGACGTTAGAAACATAAGGAAATTATATCCAAGGTTGCCACCGTACACTAAAAGTACAGCCGGCACATCATTTGGCAATGAAGAGATGATACTAGAACGATGGAAAGAACACTTCGAAAAAAGCTTGACGGAAGGAGTAGAAAATCAGCTATCAGAAGAAATAACAACAGTAAATGAAGATAAGGTAGCCCAAAAATTGGAAAAACTATAAAAGCCCGAGGGAACAACAAAATACCAGCAGAAAACCTGAAGCAAGGAAGGACGCAGATAGCAGAACTAATAAAAGAAATCTAGATATAATAAGGAAAAGTGGGATCAACAGGGAAACGTTATTTAACGAAGGTCATCAATATCCCACCTATGAAAAGCAGGCTGGCGAGAAGCAAAAAAGCAGAGAAGAAGTATAAAAGATTACAAAACAACTTGGTTGGCTGTTTGTAAACCAGTAATTTAAAGATTTATAATTTGCCGACACACAAAATTATTTTACTAGTGAATTATCAACTAGAGTTAAGATATTGTGATGGGGTACTGGGTACAACACCCAAAACTACTCAACACATCAGCAACATTCGAATCAAGTTATGAACATGAACATTCGTAATGTCTTTTGTAACAAGATATACAACCGTCCAAAGATCAAACGTCTCAATATGGTGTCTTTGTGGAGTCAAAAAGTAACATAAAGTAAAACAAAAAGAAACAAAGAATTTGTAAATTAATTTAAAGCAAGCATTAAAAGTGTATAAGTTATAAATAATATGAAAACATTTTGAAAATAAGGAAAAAAATTGAACCGAAGAACATCCAAAGAGGATATTGTAAAGAATTTATAATTTAGATTCATACTTTTATATGAATGATATTTGTAAAGATGAGTTACAGTACAATAACGACACGTTTTCGGCATAGCGTATTGCATATGAATTTTTCCGTAGAATTGGAAATTACATTTATTTGAAGGGGGTGCTATTTGAAAAAGTCGATCTTTGCAAATTTAATTTGATTCATAAATTTAAACAGCTTTTAAAGCATTTTTAATCTACAAACACAGCTACTAATGATACTGACTTTCTACATTACTTTAACGAAACAACTCTTTCATAACTAGTAAAGTTTATAATAAGCAATAAATTAAAATAATAAAAAAATTAGAAAGTTAACATCTACTTCGGGCATAACGTAGTAATAATATGTATTTAAAAATATTTTAAATAATCTTTGTATAACCGAATATCTACCTACGTTAGCAAAATTTTGATTTTCTATTCTGCTTACTTTTTGAAATACTTTTGTCACGCCGTACCCTGTTACTGTCCTGTTATAATACTTAGTTATATCACTATCAAGCAAAAATGTATTCCAGGGATTAAATCAATATTATCAATATTGATACGGAATACGCTATTTGGCGCCACGGAGAATATATCATTGAATGCGTATACAAAAATGATTTCCAAAGAAGTCGATAAAATTCTCTTCCACGATTTCTAGAAATGCGATGGATGAATAAAAAAGTTCTGCATAAATGTATTTTAAGCGACAACTAATTTTTCCGGGTATCGTTTCATATATTTTAACGTGTTAAAACAACCCATTACACTTCTTCACTTAAATTTTATTTTACAAATCACGCACCACAAAATAGCAAATATTATGCAATATCAAAAAGCATGTACTTACTTGCCGGAGTCGAGTAATCTCCTTCGTCGTCAACGATTTCCGCGTAATCTTCGGACAACAGCGTACCGTGGGTGTTGTCCAGATTGTCCTTCCGAGTGCCCATTAGCTTTCCGGAGTTGGATTCTACATAATTAATCGGAAATGAGTAATCTTCTACTGTCATTACGCATAACATAACTAATACGTGTTTGTACGAATACAGTACTATTGTGTATAACTCTCTACCATGGTTGCGGTAAAATAAAACGTGTAATGTGAGATATACTTCATTCATGTCGTCATGAGTAAACGTTAGATTAGATTACATAGTCGTAAACTTTTTAGAAGAGGGATTAGTGTTAAATGGTATAGCGTGTGCGGCTTTTAAACATGTTTTTCCTGAAATATTACTAACCTTTGCATGGACAGGGAAACTGTTTCCAGACGTTGGCTTGTAAAAAAGTATTAAGTGAATAAATTGTTTATGTGTGTAGATTTAATAAACATTTTAAATCGTATACGTATAAATACGCATATCTGTACAAGGTGGGCCAAATTCGATACTTTTAATAGGGAACTTATATTTCTAAAGGAATTAGACAAACTGACCTAAGCTTTTGGAGCTCGATTTTAAAGAGAAGTCGATTGGTGAAATCCCTATTTTTATATCTTCCTTAATATAAGAGATACAGCGCGTTTTCTTAAAATGTGCAATTTTTAAAAACCCTTGTAACTTTTTTATTTGTGAAAATGCTTGATTTATATAAAAACTATATTAGGGCGCTTTTTGACGCAGAATCCTATGCTCTAATTTTTTCTTCTTTTTAACTCCTACTTTTTTGAGATATCAAGACTTGTGTTTTTTTTATATGGAACACCCTATATATTTTCACACTATTGAAAAGCATATAAAATTATCTTTAGAATGATATAAACACTTGATATTTTACTTAAACAATAGGGGCTTAGGTCAGTTTTTGTCTAATTCCTGTAGAAATATAAGTTCCCTATTAAAAGTATCGAATTTGGCCCACCTTATACCGGTGTCCCATTTTAGGTACTTTGGCAGGGTAACTTAATTGTTAATAAAGATAAAGAATTACGGTTTTCGTGACGGTGGTGTCCTACTTTTTTTACGAAACAAAAGATTTTCCTAGCCCCTTAGTTTTTGAGATACAGGGTGACATTGAAACTTTTAGTTTTCGAGCACCTCTCGTATCTCAGTTGCTATGGAAGTTAGTGAAAAAGTAGAAATGGAGTATTAACCAGTTTTTTTGATATTATCCAGTTTGTTTCAAATTTATGATTTTTTAAATGGAACACCCAGTATATTATTTTTTGTGTCGATTAAGCATAATTTGGGGATTTCAAAAATATATAGTTGTTTATTTTTATTTTGACAAACACGCAAAAAAATTGATATTTTTTATATTTTATTCAACTTCTAACAGTAACAATACTAACAAGTATAAACATATTCTTAACTACAAGAGTTTAAAATAAGTTTTGAAAATGACGCCCGTTTTCTCGAATACACTGGTGCATTTTTGTCATTCTTCTAATCGCATTTAAAATAGTCATGGGTTTCGTATGGAGAGTTTGAAAAGCCAAAGCAATTGAACTCACGAAGTTCCGCTATGGAATCATGGCGTGTTTTACGTACTTTATTTTGCATGAAACCCCATCAAAAAGAAATCTAATATGGAAAGGTCGCGAGATCGCGAGGGCCACCCCACAGGTATTTCCCCAATGGAAAGTTTTCTAGCAATTCAGGAATAACTTCCTGAAGAATTTGTAGATACCTATGTACTGCGAGTACATACCCCCTTCATACATTCTGTAAATAATGCGTTAATTCAAAATAAAGCACCAAACCCCGAAGCGTTCTTATTGCGCCCTTTCAAATATCAAATGGTGATTTTCTATGGAGCAACGTCTTGCATTGTGACGATTAAAAATTGCTGCAGTTGAGAAATAACATTCGTCAGACCAGATAATAAGTTTTCCAAAAGATTCGTGGGTTTGGATTTGTTGCAGATACCATTAACAAAACGTTACTCGACGCTCCGGCATCTCCGGGGTACAAATGTAGAACTATTTGAAATTTAAAATAAATGTTGCGCGGCTGAATAAAACGGCTGCGTCGAACTGTTCTTTTTTTTTACAAACGAGCAAAAATGTTTAGAAAGGGCTACCTTCTTTCTTGATAGCTAATACGAACGAAAACAATCCCTAAATATGAGAAATTACCCTAATGGTAGCGCTTTAGATACTTCACCCGTCGGAGCAGAAACTTATCGCGTTGTGTACAACATTTCAGCATGTGATACTTTTTACAGTTCTCCTAAACGATCATTGTGGATAAATGTCGTATACAACATTTCAGCATGTGACACTTTTTACGGTTCTCCTAAACGATCATTGTGAATAAATAAACACCCAAAGAGTACCGTTACACATGTATTGAATTCTTAAAAATAATAAATTTTTAGCTTGTTTATCAAAACAAAAGTAAACAACTAAATATTTTTGAAATCCTTACATTATGTTTAATTAATTCAAAAAATAATCTACAGGTTGTTCCGTTTAAAAAATCATAAGTTTGGTCTATAACTCAGAAACTATTGCACGTAGGAACAAGCCAACTGCGCCATTGGATTTCACCTATAAAACTGGATAATACCCTATTTTTACTTTTTAAGTAACTTCCATAGCAACTGAGATACGAGAGGTGTTCGAAAATTGAAAACTTTCAATTACAGGGTGTCACAACACAAATTGCATGGAATACACGAGATAAAAAGATACATACATCGGTATCTTTTTTTAACATATCATAGCGGTTCCGTAAAACGAGATGCTTGCAATATGATCTTTATGGCTTACAACGAACAACTGAGCAAACGGCACCCGGAATCAGCCAAACACAAGAAAAATGTAAACAATTATGTACTATACCGGCTTTTCGTAACAGATTTTATACTCATGTTAAGTATTTGTAATATCCCACAAACCATTGTGAAGCAAGAGGCAATGCGATCATTTTGCGGAAAATATGTTCCTGCTTGGAAATTACCGAGCAGAAATCAACTGCGATGACATTTTCCGCGCGTAATATTACAAGTTAAAAATGCCATACAGGATATTATTAAAAATGAGAAAATATGAATAAACGTGGGCGAAACAACAAACGTTAACAAAGACAGTGTAATACATGTTATAGTGCGTACTCTAAACTTTGATCGACCGTCGATACCATTTCTTTTGTGCAGCAAACGAAAATATAGTGCGAGTGATAAAGGATGCTCTTAATTTAGTTGGTGTACAGCGAAAGCAGTTAAACATATTTGTCATTGACGGAGCCTCATTTATGATTAAAGTTAGTAGATTACACCTGAACCTGTATTAACCAGATGGGGTACCTGACTTGCAGCAGTATCGTATTACTGTAAACATTTTCATCAGAGTATCAAATCTTTTATTTCGACATTGAGACCACAAGATTATGAAGCTATTAAAATAGCCCAAGAACTGTTTTGGATCATCAAATGCTCTGTTGTTAGAGAATCTCTTGGAAAATTACAAAATAGTGCCTTACCCTTATCGGAAGCACTTAACACTCTCGATGAAAACGGCCCTGGATAGCACGTATCACAGAAATTTACAACATTTCTCAATAAAAATCCGGGTCCGCAGGAAATGCGATTAATAAGCAAGACGGTGAAAGGTATGAGATGAACAATTTTAGTTACGCAAATATTAGTTCACTATATGTAGGATGGTCATTTTCCAAATACAAGCACGTATTTTCATCACGTCGTAGACGGCTAAATGAATCTACAATGGAAGCAATATTAATATTGCAATTTTATCCCAATTCTTTACGGTATGGTATACTTTCGCCTTCATCCACTCGTCAATAGAGAAAGATAAGCACATATAATTTTTTTATTTTACTGTTTTCTCTGAGAGGGACCAGCATACATATATCAACTTTGCATTCTTATTTCAAAGTTCAAATATTTATTAAGTACATACATATTTCTTGACTTCATGCTTCCTTTGTAAATTAAATTTTTACCACACCCATTTTACAATACAGTCAACAACTTTGACTTCGTTTTTATGTGTAATATTAGTACATACTCCGCCGACCGACCTTGTACGGTCTGTGCAGCTGCGTGCCAACAAAAATCACCATCTCTACTCATGACCAGCCAATACATTCTATAATTAACGAAGGGGAACATCGGGACATTAACTACTATTTTGTCCTTAAAAACTTAATTTCAATAATTTTGAATAATTTATATCAGGCTTGCTGTCATTTCCTTAAAAAATTACCTAACATTTCTTCATGTAAAAGTATTGGATAATTTCAATTAATGGATATAATTCGTAGTAATCTCGAATGCTACAACACATCGTTGTTTAAAACGAAGGAATAAAGCCTCTTTATCCCACTATTCCAACAATTCGTAATTTGATTATCAGAAAAAAATTTCGAAACGCATCTTAAGAATGCAAAATTGCAGTAATTAATTACTATTCCAGTATCTAAAAAATGCTTAGTTACTTTTTTTGCCAATTGTTCCCTAGTGCGTTCACTAAAAGTAAATATAATTGTAGTAAATTTTTTGAAGGTTTAAATATGGAATCAGCCTTTGGCATCTCGTTGTTAGACGACGTGAATATTACATGGTGAGTAAGGGAACCATATAAAATAGCTAGAAATTTTGCCTGAAGCAAAATGAACTTATAATAGTGGTTTTTCATTCATTACTTTTCTACTGTCGAATGGCAAACCATCAGTATACTTGTTTGCGTAGCGTAACGTTGGTGGCATTCAGCTAAGCGCCGCGGTGCAGCACTGTAAAATAGCTATAAACAACGCCGTACGCTCATTGACTAACACAAACCGCTTCTAGATTCAAATTTGGATTTCCTTAGTTGCTTAACGATTTCTTTGTTAATAATTGTGTTTTTCAGTTTTGTTAGATTAAAATAAACATTATATTGCAATTTTGATATATGCATTAGCAGTAGTAGGTTAATCCCTCAAAAAGAGGATTATGAAGGTCAGCAGGCATATAGAGCAGAACTACGAAATATTGGAAAAGGAAGAGTCATTACTAGAGATGATCAAGGCAGGTGAAATTATTACTTTTTTGCAGCGACTAGACAGACTCATGTCTATTCGTCTCATAAGAAAGGGTTCGTGTTGTCTACTGGTTTCCCAGAGAGTCGCCAAAACACGAGTCTGTCTAGTTGCTGCAAAAAGGTAATAATTTCACCTGCCTTTGACACCTCTAGTTATTACTGTTAACGGTTTATGCAATGCCATTATCTACAACAATGAATTAATGCCTTAGGTATTGGCTATCCAGCAGGAGACAAATAATATTTTGGGGGAGTTAGTGGACAGTGCTGACAATTATTGTCTTATTGTTATTGTAACGTTTTATATTACCATGAGTTAATTTCATGTAATTTGCATCATTTTTTAAACCTCAAATAGAAGAAACAATGCAAAATTTGGCTTAAGAAAACCGTAATTGATATTTTTTATTATACGTATTTGTTATTCAATTAACATTACGCAATTATAAATAGAGGATGGCTCCCATTGTTGTTTTATACATGTATTCCTAGTAAACACAGCTTAATTACAAAATATGATGTAACTTCTTGCATCATACCTACCAATATGTGTGAAATGAACACGTGCGTTTGGGAAACTTTTGTATGTTTTAATAACTTCATCGTTTATTATTACAAAAACTTCAACGTCTTTCGAGCTTTCTGCATACGCAATAATATAGAATTGATACTAAAATATGTTAATTGCTTCATCACGGTTGAAATTCTCTGTTTTATTGTCATTAATGATGCATTGTTACAACACAGATATATCAAAATTGTAGATTTTAGATTCGTATTTAGTGTTACAAAAGGAATGTCTATAAAAGAACTAACAAAATTAATTGATGTAAGATACGTTGATTGATTTTTTGTTTGTTCACAGGTTATGCGTTAAAAAAAGACTGCCCGTCATATTAATATCAACAAAAATTGAAATTTATTAAGAAGTTACGATGTACGAGAAGTGCTATGAATAGAATCGGTTCAAATTTAGGTGCTCTACATGCACCGTTGATACATGGAAACATATCAACACGAGCCACAACTCTTACTGAAGTTCATTTAGTGGTGTTTACTCGCAAAACGAAATGCTGTTTGTCAAGAATTAATATGAATTTTCAAAGCGAAACCAAAAGTTAACATCTGCATGAGTAATTAAAGGAAAGTTACATGCAAGAGCAACGAGCGCAACAAAATCATTGGATTTTTGAGAGATGGAAATATGACCAGCATTGATTAGCTCTGATTTTAGTGACCGTGCCATGTATTCTGCAAATAAAGGATGTGTGTTCCGCGCATGGACCGTGTCATGGTTAATCGAAAACTCGACGTTTCGCCTATAATCACACGGGGCTTCTTCAGGAAACGGAACGGTAGTAGGCCACAGTTAGCTCGGTAACTCAACTGAGCGGGAAGCAGTTAATCACGGTAAGCAGCACGTACTCGGTCAGTTAATTTCGCCTTTGGGTGGTTTACATATTGAGTTACCGTGCTAACTGCGGCTTAGATCATGTTTGAAAAAATGGTATACTTTCAAATGGCTGTTTGGCTAAGTTCGAATGTGATTCAAGAGAATTGATTCGTCAATATGTCACCGTGAATGAAACATGAATACATCTGTCCCAAAAGAGTCAAAATCACAATCTTCTGATGAACGTACTCCGAAGAAGACGAAAAGCGTTTTTTTCGGCCAATATGGTCACGATTTTTTGGGACTCCCAAGGCGTAATCTGTACTGATTAATTAGAGAAGGGAAGTTCAGCTGATTTTCTGGCACGTTTCGATATCGAATTAAAAGAAGAAGGTACTGTTCCATCAAAATAACACATCCACTCATTCATTCCCTATTGCAGCCGCTAAATTGGTCGAATTGGGTTATGAACTGCTGGCCTATTCACCACAGTCATCAGATTTGGCTTCGTATGATTACTTTTCGTTCTCAAACTCAAAAAAGTGGCTCGGTTGAAAGAGATTCAGGACAAATGAGGAGGTGATAGCCAAAACAAACGCACGTTTTGATGAGATTTTAAAAGATCACTTTCTAGATGGTCCAAATAAATTGGAAAGCCGCTGAATTAAATGTGTAAAAAAATTGTAAGAAAGTATCCCGAAATAACAATGTGGTGTGATGTTATTCTACTGCATGTTCTTCTACTACCGCCGCCTATTAAAAGGCAACTTAAGAAAATATTACAAAAAATAGCGCTAGTTAAGTATCGCAACTGCATGCGGTTAAACTAAATGCTAAATAAGAGGGCTTCCGTCTTTTTAAATCCAATGCTGCATACATAACGCGACAGATTACAAGATACATAAATAATATCCCGTTGGCAAACCTCTTGCATACTAATTCTCAGTGTGCCCAATTTCGGCAGTGTCATTACGTTCGATTCCCTGAATAGCAAGCGGCGTGTAATTATTCTAACCGCCCTCTTCTATTTGTCTAAACAATCATCGTAAATCTTTCTATTGTATGCGTCTGTCCACATAAATATTAATCGTGGTATTAATATGCAACTAAAACTTCAATAATATATGATCAATCACGGTGGTCACGCCTTACCTTTTCGGTTCCAAATCGACGTTAGGGATCCGGAATTCAGTCTACAATAACCGTCAATCAGATCTGCGAGGCTCTCGGCGACGTCCAAGTTCGCGCAGGTAATAAAGAGGATTTCCTGGGCGCCCGCCACTCGCAACTGTAGCGTCGCCTTTGGGTGATCGTCGCAATCACTGACTAGCGTTTGTATGGCTTGGATATCCGAAAAATCCGCTATTTTGGCGCTCTGCACCTGAATACTCGAATAGGAGATGCCGAGCTCGGGGCCGATCAGCAATTCGACCGGTATCGACCAGCTGCTGCCCAAATCCACCTTGAAGCGTTCTTCGTCGTACTTGAAGTACATCTTGAGTATTTGAAAAAATTGGAACATACACTCGACCTCGTTGTAGCTGCTGAACTTCTTGAAGTGTGATTGGATACATTTACGGAGCGTTTTCGGTTTGATGCTTTCGAGGACGCTACGCGGGAGAAATTTATTCATCCCCACCTCCCGTTCCAGATACTCTATATTCGATTTTTTATCGATGGCGTGCTGTCCTAATTCTTTGAAGAAATACCTAATTTCCAAACAGCATAGCTGTATCGCTATGTCCTGATCGATGATTATCGAACTGTTATGGTAATCTATTCGTACCTAGGGGAATATAAGATTTTTCGTTTTGAAATTTGCTAAAAAAACAGAAGTTACATGTACACCAACAACTGTCGACAGCTAATAAGCTATTTACAAGAACTAGTTGGTTTTATAACTTACTTGATCGAAAAAATAGAAGAATGTGATCCTGTCTTTTTCGTAGAGATCGTGAAGGCTATTTGGCAAGTATCTGACCCTTAGTTCGAATCGCCACTCCAGCAGTGATTGTTTCTTGATGTACTTCTCTTGAACTTGATTCATCGTCATGTCTTGATGTAACCAATGTATCTGGAACAAATCAGAAGTATACCTACATTAAGATAATTCAGTTTCTGATGCAGAACATTTATTTAAATAATCTGTTAAATTTTTTTCTTTACAATTTTTATTTTATCAAAATCAAAGGTACCTATTTCCTTTCAGAGTCTGTTTTTAAAACGCCACTACGTTATTTTCATAGTACTTATGACTGCTCGGTACGTTTAGTGAGTTAGTCTTATATTTCAATTGTATTGTTTTAGATCTGAGAAAAGCGATTGTTCATTGATTTTAATTGGTTTACGCGCATCTTTGAAATTTTAAGGTTTTGTGACAATTTTTAAGTAACGGAGTAATACTATGGCGTGAGTTAATATTTCAAGGCCGTTGCTTGGTTTTTCTTCACTTTGCTGTTGTAACTACGTGGAAAGTACAGTCAATACTTGTATCTACTAAGTTATCCACAATGTTACGTTTGGAAATTGTTGGAAAACTTGGTATCAAATAATATTTTCAGAGTGTGCGTTTTATGTTCCAGGTCGAGTTTGCTTTTATCGATGCAGTAAGTTCGTGAGCATCCGGACATCGTTTATCGTGTACAGGAATTCAGAATGCCTCCATAATGTTCGTTAAAAATTTTCAAAACGAATTTGCATTCCCGCATAAAATTCACTTGACACAGAGGTACAAGAAAAAGAACCATGCATGACGGCGAAGTTGGATTAGTCAGGTATAGACAACTCCAATTTTTGTCAAAAAATCATCACGAGCGATGAAGCGCATTTTATTTGGCTGCCTTTGTTAATAAATAAAATAGCCGCTGTTGGGGCACTGAAAATCGTCATTTGACGCACTAACAAATGAAACCGGCAGCCATTCTCCATGTTTAACCATCCCAAAGTTGGAAGCTTATATGAAACGTGTTGAAATCTTCTCATACCATAAACAAAATGAATGCAAGAGTTCTGAACTCTCTGAATTCTACGAGAAGTAGGACACCAATGCAAGGACCATACACTACGTCACAGTAAGTAGAGTGAGATAAAACCAGGGCATCGCATAACATCTTTTTAGTAGATACGAATTGCTATTGCAATACAACTTCTTTAAATTGCTATACGCAGCACGAATACGCCGTATGATGTGGCCATTAAACCTAAGATCACGGTCCATATGTAATCCCAGATTTCTTGCACATATGCTAATTGGTAGAATAGCTCCATTGATATTGATCGATAAATTGTTGGAGGCAAACTCAATATAATTTTTTTGCCAAAGATAATAACGGACGTTTTATTAACATTAATATTTATTATTTTTATTTTAACAATGTTGATTAGCGAATTTCATGATGTTGGCAAGATCAGAATTAATAAAAGCATTGGCAGACGCCAAATTTGTGCATCATTTGCAACGCGGTGGTAATTACAGTATTTAAGATAAGTTTGTAACTTTAACGAGTACAAAGTGAATAAAAGTAACCCTTGTGGAACACCAATCTGCGCAGGAAGCATGTTCGAAATTTTGTTTGGCATTATTCCCTCTTGACTACGAAAAGATAAATAATTTTTGATAAGGCAAAATTAAACAGGTCAACTTCGCTTGATCAGTGGCAGCAAAGATATCTGAGCTGTTAAAGCTGAAGCACAACTGTAGTTTTGTCTAAAACCAAATTAATGCGCGGGAAAAACATTTGCAATATTAATGTAACGACGTATCTGCATCTCCAACAACTTTTACACAATCTTGGATATGACATACAAATTGCTAATTGGACGTAAATCCATAAAAGTAGCCGGATTGTTCTTTTTTGGAAGCGGTACGACACGAGATTTTTTTCCAAACACTAGGGAAGTAGCTATTCGCTAAATATGTGAGCAATGAAAGGAAGCAGATAAGGACAACAAAGCTTAATAAGTTCCACCCTAATTCCGACAGAACCAACAGATTTGGAGGTAATTTTGTTGATAACGGAGTGAATGTGTCATCCTCAAAAACATTATGAAATGATAAATGAAAATTCATATTACTGTTAAAGTGAAAATTCTAGATATCAGGGTCTAGAGTATTGTTTGAGGTAGTGAATAGGAAGAAGTTATTGATGTCATCAGCGTTGCATAAATGTGGGGTTAAGTTAAAATTTCTAGAGGGAGTTGAAATAATATTTAAATCTTTTAGATCAGATCAAATACTCTTAGAATTTGTTAAGCGATTTCGGTAATCGAGGTAAGCTTTTCTTTCACGTCTGATAGCAGTGGTGATCTAAGTCCATTATCCGGTAAGTAGCGTAAAGATTCATAGTGAACTGCGGAAACTTGCAACAAGTCGAGTAATTGTCTTATATAATCCGGAGGTAATAATCCCTATACAATACGTAATAGTTTTCGAGTAGTTTCAGTCTTTATCATATGTCTGCAGCTTAGATAGATTCTTTGTGTTCAAATTTTAAATAGAGTAGGATATCAACGCAAACCTATTTTTTAATAAAAATTTGTGTTATTTTCTTTCAAATTCTTTGTAGACAACTGGCATCTGGTTGTTTAAAAGAATAATTATTAACATATTCTGCTTTGTTTTTTTATACCGTTTACCATCCAGCTTTAATTCATATCCACACACATTAACTCAATTTAATAACTATTATGTGTGCAGATAACATTAATAAAATATCATAATCAATAATTTGGGATAAGATGCGATGCATACCTCTCCCGTTGTAGTGTGAATAAGGCGCATAGCATACAGGTTCTTATATAATCTTTCACTGTTGGATAAGCGTTCTGTAATCAACGAGATGATGTCCTTGATCTCCGTGCAGTCGCTATACTTGACAACGTTAAAGCCGCCATTTGGAAGATGCACCTGGAAAGAAACAGAAAGTATTAATCAAAAATCTATGTAAAATCAGTAAATTCGTAACAATTTACACATTATTTTAATAAGGATATTGCTTCAATGATCGTTAAAATATAATCGTTAATTAAAGAAACATGTTTCAATAACTTATTACTTAATTATTTCGGTAATCTTTGCAAATTTCGAATCATTGAATTATTCTATTATTTGCAGTGTGCTAATTAAAATCTTTAAAGACATTTCTATGAAGTTTTTCCCATACCTGGGATTTTAAAATTAATTAAATATACAGAATTGGTTTTCGCAAAGCATAGTTTACAGTAATTGAGAGCTAAAACTAAAGATAATCCGGGTACGGAATGTGTCATAGCTAAATGAAAACACATCACCACCACTGCGTCAGTCAATATCCTTCACCCAGCTAGCTTGCCTCTTTTGGGTGGGCAAATCAAATAAACCCGGTTTGAGCTTCATTCCTTTTCTAAGTAACCTACTCAGTTCATCTCGAACTCGCGCAGACTTAGAGCCCTGACGATTGACGTTTTTTCGACAGATCATATCTAAACAAGCTGATAACACCTTCAAACTGACCCCTGAAACTCATCTCCGTAAATTCTAGAAACTCTCCCTCAACAAACTTTCCAATAAGCATATTTCCAAGGTTATTGTCAATCTTTCATCATATCAATTATCTAAGGATGAGGAATCTATATTATTGAGAACCCGGAACGCGTTTAGTTTTAACTGATTCTGGCCGTGGAAGCATACGTTATTATTTTGGTAATTGAAAGGTTTACAAAATTAGATTTATTTGCTCACAACCCGTGGATGTAGGGAACGGTACATACACTACCGTTCATATATTTGGGGACGATTAAAAAATACAGTTTTCATACAGGCATTCTTAGAATTAAAGATTTCAAAAATGTTGCTGGGATCTCGGTCCATGCTTGCTGGAGCTTTCTCCATAAATCTTGTGAACCAGTCACTCCTTTTTGGCAAATCCTTCTGTCCAGTTGTCCAAATCATTCTTTTTAAACGATCTTCTTCTTCCAAAGATGCTAGATACTTTCTGCAGATACGAAAAGAATGTTTAGGGTCGTTATCCTCTTGAAACGTAAAGTTTCGACCTCGTAATCGTTCCCCACTTGGTACAGCATTCTCTTGTAATATTTTGAAATAGCCCTCTTTACTAAGTATTCCCTGTATTCTTACTAAATCACCTACAGCTGTTCCCGCAAAACAGCCCCGAACCATTACGTTACCTCCACCGTGCTTTACTGTAGGTAGAATACACTGTTTACTAACTCTTTCACCAACCTGTCCTGTCACTAACCTAACAAACGTTCTCCGTTTGAAGCCAAATGTTTCAAATTTGGACTCATCTGTCCACAACACGTTGCACCACTGTTCGAATGTCCAGTGTCTGTGTTCCTGTGCCCATTGCAATCCTTTTCTTTTATTTTGAACTTTCAAAAGCGGTTTTCTGGCAGCTACTCGTCCCTTTAAACCTGCCGCAATTAATCTTCGTTTCACGGTCGAATGCGAAATAGGATTTCTTCGTGAAACATTGACTTGCAGCGTTATTTCCGGAGCCGTTAGGAATCTGTTTCTTTTGAAACAAGAACCATGAACTGATCCTCAGCAGCTGTTGTCTTCTTTTTGCCTCCAGAACGTTTCTTATCAGCCAAAGAACCTGTTTCCGCCACCCGTTTTACTCTTATAAATACACCATTTTTCGATATGTTTAATTTTTTCGCAATAACTGCCATTGAGTATCCTTCATTACGTAAAGTAATAATAGCAGAACGCGTTTCGATGGAAATTTCTTTTCATTCTGCCATTTCAGCACCACCCGTTTATTACGATAGTTAAATTTAAAGTAAACTACTGTCAAGATCGACTTTATTTTAAATACAAGACGATATCTGCTTTGTTTGTTGTACTAAGTGTTCTATGAATCTCACATTATTCCTTTGTGAAAATATTCGACAATATTTTCAAGTTTACGTTTATAACCCCATAAAAGGGATTAAGAGGAATTTTGCCTGAGGGTGCGGTAGAATATAAATGCGTTATAAATTTGATGGGATAGAAGAGAATACTGTTGTAAATTATGTTCATGCATATAGAAATATATACTCTTTCATATAAAACACAATCAATTGTCAATATTTCTATTTTTGCTTATTTTTCAGAGTTTTTCTTAGTCGTCCCGAAATATATGAATGGTAGTGTACATGCGACAACGAATCTTGTTTCTTGTCCTAGAGAACAAATTTGCCTATATACGTTTAAGGTAGGTATTCCATGTTCTTCAACTTTATAAAACTGTAAATCATATCCCTTGATTGGATACAAATGCAACGTACACAACAAATATAAGAAGATTAGAACACATGTTGTCCCGTGATTGCTAAACATGTGCATGTGCATTTTTGTCAAGCAATAATGCGATGAACTGGGTTTTCTCTCATAAGGTGGGTTTCAATAGATGTTGGAACCATGCGGAATATGCTCAACGAAAACTCGCGTTCCCGCAACCGTAGAACTAGTTCCGAATCAATTTCAAGATAGTTTCGACAGAGAAGAATTATTTCTGAACTGATTCAAGAACGGTGAAGTCAGTTTCTACTTCTGACTGGAAGAACTAGTAATTTCTTAACGCACGCGCTTAAAGCAATTCGTTACTGATTCAAGAACGGTGAAGGGTTTTACTGTTGGAACAAATCTTTACACAGAGAAAATATTTTTTGAGAACAGAACTATTATTTAGAATATTTATGTAACATTTATATTTAAAAAGAACATTATAATATATTTCTATAAGCATATGGTTCGGACATTTTAAATTCTCTGAAAAAAGAACTGTCAGGGTTACATCGCCTTAATTTAGCAATAACACTATCAAAATATTACGTCGGACGATAGTTTTTTACAGAAATCGTCCTCCCTTCGAAAATGTCAAATGGTATTATCGGGGACTCTTTATTTAAAAATTCTTTTATCTTTATTATAATACTTTAACAGAAAGAATTGTAGAAAAAGTCAAATTTCAGGAAATAACGTAAAAATTACCTTATTTAGCATTTTTCGACGAGATCGCAACTGTTTAATTGATTTATTACGGGAGTCACGTGTAAATGGGACACCGTGTATGATCTGAACAGCAATTTCCGTTAGATTTTTGAAAACATTTTGTCTTGTGGATTGTACAGATAAATTATAAGTCACTGTATATTTTATGTTTCATAAAGTTGACAAGTTCAAGCTTAAAGTATAGAAACACGGCAAATTTTTCTTTTTCATCCTTTTTTTAAGATCGACTTTACTTTCAATGCTTTTGGATGTATGTTTAATTGAAATTTTAAAAATTACTAAAATTTGCTCAAAATAAATTAGTTTGCAACTTTTCTATACCATTCATCTCAAGAATCTGTTCAATAATAACCTATTTCGAATCGCAATAGCCCAGTACGGTAAAATGAATTTCACGCATACCTTTAACGTTGATCTGTCAGCAGATGCGGGGCTGTGTTGGGGCGATTTCTTCGGACTGTCCATGCTGACCCTGGATTGTGCGCAGCGGACAGGCGAGCCTGCACTCACGGGGGCTGTAGGTGGTACATCACTGCAAGGAAAAAATTCAATTTTAGCGTCTCAATTACGTTCGACGATGGTGCGAGCTGGCTTAAAAGTTCTCAGACAAAGCAACTACATCGGATATATTGCATTTTACGGGCGCACAGGGACATCCTTTGGGGACGAATACTTTGCGCGAGCTGCAGAACGCGACGCTACGACCGGTGGCTCTTTGCTGTGGAGATTTTTATTGGGAACAAGTAGAGCGTGTTCATGAATTATATTGACGCGGTGATCTGAGTTGTCTGATGCACATAGATGGATAGGCACGATGGTGCGACATGTTATTAGTATTACGGGATGCGAAGTTCAAATTGATTTAAATTGGAATTTATCAAGATTATTTAGAGGGGACTAGCGTTGTATAACATTGTTATATACGCATTTGTATACTGTAACTTATTTACACGACGTTATTGCAATAAAAATTAAGCGGCTATACAAAAGGTAGATCGTCAATCATTTATTAAAGATGACTGACTAAACTAAACAGCTCTCTTAATTAAAATGACGAAATAAGTTCAAATGATTAAGTTACCAAACCATAAAGATATAAAAGGTCGGTTTGAAGTTACATTCAGGACGAAGTAATATTGGTACATTTTGTAAATAATTCTATATTAGTTCCTACATTTTAACCTAATTTTAGGCTAAAATGTTGATATTTGACGAATTTATTTCCACCTGACTAAAAAATTTATTCGTGAACGACGTCATTGTTACCAATAATATTGCAAGAATAATATGGCCCCTTAATTCTCCAGACTCAAATTGGATCGAGCATTTTTGGAACAAACTACAAGTTAAAAAAATGTGCCAATACTTTCTAAAAGTTCGCCCCCTCAAACAAAACAAGTCTGTACATTTTCAAATTTAGAACCTTCTTAATTTCCATTGAACGATTAATCCTGCGACACCCTGCTATATAAGAAATCATACATTCTGAAAATAACCACAAAAGCGTGCAGACGTCGAATTTAGGAAATGTGACATGACAACAATGGTTTTTTAACAGCTTAAACTCGATACGTACACAGTGATGCCACTTTTTTTGCATGGACTTTTCAAACCATCCTCGCACAACCTTACTAACGTATATCAAAGGCTTCAATTCCGTTTAACGTTGAAGTAAGATATTTTTGAAAAAGAATACAGGGAAAGGATTTTACCTTGCAATTTTTTAGCAACCATCGTGCCCATTGGTAATTTCTAAAACTGTATATTTTTAACAATAACGTAGTATAAATGTATATGGATTTAGCAATACTGTCTGCAAAAGTAACAGGAACAACCATCAATAACAACAATTTTTGGTAATTGATGGTTTAAGCTTTTATTAAGAACATTTCTCTTCATCAACCAAAATAATTAATAACTTTATGCGATAGGTCAAAAGTTTTATAGCCATTAAAAATTGAAGAAATTTAATTTTCTTCTCTCAGTATTTCTTTAATATCGCAGAAATAATTACTTCCGTATTAATTAAGGAGACAGAATCGGACAATCCGGCAGAATTACGGAAAAGGGGGAGAAACGAACGTTGTTAGAATCGAGGAAATTAAGTCGCCATAAATCACAACAAAATTAATGAAAATTAGGTGGCCATGCTCGTGCCTGATATTAAAATTCGTTCGTCCCGTTATAATAAATCGTTTTGCTGTGGATGCCCAGTATTTCTTACGAAATTCTAACTCCGGTATCCTCAAGACGTTGTGGAATTTCTTGCGGTTTTCGAATTAATTTCTTCTCGTCATCACGATCCGTCAAGCGTGCCCCGAGTTCATATACGATCGGCATTTTAATACTTTTAGAAAAAAAGCTACGGCCAATTAATTACCTAAAATTTTTCGAACGTCCATCATTCGAGTTTTCGTGAAGTTCGTTGGAACGCGGCGATTTGCCTCGAATACCAGATTAGAAGTACTAACTACGATCGTGGTGTCATAAAGATTAATAGCCACAGAATGAAAATGTAAAAATTATTGATTAGTGTGCTACTTAATCAAACACCGTTATTTTGTACGATGCGCCTCGAGGTTTTTTTAAGTATTTTTCACTTGTATTGTGTTTTATATATAATTTATAGGTAAATTATCACAGAAGATTTCTTTAGAAATCAAACAAGTGCATATGAAAGTAGAAATTATTGAAAGTACAACGGTATAACTTGTTCGGATGAGAGTATCTAATTAAAGATACTCTAATCACCGAGATTGTCGAATTATATAGCTATATCGACCTCTACAGAATTATGCAGTCTTTGCCACAGAATCTGCGAGGGTAGCACTCTTCGAAGCCTCGAAGTCGAAGTGTTATATCAGTATACAAAGAGCACTTAACTAATTTGCAGTTGGAAAGACCTGGGCAGTATATTCTTGCTCAATGACTTGCACAAGTAGAGCAAGAGTTCCTAAGAATATAGATGATCGCGAGTGTGTTTTTATGCATAGGGTTAATTGTAATAATATCCAGATATTCCATGAATTTTGATGGCAAAAAGCCGACAGTTTAGCGAAATTAAGACAGCACAACTTGCGATCTTGTATTGTAAAGGAATTTCGCGATCTCAAATTGTTTAAAAGTTAAAGTATTCACGTCGTGCAATAGAAATCCAGTAAACTTATACTCATGTATGGTTAATTAAATATAGCTAGCTATACATAGATATAAGATTACTGGATCTTACCAGGAACTGGTCGTACAACACGTATAATAACACCTTTTCCGAGTAAGAAGAAAGCTTCTTTGTAGTTGTCCGCAGACATTAGTTCAGAAGGTGGGCTAAAAATTTCGACAGGAGCGGTTAGATCAATAGGAAAAACTGGAAAAAGATGTTGTGGTCCGACGAAACGAATACACAGATAATTACTAAAATAATGATGATGATTTTAAAATATAAAAATAGTTTGTGATAAATAGTTTCTTTTTCGGCATTTTGCTACCTCTGGGAGTACCTTTCTGCGTCGTAGAGTTAATGAGGATTTTCATAAGGATTACGTCGATCCTACTCTGAAGCATGGAGGTGACATAGGGGAATTGTTCACATGATTGTACAAATAACCAAATGTAGATAGAAGTTCTAAATGCGGCATGAAGGTCGCCGTACACGAAACTTTTCTCATAGGAGTTTTTTGAAAACATTTTCTTTCAACAAGATAATGTTCCCTGCTACATAGATTAAAAAACTAAAAATGGGGTATTTCCATTTTCTGAATTGGTCTGTTCATTCTGCAGATCTAGTCCAGTCCAACTGAGCATTTGTGCAACTTCGCGAAAACTCAACGAAAAGAGTACAAACACACTCTTGAAGCTAAGATGAAAAAAGTTTCGAAAAATATTCCAACGGTCCATTGCGAAGAATTGGGTGGTAGTACAGTGCCCGAACGTATATAGGCAGTTGTTAAAACCCGACTAGGTCATATACGATATTAATTTACAGGGTAGAATGTCGCCATTGTAAATATATTTCAATAAAGTTTTCAGTTTTGCAAAGCTCAAGGTGCTCCGGTTTATTGAGCAAGGCTGTAGTAGTAGAATTTCTATAGAATTATTACTATTACTTACTTACTTTCTGGAATGTGAAATCCTGTTAGTTATTGGACGCCGTGAAACAGATTGCAAGGTGACTTGATACGATAATCTACGATGATTTTCAAAGCAACAGAATTTTAACATTCACTAACACAATGGTAGTACATAACTGGAATAAGCTGAGCACTGACGGTTAGTAAAGAAATATAAGTGGAAACGTTCTTCGTTGACGAACAATTTCTTATCGTGTCTGCTTGTGCTTACGATTTATCAACGATCAATTTGAGGGAACAACGTTTCTGTATCGATTTCTGCTTCAAACTCGGCAACACTGTTGCAGAAATACATAAAATGAGGGGACACAAACACAAACTTACAGCCGGCTTAAACGTTTCAAAAATGATTAATCATCTGATGACGACGAACGTCTCGGTTATTAGTGGACATTGGTAGGACTATAGTTCGTATCCCCAGGTCAGGCGATCAATGTCGCGTTCTATGCTAAGCGGGGCCAGAATGGCCTAATTATCCATCATGATAATGTAAGGCCACATACCGTGTTCATCTTACAGCAGTTTTTGGCAAAAAAACAACCTGACCACGTGGCTACACGTGTGGCGAAGCTCTTTCCAAATATGAAAATCAAGGTAAAAGGGCGAAGATTTAATACGACGCATCTGTCGTATGTCCTCACATAGAAGCTAAATCGCTGACTATGCTGTATCATCCTTCTTTGAGAACGACGAATCAGGTCTATGTCTTGGGTCATTTAGTGGTAAGAGATTCACACCTGCCGCTCAGAAAGCAGCGACAAAAAGCGGGTAGTTCCCCAACCCAATTCCGAGCAGTTCTTGGATGCTTAATCAGAGGGGGCGCCACACAAGAGTGCTTTGGGTAGCTGCAGGTGTAAATGATTTCTCAGGTTTGCCGATACTTCATTCGGTACAAATTAGATAATTCGGTACTTTGGTTACTTCCGAAGAAGTTATTATATCGGTAATAGTTACATTCGGTTTTCGGCGAGCAGATTCGGTATTCGGTGCAGATAACTGCGCGCAGAAAGTACCGAAACTTTTGCCAGTTGGTAATAGTTACTTCGGATCTTGCGAGTAACGAATACTCATTTTATTTCCATCGATACTTTTACAACACAAATTGTTTTTAGTAATATGTATGGGTTTACATTCGCACTTAATTTGAGCCACGAAGTAATTAATAATACGCTTATCTTTAATATGTAACATAAACTTCATAATAAAAATAAGAAATTAAAAAACAAAAGCGTCTACTCGCGGTTTTATATTTGTCCCTCTATGCTATCTTATATACACACTGATTTCTTCGTGCCCATCACACCCATTGTCAGTTAAAAATAGATATAGCAAATCTAATTTCGATAATAAAATTCAGATAAAATCAAAACCTTGTGATATTTCTACAATCTCCTTTTAATATCATCACGAACGTGTAACGTTTAAATCACATACATTATTACAGGAAGACTGCGAAGCCGTTTAGACAGGCACTAAATCAAAGTGATATAGTACGTATAACCAATAAGATTTATACTACGTATTTCTAAATATAGTTTTACACAATTAAAATCGTGCAAGAAACCATTTAATATAAATATCAAGTTAATTTGAAATGAAAAAGGAACAACTTCATTTAATTACCGAAATAACTAGACGCCTACCTCACATAATGTAAACAATTTCCACGTCTCTGGAGCAAGTTAAAACTATACAAATTGATTTATCTTGTCTGCATTCGATTTTAATGTAAACAAAACACATAAGAACAGTTGACGTCTTAAAACTGTTTTGAATATAAAAACAGCGTTAGATTTGCAAAATTTCCATCATCAAGCATACCTATCTATCTTAATAAAAATTTAAAAGTTAAAAAGAAAAAACAGAAATATAAAGATTTCAACCTCATTACATGGCCACACGAAATAACTATTTTCTGGTTCATTTCTAATAATAACACATCAAAGAATGAATGTAAAGTTATCGACCGCGATTATTAGATATTTCCTCCGCATTAATAATTAAAAAGTGCAGAATCTTTCAGGGTCTGTAGTAACGAGGTAGCATGCGGTAATGGAAGCGGGTTTCCTTTCTAACGAACATCAAAAGGATGAACTTTATAGGAGACACACGGCTGTAATCGGAAAAAATACCAAAGTTGTCAGTATGTGTAATACTTGACAGCAATACTCAATCTGGTATCTCAAAGGAGAGTAATATTAATGCACGAGTTTCAAAGGAGTCTGTATCTTTACTACTATGGGTTGTTTGAATACATAAACAAATCATCAATTAAAAGGATGCTACGTAATAAAGCGAGGCAAAGATCTCCGGACGGAAATTGAAATTTCATGTAAAATGATTGTGATTTAGAGAAACTTTAAGCGGTTCATTAGAATCTAAGTAACGGGTAATTGTACGTACTTACAAGCGCGTGCGAAAGAATAGCAATGCCATGTGAGTGAGAAAGTAATTCGGCTGGGTAAATTGTTTGGTTTTCAATGTAATTTTGTATTGAAACAAAGAAACTTAGACATCACAACATCGACATTGTTAGTAAAAAACTGCATCGAATTATCGAACACTGGCAAAATTATGGTATTTTAACTCTTTTAGGTCGGCTGTGCGTCTTTAAGGTAACGAATTTATTTGCATGGGTTGCGCATGGCGGTGTATACAGCACAAGACAGAAAATCGATTTTAAAAATCCGTACGGAAGATCAAAACTAAATGTGGACAGAAGGTGCTGGACTAGTCGCTAAAAAATTGCAAATGAGATTAAGTGGCGAAATAAAGAGGAAAATTGATGTGACAAATGAAACACTGCTGAAAAAATAAATAAAGCTTGCGAGTGTTAGCGAATTAATCTCTAATTTCAAATGTTCTACATTAAAGGAATATGTGTGAGAAAACGATCTTTACGCTGGAAGACCTAGAAGAGTGCCATTGTTGAAATTAAGAGATATCAGGGAGGTTATTCTCGGAACAGCGGGCGTTTTGAATAATTGACATTCTTGACTTAAAATCCTCTCGATTTCAGCAAATTCACTTTGTATTTTGTTGGCTGTGACAATGGATCGTCAATTATTTTCATTGCCTCAGAGAAATATTCCCAATACTTAATATTAATGCTAAATTTGTTATTACTACGAGAAGTTATCTCATATAAATAGAAAACATATGAACAGGATTATATTTGTTAAAGTCAAAAGACAAAAATTAAACTAAAGAAACTGGTTTTCCACATCTTTCTTCCAGATTCAAGAATGGTGAACCAAATCGAGAAGAATCGGGAATTGATTTTCCCGGAAGGATTTCCATTGATTCGAGAATAACCTTCTACAGCGAGCTTTTATTTAGTAAAAGAGCACATCACATTGATAGAGAAATATTTTGTGAAGTGATAGGTCTAAAATTAGTCTGTATAACAACAATCGTGATGGAAGGTTTGTGATGTCAACTTTCTTACCTTAAATAAAGCAGCCTGCATACGTTCACGAAAGACGACTCTAGCGAGATCAAATATGCTTTACTTTAACTAAAGAAAAAAACGAAAAAAGACGTCTCCTTTGACGCCAGATTCATTGAAAGAGTTCGTTGCTAGGCCACGTAATCACAACAATTGTCAGTGTGTCAAATTTCAATTTTAAAAACGACAAGTATTCTTTATGTTTTGTCAATTCTGTTATTGTTTCACTTTATCGAATTCTGTGGGAATTAATTAATTAATTAGTCATGGTAGGTGTCTTTAAATTTGCCAGGTTTTGGTAGACTCTACCCCTATTTTTTATGTTGTTGCTTGTAGGATGGCATTCGCTCAAATTATGCAAAATAAACTTCGATTAATTTTAATATTTGGTTAATCTGGCAACAATCATCATTTTGTTTGTCGTGGTTGCAAAAATGGTCCAATAATTTGAATCTCGTCATTTTCTGTAAAAGCAGCTAGTAGTCCTGCCTTCTCAGTCATTTATTTATTCAGCATAAAGCTGTCTCAAATATTACCGGCTCTAGATAAGGTCATTAAAAATTACCTGTACGATCCATATGTAGACCATCATAAAAACATAATAAAAAATACTGAAAAACAAGCATACTGTCTATTAAAATGTGACAAATTTATATATCATTAAATAAATAATCATGAAAAATTGGTGAAAATAACCGAAAATATGTAAAACGCAGAATAATCGTTTTAGTACCTCATTCTATACATAACACGGGTTTAAAAGAACTATAACTACCTTAATTTGCCTTTTAAAGTAACACGAGCTGTAACATACAACCTTATATTTTGACAAGTCAAAAGCCTCCTACACACAAGGGCATATGATCTATTTACAAAGGTTATGGCCAATGCCAACAGTAGTAAAAAAAATAATAACAGTTGAAAATGACTTCTCGGAATCTTCTCTATACACTGACCAAAATGAATTCAATAAATCGTGTTGTTTGAATTCGTTTTGTTACAGCAACGACAAAATTTATCGTATTAACAAATATATTGATTACAGCAATAAACTGCGTTTATAAAATGTATTCGTGTATATCAATATAATTAACCTGACCCATAAACCGTTGCATTCGAGTGATAAAACTAAAAATCTGGAATTTATCAAGGAAATCCCAGATTTTTAGTTTTATTATTCTCCACATCCTTTCGCCTAAGATGCTTATATTTAAACTTCGGGTTCATATAATTTTTTTGTTGTCGTTGATATTTAAAGGAATATATAAATGGTGTTCCATAATAGCAGACACTAATTTTAAATAATTACCGAAAGAATGTATAGAAAAAATATTGTAGCCAATCATTGGTACAATTGTATAACTCGACGGCAGGCTTTTTATTATATGTTGTTGTCGCAGATAATATTTCAAAGTTGTAGTCAAGTTTCCATTGTATTGTTTCACATAAATGTATAATTTTTTCCAACAATGTTTGTATCGAAACATGCAAGACAAGTTTGTGGAAATTTTTGATACAAAACTTCCTACTTTTTTCAATATGTTAGTTCCTAAATAAATGGCCTGATCTAAATGCACCAATGGCAAATTTGGTAGGTAAAAACATAATAAAATTAATCAATATCGTTTTCAATACAGGGTGATTAATTTTTTGGGGGGAAACTTAAACAGCGTATTCTACCCACCATATTGGCGTAAAAACTTTATATAAACGTATATCCAAAAATGTTTCATTTTTGAGCTACAGCTTGTTGAAGGTTTTTATATTGTAGCAAGCGCAGACGGCATTGTGGGGAAATCGGCGAGCGGACCCGAACCAGTTCGCCGCAGCCGGAGAAAAACATAATTATCAATCTTTCCATCAAAATTGTCAAACCGAAAGCAATACGTTCAGTTGAGAAAGTTCTTTGATTCTCATTAGTGTTATCGATAGCGTCATTATTTACGAAAGTATAGTAGTGAAGAATATATAAATATTCCCAATCACGGGTATGGCGCACATTACGTGCAGACCATAGAAAACGTTATCATCTCCAACTTGTCCAAAATTTACAGCCGGGGAATGCAGAAAGAAGGGTAATCCTTTGCGACTGGTTCACACACGAATCCGAAAACCATAACGATTTTTTGCATAGAATATAGTGGACAGACGAAACTTCATTTACTAAAAGCGGAGTGTTTAATAATCATAACCTTCAGGTCTAGGAACATGAAAACCCACACGAAATTCGACCACGTTCTTATCAAAATGAATTCAGCGTCAATGTGTGGATGGGAATTTTACATAATAATGTTTGTGGGCCTCACTTCTTGCCTCCGCGATTAAACTTTGAATAATTTTACGAGTTTCTTAGCAATACTTTAAACGATTTGCTTGAGGACGTACCACCTCACTGGAGAAATGGCGACTGGATTCAATTGGACGGTGCACCAGCTCATTATGGACCATTGTCGCACTATTGCGACAATGGTTAAATACTAATTATCCACAACGTTGGATTGGGCGTTTAGGATCAGTGCTATGGCCTCCAGGATCGCCCGATCTTAACTAAAGTGTATGCGACTCCTATCACTATACCAGAACAGTTAATTTTAAGAATTGGAGGAACTTGTAATGAAATGCGACAAAATCCATTACAAATAACTCGCGCAATTGATTCATTGGTTCGCCGTTGTAGAAAATGTTATTTTTGTCACAATATGATTAACAATTTTCGCATTTAATAAAGAATTTGCGTAATAAGCCTGATATAACGCAATAATTATTATAATTATTATTGTTTTCCCCCGACTTCACACAACATAATATAAGCTGTAACTCGCAACGAAACATTTTTGGATATATGTACGTTTATACCAGTATGGTGGGTAGAATACGCTGTTTAAGTTTCCCCAAATAAAACTGAATCACCCGGTATAATTCAAGCTAGAGAAAGAAATAAACTAACTTTAATGGTTTTGGTGGACTTTAGTTAGGCATTTGACGCCAACAATTATAACACATTGTTTTCTATTTGCTTTTATATAGGATTTACTATTACTACGTTGCGATCCTCTTTATTTAATAAACATCAATACATTCGACCTAATAACGCTGCATCCGATTCCCTTTTACTATCAAGGCGTACCCCACGGTTCGATCTTGGGACCACTATTATTTTCACCTTTCTTCCCTTTTGTCAGTAGGCACATCATAGAGTTCGGCTCTTTATCAAGGATTTAGTGTAGAGGGTCGTAATTGTTGCGCGATCTATCTAAACCAGTCTTTGTCGTTTGTGTAATTTTTTGTAGTCACTTTTTGTTATTGTTATTATTACTATCTTTCGTTGAACTTTCCAAAAAGAAAGAAGAACATAACATCGAAACATAAATATAACGTCTAGATACTTATCTTTCATTTACGCTTGCTAATCGCTCTACTAACAACATTTAAAACATTACACGGCCGTTTTAATTTCACTAAACGAGTCGTTAATAACTTAACACTTACACGAAATGACTCGTAAAATGTGATCATTTAAACGGATGTAAACGATGGCACTTAACTATTATATTAAATTACAGTTTGATACAGTATATGGATTAAGTAAACGACATAAAAATCATTCAAGGTCAGCTTTTCCTCAAATTCTTTCCACTTGATGACGTAGAGGACCCATTTGTGTTATCTAGCTTTAATTGATTTTTCTTGTAGATAACGAAATAAATGAAGAATGTTTGAGATTGTGTTAAAAAAACATTCTAGGCCGTATTCAAAGATAAATCATTCATATTCATTCGTATTTTATAGGTAAACACATAGTTTAGGTTATTTATTTAAAAAAATGTGTTTATATGTGCACGTTATATACCATTATTGTATAAATAAAACTTTGTATTAAGATGAGATAAATACTTTATTTTCGATGTAGCTCCTAGGGCTTCCTACTATAAAATTGTAGTACCTTATCAGATATTAATGTCGGTCTTTGTCGGCGTGGCAATTATAGACGCAATTTCTGATATTCCTTACAAGTGTAGCAACCTTTAGAACACTAACGTTGCATACTTTCACACAGAAGTGTTGTAAATGGTAAGAAAATTCATATTAAATCCTACTTCTTGATTAAACGATTTTTTGTGCAATTAGTAACTGAAGCTTGTACAACCTTTGCAACAGATCGTTGATTAAACGTTTACATTTAATAGAAATACAGGATGTAGATACGGATAGGAGAGACGCAAGTTGTAGCCAGTCGAATATTTACAAATTATAGTAAATTGTGTTCACCAATTATTTGATTATTTATAACATTTTTTCCGTGATCGGTATGGGAAATTTTTAAATTAAATACTAAAACGAATAATTCGCCCCACATTTTACTTCAACTACGTGTAGCTTGGAAAACTCTAATAGGTTCGAGATTACATTTACTTTGGTAGAACGAGAAAACCGATCTTCATTCGATTTTACGGCCCAGTCAATCCGATCCTAACACAAATCGTCGCGTCGTGTTTCCTGAACGTATTCACAGATTATTCGAACGTCTATCTAACGTGTAGAAGTGCTTCCGGCATCTGAATTCGTTAAACCTCCATTCGAAAATTTAATCATTGACGGTGGAGCTCTGCACCGCGCGCACCACAAACTCTAGGTTTGGATCGCAGCGAAACGCTAAAAAACAAAAAGAAAAAGGAAACGAATAAAAGGAAACCGATTGAATAGTTGGACGCGGAAAGAGAGTCGGCGGTTCAAAATCCAGATGTTTGATGTGAATTAAATTTAGCGATGTACGGTCGTAATTTAAGGAGGAACAAGTCTAGTGGCTTCAGCTCGTTAGAATTGAATCGGAGCCAAGACTGTGAATGTATGCGAATGGAGAGTTTCATAAGGAAGATTATTGCTTTGAATCAGTACAATTTCTTGTTGGGACTGGCGGAATCTCATTTGTTTTAATGTAGAAAAGTACCTATGCATGTAAGCGCAGCCGATATTCTACGACAGATTTGCCGAAATAATCGGAACGAATGGATATAGACAATAATTCAAATGATTCAGTTCATGTATTAATAACTTGGTCGGAGTATTTCCAGGAACCAAATTTTCTTTAAAAAAATTTTATTCAAACTGTTTATTCAAACTTCGTTTAACTTATGAAAGTGGCACATCCTGCAAATAAGAACTTATTAAGGTAATGAGAATATAAACAACTATTTCATAGTTGTTTAAATTATAGATCCAAATATAATTCTAATACTTCTAATTTTTATCGAAACTATAACAAGACATTGGATACAAGAAATAAGGTCATCTTTACTCTTTTCTAAGTTTGAAAATATTTTTTTTAATGGCAGAAAAAAAAGAATTAGAAACTCAACTTTTTAAATATAAAAGTATAATGGATAGTCAACCAATTTCAAATTGTATAACTAGATCAAAGTCTGTAATGTTCTTTTTTCTTCTTGAATTTCCGGTCATCCGAGGAGTTTCAATTCAAGCGGGTGGTTGACATCAGTATCAGCAGAAAAGTTATTGGCAACGCTGAATGTAATTCCAAAATTCGGCGAGTAGACCTACCTTTCTGGCGAATTACAGAAGTTCATTAAGCGAAATTTTCTTGAGACCCTCTGGTGATACGAAAGTTTCGCCAAGCAGGGAAAATCTTATTCCATAGGCAACAGAACAGCGGCAAACTACCTCCTACTTCTCCGAACATAGGCGGTATTACTACCCTTGAGCAAGTTCCAATCTGTGTTCGTGTTTTCTTAATCCAACGTGGTTGGTAAGGATTGCAATTACAGCTCTATTAGGTCGCTCTAGAGGTTTCCTGGCTTTGTATCTGCTGGTCAACATAAATCTTCTAGCATGTTATACCTATGAACTCAGCCCAGGTTCGAAAAACTTTCTCATCAGACCAACGGGTAACAAGTATTTTGAAGTATTAGATGATGACAAATAGAGATTCTGGTCTTAGCAGGATTCATTTAGTTTCCAATGTAACAAGGGTATTGGTTACTTCGATGCCATCAATCTGGTATCTCGGTGAGAGTGAAATGGCTATTAGTTACGAAAGGCAATAAATCCATTTGCATGGTTAAGATACCTTAAAATGTTCCAGATAGTTGAAGTATGAAGATATACACAGATTGATCAGTAAACAAACAAGGCAAAATGCGATTCCACTTCAGTAGATCTAATCTCTACTTAAATCATCATTTATTTTCCATTTTTTGATAAAATGTATCATATTGCATAGGTAAGTGGTATTGCTTAGCTATTACCTACCATTTTTTTTTTAGCAATAGGCAATGTTTTTAGGCTCCTTCTAATAATTAGTGCATTACGATTTCATTGATGAATATCAGTTTTCCAATAAATCAATTTCATTACATTTTATTAACATAGGAAGTATGCTCCTCTTTTCAAGGAGAAGAAATATATCATATATGTAATAATACGATTTATTAGTAACACTTAAAAGCCATATAAAAATAAGCTGATTACTAGTTTGCTTGAAGTAAGAAGTTATAATTTAACACTTATAGAATTCTCAGTATTATGATCAACGATATTTCATGAAATTAAAATACATATCACTATCACAATTAAGAAAATAGTAATTTAAGACTGTAAACCACCAAAGAAGGTCAACACTAATGCTTAAAGTGGTAACAAGAATACAGTATTACAATATTTAATGCCATATTGAGTAAAGGTGATAAACCAAATGTGCTGAACATCTGGAAGAAAGCTTAGGTTTAGATATCAAGAGTTGCATGATTAATAAAACAATGATTAATAATATAAGATTCACTAAAAAATAGTTCTTTAGTACTAGCTTATAAAAGATAAGCAACGATTAACAGGTTCTTATTTTTCAGATACTTTCTATATCACGCTCTAAATAATAGCCAATGTATATAAACAGCAGCTGGAATATTGGAGGCTGATGATCACCGAAAATAATGGCTCATTAGCCATTATTTTTAAGATTAATCAGAAAGATCCAAATATTTCGCGATTTCGGAACGTAAACTCCAATATCCAACCATTTTTGTCAACTAACCCAGATTCCCAATATTCATTAGTGCTACGGCTAAGTTTTCATGCCAACAAGCTTTAAAAATACCTATTATTATTAAAGCCTACTTAAATAATTATATCACACAATAGCCAGAAACACTGTGAAATTGTGTATTTTGATCATTGCAAATGAGTAGGATACAAGCGTTTTCTAAAATGAAGTATCTAATTAAAAGGTATCCGCATTTTACATGCAGTTTTCTTCCTTTTCAGCTAATATTCCAGATCCGTTTCTTATAAGTCCACTCCAATCGTTTTTCATGGCTTTTTGGGTTCGTATTCTTGCTTATTTTCTTCTTGCTTATGTTTTTGAATTGCCTTTAACAGTTTTCAATAAATATGAAGCCTTGATTATTGTTAAATTTAAATTTCTAGATACATTTTTCGAAAAAAATGATTGTTGTTAAAATTATGGTTTTCCATCTGTTCACTGGCTTACTTGTTGTCTACTTGATACTTTTGAGTTTGGCCTAACGATGGTCATTTTCGATGTTGTAGACGGCATTATGAATTTTTATTACTGGATTCTATATAATTTTTGTGTTGTGCATGACTTTTGCGTGTGTTTTTTTAATATTCTCAAGACGTAAATGATTAAAAATAACTTCCGACTTGGATTATTCCCCATAAAGTAATATTAATGGAGTTTTTTTAGGAAATATAGAATTAATAGTATAAATACTATAAATTATCAATATGCCAGAATTGGACTAATTATTAGAAATAATTCTTGGAATTAGATTAAATTTTGATAATTAACGAATTTTGAAATTATAAAATAAAAATTAATGAATTAATATCCTACTACAATATGTAGATATATAAATATATATTTTTATGAGTTGTACACCCTGTAAGTATTTTGTTATGTTTGTAAAACTATCTGTAGGTAATAAATAATAGTAGGCTTTCACGACCAGAGTCGTACTAAGTCTGCAGAAACGAGCACACTTTCGTGCACTTTACGAAATTAGCAGAGTAGACAGATTTGGGTTTTGTCGATTCTCGAGTAAACCTGTAGGCATTCTCATAAGACGAATAAACACAAGTCTGTCTAGTCTCTGCTAATTTCGTGAAGCGCAACTCGTTTCTACAGGCTTTGTTCGTACTGACTGTACGTAGTTCCGGGCTTGTTGGCTGTGGTCTCGAGGTGGTGTATGTCTTCAGGACGAAGTTGACGATTCCAACTGGCGACTCAGTGGTTTGATTTCGTCCCAGTAGAGGCGGGTAATAAATAGGCTTTCACGGCCGGAGTCTGAGTTCGTACCGGCAGTACGTACTTTCGGCTTGTTGGCGGTGGTAATGGTGTCACCTCACGACCAGCGAACCGCCAACTTCGTCCTGAAAACGCCAGCCGCAGTGTTTGGCGAAACGTAGACATACACCAGCTTAAGACGACGGCCAACAAGCCCGGAAATACGTACTGTTAGTACGATCTGTAGCTACTTTCACGCAAGACATCAATCTTTCAAAGAAGTCTTGTGTATGTGGGAATAAGATTCTTCAACATTCTGCTTAACGAACTAAAATATTCTCGTTCTATTTACTCCAAGTTAATACCCACACAATTCAAGATATTATTGATCTTTTTTCTTAAAGTGTTATATGTTAACTATTCGAAATTTAATTAAAATTCACCTCTTATAAAGATCCTTGATTTACTTTCTCTATATCTTTATTATAATCGCAGTGACGCAATATACCCTCGGAACGTGATATTACAATAACAAAGGCAATTTTTGACATATATCCATTAAATATTCTGACAATCCAGAATGTTTAATTGCTTCATCTATCACTTGCCCAGCTCCTTTTTTTTCTACACAATTCCAATTAAATAATGTCTTCGGGCCAACCGAATAAATTTTATAGGTACGTCGATACTCATATATTTTATTTTACAACTTAATTTACAATTATTCTCGTATTTCACATGTATGTTCGTTAACATTACGGCTACAACTTATGCATATTAAATAGTTCATAAAAATTGACTGATAAAAATTCCGGAGCGTTAAGAAAATCTGAACACCTGCTTTTCCTTGAAGATACAGCGTGGGCTTGCATTCTGTGTCGATCACGGGTAAAATCAAGGCTACTACAATTATTACGTTAATATTATTACAGAAATGCTCAAAAATGTTAATTAAATCGTAAACAAGGATTACTAATGAGGAAAAATCGATATGTAAGTGTGTAATGACCATAAATATTTCAAAAAATGAAGTGGCTACTATGGTAATCTACATACTTACAGATGTACCTATGTATGAGCGAGCTTGGATTAGATACTGTGAAAAACCCGAATGAAACATTGCATCTATTTTTAAGGCTGAGCGTTCACTGAAACAAGTGGAATTTACGGTTTCGGGTGCTCGCAAATTGCCAATTTAGATTTACGTCCTGTAACTAGTTGGATGATCAATAAGAAACACGTGGAAAATATTAAATATTGGAGAAGTATGAGTAGAATGCGGTAGTGAAAATGGCTTAATCAACACATTAAAGTTGTTATTTCTTTACACATCAAAGACTCCTGGGATTATGGCAAGTTTTAGAAAGCTTATACACACCGTTAAGCCTTCACCACAGGCTAAGAAAAATATAAATAAGGATAATGACATAATTTTACCCGTTTTATGTTAAACAAATAATATTATTGCTAATAAAACATTTTTGACAAATTTGTTTGTTTTCGTTTGTTTTTAACTTTCTTTCTCGATGTCAAAAACTGCAGTAATATCCATTGTTAAAGACGATCGTTAATTGCTTTTGACTTAAAGAAAGTGTCAATTTATTCTGTATTATTACGGTATCTCTCAGCGACAAAGGTTGAAAATACGTAAACTGCACTATCATAAAATTATTCCATTAGATTATATTAAAATTCGCTGTAAACATTTATAGGACGAAATCGTATACAGAGTGTGTTACCAGGAACTGCATCGATCAATATATGAAAGAGTACAGAGTGGAAAATTCTGAAAACTTCACAAACCAACATGTGCATTTGAATGAAAATGTTTTTAATAATCTGGCACTTCCGGTTATATCAGAAGTGCCTGTCAACTTTGTTATTTTAAATGGAACACTCTGTGTATTATTAACTTTTGAATTTCTAATCTAGTTTTAAGACAACAATTATTTTGTTATTTGTATTTTTTGAAAATGTTTGACAAATGAACGAATACTTATGAACTTTTATGACTGTGAAGCAGCTTGGGAACTTGAAATTCTACAGAATTGTGGGCCGCATAGGGTAGTACTAAATTCCAAATACATTTTTCCAAAACATTATACAGTATGTTCGATAAATGGAAAAAGTGTCAAAGCCTTTCTTTAAGAGACAACTACTTATTTTTTTCTGTCTTATCAATCTTAATAGAGAGATGTCAAAAATTACCTTTGTTATTGTAATATCGCGTTCCGAAAGGTGTACTACGTCACTGCGATTATTAAGATATAGAGAAAGCAAATTTCAATTAAAATTCGAATAGTTAATAGGTGTACATTTCCTTGTAATTATTCTTAGTACGTCAAAAGCGTTACAAACGATCACTGATTAAAATAGTGATAGAATTTCATCAACTAGTTGTTCTGTAAGAGTGATCCTAATGATGACGCTAAATTAAATTTATTAATGGCATACATCATACTTCCTACAATGTTGAAGTAAACATACCCGTAATATATAGGCTTGAGAAATAAGTCCTTTATAACCATGCCAAAATGCTATTCACATGGATTCTATACACCGATCTACATTCATACTTCCGTGAATTCAAAATAGACTGTAGGTCAACGAAATGCTTCTAAAACTAGCAACTAGGTGGAATATAAACCTATTTTAATTCAAGAACTCACGTTTAGGAAATGCCATATTTTTTGCCTATCAAATTGTACAAAATGTACAAATATTTGTAAATTTTCTACATATTTGTATTCCGCAAGTAGGTTGTATTTACAATTGGGCGTAATGATTTTAAATAAACCTGTACTGTACTAGAATTTTGTTATCCATTGCGCAACTGTTAATTTAATTTTCTAATTTAAATGCCACATAACTAATTATAAATAATAGCTCGTAATTCTCTGCTTACCAACATTTACAAATAGATCGTTAAAATGTATGTATAAATGATTTTCACAATCGTAACAACGCTAATGTCGCGATAAAATGAACACTGGCGTTTCGATGTTGACATTGAGTAATTTAAAAAGATTCTTTACGCGAAAAAACTCCACCATCTAAAATTCTTGAAAAATACAAAAAAATAGCGAAAGAATAAATCTATTCGTATTACTTTTTGCTATATTCAAAACGATACAAAGTATTCCCCTACAAATTACATCTTTTTTAGAGAGATGATCATAAGTCAAGGTTGTCGAAAACTTTGAATGTGAAGCAATGTCAAAGATTTGTGAAGCACTGTGATTATTTACTGTAACGATGAAAATACAAAATTTCACAGATTTTTGCTATTTTGTAATGCCGGAAGCTTCTTTAAGAAAAGTGGAAGAAAAGGGAAGTTTTACATTGCTTCGGCACTAATAAATCAAAATTGTTACAAAATTTATATATTTCTCCTTCTGTTTTCGATTCTGTTGCCCAAAATTGAGGGGCTTGAAACTTTCTATCAACGCAACTACGAAATCATGTATTGACGTCAACTTATGGCAAATTATTTTTTTTTTAACAAATTATTCCCGCTTGTTCCACAACGTTTTTTTTTTCATTTCGCATCGCTTCATATATTACAACACTACCAGTTATCGATGCTATTCTATAACACGTGTAGGGTCTAGGTATATCATTTGTTACTCCTAGTTCGACAAGCGTAGTTAATTAATGTGCACGATCCTTGCTTTTCACTATACAGTGCATTGTGGCCAAAAGCGAGATGTGTACAATGTAGGGCGCATAAACAATGCCAAACCCGGACTGTAGACGTACAAGAACAACAAACAGGATTGATTGACGGCGTTATTAAAGCGTTTTGTGAAATCTGGCTAGAGACAGAGATAGTAGACAACAAAAGCGCACAGTTGATATAATGGATTATACGAATTGTAAGGGAACGGTGTAATTAATTCGCCTTATATATAGTGTGCAATTTGTTGCAAGGCACGTTTTAATTTTGGCTGTAATAATTCAATTTTTAATGGCGACAATATTAAAATTATTCTTGTCTTTAACTAAATGCGTGCAATTCTATTTCAAACAGATTGAATCTTTCAATATGCGCCATTCTCGCATAATACAGGATTTCCGGTGATGGTGCAACGTATGTTCGAAACATCCTAAATCCGGGGACAGAAGGAGTGTACACAATGCTGGTGGTGACGTAATTGGGAAGTCAAAGACAACGCTTTGATTCCCTAATATATTTCCGTTGCATTTCATATACACTGTACTTGACAAGAAATACACGAGGAAATCGTAGAATTGTCCTCGACCTTCTGTTTACATCACTACCACCCGCCACACAAAGGATATCTTTGGGATGATCTACAGATGGTTACAGCAGATATCCTATGAATTGTCATTATCCCAAGTTAATTGACATAGTATGAACTATAAACTCAGCGTCATAACACGACGCTCAGTCCTCAAATCCCTGGTCATTAGTGTTGTGACGGGAGAACTGCATTTATTTAACAACATATGCAGAAGATACTTAACCGTCTAAATAAGTAGTTCCAAAGAGCAAAACTTAATGTAAATACACTGGCTGCAATTGAAAATGTACCACCCCAAAATTGGAGTATTTCGTTAAAATTTTATAAATGTATTTCTGGAGGTTAACTTAAACGAATGTTCATTATATTGCATTGTAGGTAGCAATCTAAATGCACAAAAATGAGTAAAACGCGTGCAATATGTTTCAAGCAATCGTGAATGATGCCTTGCAAACGAGTACGTGCACCTTATAGAGAATTAACCCTCTTCGAACGTGGCCGGATTATTGGTCTGCATGAAGGCGCAATTGCGCGTAGCGTTAATCGTAATCATTCGACGATAATCTGTGGATTGCAAATAAATAAAATAAATAGAGCTTCAGGCGCACCCAGAAGGACTACCTCGAGAAGATTTTTGTTTTAAATACAACATTGGTTCCAGTCGGTAATATTTTTAGTGCAACAGTGTTGGAGCACTAACGGTCATAGAACATCATTACGGACAGTTTACGGATGAATATTGCGTATGGGGAAGTATCTCTTGGCACTAGATGGCGCCAAGAAATATACCTGGCTCGGTCTTAAAGGAGAAGGAAATGACGATGTGAAAGAGAGAGTAGGTTCGGAACAACGCTGATGACGCCGAGTAAGTAGAAACATGTCTCTTGGTTAGCGTTTTTTCTCCTCACATTGTTTTTGCCGCGAGTGATTCCATCAGCACCATGGGTAGATGTATTGGAAACATTATTTAGATTATTCTTCCTTCATTAAAATATAGTCGCGTTGGAAATTTTGTCGCGTAATTTATGATGCATTCATTCTTCATTATCAAAGCGTAAGTAACACAAAACTATTGGAAAAGGTTAACATGCTTTCTTGATCTCTGCTGCTTTAATGTGACTACAAATCTTAGAAATTAAGAACAATAATATCCCATTCGAGAAGTTCCATACGACGAGACAAGTTATACAATTTAACTATATTGTTAATTGAACCTTGAAAAAGCAACTGAAAATTTTGCCTAAATAAATTTGTGTAAAGATATTGTAAAGGATCAGATAAATAATAAAAGAGTGTAAGTGTATTTAATGTTAAACATGTTACATTTTAGATTCGTTATTACAGTGCAAGCACGTTTTAACCATTTTCACAATTTTCGTGCATGCTCATGTTTAGTTTACAAAATTTTCAAAATGAAAATAGTTTTCTGCTTTAAAACAGCACGTTAGTGAGAGGATACTTTACTATTTGTGACGCATTGCAATCTTTGAATTACTAGGATTAGATTTATGGACGATAGTGTACGAAGCAGGGAAAAGGTTTGCAGGTATATCCCAACGGTACTATCTTCGTTTTTAACAATAAATCTTCCACAGTCGAACCTCTGCCATAGAAATAGATTGAGTGATGCAATCGTGCTTCGAGTGGTCGAATTTATTGCTATCAGAGTATTACATCGTGCGATATCGCTAATACCCTGTCGTGCTAAGCCGGCATTCGGAGCCCGGGATGAACCCGGTTCATGATGTACCATCAATAAGAGACTTGAAGCGTGCTTTCTCCGTTCTCGAGTTATATACAAATTGTAGGTGCATCGAAACGAAAAATGTAATAATAAAGGATGTAATAAAAGCGTTTGATGGATGAAAACGACGAGATTGGTGGAATATTATACAGGAAGAGAAACAGAATAGTATAATTTATAACTGAAAGTAATAGCGTCGGCATTTACGATCTTATAACCCAAAAAAATTTACATAACCTTCCCGAGTGGTATGCATGTCATCCAATTACATTTGGAAAGCTTGCCTCTAACGGATTTTGAAATAATGTTCTTTTAATTAGCACCTAAAACTGTCGGGCTTTATCGACGTAATTACATTATCGTAAAATCAAACAGTAAACCGACAAAAACAAACGCACTTTAGAGACGGTAAGGTAATAAGATATTAACGAGAGAAATCCTTATAATTATAGACAATATGTTCAAAGAAGGTTCATTTACTCATACACAATTAAACACAGTGATCAGTATACATGAAGGAATCTATTAAATGCGCTAAGTATGTATGAAAGGCAATAGTTAATAGCAGTTGTTAAATTATCTCATCTTTGTATGATAATGAGAATGGTTGATCAACCAAATTACAATGCAACATTGAGATCTAGAAAGCTAAACAGAAAGTTAAAAGAAATTATATTTTTAAGGTTAGCTGGTTAATAGATGATATTCCAGTTACAATCTGGCAATACTGCTACAACTCCAAAATTTCTAATGGTTTCTGTTAAACGAATACAAATAATTGAGTTAAGAAGAATTAGTTTCTTCATACAAAAGGTCGTGGCAAGCAAGTTATTATCATTTAAATAATAACTCTTAACAATGGTAAATTTTCCTATGGTTAATGAAACTTATTCAGTATAAAGGCAGTATACAACAAGCAGTTCAAATAAGAGACAAATTAAAATAAGTTTCTCTAGATCTCTCAGGAACAACATTTTACAGTCAGGCAGGTAAACGATCGTTGAATTCTGCCTTCTACGGGCAGGATCCAACCATCTCTGGATATACAGTAATCCAGCTTGGGTGTATCCGTCAACGTAGAGAAAACTTTTTATAAGATTACCTTCTCGAAAACTACTGCAACTTTGGAGAAACATAGAATTCCACACACCTTGACCGGCAGGATTTACAACAAGCTTGCCGAACAAGTCGCCACTTTCAACCAGACACCCGATACCATCCGATACATTGTAGTTATTGGCTGGCGACTTGGTGGTATTAATGCAATAAATATTAAAGCATACTCTGTGAGCTTATGGAAACGGCACTAAGACGGAGATGGTCCTATTCACAAGGAAAATGGGGATAAGCAAGACGAAGTATTTATGAATGTATTGCCAAGCTTTGGCTTGTAGCTCAAATACTCCGCAGTAATGATATTCATACTACTACTTTTAGGTAGCAGTTACCAGACGCTGCGTTCGCCAAAAAGCTAATACGTACAAAGGCGCGCTTACTCAAGTATCATGAGTACGATGGGATTTACACTAATGACAACAGTGGGGGATTATGCTTTGCCTACCGCCCTCTTTACCTTACTTTTTAGAGTGATACATAAGAAAGGGTAAGTCGTACAACCATTTTGCAAGCGGAAATTTCGGCACCGCGGTAACGCGCCCCTTAACGGATCTTAGGATTCTAGGCAAAGACAGAAAACTTTTGTCAGCAATAAACCGACTAGTAACAACGAACTTGCTACTAGACTGTCACAGAGCTTTATACATACTCTTAGAAACAAGCAACATAATGTAAAAGGGACAATTGAAATCCTGGCAACGGAGAAGCTGACAGACTGGCTGAGAGAAGTTTGAGGATGGCGGGATACGGCCCACAGCTCTCCAGGAATCTGCACTTTAGTACAATCACTCATGAAAATTTGTTGAGGGGATGGGATGAAATTAATTCCTGCCATACTGCCAAAGTCACTTTGATGTTTTTGAACAAGACATTACTAAGATATCTGAAACTGTCCAGAAGGGACTTTCGGATAACTGTTGTGGTTACGACTGGATCTGCCGGCTAAAGAAGTACCTTTTCAGAATGGTATTGACCGAAGACCTGTTATGCAGGGGCTGTTGGGGATCGAACAATTAGAAGACAGAAGTGCCTACAACTTGCCACTATTATGGCGCCTTCTCAGGGCTACGCCAAGCCGAGTTGTTTGATGGCCTACAGAACATCTCGGTACAGAGAAGACGCATAAGGGCCTAAATGCTGCGAGATCTAACCATTACCAAGAAATTTTAAATAATTTTGTACCAAAAGTTATTAAAGAGTAACTCACCTTTGATGACTTTTGGTAAAAAATTAGTCAGTTCTTCTACCAAATCTTTATGTTAATGGGGACAACAATGATAAAGTATTCGAAAGTTTTTCTCCATTTAAGGCGATAACAAAGGTTTACACAGTTTAAAACAAACCTGCAGGCAAATCAGCGTGTTTGCTCGGAAAAGGATCAAAGAAAATTGAAACAATATGAATCTCCGAAGTTAAACATGTGCTGCAAATATACGACAATACAGCAAAGCGATAAAATGATCTTGTTCTGGTAATGGGCTAGTAACGAAACTTCGCCTTCTTTTCCAATACTTATTTTGAATATTCAAAATATTCCAAAACTGTTGCTCCTTGCTTGCCCATTTCGTTCACCGTCCTCGCAGTTATTTTCTCGCAAAAAAGGACCGCTATACTTTTTTGATTTCCTATGTGTGTCATGGTTTCTAAGAAGTGATACATCCACTTTGTATATAGGCTGCTGAAGAAAGAATGAATTCAGCTATAAAATTACCAATAACCACATTTTAATCTAGCTAGTTTGTAGCAGAAAGTTAGCAATAAGGTTAGTTAAAAACGCTGTTGCATTCACCATTATTTATTACAACGCAAATTAGCCCAAAAGACACATTTCATGTCTGTATCTCATAGAAACCATAGTATCGTTTTCTAAGATATAAGAGAGGCAATTATGTGAACAATATCAGACTTGGTTACGCCTATTTGATCAAATTTGGAAGAATACGCGCCTTTTACGATAAAAACGAGATATCAATCTATAATCTAGGTAACTTTAATAAACATTCCTAGCACATACAAGGCGTTATTTAATCGATTTATAATAAATAAATTCTTGAGTAAATAACACTGAAAGAATAGAAGATTATATGTTTTTCTTGACGCAACGTAAAGATAATGAGAGGCGTATTCGTAAGGTACAACAACCGCACAATGATGATGACATCATTGGTTTAGACGGGTACGGCCAGAGGATAGGAATCTGCTGACCATTTCGCGGGTATTGTATGACACAAGTAGTAGTAAGTGTTGGGCAACGAAGAACAACGCTATTAGATCGAAGGTTACCAGCGCGTTCGTTTGTTTGTTTATAAATAAACAACACAACAGGCCGAGGAATGGAATGTGCCGTAAAGTAAGAGGTACAAACGTTTTTGCCTTTTGGATTGCTTTACTTGATGCTTTTGATTTATTACGTTGTAACAGAGCAAAGAACGACTGCTTAGGTGCCTGGTCATTTCGAGAGTTATTACTACCTTTCGCCTTGAGTTAATCAGGACACCTATTCGGAATTATACTATCGTCGTTAGTCAATCTTCCTTTTGCGCTATTGTCATTTTTTATAGCCGATGCATTCTGCTATAAGTAAACAGTCGTAAAATAAAGAATTTTGCGAAGAATTTATTACTATTAGGAGATTGTTTATTATTTTGCCGTTGAGTCAGATTGTTTGAATACACTTTTCGTGATACGTACCACGGGAGGTCGTCTGGTTATTGTAAAAAAGAGTAACTGCTACTATCTTATGGTTGAGTAGAGATACGAGGATGATTTAGAGTGGAGCAGAAAATATGAAGTAAATTGAAAGGAACAATACGCTATCGATTTAAAATATGCTTTAAATATGCTGCTATATAGGGTAATGCGTTTTAATTAAAATTATATGGAGTCTAAGTAACTAATTAAAATGTCACTTTGACTACGTTACGGATAAAGACTTATTTAATCTGAATTAAATTGGAAACAAATATGAAGTTCTCGTTTTAATGCTCCATATACTATAGATTTTTTTGAATGTCTCAAAATCAATGACACACACATGCAATATTATACTTTATTATCTTTATTCCAGTAGTAAGTGTATTATTAACCATTGATACCATTATGTAAGTTGCAACTACTGACAATTATATTATTGTTAAATTTGGGCAACGCTGCTGGTTAATTCATATGGTTACCACTCCCCCAGTAGCCACTATGTACTGTACATACACTACCGTTCATATATTTGGGGACGACTAAGAAGAACTCCGAAAAATAAGCAATATTGAAATATTGACAATTGATTGTGTTTTATATGAAAGAGTATATATTTCTATATGTATGAACATAATTTACAACAGTATTCTCTTCTATCCCATCAAATTTATAACGCATTTATATTCTACCGCAGCCTCAGGCAAAATTCCTCTTAATCCCTTTTATGGGGTTATAAACGTAAACTTGAAAATATTGTCGAATATTTCCACAAAGGAATGATGTTAGATTCATAGAACACTTCGTACAACAAACAAAGCAGATATCGTCTTGGTGCTGAAATGGCGAAACGAAAAGAAATTTCCATTGAAACGCATTTAGCTGTTATTACTTTACGTAATGAAGGATACTCAATGGCAGTTATTGCGAAAAAATTAAAAATATCGAAAAATGGTGTATTTACAATATTAAAACGGGTGGCGGAGACGGATTCTTTGGCTGATAAGAAACGTTCTGGACGCAAAAAGAAGACAACAGCTGCTGAGGATCAGTTCATGGTTCTTGTTTCAAAAGAAACAGATTCCTAACGGCTCCGGAAATAACACAGCAAGTCAATGTTTCACGAAGAAATCCTATTTCGCATTCGTGAAACGAAGATTAATTGCGGCAGGCTTAAAGGGACGAGTAGCTGCCAGAAACCCGCTTTTGAAAGTTCAAAATCAAAGAAAAAGCTTGCAGTGGGCACAAGAACACAGACACTGGACATTCGAACAGTGGTGCAACGTGCTGTGGACAGATGAGTCCAAATTTGAAACATTTGGCTCCAAACGGAGGACGTTTGTTAGGCGACAGGTTGGTGAAAGAGTTAGTGAACAGTGTATTTTACCTACAGTGAAGCACGGTGGAGGTAACGTAATGGTTTGGGGCTGTTTCGCGGGAACAGCTGTAGGTGATTTAGTAAGAATACAGGGAATACTTCGTAAAGAGGGCTATGTCAAAATATTACAAGAGAATGCTGTACCAAGTGGGGAACGATTACGAGGTCGAAACTTTACGTATCAAGAGGATAACGACCCTAAGGATTCTTCTTGTATATGCACAAACTATCTAGCATATCTGGAAGAAGAAGATTGTTTAAAAAGAATGATTTGGCCACCTCAGTCTCCTGACCTGCCGCCTATCGAATTAATATGGGATGAACTGGACAGAGGGATTCGCCAAAAACGAGTTACTAGTTCACAAGATTTATGGAGAAAGCTCCAGCAAGCATGGACCGAGATCCCAGAAATATTTTTGAAATCCGTATAGACCTAATTGTAATTAGTACATTTCTTTTTGGAATATTTTTAGTTTTGTGTAGTATACTCAATGTACAGAAGTAAATTAAATTACAAATAATTTATTCTAATTTGTGACTGTGGGTTGCCTCATATTGATATTTTATGCCACAAACGTTCTAAAGTTTGGTAAGTTGTACAAACATGATGATAACGTGAAATGAAACAGGAAAATACTATAATTAAGTAATCTTACTTTTTAGTAATAATGCATTAACGCCTTCAATTTGGGAAAATCTGCAAAGATAATGCATCTTTGCAGATTTTCTTAAAAATAAATACATTTTTCCAATAAAACATTAAAGACTGCGCAATTAATTAATAGTTCTTTATAACTTTATTATTTACTTTTGTTTTCAAATACAACAATATATAAATGTATTGCTATGCAATACATTTATGTGCTTTTTAACACAAATACTTAAAAAGGACCCCGCGGATCAATAGAAATTAATATATTTACTTATTTTTGGGTTGCAAATATCTTATCCATACTGACAAGGATTACCATAGATACAGCAAGAATTGTAGGACTATGTTTGACAATATAAATAAAGTATCTAATAAATTCTTTTTTGTGTCAATATATTTTCTTTCGTAGCAATATTCTAACATCTTTTTCAGCGGGCAGTTTTCACTGAAAGCTATATATATAGATAATGTAAATTGAACATCAGAATACAAAAGGTGCTATAGACTAATTTACAAGCTGCCCCATCAAACAGAACTTTACAAATAACTTCTCTAAGCAAGGTTTGATTGCAGTGTAATAATACTTCCTCATACAACTTACGATTTAACTATTAAATGCAGCACCTATCATTGGCTTAACCTATATTAAGGGTTACTGACGGAACAATATATCATAACCTCATGGTCACTCGTTATAATTTTGCAATAACAGTTGAGTGCCATCAAAATCAAATATGTTGAGTCAGCTCAATTGTTGCGCACCCATTGGTTTATATTAGACAATGGTAATCCAGAATTCATTTATGTCATACTGTATCCAAAGGCAAGAGTAAACATAACATAACACTCATTCTTTTGTACCTTAGGCGTGGAGGTTACGAATTTCTTCCAATTCGCTCTGTTTTTGGCCAATACTAAGTTCTAGTCTTTTGCTGCTTTCTTTAATTTCCTCCGGTGTACTGTACCACGTTTTCTTTGGCCTCCCTTCTCTGTTATTCCCCATTGCTCTTGCTTTCCATATCCTTTCCACTTGTTTGCTCTCTGGAATCCTTAGTATATGTCCACAACAACAAAATCTTCCAGTACCCTAGGAACTGACTTCACCTTGAACCTTTCTCTTATTTCTACGTTCCTTTTCTTATATATTACTTCAATTCTCGCTATCTGTGCTTTAAAGACGTTCCCTATAATGCACACACATGATTCACTGAATGTATTCTTCTATTTACTTCTTTTTCCATTTTACCCTTATTACCGACTATGCTTCTCAAATATCTGTAGCGTCTACCTTTATTTTGATATTAATTTCTCGATATTCACTGCCGATTATCATTGATTTTGTGTTGTTGACGACTAGGGATAAGTTTTCTTTCTTTAGTGCTTCTTTCCAAGATCTCTTCTGAGTTGGCCAGTAATACTGTATCATCCACAAAAAGGCATATGCTTCTAGGTAAACAGGTTGCAAGCAATTGTACCCTATTATACATTTTTCAACTTTCTTCTTGCAATATTTTAATGACTTCGTCCATTGCACATATGAACAGCATCGGATTCAAAGCACTCCAATGTCTCACCCTCTGCTGTAGTAAATATTTCAGATAATTTGTTGGTTGTTCTTACTTGGTTCTTTATACATATATATACAGTTTGTACCGCACACATTCTGTATACCACGTCCTGGACGGAAATCACTTTGTGCCTCTTCTAATTGTTTTCCCTTAAAAGCAAAAGTAATTGTATAAAATTTGGCGCACATTCTGTCCACATTTGTAGTCTTGATCTTCCGGACGCACTTAATTAATGTTTTTCTTGTACTGTGCTTCCATCATGTTACCAGTATTTTAAAGTAATACCGTTCTACTTTTATCATAAGCAAACCACTGCTATTTTATTGCACAGGCATGTAACGCGCTGGTTCTAAACTTTGATAACTTTTTTAGATGTTCAAGTCTCAACAAACTACGTCGAAAAAGAAACCGTAAAACAAAATAAATTACCTAGCCAAATTATTTTTTTCTATTTGGCATTGCTATTCTTTTGTACAGGTTTGTACATACAGTACAAGCCTTACTTGGAATATACAACCAAAGGAAATGATTACTTACGTTACGTTGCCCGATTAAAAAAAAGAAAACACAACAATTTATTTCAAGCGTTTCAAAAATAACACAGAATTGGATGTGATCCAGAATATAAAAGAGAAACGACTCTCTACCAAGAAAACCGTATTCCCGAGGAAGTTCTGTTTCCTTATTGTCGCTGTACGTAAGCATAAAGTTGAATACAATAGTCCGACCTTGTTTGTTATAGTACCGGGTGAGAATTATGTACATACGTATATGAGGCAATGAAATTAAAATTAATTAGGGATATTTATAAAATTTGATATTGTGTATGTATGAACATATGTATAAGCCTGGAGTTGTGTTATTATTACAACGTTCAGCTGATGGCCTTGGACGTCATTGCATAAACACTGTGGCAGATAAGAAGGCTGTTTATGGAAATAAATTAAAATATTCTGATAATTCAGAGATTAGAAAACAATTTGTTATAGTAATTATAATGGGCGCTTTATGTGTGATGTATGTAATTTTGTAATACTTGTCGTAAGGAATAACTTTCTCAAAACGATAACTACAAAACAGTGGTGTATTGATCTAAGGAATTTTTATATCATTTTGAATGAATGCAGTTAGTAGTGATTAATGGAAAAATATAAATTGTCGACATAATAGTAACACTAAATAAGGTATTTGTTAATATCTAAGTATTAAATCACGTATATCCAAAAGATAGTCATATTCTTAAAAAAAACTAGTCCCACACAAAGTGAGTTAGAAATAACTAAAAGATTAGGAGTAATAGCGCCTATTCACATTCAAAAGTGAAGTCAACATGAAAGCAAAAGATGTCTAGTCCCACAAGAGTGAGGGTAAAATAGAATTAATTTCGAATACATTTTATTTCGCAGTCCACCTATTAAAGACACGTTTTACGTCAGTTAAACACTAAAATCGAACACCCCGTAAAGGTTTCTTCGAAACTGGGAACACATGAAAATCGTTGGGTGCGAGATCTGGCGAGTAAGGTAGATGCGGGGTCTCGCATTATCCTGTTGCAATAACGGACGCTTATGCAACTTTCCAGGCCGTTTTCTGACAAGTGCGTACCGCAGTGGTTCGAGTAATAAATTCGGATAGTTTCGGCGGATAATCTATTCGCAATTCCAGAATACAGTAAGTATTACCTTTCCAGGAGATGGAACTGCACACGCCTTAAGTGAAGGCCCTTCTTCCGGTTTACGCCATTCTTTGGATTGACTTTTGGTCTCAGGATTGAAATAAGGAACCCAGGTTTCATCAGTGGTTATTATCCGTTGCCAAAATTCATCGCTGTAACGTGCTAACAGCTCTTGAAGTTGACGACAAGTGTCAGACCTATTGAGTTTCAGTTCCGGTCCCAATAGTCTTGGTACCCAGTGGGCTGAAACCTTGCTTACGCCCAAACAATCATGTAAGATGTCATGAACTTGTCGTGTACCTATTCCTAGACGTACACTGATTTGACGAATAGTCATTCGCCTGTCCTCTTTCAGTAGGTCCTCTACGGCAGTAATGTTTTTTCGTTTACCAACGTGCTCGGGCAACCACTGCGTGGATCGTCTTTTAATGATGTTCTACCAGTTTTAAAACGATTGGTCCACCGATATACACTATTTCAAACGCACCAAACATTTCTTGCCAACGTTGAATGATTTCTGAAATTTTCACACCCTCTCTCCATGGTTACAAAAACAGTGCTACGAAAACGCGTCTATATCAGTCGAACACCTGACTCAGACTGAACTACATTGCACTGGATTACTGCATAAACATGTCGAGCAAACCCTTGTCTATCACCAATAGCATTGTCTATAAGTTCTAAGAGAACAATTCCCAGAACTTTGGAAACATCTCTCGTATTTTGAGCATTTGAACGTATTAAGATGGTAAAAAGGTGCATGATAAAAGAGAAACGTATAAAAGGGCATTTATGAAGTATCCTGTAATTGTCTAGGAGCCACTGAGCGATGGTGGCACCCTTTTTAAATGGAATGATTTAGGGAAAAAATATTTATTACTAACTACAGTGCAGTCTCGATAACGTGAACTAATTATAGACGACCGTGTTCATATATTCGAGAAGTTCATGTTACTGGATAAAGTCAATCACAAACAAAGGTGGCATTAAAACTAACTTAAATGTGTGTTTCGCTTAAAACATACTTTATTTAAAAAAGGAACACATCAAATAAACAAGTCTAATTTATTCTTCTTTAGAAAGTAATCTAATTTTGTTTGACGCAAACGTTGTCTAGTTGAAAGTATAGTAGCATGTTCACGTAATTTTTGTAGGGACTGGATATCCTCGATGTCGGCATTATTTTGCTCAGCCCATTCCAAACCTCTGTTAAATATACGAATTGCTTCTACGTGGCTGATTTTGTATATATCCTTAGACAATCCTTCATTCTGATCTGTGACACATTCGATTACAGAATCATCAGAATGATCTATTGTAGTACAATTTTCATCACGTTCGTCGATGTTGTCTTTATTCCATTCTTCGATATCCGCAGAGTGGAAGTCGTGCATTGAATCAATTTCCTTTAGCAAATTAAGGTTAGTCTCTACAACGCTATTCAGATTTAACAATTCTTGACGAAGTGTTGCCAGGGGTATGTTATCTTCGGGATCGTCCTCGTGCTGGCTTTCCAAAATATTTTTCCAACACATTTTAATTATTGGTGGTTCTAGTTTATTCCATGCTCGTGATAAGTTTAAAATTGCATCCCGAAGGTTGTACTGCTTGATAACGACATTAATATCATTTGATTTATTAGCTACAACCATTGCCAAAAACATAGAACGATAATGTAGTTTGGCCAACCTTATTACGTTTTGGTCCATAGGTTGAATTAAAGGTGTGACATTGGGAGGCATATACATAACATGAATTAGACCATCATCAGATAAAAGTTGCTCTTCCGGGGGATGACTAGGGGCATTATCCAACAAAAGAAGTGCTTTCTCTGGTAGACCTTGCTTTCTAAGAAACTTTCTCACCTAAAATTATTACAATTCAAAGTTTTAGTTTTTAAAACTTATGGCACGCATAATGTAATAAACTCACCTCAGGAGCAAACATTTCATTGAACCATTCCTTAAAAATTCCGGCTGTCATCCATGCAGACTGTGAGTGTTTGTAATGTACAGGAATGTAAGAATTCTTAAAACTTCGCGGATTTTTAGCTTTTCCTATTACCAAAGGAGTCAATTTATGCAAACCAGTCGCATTTGTACATGCTAGAAACGTAATTCTTTCTTTGGCTGTTTTTCTTCCCGGGGCAGTTTTTTCTGCAGCGGATACGTAGGTCTTTCCTGGCAAAAGTTTCCAGTACAAGCCAGTTTCATCAGCGTTGTAGACCTGATTGTAGTCTAAGTTTAAGTCCTTAATTTTTGCTGCAAGTTTTTGTAAAAATGGCGAAACCAGCTCTGGTTGAGAAGATAGTTTTTCGCCAGTTATTGTCAAAAATCGTATGCCAAATCTTTTCTTAAATTTTTGTAGCCACCCTGAGCTAGCAGAAAAAGTAGACTGATCTCCATACAATTCTCTATGAAAATATTTGGCTTTCTCTTTCAAAATTGTACCACTTATTGGGGCATTCCTCTCTCGTTGTCGTAAAAACCATCTGTATAAGGCCTTTTCCATTTTCGGGTACTCTGAGGGTCTAAGAGATTTTCGTTTAGACGCTCCAGAAAATGTCATGGCAACTGTTGAAGTAATCTGGGCCTTTTTGTTCTTAATCGCACACACTGTAGATTTCGCTATTCCATACTTTTTTGATAAACAGGTAACTCCGAAACCTTTACTAACATCGGATAAGAGTTGGGCTTTTTTCTCTAATGTTAAATAGTTCACCTTCTTAGTAGCCATCATGCTTGCGTATCGGTTGGCGCATAAACACCGACTAACGCTGAATATGTACACAATATTTCTTCCGATGTAATGGCGGGCTAATACATACAAAGGTAATTTACCGACAAAAGGATCGCCGCATAGTTGGCGGCCTAATACAAAAAGCTAAAGTTACCGACACAAGAAACACGTCACATGTTCACGTTATAGAGGCAAAGTGTTCTTGACATTCACGTTTTGGAATACGCATATCAATTTGGCTGTTCACGTTTAGGGATGTTCACGTTATGGGACGTTCACGTTATCGAGACTGCACTGTATTTGGTAGTTATAAATAAGTACGCTGTGGTTCATGTAACTGGTGAATTCAAATGTTTGACTTTTATTATCGCATTTGGAGTTGCAGCTCTTAGAATCGCAACAATTTCACAATAAAATACGCGATAAAAATAAGTAAAACGCGGTGAGATAATGGCATACCGACCTTGTAATAAATAAAATAAATGCAACATTATTAATACGATAAAAAAAGAACAAGAAATCGGAAAAGCAGTGAACAAACTAATTAGGCGTGTACTAACAATGTTGCATAATACTATTATGACTTGTATAGCTTCCCATGATCGCAAGAATCCCACACCTTGGCAAATGTTGAATGCATAACCTTTGCGCATAATATTTTATCATATTCGAGTTACCTGTTAATTATCCTATAAGAACATGTCTGAACATGTCATGAAATATTCACCTGTTAAGGTGGTAAGCACCATGTAAAGTATTACGTTCGCAATTTATTGAGGATTTATTGAGAACGCTGTCGTTTTAAGGCTTATCTGTTTAGTGCTTGGAACTTCTTTAATCCTAATTGGTACAGATACATACTGTTTTATTAATATGCTAATTTGAAGTAGTTTTGTAATTATTTCAATTATTATTGATAGTTTTAATTTAGCGTGTTACAACAGTCGTCTCACGGGTTACCTATCATCAGCGCCACCCACATATCTCGTTTAGTGGCTTCAGTTTATCCATCTATCCGAAATGAAGGTTCCTCTAGCCTCTAGTGGTTGTGAGCTCCATTTATAAAACAAAATTAATTTTTCTAGCCTATTATCTTTGGAGAGTAGGTTTAGAAGGATATTATAAGTCCGACCAACGACGGTAATGGTGAAACGGGACAATAAATTCTCTTATATTCCATCGTCCCACTTTATATAATTTCTAAATTGATTTAACATTTTTCCACAACAAGTTTCAATGTAAGTTTCGGCGTATTCATGAGAAATTTCATCGAAAAGGATAGAATCTCAGCTGCAGTTGCGTCCCTGCATCCTGTTACATCAAATGTAATTCAACATCGATATATTTTTCAATAGTAAAATCATCAAAAGTGGCCACGGAAATAAAACAATCACCAACACGATTAAACAATGATGTGAAATTACGCTAATTTTATAAGCGACTTTGAGTCTATTTGTTATAACTTGTGTCTGAATAAATCTCTGTTAATTTGAAGAATTCAAATTAATTAGTCAGAGGTAGCCGATTTTCAAAAGAAATCACATAAACGTGGCATTTATGTATAGGAATCTCGCTATACAAGGTTAGTTTCGTTTACATTTCTGTAACTCATCAAAAAGTTATTTATATATTCAAATCAATTCAAAATTGCCGAAAGAGTGTTTTAGAGACTCTCCCGAATTTTACGACTCTGATTAATTTATTAAACTTGTGTGGTGCGGAGTGTGTCGATACTTTAGTGTTGTTTACCATTACAATACGTATAACAAAATAAAATCTTAAATTTGAGTGAAGGAAAAAATAGCTCGTAAACTTCACTAATAGTTTTTAAGGACTTTTTAATTTAATTAATCGCTCGTGGTAAATATTAAATCGGAATTTGGTGAGAGATTTAAAGGATCTAGAAAAGTAAAGGTAACCTTATCGTGTTTGTATTAAGATCTTCCGAAACCAAGCAGTTTTTCAAATAGAATCAGAAACCTGGAGTTCAAAATTTGTAAGTCTTAGAAAGGAAAATTTAGAAAGATAAAAACATACTTTTGCTGCACAACTCTGCAAATTAATAAGCTCCAATGAATTCACCAGGCCGGTCCTCTACAAAATTGACTTCTATCCGTTAATATCAACGAGGTAACGCCCTGACTGTAATTTTGATTTCGCTTTCGATTTATTTTAAGGAATTGACAGGTACTCCAAAAAGAGGCCTAACTTTTGACAAATCTGCATCCGACTTCCCAGAAAATTTTACTTTTATGTACAAATTAGAAGCTACATGTTAGTTCTGAAATCAAGCTTTTTAAGTTGGACAGTTCGACATCCAGCATTGCATTTCCTGGATTAAATAACTGCAAATACTTTGTACTATACAACAGATATTAAACAAATAAAGTATGTGACATAAATCTTTGTTCTTGTTTTGACAGTTAGGTTCAATTTCAAGATGTTCAACTACAAGAGGTTTCCTAATATTAGTTTGATGCCTAGTAAGTGGACTACAAGCAACATTATGGTTTCAACACTGTCTGACCATCATGTGTTAGATATGTTGTGAAGAGAACAGCCAATACACTTCCGCAAGATTTTCAATCGCGTTCTAATATTGTCTATCTTAAAAAAAAAACTGGTTTTGTAAAAATGTTTTACATTGTTTCTTTAATGAGGCCCTCCATGAGCCTCTGAATAATGTACCAGCTGCATCTCCTTCTCCCCAGGCCTGGATGCAAGTTAAATAAATTATAAAACGTTTCCCCAACGTAACGTTTGATAAAATGACAATGTTAATCTGTACGTAAGAGTAAGTAACAAATAATTGAATTGCACTGTATTTTATTACAACACAAATTCAGCAAATACAGGTAAACCTCGTTTTGCGCCGGTTCGTTTTACGCCGATTCACAATTGCGCCGGTTGGTGTCAGACGAGAATTTCCCTGTTCGGCTAGGGAATCCCCGTCTTCAGACGGCGAACAGGCGACGCGATTTTAGTGTTTATACGTTGTTTTATTCTACTACCGAGTACACGAGCAGCTTGTTGTGTGTATTAGTTTTTGTTTTGTTTTTAAGAAGAACAAAAAGGTACGAATATATTTTTTAATTTATTATTATTATAATGCAATAATAGTCGAATATTTGTAGTTTCATTATGGGTGACAATAGTGATTCAGAACCCAAACATTGTGCGAAAAAAAGCACGAAAGAGCATCTCTCTGGAGACAAAAATGAACGTAATTAAACGGATAGAGGACGGTCAAACCCGACCGTTTGTCTGCAGAGCTCTAAATTTACCTCCGTCCACTGTGACAACAATTATGAAAAACGCCGAGAAAATAAAACATTCCGCTCAACAGACAACGGCTGTAAGTGTAAAGCACGTAACTTACAGCCGGAGCAAAAATGTTGAGAAAATGGAAATAATGTTAGCATTATGGGTTGATGACGCCAATCAAAAAAATATTCCTCTAACACAAGCAGTCATATGTGAAAAAGCAAGGTTGATTTTTTCTGATTTGAAGGCCCAAGAAAACACTGGCGAAACATTTTTGGCAAGCAATGGGTGGTTCGCGAGATTCAAATCTCGAACTAATATCCGCAGCATTAAATTAAGCGGTGAAGCAGCGAGCGCTGATTTAGCAGCAGCGGCAGCTTATCCTAAAAAATTTCAAAAAATTGTGGAACAAGGCAATTACCCTGCAGATCTCATCTTCAATGTTGATGAAACAGGCCTCTATTGGAAAAAGTTGCCATCGAGAACGTCTATATTTCGAGAAGAACGTAGCGCCCCTGGATTTAAAGCGGCCAAGGATAGACTGACTGTTCTCTTGGGATCAAATGTTTCCGGTTCCTTAAAATTAAAGCCAATGGTAGTGTACCATTCCCAAAGTCCACGGGCTTTCAAAGGTCTGGACAAAAGCTCCCTGCCAGTTTTCTGGAGGTGGAATAAAAAAGGTTGGGTCACTCAGGAGATTTTCTCAGATTGGTACAAAAATTATTTCTGCCCTACAGTCGTTAAATTTTGTGACAGAAATAACCTTCCAAAGAAAGCAGTCCTTCTATTAGATAATGCCCCAGGACATCCGCAAAATCTAGAAATGTTAAACACGGAATTGGATGTCAAGGTAATTCACATGCCCCCTAACACAACCTCCATGTTACAACCCATGGATCAGGGGGTAATTTCCACCTTCAAAGCATACTATTTGCGTATAACATTGAAACAAATGATTAAGGCGATAGATACTAATTCCAGTCAGACCGTTAAAGATTACTGGCGGTCATACGACATTTTAAAAGGAATCGAAAACCTTAAAACTGCTTGGGACGAAGTAACAACGAATTGTCTAAACGGCGTTTGGCGTAAACTTCTGCCGGGATTTGTATCAAGTTCAAGTGAAGAAGAGAACATAAAAGAAGATATTATCAGGCTTTCACGTGAATGCGGATTCGAAGAAGTTACAACCGAAGATGTGACCGAACTGTTAGACGTGCATGACCAACCACTCTCAAATCAAGAATTGGAAGAGTTGATGGAGGAATTAGATCGCCCTCAATCAGAAAATCTCGAAGAAGAAGAGAAGGAAGATGAGAAAGAAAATGATGGGAAAACTTTAAAAACGGCTGATTTAACTCGCATCCTTTCTTCTATAGAAACGTTGACAGATGAACTCTGCGAGATAGACGGGGATTTCAATCGAAGCGCAAACGTTAAAAGAAGCATCACAGCTGCAGTTCGACCTTATGCTATGATTCTACAAGAAAGGAAGCAACAATCAAAGCAAATGAAACTGGACGACTTTTTTCAAAAAATGTGAAATGTGAAAAGTCCTACTGACATATTAGAGAATTAGTACATTGATTTACTTTATAAAATTCATTAATTATATTGGGATTATTATTATTTGTAAAAGAATAAAACCTTTTTTTATTAAGTACATTTATAATTTATTTTGAATATAACATATATAGGCTATGTAACAAATAAACATGCTCAAGTATTCTTAGAAATTTGACTCGGAACCTAACCTCATATCGACCATTGTATTTTTGCTCGTTTTACGCCGATTTTTTTTATGCCGGTGTCTCGCGAAACGGAACCCCGGCGTAAAACGAGGTTTACCTGTATTTGGTCTCAGTAATATAATATACTAGAGCCTGCGTGATTTTAAAATGTAAAAACAAATCAAAGCAAAAACATTTTAGTGTAAAGGAGATACTTAAATCAAAATATGTACTCCAATATATTTTATAAGTTAAAGCTTGCGTACTGACGTCTTTATGGCTCTTGGATTAGAATTTGCTGCAATCTCCCCATTTCTTCTGGCTATGTTGAAAATAAATCAGAAATCGATAAGTTAATTTTGGCACAACGAAGTTGACATAACAATATTTATTAACCCACATGGTAGAAGTTATATCATAGATTTTTTGGAAACGATCCAAGGACTTTTCAACTAGACGATTCTGTTTTAATATATTTTCTTTTTCATTGTCCTCCCTGTCATGAAGTATAGTTGTCCTTGGTCTTCCAAATAGAAATTGCAAGTTTAAAAATAATAAGTATACAATTCTACATTCGACCAGGCAGTAAATATAGATAGGCAATGTAGATTTGTAGGTTAGAAGAACACTAAGACATGTATAGAATTCCTTAACCCAAAAACTTATACATACTATCAATTTTCGTATGTTACTTGTGTATACGAGATATACACATTCAGTAACGTAAACGAGTTTTAAAACTAAATAATATTGTATACTCTTTTAATAAAGATTCACAAGCAAAGTAAATATAAGTTGGCACTGAACTACTGTAAAAATAAGAAAGACGACTATTTATATATTTATAATCTTGTATTAAAATACTTTCAAAAAGAATTTGTTTTGTGATCTTAATTTATTTACATTTCATGTTAGAGATGTTTTTATATTATATTTTGTTGCTTGGAATCAAACGTTTACATTAATCAAAGTTGGAATGTTTAATACAAATAGTTTAAATCAGATGTTTAAAACAAAAGGTCTAGTAAAACCTATTTTGTTATAATAACGTTTTAAACATGGTTTATTTAACCATTAATTTAGGGTTGTTCTTCTTTTACCAGTAATAAAATCAGTCATTTTTATAACATATTCTATATTCAACTGAATGTTTTATTTTGCAGCCGCAGCAAAAAAAAATTACGGAATGGAATAGGCGTACCTACTTAATTTTATTTACAAAATTTCATTTCAAATCAGTTTTATTCCAACTTCTAATATTTAATAATACTTGAATGTTTAAAAAAATATGCAGCATGTAATAACGAATAGATAACACAAGCCAAAAAAAGTTTTTTTTCAATTGCCAAAGATGTTTATACGATTTCATATTACATTTAAATTTCTTCAATGGTTGCGTCATTTCGGACAATTGTAATTTTTATACTATGTTTTATATTACTTCTTGGGTAGAATATTATAAAGAACTCGTATGAAATATGCTGGTTGATTTTAAGAGAATGGGTGCTAATATAAGCATTATTTAGACAGATTTTCGGAGAACCTCAGTGAATTTGGTGAAGAACAAGGTGAGCGATTACATCAATACATAAAATTAATGGAGCAAAGGTATCAAGGATGGTGGGATACACACATGATGACAGACTATTGTTTTCAAGTCCAATGCAATAGCAAATCATACAGACGACATTTCACCTGGCATTTGTAGTGACATGTTTTTCCACTAGAAATATATTTTTTAATTTTATATTAATTTTATTTTGTATAATTATATTTTGAGGTATTTTTCGCCTGTCTGCCAATAAATTTATTTTAATTTTCTCTGTGTTTTCTTCTTCACACCTTTTTAAAAAGCGTTAGAACAAATATGGAATCAACAACACTAAGTTAGCCTGAAATGTTCTAGTAACGGAAACGATAAAATCACTGTTGGCCAGTATGATTATAAACAATGCAGGTGCACAGAGTTATGTTTTATCATATTGATCTTTGTCAAAATTTTTGTCGTTGAGAGCTTTGGTGCATCAACTAATTTTTATACTTTCTCTGTCCCTGAGCGATTTCGTGGCTTAGAGAATAATCTTTGAATGCCCACTGACTCAAATTGCAGGATGCAAACCATTCTTTAAAGCATGTTGCCATGTAATTGGCTTCATTTGTTTCTTAGTAATACGCGCTTGCCTACTCCATGGCAGTATTCACTTCAGCTTGGTTCAATTTCTTCCCTTCATAATGAGAATCTAATAAATTTGCCAACAAATGAGGTTCATTATTCGCATGTTGGCAACATTCCAAGTCCTTTTTAGAACACACACGCTTACTAGAAAAATAACCAATTAATTTAGGTCATATTTCCTTATTGTACAATTGTCCGTCTGAATTTCGTGCAATTTTTTTAATTTTAATAAAAAATCTGATGCACTCTTCCTGACACAAGTATTATATGTATATTTTTGATTGTATGGTCTTATCAATAACACCTTGGTTTCCCAAGACGACCGGCTAATATATTCCATCTTACATCTTGAAGTAACAGCTTGTTTATATTTTTCAGTAGCAGAGTGTGGGTTCTGAAAATATCTGATAATTTGCTTTACGTGTTTTGTAATTAGCGGTAGTTCAATATCATGTACCAGCAGGTTTAAAATATGTGTGAAGCACTCGCAGGTAATGATATTTTCTACGACACCTACTTCAGATAAGTCCTATCGCATTTTGCTCATGTTTGCAACATTGTCAGTTACAAGATTATGCATAATACAACAATAGCCTTCCTGGTGACTGTGTGATTACTTTCATCGCTCCACATTTTGGAAGATGTATGACATCTATGAATGTATGTCTCGTCTATATAAACAATGGATCGATTTTGGTCGCGATATTTGATTTTTTGTAAGTAATCAACTCGTAATGCTCGTATATCAATTCGTTCTATTAAGACTCTTCTATTATTCTGTACGCATCTACACTTAAATCCCAAATCCGTTAAAATTCTTCTTAACGATGTATCCGATCCCTTCCATTTTAATTCCCGTCAAGCCGATACCGTAACACGTCGTTCATCTGATTGATGAAAGTCATAAATCATATCCTGCACTATTCTTAATTGGTATTTTGGTAAGCCGCTGACATTCTTTTGCCTCCGTCTCTTCTTACCTGAGCTTCTATATTTTATTTCACCTGGATTTGCCGCCATATGTCCTTCCTGAACAATTCTTTCTATTGTTCGCACTGATACACCGGTTGCTTCATACACTAACTGTTTTATTCCACTTGCATTTATTTCGCGCGTATGAGCGTGCATCACTTTATGCTCCGTTAACAGAGACATTTTGAAACGCCACAGGTAAATATTTCAGCTAAGTGGGCGTGCACGCTCTTAAAAACGTTTACAACGTATCCCTATTCCTCGCCATCACTCGTGGCGACTGCAATATCTTCAGCATCAATACCATTCATTACATAAACCTCTATCTATTAAAAGAATGTACACGATTGAGTACCGTTTAAAACATGTTTTAATACAAAAAAAATATATAAAATATAGTATATTTTGATTAAAATAAAAAATGTGTTAGGGACACCGCACTACAAAAAAACAGAGTTTGTACAGTTAAAACCTCAAACTCTGACCATTGCTTTGACGTCATAATGGTTTCCGTGGAGATCTCCAAATTAATTTCTAACCGTTTGCTAACAGCCGTTTCAGTTTGAAGATTATCGTCCAGTGATTTATCAGACGCATGTGCATTGTTATATTGTGAAGCAATGGATTAACAATTCCTTTAAGTTTATAATAAATTTGTAATTATGTTTAAACATTTCGCATCTATTTGTCTTCTCTTACCACTTGTAGTATTTGAATGTAAGATAAATCTGTTTTCTTTTTCATCTGTTATATCCGTTACAAATTAGTGATAGTTCACACGTGCGTAGATTAATCCAGATTAATCTCTGAACAAACTATCACCGAATTATGTTCAAGAATACATATATTTCTACAATTAATATTTTAATAGAAAATTAAGACGGATTTAGAAGGAAAAACATTCATAGTAATCAACAAATTGGTTTCAACAAAGTGAAGAGTGGTAATGGATAACGGTACTGGTACCATTTGAAACAATAGAAATCATACAAATTCGAAAATATGATGATCACAAACAATTAGTTTTGGGAAAGATAACTAGTAAAATGCCGTAAACATATGGGATGATCCTACATTACTTTCTATTGTATTTTTGATGGTAAGGCGTTACTACTAAATATCCTACCTAGACAGCGATCTGGATCTTTTATAGAAAAGAATCACCATGAGGCGAAAAGATAATTTTTCCAAACAAATCACAGAAAATTCATAATTTTTCACAGTATCACTTCACGTAAATCAGTTACTGCACTGCATAAAACCGTCACTCACGATTATAATTATAGCAATAATTACATTATAACAACGAACGGCAGCGTCTAGCGATAAGATTTCGCGCATAACCCACGTTCTTACAGTATCTGACACTGTCGTGCCTGCGGGCCATAATTACTATACTTGAGTAGTACGTCTAGAATCAGCTGATTGCGCTAATAGAGTACCGAACGCCGTCGACTGCTTAAATGTAGATAAGCTATTTTTGAAAATGCTTACGAGTGGCGCAGATTGTTATATTTGCCGATTATAGAGACAAATTTACGTTTCATTTATTACCAACACATTTGGCATATGTGTTGTAGATGTTATCATTTACGCTTTTAATCTGCGGTAGATTATTGAGAAATCAGGTTTACTAAAAACAATAAAAAGGTGATTATGGCCTTAATAAACTAAATTAATCTATGAAATCATTCAGAACAAATTAAAGAAGATGCGATAAGAGGATGCTGACCCGACATATACATGTGTAACATTTTGCTAAACAAAGAAAGGAAATCTAGAATGACTGTGATTACATTTCAGTGAAATACTTGTTTACTATTATTAAAAAATTTTCAATAAAACATGGCAGTACTTTTTTTTATCGAACTGTACAAATCAATGGAATATGATGAAAAAATTGCATTTTAGCGATTTAGAACAATGTTGCAGGAGAAAATAATATATACGGGATTGGTAGCAACCTCTTACGGGGTTTTTCATATTGATTAGCCTATGAACAGGTAAATTGCATAAAACGGAGTCAATGGACTTCTTCTATGCACTTTATTCAGAAAAAATATTTCTTGTATTACACAGAAAAGGTTGTGTTAGTCCCTGAACAACAACTTCAGAGCGATTTGTTCTAGTGTACTACTGAAACGCGAAAATTAACATTTTTCAATAAATGTTTATTTTTGGTAAAAAGCTTAAAGGTTTGTATTGAGTAAAATAAGTAAGCCATTCTCCTAACCTTCACTGAAGGTTTTCCATTACTTGACGTAATGGTAATCTTTACAATTTCTTTACTGATTTTTATTTGTAATTATACTACTAGTTAGGACGATCTGTGCCCGCCCAGAAGGAGATTTTTTACTTTACTTATATTGATACTGGGAAACAATCCTTTAATTTTTTTTCTCGGTTGTTTTATCCATTACAGCGAAAGGCTAATCTAGTTTCTAAATAACTTGAAATCATTCGATAAAACGTTATCTCGCTTAGTAATTTATTCGTCTCATATATAGGCTACCTGTCCCAAACTTCTGGAATTGTGCCTACTGCGTAAATGGTAAAAAGTCAAAACTTTCAGACAGTATAATAGACACCATCGACTATTTTTCAAAAATATATCTGCATATACAGGCTGGTCGATAAGTAGTTCACCAAGGATTCACTTTATTTTAAATACACGCTGTACTTTATATGCAAGTGCAATTCCTCTATCTAGAAAAAAAAAAAACAATACAATATAGGTTCCACATGTCTACTTTAGATTTGGAGACACATATAATTTCGATGTTAGTCACTTAAATGTTTCACCTAGCCCACCTGACCCTGTTGTCGTAGTCAAGCGGTAGCTGACGAAAGCAAACAGACATTACTAGTCTGTTTGCTTTCGACTACTAAAAATGCATTGGAAACCTACAGAGCGTTCAGCATTGAACCCAAAACTTTGCCACATTAAAATACTGAAGGCGTAATTTGTTCTAAAGGACACCGTATATTTTTTCTAGATCCTCCGTGTAGGAGATTTATATATAATAATTTTGCATAATACTGTATATCTCTAATATTGAAAGTAGAACATAAGCTTCGCTCCTGTATTTGGACATTCCATGCAAGTGGTTCCTTGTATTAGTATTGTTTGGTTACCATAATAACAGTAAACAAAAGACACAGAGATTGTTGTTCTTAATTGTTGATTCAACATTTTAGATCTGAATAACTACTTGCAAAATAAAGTATATTAACAAGTGTTAATGTATATTATTTTACGTATTAAGTTGGCGATAATGCAAGCAAGCAGTTCGAAGTGTAACTGTTAGAGTGCTCATTGTAGATTGATAAAAAAGTAGATGACTATTAATTGTGTTGATAAATATTACAATTGCAAGATTATTACGCTTGCTTATAGCGTACTTCAATTGTGTTCCAGGGTACAGTTCTTTTTTTCGATTTCCTGTATTGATTTCAAATTTATGCTGTTACAAGTATTTCTGTTTGCATCACTTACGGTTAGTTTGCATAAACTGTTCTTAAAATATCGTTTCCTTTGTTCTTTTGCGTTAAAAATATACATTAGTAGGTACTGTAATTCTTTTTCTTTATTTCCATCAGTAAAATGTTAGCTTAAATCTGACAAATGTTCTCAATTGTAGACAGCGTCCGTCAAGATAGGGCAGCTTGTATATTTCGCTAATTAAAATGCACAATCTCAATCACTTGTTTCTAATACACAATCTACCCTACCTCTTATTTACATAGGCTAGAAACCAATAATTTGAGATTGTTAGTAAGTTTTGTTTACTGTAGTCAAGGTAACCACACTTCAGTAATTACAATCAATAGTTTAAGAGCGTTAACGTCAGTATGCAGCAGAAGCATCAGAAACCATTTCGAATATCTCTTCTACATTCAACATTAAGCACATACTTCATTATATAAGATCCTTTGAGAATTACATTTTCAGTAGGGTGGATAGGTAAAAGGTTTATGGCGCTATTCAATAAATTAGTTACTGTACCAGTTAGTGCTCAATACTGAACATTTCGAAGGCATTCGGATATCAGGTTTCGATAGATTCAAGTATATAATTTAAGTGAAATCAAAATTTACGTTAGAAAGCACTTGCATTTCGGATTTTTTGTAGTTGTACCTAAATTTAGATAAGTACCTCGAAATCTGTTGGAAATTATATTGATTTATCTTCAGATGGAGACACTAAATATGTAATTACATATAGACTGTTCTACATAAGATAAAATAAGTACCTGGTTCGCTGCTCAGCGATCGGCGTATATATACCTTTGAAAGATATCTTGTGGTGCGTATTACATTATCTCAAAATTTTGACCTGTTATTTACAGAATACGCACAATTCTACAAATTCGGGACATTGGAACATCCTGTACTGTTTCATTTATTTGCTCAGCAACCTTTCTTTAAAATCACAAAAGTATACAAGTTAATTCAAATACCTTTTAGCTTTTAAGCAATTTTCTTGTCAATCCCGTCCCGGTTGCTGACGTTTCACTGAGAAAATCACACGAGTGAACTAGCGCGGATCAAATTTGCCTACGCGTAATACGACTATAATTTAAACGTTCAAGAAACCGTAAAACATTACATGATTCACGCGACGCCAGGAGTCATAAAGCAAGGTTATATTTACGTCTCAAGAAAATTAACTTTTGAACTAGTAATGTCTGTTTGCTTTCGACAGCTACCGCTCTTTACTACGACAACAGGGTCAAGTCGGCTAGATGAAACGTTTCAGTAGCATAGCTACTCAGTAATGTGAGAAGTGCGGGTCGGTCTTGATATTGGGTCGCACTGCAGTACCCATGTGTATATGTAATATAAAATGATTCGAAAAGATCATGGTCACGATCAATGCTACGTCGAGTTCACCTTTATGGATCAAAAATAGATTTAATTTCCTTCTCCTTTGTGCGGAATTCGTCACGATGGATTGGTTTGTTCGTCGGATATATACGCAGAAGCCTGGAGATAAATATGATTCTGTTAATAAAGTTCTTTTCATTAAAATGGATTAAATTTAGGTACGGAAATGTGCTATTCTTTTCATCTACTACAATAAAGTGGTATTTAGCAATTAATGGAAAGAATAGAGGAATTACAATAAAAAAGCATTGTGGAACACGTTTATTTGTAAGAGGACGTTTGAAATTGGTACTTTTTCTAAGCATTTTACCGGACCTTTAAAGTAATTATACCAAATTATTTGGACATTTTGAGATAGGTTACCTTGCTCAACTGTTATCCAACAATATCTTTGCTCTATCTGTTACCATTTTAATACTTAAGCGAACAGTATAGCAGCATTTAATACAGCTTCATATACCTTTGCCCAATTTTAGCTTTTTCAGAGAAAAGTTAACCGGGAATTAAAGATTCTTTCGACATGAGTTTGTATTTACTTAACCTCATAAATATTAACTATAGGCAGCTTGTGGCAAATCATTAGTGATTGCTATGTTCATAACGATAATAGTAATAAATTGCCTATTAATTAAAAATAGTAAATGAATAAGGTGACCCCTAGCGAAGTCCAGCTTAAACTAATCATACTCAACCATGACCCATTGAAATAAACATACAGCGTGACTGGCACGTATTCCTCTAAAGATGTGTTAGCGGAGCACATTTGCACTCGAATGAACCTTAATATGTATCATACAATTCCTGAAGCAGTTTTTCTTAAAATATTATTTTCTACAAAAAATATTTAGTATTTTATAAGGCAAAATCTTTGTTTGTTGCAATCACGTTCCCAATTATATTTGAAAAATCGTTTCTGCGCTTAAACTAATCCGTTGAAAGCTCCGTAACTAAATCAAATTTCCTTCCAGACAGCCTAAATGTACGCTTAATTAATTTTGCTTTACTGTTCAGACATAAAGGTTAGATCCAGAGCAACGAAGGATGAAAACATCTTACTAATCCTCTAGAAACAAAGCGAGGGGATAATAACGTAAAATCTTCTTTACATGGTTAAAACAAATTTAGTATATTTACAATTGGTATTTCCAAAGTAAAAGATGCCCACATAATTTAAATTCAGACAATATCCATATTTATACCCATTTATTTTACATATTTTTGACATTTAAGATTTGCCAAACATATTTACCAGTAAATATGCGGGAGATGATTCATTTTCTGCTTCCTTATAAAGAAAGCCCTCGTACATCACCAAAAAAAAATACATACGTATCTATCTTACAAAACACGTGGCTATAACTTATACGTATAAGCGACAGCTCATTCCTTACTTAAAAAATACAGTACAAACATAAATAGCAATAAAAAAAACTACAGATGTCGCCCTATTTTCTTCAATATACATTAATTACATTGCAGAGCAATAACTTGTATGACAGGCTATTAAAATGACACCAATCAACTCTTGAATTCTTCAATATTTAACGCCTACTTCAATTCCTATCCACATACATACGTTCCACCCGGATACTATACGTCAATACGCGACAGTGTTTTATGAAATAATTCGAATTCTTTTCTAAGCTGGTAAGTTTATAAAAAAATATCTAATAATAAAGTAAGGTTAATGGTGCTGTTGTCCTTTGAATGGTATTTAAATATGGAAACGAAGTACTAATCAGTGAGGAATTAGAGTAGGTGCCTTCTAGGATACAATTTTGGGTGAATTTCTTCAAGTGTTTTTTATTACTGGCAAAAAACCGGCCTAAGTTATTTTCCTATATTGATCATTGCATGTATTAATCTAATAAATCTTTGCCTAAATATGTTCTGTACGAGTATTTCAACTAATATTTTCAGTCGTAGTGGAAGTACTTATCATAGCTATTTGCAAAGGTTATAAGGAGTTGGCTCTAATAAAACTAATCCAATAGGCAATGTAATGGCAGCTAATTTACTCAAGATAAAATATTCTTATTTTATTTACGAGTTATAGAAGTACTTAACACCTTAATTTAATTACGAAATTGTATCGGTTAATTTGCTCGTGTGAAATACATATTTCAGCTATACTAGCTGCATTAATCGCGCAAAAATCTTTGGAGAGGATTGTTGTGTACTCTTGCCCACCTATATATTATAAATAATATATATAATAATAAATTTATGTGGCCTTTGGGACTATGGATGGTTAAAATAATGGCTTTCCATGTTATTACTCACCTCGAATATTTATCTAAAATAAAAGAAATAATTAATTTATAATTGATAATAATTAATTTTCAACACATTCCTGACTACATAAAGAACAAGGTGTACAGTTACTTGATTAAAATTGCGTGCGAAAGGATCATATAGAGTTCCTTTTCATATTTAAATACAGAGCAAAATTGCAACACTTATTGCTACAAGCTCCTCCACCAAAATTGTAGATGCAAATTATGATCACAAAACTATGTCAAACATAAAAACATATATACTGTAATGTTATAAATAACATAAACGAGGTTAGCTGTCACCAGCGCTATATTCACATCTCTTCTTGGCATTTCACATTGTCCACTTATCGGCTATAAGGGTCCATCTGTTGGTAGGATCCCGATTCCTATACAAAGATTCCTGGGTTTAGCCGAATATCTAAGGGACGTAAAAATAATAAAATTATTATCAGTCCAGCCAACGACAACTGTAGGAAGGACTCACACTAACTACTTTTCTCTGTCATTCTCTTTTCATTAAATTAATGTCATTTCTTTCTACAGCAAGTTCCAGTGCATACGTTAGTCGTATAAACATTATCTCGCTCAATTAAAAGTCTTTCGGTCCGTTTCATCAAAATTTTCAGTGTCTTTTAACGTTGTAGTGTTGCAGATGGTCAAGAATCCCAGCACCAGTTGCGTTCCTGCATTATGCTGCAGTAAAAATCGTTGGTTTCGGCATTTATTTCAATTACAATATATTTTAAATGGGTAAATATTATCATAGGTGACAATGGAATAAAACAATTGACAACGTAATTTAACAACAGTTAAAAACAACGCCAATTTTATTTGTGACTTTGTGTCTAACTGTCGTCTGGGCACATTGTGTTCAGAATTCCTCCGTTTTATAGCGTTGTTTAAATATTTCAATTTAAAAATTCAAAAGTGTCTTCAATAGTATGATATTGAAGAAGTTGTGTCCGAAGCAAAACATAAATCTTGCGTTTATGTAGTGGAAAGTTACAAGATCTAAGGTTAGTAGTTATTTTCATTTTTACGTCCTGAAACTTTCATCTAACTATTTCTCATTTGTCGAAAGAGTGTCTAGCGACATTTCCGGATTCACGACCCTCAATTTCTGTTAAGACCTTCGTAAAATGTTGAAATTTTCTAAAATTGAATCTCGTTAAAACATTACAATACATACCACTTTTTGTATTTTATTTATAGCAACCTTTTTTACGTTGCGTTTCGTATTTTATGGGGCAGGAAAATCACGCAACCTGCAGTCAAGTTATGTCCTGGTCGCTTTAATACCATTTTAAGACACTACACTTAAATGATAAATCTTTTAATGCGCCGAGATTAGTCTGTAAATGTCTTAAAAATTTAGTATCTTTTAAAGATGCATTTGCCAATAACATCCACAAATATCTCATTGTAGTAGATTAGTGTCGTTTTCTTGTACAAAAGTAATATCCTAATTCACCGAATCAATTTGCCAAGCATCTTCCGAAATCCCGAAAGAATTTAATGGACAACTTTGTTTACTCATTTTGAAGAGCGACTGTTAAATAAAAAAAAAAACATAGTTACTTAACAAAAAGTCCATCACACCTCCAGTACATTTAACTTACAAATCGAATGTTGAATTTCCTCTTATACTATTTTCAAGAATATACTATGCATTTGGTTACTTTGTAGCGAGAAACATTGCAGTACATATAAGGTACAAATAAGGTTAAACAAAAGCATATTTTAATCTAGTAAAGAGCAATACTAATAGGTAAATGTAGCTAAGCAAACTAACCGTCCAAATTTATATCAAATATTAACTTTAATAAGTTAACCACAAATAGGTAGAATTTTTCATAAGAAAATGTGAACTTTAAAGTTCTCGAGATGGCCAACATTTAAAATCTAATGGCTTGAGTGTATGAATCTAAAGTTTGCTACCAACCAGTATCAACGTTAAGACAATTAAGCAATATAAGAGTTTTGCGTAAGTATTTTATTGGGCTGAACGCTTTCTTCATATTGAATGCGTTGAGGTGTTTAGGGCGACGCTCGTATTTAAACCTGACGATAAAGTGTAGTTCTGTGAACTTGCTCATGGCATTCTAATGAAAACCAATCAATGTTTTGAATAGATCTCTGAACAAACAAGCAACATGCGTTCCGTTTTATGAACTATTTTGCTGTCTTTATTAATGCACCATATAGAGCTGATATATGGACATTTTCCACGACCTACTTTTCAAAATGCATGCAGAATTGGGCTGCAATCAAGTGATTGCCGTCCGCTGGTTTACAAGATGCGGAAAAAATTGCAGAATGCAAAAGGGATGATAGCACAAGTTTCATTTGTTACCAGTTTCGCACGCCCTCTGTTTGTGGTTGATAGAATTCCAAATAATCGCGAATCTTCTTAAAGTACTGTTACTAGCACGTGTGTGGCTAACTGTTGCAATTCAGACACAGTAATAACTGTTTTACCGTTCTATATTTCCATCCTAGAATTGCAAAACAATGCAACACTACAAGTCGCTGGATTTCAAAGTTGTTACCAGCATACGTGCAAAAGAGATGAAAATGCTGTTCCAACACTTTCTATCCTCGAGCCGTCCGTGTAACATGCCAGGGTACCTGGCTCAGTACGGCTTTCAATGAGCACCTTATAAACCTGGCTAATAATAAAGCAGCGCTAATTCTAGCAGGGCTTCCAGCGCTGCTGTGGGAAGGCACGCATCACACCCGTGATATTGAGACATACAAGCTTCTGAATTTCTTGAAGCTGCTTATACCTATTATTTAAGAATCTTTCTTCGTATGTTTTTATTTGTAATGTATGTTAAAACAAATAAATACAATATGGTTACCAGATCGTAGACCGCATTTTAGAGTAATTTCTTGCGATATTTTTGACTTCAGGCCTACATCATAGTACTCTTTTAAATCAGTGCTATAGCGCGCCTCATATTCCATATTTTCTATTATTCTTTTTTGTATTTGCAAACATTTTGTAGCCATTGTTGTTGTTTCTGGTTTGGGATGTCACTTTACCGTAACAAGCTATAAGTGCGCGTTTGAAATTAAACTACGCCAGTGACGAACTCGCTCAAATCACAACAGAGCTAAACCGAGCGAAAACAAGTATTGTTTCATATCTGCGCTAGTCTAACTTTATTAGTATTAGCGTTTTATTCTAATCAAATATGGTAGATTTGTGTTACCATTAAAATTTAGCTTGTCCAGTTCATATGTACTTTTTTCGATTGCAGCAATAATTTAAGAATCTCTCCGTTACGTAAATTACTTTACGAAAAAAAAAAATTTTTCCAATTAAGCTAGGATATTGCAGCGCTAATAGCAACGAAATTACAAATAACGCTCCGATAATTATGTGAGCGCGTCCTGACACTAATGATTTCGCAAAATAAATTCTTTTGAACTTTTGAGCGTTTTCCTTACACAAACGAGGCGCTAAATTAACTTTCGCGCAACCAAAGATTTCACTTGTACGTATAAATATTATTCATCGTATTATCGTTAGCAGCAGAGAACGCAGGCGTAACATACGATTTCTTGAATGCAAGTGAATCCGCTGTTAAACCGCGCTTTGCATATTGCTGTACAGTCGCGTGAATTACTGGTTTTTCTAATCGATTCCTTTGTCGAAGCGTCTCACTGAAGTCGTGAGCAATTACCGTGATTACCTCATATATTAGACCGAGTTCTTGAACACGCATTTACCTGGCCGTATTCGACGTGAACGAGTCCGCATAAATGTTAGGCGTATTAACGTCGGAACAATAAGTTATAACTTCTGCGATCGTTTAGCGTTTCACTATCGTTCGAGTCGACCTTCTCGTAATTCTTCAAAGCGAAGAGATGGCATAATCGCGAGCGTGTTAGGAACGCGGTATAAATAGATCGTTATAAATAAACAATCGCTTTAAGTATCGTGTTAAAGCGCTTACATAGAAGCGTATCATCGATTGCCGCCGTCGCGCCGTAAACGCGGTGCATTCTAAATATTTTTTTTTATTGCGTCCGACAATTGACATATTACGATGTGGTTTACGGCGTCGCGTCGTTGTCGGATGCGGGTTTAACGTGGTGCATACGGTACATTTGCAATCAATAGACGGAAAAACTAATTCGATGTATTGTAATCAATGTTTCTACGTAGAATTTTGCGGTTAGATGCCATAAAGATGACATAGCGGTGACTACTAATATAATACCAGTTAAATTGATTGTTTGCGAATGTGTCTGTAGCGCATTAACGAATATTTAGTTAAATGTGTTGGAGCATTTAGGTTTGAGATGTAATGTGACGATATTGGAAATATTATTCTGCATTTTGTTATTGATGAAATATGTTATTCTGCATTGGAGTAGATCAGTTGACGTTAAGTGAGTTTTGTTGTCTCGGGATTTGACGGAATGTGCAGTACATACTATATGTCATAAACATAAAAATAATGGGTATTTGCTTGCTTTGGAGTAGAAATTCTAGTAAGGAGTTTGTTCTGATCACTTAGATTTATTTATTTAAGTTGGGTAGTGGCACTGGTTGTACAACGACAGGTTCAGAACTCAAAGGGAATATTGGGAAAGCAGCTGCGAAGAGATTAGAGACTTAAAACCAGGTAATAGTTACAGCTAGTACCCACTATATACAGTGAAGTTGCCCGAATGTTCGGTAAATTAAAATCAATCATCCATTGTAGTGTAATTTGTTGTAAATAAAACGTATGTGAGAAGAGGGCAAAGCAGAAAACGCTCAACCACTGCTCTAGATGATCGTTTTATAACGTTGCAACCATTGCGAAACAGACGTCAAACGGCAGCTTAAATCAAACAAGAAACCTACTGCAAGATATTCGTGGAACCACCATGAGCATGCAGCAAGAAAGAGACTTAAAGGATCTTGTGGCACAGTTGGTTGTCTGACGGTTAGCCTTTAGTTGGTACAATGTTGTACGGCCGGCGCAATATCCGTGACGGTCACTATCAGTAAGTTCTACGTTTCTAACGTAACCCAGTTATGGTATGGGGTAGCATATGTTTGGGCGCACGCACAGAGTCGGTGATGATTGATGACATAACGTCAGAGATATTCTTCAAGACCACGTGATCCTTTCGCCCCATATATCGAAGAAAATTGCACTCTCATGCAGTATGATGTGGGCCTAAACCAAACAACTATGAATTAGCCAGCGTGTTGCTTGACCTGAATCCGATTGAACATGTGTGGGATATGCTATAGTAGGAGACTAGGGTCAAGAATCGTTACTGTTCAGAACAGAGAAGAAGTAAGGGTTGTATTAGTTGAGGAGTACAAGAACTGATCATGGCCTCATTGTAAAACGCGTCAAATAATTAACCAAGTTCAAAATGTACAATAACATTATCCTGTTTAAAGCCAGTATTTTGTTCGAGTTTTCTTTTTCTGCAACAGGTTTTATATGGTACAAGCTTTGTAAAAATAATTCCAAACAGCTCTCGATATATCCATTGCAGCTCCATATCTAGTACTACAAGGGGGTCTAATTCATCCCATAATAACTCAATGGGATTGAGGTCGGAAGATTTGGGGGGTCATTCCATAACTGTAAGACTGTCTCCCTCTTGGTTTTCTTGCAAGTAATCGCGGCATATGTTTCGGGTCATTGTGATGCTGAAATGTGAAGTTCTCATCGACTAGTCGCAGATGGCACCACATTATTTTCGAAAATATTTCTATACCCTTTTTTTCGCAGATTACCGTCAATTTTCACTAAATCCCCGACATAAGTGCTTGCAAAACACCCTGAAATCATCACCGAACCTCCTCCGTATTTGACGGTCGGTACAATTTTCGAGTCTTCGATGGTCAAATTCTTGTGTGATTGGGCCTACTAAGGTCTAATAAGGCTACTCGTTCGCGGCGTCCAGCTTTACGTAAGTACCGTTTCACTGTAGTCACACTGATCGGTTTCCCACGTCGACTTCAGCCGTGATTTTTAGCACGACTTCGTTTGCTAATCCTTGCCTGCTAATGATCAATTCGCCTGCAATTTGTTGATTGCTTTTGCCTGTTCCATGGTAGGAATTAAAGCACGCATCTCTTTGGCCAACTTTTTAGTTTTCGCCATTATTAACACAAATAACTAAGGGATATCAAAACTCACAGGTAACAATTCGCTTGTGGGTGTTTTTAACAACAGTAAAATTCGAACTAGTGCCAACTCCAATACGGTACAAAGATTTCAGATTATAAATTGTAATAAAGCAATATATTATTGCATCAAAATTCCTTATATCCTTATAACTTAGGTATAGCTAAAACGAATTTTTATTTCTAAGAACTGGAATGGAGCGTATACTAATGAAACTTATTGATAATGTGTATACATATGAGGGTTGTTTGTATCTACTCAGTAGATAATTCATAACGAAGAATTAAGAACAAACACAGGTGGCTAAATACTTATGTACGGCAGTGTATGTATTTGCGTATCTGGTATCCAGCCGAGAGTTGGAGGAGGTATCGGCGTTCACCAGGCCACAGTTTACAAAACTATCGGTAATGCTATGGATTACATTTTACTTAAAGCCAACTCTTGGCTAAAATTTCCTCGCCCTTTCTGATCAATAACTGTAAGAAAAATACATCTTTCCATCCGCAATCGATTCTAGAAATTGCACGTATTCACCTAATATTAAACTATATAATTATGAAAGAAAACAGAGCATTATGACACTTTTCAGGGGATCAAGGTTTCGGGCAAGTAATTCGAAACAATTATTCTGTGGTTTTCCATTTGTACGGTGGCGGCCACATAAATAGCACAGGCATCAAATTTCATTTGAATTAACCGCTCAAGCTGTTACCGTTTAAATTTTTATTAAACTAGCGTGAGAGTCCCCGAGAAGGTTGCGTGTACTTCCCCTAGCTACGTATTCCAGAACAATAATTCGGCATTCAATGAAAAAAGAAATTAATTTCACTTTTTTTCTTTTTTCTGTAGCGGAATCTTACTATAGTGTTACGGTTCGAGTTATTTTGTACCAAAAAAGTGGTGTACTTACCACCAAAATTAACGTTTTATTAATAACAAAAATTTTGGTGTTAGTATAATGGGACGAGGAAAACATTGCACACCAGAGAAAAGAGAGTTAATTTGCACCATGAAAGAGAAGGGCATATCAATTTCAGAAATATCACGAACATTAAATTGTCCACGTAAATTAATACAAAATATGATAAAGCATATTCAGACGGAAGAAACTTTAGAAAACAAGAAACGGAAGATTAGGCCTCGTAAAACAACCTTACGAGAAGACAACCTTATTCGTCAAGTCAAGTCAAGAAGATCCTTTTCGCACATAAGCAAAAACCAAATATAATAAACAATTTGATAATGATATATCGAGAAGAACAATACGACGTCGGCTGAAGGAATTTAACTTAATTGCAGTACGAAAACCACTCGTGTCAAATAAAAACCGTAAAAGAAGATTACTGTTTGCGAAAATGCACAAAGAAAAGCCGCTTTCTTTCTGGAAATCTGTACTTTGGACAGATGAGAGCAAATACAATCGACTTGGGTCTGACGGAAAAATGTATGTGCGACGACCCATCGATCAGAGATTCAACCCTAGGTACACTATAAAAACATTGAAACACGGTGGAGGAAGCGTAATGGTATGGGCTTCTATGTCATGGAGTGGTATAGGACCTATATTCAGAATTGCAGGAAAAATGAATCAGTATGTTTATCGCAATATTTTAGAAAACGCGATGGAACCATATGCTGATGAATTTCTTCCAGTAACCTGGAGTTTAATGCACGACAATGATCCCAAACATATGGCGAGGACCATAAAACAGTGGCTTGAGGAGAAACAGATTCGAGTGTTAGAATAGCCTGCACAAAGCCCTGATTTAAATCCCATAGAAAATCTATGGGGGGATGTTGAGGTTGTTATAAAGTCTAAATCTCCAGCGACATTAGACGAATTATGGAATGCTATTGAAGAAGCCTGGCATAACATTCCTGTAGAGAGATGCCAAAATTAGTTGAAAGTGTGCCGAGAAGATGTGTAGCAGCAATATTGGTTTGTAAAGGGTTTCCAACAAAATATTAAATGTAAAAGCAAAAAAGAATTTAAAAAGAAAAATAATACAGTATTTCGTTATTCTTATTAAGTGTGCTATTTCTATGCCCACTTAAAAAAAAATATATTTATTTTTTTAATTTGTTTATCTTGAAGTTTATAAAATATTGTGTGTTTATTATAAAATGCATGCCACCTACTACATTTTTGTTAAGCTAAGTTAAAGAAATCACTTATTAACATTTACAAATTCATCAATTCATCCATATCAGTTTACCTGTGCTATTTATATGGCCGCCACTGTATCATATCTGTTTTCTTCTTTAAACGACACTTCATATTATTTAGTTTCTCTGAAATTTGGTTTTCTGTCAAATTCTTATCAAATGTCTTTAACAATTCATTTCCCATGTTTGTGGGAGCTTGAGTTTTCTCTTTGCCCACTGATGTAATTTTGGTAATACCACTTTGTAGTTATTTATAATATTGATAAAAATGTGGGCCGATCTTGCAGTTCTTCGAATTCTTCGTTGTCTTCCGGCATATTTATATTAAACAATAACAAAGGAAACTTCGATTATCATCACGGGACGCGATATGAAATTCGCAGAAAATCATTTAACAAAGAAAATATCAAAAAACACAGTACTACAATGCCTGTAGACTTTTCAATTATTGGGGAAAAGACACAAAAGCATTATAATATATTGCATAAGATAAAGATTAAAAAAAAATTATATATATTGTCTTTTATACAGTGATTCTTCTTACTAAGGTCAGTGCATTTCAAAGGAAGTCCAAAAATACCTTTGATTTTATATACACAATTGTATCTTCGTAACACATTTGATATATCTCTCAAGTTTTATTTACGATTATTGTAAATGTTTTGTGTTTATTACACTTAATTTAAAATTAAAAAAAATTAGTATTAACACGTTAGTTGCTAAAATTAAATAATCTGGTTATTTCATCTAGTACGTCGTCAACATAAGTTTTAGAAAAAGAAAAATCGCGACTTTTTATACCATATAGAATTTAGAGGATTTCTATCAGTTGATATTAGGTCACCCTTTTAGGTTAAATAGTTACATATTTTGATTTTGACAAAACATCTCTTACTAATTCTAAATTCTAAAAACTTGAAAAGGTGAGATAAATAAAACAAAAAATCCACAAGTACCTATTTTTCCATTCTTTACCAGCAGTTTAGCAGTTTTCATTTATCACTACATAGTACATTCCATTCTTTCTGCGAAAACTTAAACAGTCTCAATTAGCGTAGGTTGCCCAGTTTACACTGATATCTTAATTATTGTACGAATAATTAGTTAGATCAAGTTAATTCTAGTTTATCCCAAAATCGGGTTTGGGTGGTAATACATAGATACCAAAATATGCAAAGGTGACCCATTTAAAGAAACACACCCTTAGTGATGTACTTGCCTTCGGAATACCATTTATAATTTGCATTACCATATTACAACGCAGACCCCGCAATTCAACACACATACATAAAGATAGATCTTCTTTGATATCTTTAATGATTTTAGAAGATACTGAAGTGTGCCAGACAATTGTACACCGAGTACCAGCGCTAAGTAGAAAAATAATCAAATTGGAATATGAATCATATTTTGTTTCTAACTAACTAACTGACGATGTTCTCCACATACTACGAACCAAAAAAAGATTCTCAATCGTTTTTGGTCCCAGATTTGCGACTTCACACAATGCGATTTACGATCACATCACGATGAAAGTAGATGGAAAAGAACGGAATGTGTGGTGAGTTTTACAGTTGGGTACACCTCAATTATTTAGGAGAAATCATCATTAGAGATGGGAATTTTGCAGCGGCTAGACAGACTGGTCTTTTGTCGACACTCGGGGAAACCAATGGGCAACACGAACCTCCTCTCATGAGTCGAATAAAATAAATCCTAGTGATTTTACCAAGTGCAGTTCAAATGTTTTCATTAATTCTAAGGAATTTCAAAGTAAAATTTACATTATATGCCAATGTAATTGCAACTAATAACAATAAAAAGCTCATGCACTATAAAGATAAGGTGCATTCATTACCTCTAAATAAATAATTATGTAGATGTAAATGTATATGCCAAAACCAGTTACATTACACATTCGTAATTATAACTCCATTTGATAGGAAATTATTTATTTATACTTCCGAAAAAAATCATTCACCAACTGAAAATAAAAGATTCAATATAAGATCCCATTTTAAAGAAAATTACAGCAATCTATTAGTTTTATTTGTAATTTTACATTGATGCCTTCGTCCGTATATGTTTAATTGACGTGTACAGAGCAATTTTGTTTATATTTTCTCTACAAGACGACAGAGAACCAGATAGAAGAACATGTGTAAAGTGCGTTATAAAAATGTATACACAGGATGCGAAAAAAATGAAGCTATTAAAAATGGAAATGACGAATTCTTTCAATAAACTAATTTAGAGGAAGCCTTTTATTTTATTTTAACCTACTAAGAAAGGAGTGTATCTAATAACATGTTTGTTGTAGCTGTACGTCACATGTGTTGGGGAACTTAAAAGATTTAATGAAGAAAATTTATTGCAACAGCCTACATAAATATACTGGAAACAACTTATTACCACATTTAAAGGTAACAAGTCAAGTTTTGATTGATAAAACCCAATACTCTAGTTCACTGGTTGGCTCTGAGAGGGGTTATGCAATATTTACAAGTCCTCAATTTAAACAATTTAAGATAAAAGTATTTAAGCAGTATAAGAATATTATTACAGCAACAATTTGAACCCATATGGGCGATTGTAGTAACTCAAAAGTTTTGGTTACCTTGCAAATTGGCGGAGAATCATACAATTAGATTTCGCAAAAGATACACTCCTCTTTATATACAGATGGCTATGTAAAGAAAGAATTTTCGTTTAACAATTAGCAATGTTTCTATCTTTCAATGTGTAAAAGAAATTTAAAGCTCGACGTTTATTTTGATTAAAAAAAATGGTTTGTTAGCGCCTAATCATTTGATTTTAAAATATTCAGTATTGTAATGAATTATAGACATGTAGGAATTGCAACAGCATTGTGGAAATTTGAATCAGAATTTTGTAATTAAAAGAAATTCTTGATGTTTAACCACATTCTACGTACAATTAAAACCACACTTTCTGACTCATGTATTGCATTTTAATCAGCTTTTTATTATATGTATTCGTTAATTTCTCTTATTTTCTCAAATAGGAGTAACTTCGCTGATTTGTAATTTTTTCCTTTCCGTCTATACGAATAGTCTTCGCTTGGAGGTTATTTACTTTGGCTCTTCAGATTCTAAATAGAATCTGACCTAATTCTGCTAGCGGAAAATCCTCATTCGCGGAAGCAACGTTAAATGTAGTAATGATGTTTGTGCGGACCGAATCTTTATATTACTTACGATTCTAAAGACGCCGGGTCATTAGACTTGTAAAAAATAAAAAGGAATTTTATCGACGTTTTAAGCGTATTTTACGAGGTATATGGTACGGAAGTTTCTAATTATCGATTCTTTAGATAAAGTGTAATCGTTGTGTTTACAGACATAAGGTATTACCGATGTCTCGTGAATGATTAAACGATTTCTGAAGTCGCCGGGGAATGCTGATGAAGATATTTTAAAATAAAACGTGTACTTGGTAATTTAATTTTATTGCACTATTGTTGGAGCCGCGTTTTGTATGCAACGTGTTTTGACGATTGATAGGTTGCAATCACCGTCGTTCGAAAAATCGATTTAATCTTATCAAATGATGAAATTTCGAGAATGTTTAAAGTATGTATCTTAAAAGTAGTCGGAATAAGATTATTTTAAACTTCTTTTTCTGAAATCACAGTGAGTCAAAAAGACGTGAATCATGTCTTTTCGTGATCGAAACCACTCTTAAATAATTAATTATTGGGGAATGAGCAGATACTGCTAAATATATCTTCCGAGCAACCATCCATACAAAAAATTACCTAAACGTAAATACCACCAACAATATCATCAAATATGGAGTTTATGTGGTTAAGTTATTCTCAGTAAAGCATGTCGGATTAAAATTAAATGTCGCATGATAACATTGATAATAATCAATTTTGTGTTGTAAGCTTAAACCATAAAACTTGTGCTTCATTCTAGCCGAGAATTTTTGGGAATTCCATCAATAAAATCCGCATGTTATCCTCTTTGCCTCCTCGAATTGTAGCAGCTTGAAAACGAATCTTATTAAATAGGGGGATAGGCAATTTCAAGCTTTACAGAATGACAACCTTCCATTTCAACAAAAAGGTATCGACGTTTAGCAAGCAAACTAACTAGACATGTAGGTAAATGTAATGCTATGATATGACATATTCCAGAATACCTTATCCTACCACTTTAGTTATTAACGTAGATGTCCACCTTTAGAAGAACTGGGTCTTAAAGGCTTTAGGTTTTACAGTTACCGCAACCAAGCAATGGATTCCATCTGTAGATACCATTTTTTTATTGCATTATTCAATACGAGGATGGTATGAGAAGTATCCGTATTTGGATTAAAATTAAAAATTAAAAAAAACCGGCGCATTGTGTTAAAATCTGCATCACCGACTGGGAGTACCAATCCTTTAGTCGACGTCTGTCAAAATTTTGGAAAAATTAATCGAGTAGTGTTGTTCTGAAAGATGTTGAAAGCAAGCAAATTAATGTATTTGAAAAAGAAACGACACCGCTCTTTTCTTTTGGGGATATGAAAATGTGTACAGAAATCACAGAGAAGTTGGTTGCAATTAATAAGGATCACGCATCTTTATGAATATTATCAAATACTGATTTAATGAATTTAAGCGTAGCCGAACATCCGTCTTTGATCAGGAGCGGTTACACAGCGTAATGTGTCAAAATCTGCAATACCACAGTGTTCGATTTCTTTCTTTAGATAGGAAAACGTGTAGAAATCAAAGAGAAGTTGGACGCAGGTTATAAGGATCGCCCACCCTGGACGACTACCATTAGATACCGATTTAATGAATTTAAGCATGGCTGAACATCCGTCTTCCATGAGGTCTGATCAGGTCGTCTGATTTAGGTGACTATGGACGATGTGATTAATAAAATTCATGGCACCGTTTTAGCAAACTACCGGATGAAGATTGGAGAGATTGTTAATATTAATATGGCAAACATTTCAACTGAACTTGTGCAAAACATACTTTACGAAAAATTGTGTATGCGAAAGCTATCGGCTAAATGGGTGCCCCGTCTGCTGATGGCCAAAAACGGAATGACGTGATAACTTCAAAGCAATGTTTGGACACGTTTATGTGCAATTCGAGCGAGTTTCTGCGTATTATATGGCTGCAGATAAGACACTACACAACAGAAAACCAAGGTTAGTTGGTAATAGTTTTCCCGGGGACCGTTCTATCAGCCAGAAGAGTTATTTGGAGAAGGGACAGTCCTATGCTGACTTTTGTGTCGATTCCACGCTGAACTGAACCGAACTAAAGAGACAAAGGCCTCATCTAGCGAAGAAAAAAATTCTTTAGCATTATGATAACACTCCGGCCCACTCATCTCTGTCTTTTTCTAACCTTGAAAAAAATAGCTTGGCGGAAAGCAGTTCACATCAAATAAGAAAGTCATTGTCGAAACAGAGGCCTTCCTCGAAGAGCACGAAAAGCCATTATTTGGATGGTTTAACTACAAGACGCTCCAAATTAATAGATTATGGGTGCACGTACCTAATGCAAAAAAGCAGTTTTTGGAACGAGGTACTTAGAAACGTTTTATAGTTTATAGTGTTACAGCTATAAATCTATATTTCTGTTTCGCAAAGCGATAAAATATATCGCGTACTAGACGAAAAGTAGCAGTGTACTTTGATATCGAATTAATGAAGTAATTCCTAATTCATTAAAAACAATAACTTTAAATAAGAAAGCAAGGTACAACATTATCAGAGAATCTAAAGTATTCAAATATCCAAAGAACGTTTACGTTACAAAAATATTAACAGTTTTCTAATTGCAAGACACAAAAAGATATTTTATCATTGCTTCATGAATAGGTTTCTTATACAGGAAAAGAATTCTTGTTACAGTATAAAAAGAACGTAAAACGTTAAACGTTAAACAAAATTTACGACTTGCTCTGTATTTGAAGCAATATTACAATGCACCAATCATTCGAATTTTGATTTAGTTCTTGACTGTCCTTCATATATTTAATATTTTGTAAAAACGTGTCTATTTCTATCAGAAAAAAAGTGCTACATAGCTGCAGTTAGAAAAAGCAGTTTGAGTATATTTAAGATGCTGAACACTGAATAAAAAATATATTGAACTTGAGTGATTTGTTAAAAAAATCGATTTAATTATTATTCTTTACCTTATAGACTTTGGCCTGGGCCTGTGAAACTTCCACGTGTTACTCTGGTTATGATAACTCCTTGGATTAATCGTATCCTCTGAATACGAAGCACATAACAAACTCCTCGGTCTAATATTCAAACTGATGATCGGCTTAATGTGATGCTTTTCCTTTTTACGCAGGTTGATGTAATGCATCGGACAGGTAGGAGGACCTCCAACCATGCTGCCGCCTTTTCGAAACTCTAACATCAGGTATGCCGATGATAAAAAAAATCCCGCACTCTATTTTAAATTCAAAAACACCTATTCACATACTCATCGATAAATCAGCTTCATTCCATAAATATGCAGCACTAAAAACGCGCAAACGATGCTTGTTAACTTAATTATCACCTAAAATACAAATATGTTATTGGAGTTAATTTGCTGTATGCAACGCGGCAGATAAAAAGGAATGTACCGCGTATAATGGCGTGGAAATTCTATTGAATGAGATCTGCAACTGCCGGCGTAGAATTCGTCATACCGTTGCGATGTACCGCTTGCGATTTCTGAACGGAATCGACTGAATAATAGAACCTAATGTGTTTGTCAAATATAACAATTATATATTCAATGCGACGTGCCTCCATTAATGACGTCATGTAGTACGATATTTTGTGCAATATCTACGGAGGTGGTTTATACTAAAGGAGGTTTGGAGATGGAAAAAAAAGATCAGTGGCGCAGTTACAAAAAAATAATGGTAATGGTAATGAGATTAGCTCAATTGTAAATACGCATTGATAAAAGTATTTCATGAGTTTTAGATATTTGGCTTTTGGTCGCCTATATTAGGTATATTGTAGCAATTATTTGATGCTGCTATTTTGCTTTATTTATCTCACCTAAGAATGTTGTTTTGTTTTTTAATTAATAAAATGTTTTACCTTAATTTATATTGTACGCAAGTTGATTTAATTAACGAGCCACAATTGCCATCTCCGATATTATTGGTCCTACAATACGAAATCTGTTAAATTGGTAAATTAGGAATGTTTTTCAGCTGATTATATGTAAGTTAATAGAAAAACAACAGAGTAACGCATTAAAAAAAAAACAAAAGTAACCATTTTTTTGAAGGGAACACTTGCGTTTTCCAATACTTTGAAAAACAAATTCATTTCTAATGTAAAAGTTTCATAGATTATTGTTCTGGAATGAATATTGAGGACATACGGGCTCCTAGCTTCTAATAAGGTAGTCTAATATTTACAGTAGGTTATTGTATAATTCTATGTGGAGCTATATCCTCTTCTGAATGTATCCAAAATTTCTTTAGGATTTCACTCTTAAATAGTTATTTATGCTACAAGGGAGGTAATAGCAGTTTTTCGGACGAATACATTACTTATAAAAACACATACGGCCCAACTGTCATCTATTGTTTCTACTACTAGCTCAAAATTTGGAAATGATCAATATTTCATGACTTACGCCCTTCCAATCAGGGCACTACCGGCTATGCAAGTCTATCATTACTGCCTTGATCGGAGGGACGTAAGTGCGATTTACGAGTTATGTACCCTTTACATAGGATGTAATGAAATGTAGGAACATAAAGTAAAGAAATTATATTAGTACATGAGCGAATGTTAACTATTTTGGTGAAATGCTGATTTTGCGGTCCCGGATGTATTTTACTTATTACATCCTCGATCGCAAAATTGCGCTTTCTAAACAGCTATTTTGATACTTAGAGGTAAGTAATTTGGTTTAGCTTACTACTAATATCCATTAGACAGCATACATGTATCTTTAAATTACCTTTTAACATTTTGGAGAATATACCGGGTATTCTATTGTTTTTCTATTTAGTGCATATTAATCAGCAGTAAAAGCACTAAACTATTTCAGCTTACTTTCTAAAACCAACGATAACGGAGGTAACAATAATGGCCTGTTAATTTGAACCGGTCTGTAAATAATTAATTAATAATACTAATCCTTGCGAACGTTTTTATTTTGTTTTTCTTTGATTATTTGCCTTTACATTAGACGTTCTCTGTCACCATTTGTATACACTTTTCTGAATCTACTGTCTTTTTCTCCTTTTTCTCCGTTTCCGATTTACATTCAATCGTTCGACTTTTCCTTTCGTAATTATTTTTATTGCGTTTTTTGCCGCTTTCGTCTCTAACTTTTTTTTTAAGCATTAACTTTTTGTGGGCTGTTGATAAGTTAGAATTGTTTGTACGAAACTAATTGTACTCGTACCTCTTTTCTGTTTGATTAAAAATCAATTACTTTAATTTAAAATTTGTAATTACTCCTTTTTACTTTCGTAATTATTGTAAAAGTTAAATCTGTTAGAATTTAAATCGTAAATATCTCAAAGTATACATTTTTACTAAACATGTATTGTTGCATAAATGAATATCTTCAACCTAACTTTGCTATTATTATAATTATGTCAACGTAATTTAATTCCTTTATTTTTAGCTACATCGTTACAGTGCTGAATTTAATCTGTGTTAATTGTTACTTTTTTTTGTTCATTTTAAATTTTCTTAATATCCTGCTTATTTAAATTATTCTTTTCATCATGACAATAAAATTTTGCATTTTGAATTGGTCAATAGTATCCTACACTTTATGTCTCTCGTTTCATATTACGTTTAATCCTTTTCTTAAGATCATAACCGGTAGAAAAAGCAATAAATAAGTACAACGTATATTCTATAAATTTTGTATAAATTCTTTTAGTCGTTTGTCTTCAATCACCATTAGCCAATTGTATCTGCTTTCAGCCACTTCGATGTTATAATTCACATCACGAAAGCTCACCTTTATCCAATGGTGCTCTTTTAGAATTATAAATATTTTATTAATAAATAAAATTTATGCAATTCTCCAAACGTGCGCGTTGCATTGGCTTCATTCTGTATGCCAATGACTAAATACAAATTCTCTCGTTTACATTTCTAGCATGCACATCTCGCCGTTACAAGAGATATAAGCATTCTCTAACATTATTAAGTGATTTGAGGCTAGCCTCGAAAAACAAATAATTGGTCATCGATGAAAAATTAGCGAAGAGATTAAGCAGGTGTGACTAATAATAAAATTGTGACGTACTCGAACAATTGACTATTATGTTCGTGAGCTACAATACTGTAGTCCTAACTGGATTTCGTAAATTACTGCGCGAAAACCTAGAAGAATTAATCCGCGTCTTCAGTAGGTCCCAATAACAGTAATAATAAAAACAATTTCATTTTGAACATATCCCCAAATAAAAAAGGTCTATTGGGCTATCTATAAAAGGGCTTAAACTTGGAAATGCGTACGGCCACAAAAATATGCCCACATTTGCCAAATCACGATTTGAAGAACTGTTTGTTGTTATTTGTTCAGTTGTAATTGTGAGGTGGGACTTTTTGTAATCGGCTTTCGATTGTTCCAACTGATGATAGTTTGGGGTTACTGGGAAGCTTTTAATTAGCTCTAAGTTGAGATTTGAACCACTGTTTACTGCTGTAGAAGAGCGCCAATAATTCTTTTTAAGGGCAATTTGGTTGTTCACCATTTGGTGTAATACTCCACCTTTTTGATATGCAATTGTTTTGTTTTGTGAGAGGTAAATTAAAATTTGTGAAATACACTTTTCTTTGAATTGTCCTTGTTCCTTGTTAGAATAAACAACGCAATGCTACGTCATTACAAAAGGAGCTATTGCATTGAAGATCAACAAAAGAACGTGGGGAAAAATCAGAAAAACCTATTCAATTTCTACAAAAAAGAATGACGAGTAATTACTTTTCTAATCTGCTCTAATCCGCTGCCAATTACTTTTCTAATACTACTGAATAATTCATCTCATTTAACCGAATCTGCGTCCGTTATAATTCCTTTGAAACATTATCTGGGCAATCCGCATATTTAATGATTCATTGGAAGTTTATCCGTCGGATTCTTCAAAGCTTTGCTGAATTTAGAATTCTATTACCGTACTAATATTATTCAAGGTAAGACGTAGGTCCCGATAAACTTATGCCATTTCTCATATCTTTAGCAACTGTCGTATGTTATAACATTAAATTGCTCTATTCAAAATTTTCATTCATTTTTGTGCTAAAAAATGCGTCAATTATACCAAACATTAACGCGAAACTAAATTTTGAAGTCTTGTTTTAATTCTTGGTTTTGCCTTACATAGTTACCACTCAACATTGTTTCATTTTATAAATCTCCATCATTATTTGTAATTTGTTTTACAATTGGTTTTTACTTCATTATTTACATTTATCATCCTATTACATTACATAGTCCTACATTAACACTTGATTATTTAACAATCTGATCCTAATTGTAATTTTATGAATGATTTTCAGCTTGCGTGAGGACGAACTGCGAATAGCGCAGCTACTCTTTCAAGAGTTTTGTGAGATTTGTGGACCTCCTTTTTGCCATTTACTTCAATACTTATTTAAATGTCTTCAACGTTTAAGTTCGTTTGCATCTGCTTGTAAAATTAAAAAGCTTTATCCGTTAGAAACAAATGTTTATTGTTCCTGCGCCGCTGATGAAAACACCTCTTCAAATATTTGAAGTTACTCATTCAGTACACCTACACTTGAAAGCAAAAGGTAAATATCAAGCGGTAATAAAATCTGTGCATGTACAGGTGGCCGTTACAATAAAATGTGCATTGCTCAGCAGAAACGGGAGGCATTCGGTATGGTGTTTTAAATTAGCATCTAGGTATTACAAATGAAATAGGTACGTATGTACGCCAGATACTCTATTATAGTAAATCTAGGTTAATCAATATCGACTATTTTGAGATAGCCAGTTAATATAGATCGATTTTTATCAACACTTAATGGCAATTTTTCTAGTTAATTAATTCTAAAAGATTAAAAGGGAAACTCACCTTCAGAAATATTTCATTAAAATAAATATATGTACATAAATTATCTACTATCGGAACAGTATTAGCAATTTCTAAATATATACATATGTCAAAAACATTCAATTATGATATGCATCTTTGTTGGCAGTGTTACGGTAATAATGTCTAAATAACAAAAGATTTCTCTATTGAAGATAATTTTCTTATACAATAGTTGGATTCCAATGTTTAATGTTCACTTCATATTTTAGATAACATCGTAACACATGGAATAGAAAAAAATAGATTTTTTCGAAAAAATACGTTATTGACTTATTTTGTACTTCATCACTATTAACTCCTGTTTAGCTGGCTTCAGTAAAACTGCACTACACGTATGCATAACGAAGAATTGTTCCCTAACATTTGGGAATTCAAAAAAAATAATCAAGACTAGCCAATTTATGAATGATCCAGCGCTAGGTTCATTCGTCTGAAAAAATATCAAACAATTTACATCTTTTGAAAAAAACAACACAAACTCTTCAAAAATAAATGTGAAACTTAAATTTTTAAATTCTGCAAAAATAAAGACGCCGAATTGTTCATAAAGAAATTGTTCTCTTTAAAGGAGGAACAAGAAACCATCGTGATGCTTAATTGAGATAGTAGCTCTTTTGAAGGAATATTCCCGGAAATACTCTCGACGACATGTGATATTGATTGGTTTAGTTCCACACGAGTAGCAGGTCTGCTATGAAATACCCTTTCTTTGGTATAACCCCATAACCAAGCAACCAGATTCATTTTTGCTAGAAGGTCAACTTTACGAAAAATGTCTACTAATTACACGATCCCCAAGTGTGTTGTGTAGTAGTGTCATCAAAACAATGTTGCCAACATCACGATTCTGTAATGGTGCTAGTAGTAGCCTTGCAAAACGGGAGGAATTGCTGCCTATTTATCGTTACCGTTTTCGTTTGCCCAAGTTATATTTCTTCATAGAAACAAGATCCTATTAAACAATTTTACGTAACGCCGCACCAAATAGTAATTTTTTATCATGTAATCCTTGTTTAATAATCGTATTTGAATTTTTGTTTGCCCATATTCTGCAGTTGTGTGCCATTTGATTCAAAGTATGCCACATCTATCCGAAAGATTTTGCCTGGCCCTTTCCAAATCCTCAAAACGCATTTTCATTTTACAGCGGTACATCAGATTGAATAGCTCACCTCTAATCGTTCTGCAACTTTTAGCACCAAGAATATCCTGGCCTTCTTGTAAAACTAGAGATGCGCTCACTTCGTTTTTGCTTACTTTGGTTTACTCGATCACTTTGTATAGAGCCTCTTCCAATCTTTATACGAGTTTATGACGTTTTACTGAGCAGTGCAGATTTCCCAATATATGTTGTTCAATATTATTAAATTAAAAATTAAAAAACTGTTAGTATAGCAAGAAAGTACAGCGAAAAAAAAACCTCTAAACCATAATTGCTAATGTATATAAAAAACAGATCTCTTTCAAAATGGAAACTTATTTTTGAATACCTTTATACATCCCAAAGGTTAAAAAATCTGGGGGTTCAAATGACAGTGACATCATTGCCAAAGCAGTAGTGAGGACAACAAAAGTTTTATTTTCTCGATGGAAAGTGGCATTTTAAAGTTATAAATTTCATCAGCATCATTTTTTAAGGATTTAATGTAACATTTTTAGCATCTCCCGTTCATTTATAATTACTAAATATAACAATTCGCCAACAGTAATTTTCGTCAGTACAATAGGAAGAAGGAATTATGTTGGTCATAGAATGCAGCCTTGAGTAACTTAGTGTGACAGCAAGAGAAAACCATTCGGGTTTCAGCTTCTAAAATTGTAGTACTGCTTCTAGTATTAGTCAGTGGTATACTTGTTAAAAATTTTCGGTCATTAACTGGGGTCATTTGATCTCTTACTCACTCACTGGTCAATATTGTACATATACATGCATAAGATACGTCACCTTCGTCTTGGAAACCGCAATACGAAGCAGACATCGCTTTTACTTGCGTATATGAGTAAAGCGGTCGGAGAAGGGACAAACACAGGGCGTGAGCAAATTTCTCCGTTTAATAAGAATCACGTTTCGAAACAAAGCATTTAAAATTACGCACAGGCGGGATGGCACACACGCGACAAGGCGAACGCTTCCCGGGGTCGATAAACCGTTGCGATTTCATGATAATATGGAACATCATGACTGACGCGTTAGTAATACGTGATTAAATTTTAACGACTTTCCGTCGTCTCAAAATATGGGATATCGCATTGCGTTAATGTCGGATGTATCCTCCATTTTTCCGTACACTTACGGAGAGGAACAGATGTGTGCGTACGTAGGCGCGTTTGGTTGTCGATCAATTTGAAAGATCGTAAATATCTTGTAATGGTTCAATTATACGATGTTGTCGAACGCAAGTAACTTTGCTCAAGGTCGCGTCGTTCGTCCAACGCTCCTTCTCGAAATTAGTGTCAATTCTATTTACTGTCGGGGAGTAAACTTTATGACGCGATGTAATTGAAAAGTGGAGCAAACAAGAGATGTTTTAGAGGAAAATGTGCCAAGATCAATCATAATTATGATTAGATCTCAGCAGCAATTTCTAATTTGTTATGATCACATTTAGAGACTTGTTGAATACGTCCTCTCCAATTATTGTGAAACAAATTACTTTAACGAAGATAACCATTACACAAATTGGTTTCCCAAAAGGTTAAATAATGTAAAATTAGAGTATGTACAGCAAGAAAGGATACTATGTAAAGCAAAATTGCACATGCATATTCTTGTTTATCTTAAGTCTAATCAAAGGTAAAGAAGCTAGTTAGCATTAATTGTCCGGGTTTTATCAGATTAGTACGGCTATTTGATAGACTGGACATCCGTTATTTAAGACCGAGGTGACGGATCCATAATATGGAAAAATACGCGCAAGTGTTGCATTGGGATTACCACAAAACTTATTTTACTCTATATGCGGCCCCGGAAACTCGATTCGTGATATATACCAACAATACGTCAGTTTACCGAACCTGCTAAGGCAAATGGTTCCTAACGGGGGGATACAGACGACACACGTCACATTTGTGCCTTAAAAATTTGTCACGTTTCTTTTTAAAAAATTTAATTACGCTATTGTTTTGTGTCCATTTTATGCTGATTATGCTGTAAAGATTTCATCTCCTTCTCGAAACAATCGCAGCTACCACATCCATTTTTTAAATTTGATGATAGCAACGTGTTGCATTAATTTAATTGCTATCAGTCTTTTGCTATCAGAATGGTTTTATTACACAACCAAAAGATGCCGAAGCAGCTCTTCTTTTAAATTGATTGTGTCTGGCATCAAATGATAAGCGCATCCATACAAATATGGAGAAATAGAAATGACATTGTAGCAAAAATACAAGTTGTTTTCGAGATATTCTTATGTGACACATTATTGCTAATATACAACATTAATAATAATAATCGGCGTATTTGCCTAATAGACCTAAAGCCCAATTACAATGCAATAAATGGATAAATACATACATCAAAGACGACAAATATAACGAAAATTAGTACAATTTCTAAGCAGAATATTACGAAGGCTCTGTAAAAGCAAAGCGCAATTAATTGCTAAGATAAGTGTAAAAACGTGTGCACGAACTACATTTGCATTTTTAGTAGTGTGCGTAAACCAGGCTTTAAAAAAGGGATTAGTTCTAGGGGTAGTGTATGTAAACCTTGGCACGAAGCGTAACGATACCCTTGAAACATTATACATAACATAAGAGGTCCGAACAGTCAATGGTACCATTCACAAGTAGAGGCACGAATATTTGATGGTGGATAACGAAGGTGCAAATTCCCATAAACTTCTCTGAATTCCACATTTATTTCATTAATCATTTTTTTTAACGAATATTTGATCGCTGTCCTATATTCGATTTTTTTCCATTGCTGTTAAATCACAAAAAATGGCTGTCATTCACGAACTGACGTATCTGTTTGAAAACTTGACAAGGCACTTGTCAAAGGTTACTTTTACAAAAAATAGAGTTACTCAATTCTAGGAGCGCCATCTCTTGCCGAAACCAGGTAATCATCAAACTCCTCTGGTATAAAAACTATTCATTAATTACAATGATTTTCGTAATAATTCTGAGTATTCACAAACCCGTTCACTGCAGGGTTAATTTCTAGCATTACGTATCAAAGATTGATGAGAGTTTATTAAACTTAATTGTGCACAGTTTCGAATATATTTTCTTCCCAGGCAAACTGACCTCTTTCTCTTGAGGGATTTCAAGATCTGGACATTCTTAGTTTATTTTAAAAAATTGCACACGCAAGATGACGCATTCCTGATCTACCCGGTATTTCTGTAATTTGACCCCATGTCAACTCAGATTTCATATAAGCAAGTGTATTTTTATCATAATGATTAGTCGACTGCGGAAGCTTTATTTTTATCCGTACCTCCACTTCATCAGCTTCTAAAATTTCCGAAATATATTATTCATTTATGAGCCGTCCCATGTGTTCGAAGCCGTGAAAGTAGAAAAGGAATACGATAGTCTTCCACGGATTTAAAAACGTGCCAGTTGGAATCAACTAAAAATACCACGGAAGGCAACTCAACGCGTCTTAACCGAAAAAAAGAATTTTAGAAAGAACAGCGTATGTGGACCATAAATTATTTTAATTGCAATTATTTCACGTTGAGCGAGCATCTTCGTTAAAATAAGAGTAGCGCCAAAGAAAGAAGATAAAAAAAATCAAATAGTACAAACAGATGCCGGTAGAGTTACCATTCGCGTTTCCTGAAGTAGCTAATGAGCTTTCTAATGCACGAATTATACTATTAGGCGTAGATTATATAAATTTTAAACTTAATGAGCGTATTGTTCTCAGCTTCTTCTATCTACCGATCTCATTCAGGCGTCCAATATTAACGTAGTTTTAAGAAAGGTTTGAAAGGTAGTGTGTAAATACAAATGCACTTACTTATGGCGAGAGTGTAAGATTTTTCAATTCCCACGCCGATGATTTTGAAGAAAGGACGACGCCTTTTCAAAAGCATGAAGTGCGTTCTAAGTGTTTCAAAAGAGTTGTCGTGGTCGGTCAAAGGGAACCGCTTGAAATACGATATTCGTAGATTGACGTGACAACCTCACTTTAGGCTTGCGAAATAACCATGTACTCGTTAATCTGTATCATGTAATGTAGTAAATATTTCCGTTCTTTGCAACTTAATTTCTTAAACAATCAGTATGCTTGTGGTTTTAGATTTGACGGTATCGATTTAAGTTTCAATTAAGTATATTTCCTTGTGATTTCTTAGAAGAAAATTGATATACAGGGTGAGTCATCACAGTGACCTCCAAAGCTTGTGCCTTTATGGAGAGATGCTGTACGGGAAAAAGTCCTTTAACCATGTCTTATTTATGGCACTTTCATCACTGTAGCGACATATTTCGATCATCGATACCGATGGAGCATAAGTGTTTGGACAGGTATTCTCGGCGATAGAATGATCGGCCCTTACTATTTTGAACATAGTCTCACAAAGAAGTTTATATTGTACGGCTTCTTTCAAGAAATTTATATGAGTTGCTGGAGCTATCCCGTTAAATTTGACACAATTTAAGACATGTAAATGCATCAGGACCCAATGTTCCCTAGAAAATGGATAAGCCGTCGAGCTCCTGTGTAATAGCTGTTGAATTCCCGGACTGTATGAAATTAGGTTACCTATTATGGGACTATGTAAGAGAGAAGCTGCCTAGAATAAATACCTGTCAACTGTACTAAAAAAGCGATGCCTCAACAAATTCGGACATCCAACTAATGCTCTATAAATGATTTTAGAAATTATTCCTTTTTAATATAAATAAAATAATAAACAAAAGATAAAATCGACAGACAAACGAGGTTTCTTTGGAACAGTCCATAAAATTAACTCACGAAGCGACCGCCTTGATGCAGGAATCGACACATTCCAATTTACTTTCAATGTATAACAAGCGAAAGAAAGGATTTAGCAATTACAAATAACAATTTCAATAGTTTCTAACTGAATTTGGCCTCATTTCGGGATTTTCCAAAATAACCTTTTTACTGGTTTGATAAAATTGCCAAAATTATCGCAAAATTTAATACAGACGGGAAACTATTCCAGTCAATAAATTTAAAAGTTGCAGTGTATAAACCAAATAGGATTAAATTTAATGAAAAATACAATACTAGTTTAGTCCTCGCCGTTTCTCAATAAATATGTGTGGTGTTGAATGTTGGCGTTTACCAATTTCATTCTCAGAGTTACATTAATGTTCTCGAAATGTCCAGCGCACCCAGCCAATATAGTTGAAGAATGCTTCTAAAATCAAATAATTATTGAAGATCCGCCATGGCCCGTCGTGAGCCCTAATTTGAACCCATTGGAAAATATTTGGGCGTATCGTTAAAAAACTTTACAGGAACATCTGAATAGTTATGGGATACCATTGCAGATGTACGGTAAGAAATAATGGAAACTTTATCCATAGTCACACGTTATCAATGCCCAAAAATACTACTTATACAAGGTTATATCAAATGATGGTCCTCTAAGAAGATTAGCAACTTAGTTCTGTAATTTTTCTTCTAATTTCAAAATTAGTACTGATAATTAATCGATAAATTAAACTCAGGAGTTTGTTATATATACTTAAGTGTTACCATTCCCAATTTTCAGTCGTAATTGAAAGTTAACGAACTCCCATACTTCTGCTTTAATTTTGTCATACGTTTGACGTATATATTTCATGAGTATGGAAGATGTTGAGAGAATAGCAAGCTACAGTTGATTATTGTAGAGAAGATGTGATGAGCTAATCGAATGAAAAAGCGTTCGGTGACATTAAACGAATGCGCAATCGATACTTTCGAATGAATCGAGTTCCTCCTTAACGAGTGCGAAATCGTTTTTAAAATCGAATTGCTCCCACCGATTATAGTCGTTGAGCCAAGAATGTACAAATAATAAAAATGTATATGGATGGACATTTGCTGACTGGCTCGAGGTATTTAAGAAACAAAAGTTGCGTCACAAACTGTTTCTCTATATTTTGTGAACTGCCATGAACACATATTTGAGTTTTAAACGGCTTTTCAATGAAAAGAATTAATTTTATCCTGATGATAATTTCGATTAATTAGTATTTTAAGAGGTCATGTTCAATAATAATCGCAGTTCTAACCACATTTTCAACAAGATGTAACAATATATTAATGTAAAATATTTTTAAATTACACAGTTCATTGGAAAGCGTTATTTTTTGAAAATAAATAAAAAAGTAGCTATTCATACAACTGCTTTAAAATACGTTAAAATTAAGTTTCAAGCAAAATACCAAGCTCATATTTAAATTGTTATTTAAAAAAATAATTTGGTATAAATTCTTGGGTGATAGGCGATTTCTTCGACCATTGCAAATTTGGCCAGCCTCCGAAAAATTACTTTCTGCTGGCACAGATGTTGCAGGAATGATCAGTTTTTCTTGAATATGATATAATTCTGGTAGTAATATGATTTTTAGATCTTTTTAGAATCGGCATATCAAAATATCTTTTAATGATAGTTTCAAATTTCGAATAACTGCGATATTTCGACAGCTCTGACAGTTTAGTATGGAAATATTCTCACACTGATGAATGGCTCACAATCTGTTGGTCTTCATTTCCAGAGTTAGGTGTTGTACTGCTATCTTGGACACGTGCAATTTGTTCTCGGATCCATTGTTCAACCTCGTCCAAGTACACAAGTCCTCGTACAAGTACAAGGTACATATTTAAATGGCGAATCCAAAAATATACTGGTTGCCCCAACTTAATTTCTTTGTAAGAATTTTTTTACCACGGTAGTGAGCAATTTGTTCTGGAGGAGTCCACAAGTCGTTGTTATTGCTAATTGCTGCGTCACAAGGTAAGCCATACATTTAATTAACGGAAATGGTCGAATAGTTTTCACCTAACAGTTGTAGTTGCGAACAATCCGTTTCATCCAGGGGCACTCTAGATAGATCGGTCAATGCTTCTGTTAAAACACCTTTGATTTCTAACAATTGGTTCATCATTATAACAATCTTGTTTTAAACGCAAACGTGGCAAACTGATGTGACTGTAATCTTCTCTAACACTACTAATTAATGATTCGCCTACATTAAATTTAGAGTGTAAGCTACACACGGGAAATGATTTTTTTCTAGGTTTGATTGATGCGTATTAAGTTTTCATATTATCAAATAAATCCCAAAGTAAGAAAAAATATCATTTTGCGCGCGGTGGCTATCCGATTTTCAAAACGATTTTGCATTCGTTAAAGAAATAGAACTCGATTCATTCAGGCGCATTCGTTCAATGTTACTGGATGATTTTTCATTCGACTAGCCCATCATTAAAAGCGAAGGTGGGGGTAGGAACGCTAAATCAAAATCGCGGTCAACAAACTAGAGTTTCTCGTCAGGTTTAAATAAACAATGAGAGCGCCTTACTAATTGAGAAAAATTATTAGAGAAATTAACATACGTTGTGAATAATGTAATCTGTGACGTAGTATTTATTAGTATTAACTAATTTCATGGATTAATTACAAGTACTGCTTTTGAGGTTCTGAATGCCGCTTATGCCTGATAAATTACGAATTTATTTGATTGATGATATTAAGAATTTAGTGATTATAGTGAATTTCACTATAGCTTTCCCTTAACACTGTCGTTTGTTTGAGATAGTAAAGGCGGTTTCACAATTGACGTGAACGTGAACGTCAAAAACGATAATAATAATAACCAGAATAATAATAACAATAATAATAATTTATTGATTATAAGCATCCAAACGGACAATAAATTGATAGTCACATACAAAATGAATGAAAATTCAGACAAATAAATAATAAAAGAAAATAAAAAAATACAAGAAGACGAACTAATTAAATAAAGGAAAAGAAACAAAGCAAAATAGAACAAAAAATAGAACAAAATAGAAAATGCTAAACATAAAAGCAAAAAATAACGATGGGATGGCTTAACATTGTTAATTAATTGCCGTGGTTAAGATAAGAAACTCTTCTATACTGTAGTGGCTTTGTTCTATTGAATACTTTTTATTGGATTGCTTAAATCTGGCACTAACTCTTATTTCATGAGCTATACCTTTTTCCCAGTGCTCGTTAATCCTTCATCGGTAATATGCAATGCACATCTGGAAATATGGAGATCACTTCTTTACCGGGTGTCATAGGGATGTATGTTTTTCATAGTGGTATATTCTTCCTTGTGATTATGATGGTAGCAGACAGCTTCAAGGATGTGTAAAGACGAAAGAGTTAGAATTGGCAATGTTTGAAAAAGAAGTTTACATGACTCTGGAGGCTTTAGTCGGCCCAAAATTCTAATTGCTTCTGTGCCACAAAGATCTTTGGAATCATGAGGATCCCCAGAGAGGTATCCCGTATCTCAGCCGGGACTCAATTTCCGTATAATATATAGATAGTAACGTATACAATGGCAGTTGATCCTTCAGACTACGAAATAGAAACATCTTGGTACTTAACATTTTCACTAAGTGGTCACAGTGAACATTCCAGAGCAGATTATCCTGAATATATACACCGAGAAGTTTTGTTGAGATGCAAGATGCACTGTATTTGCGTTCACGTAACTTTGAAAAGTAAAAGATATTTAATACACAGCTGCCATTCTATCATATTCAAAAAGAGATCTTGGCCATATTGTTATCAACAATGGATTAAAGGTATCATATTTCGAGTCAAGTCTTCGTCATCGTTTTAAACGGAATAGATACTTTGTATATCTTTTACTTTGTGTTAATTTGCCAAGTCGACAAGTACATTTACTGGTAGTCTTGTTTACAGATCAGAAACTACATTAAAAAAAAGTCCCTCTTTCCTCAGAGAAAATCAAACAATTAAAAGCAATTACGTATATCGAAATGGAATTACAAGAATGCTACTGAAATATTTCCACTCCTAACAAAAACTACCACCCACTAGGTGCTATTTCATTCGAACCATTCAACAGTAAACATGAGTAGCTCCACTCTCTCGTACCTACCACAAAAAAGAAAATAAACGGCGAATACAGGTACATACAACATACATGCGCCTACTTGTTTATTTACCGAACGACATTGAGGCCGTATCTCGACGTCCGACCGGGGCTGCAAAGTCGGTCGTTTCGATGGAGTGCGCGAAAAAAATATCGCGGCGAAGCCATATTTTCGATAAATTCTGCAGGACGTACGAACGGCAAGCATACTGGTTGCCCACGCCAAGGAGTCCTTATAAGGCACCGATAATTATGTCATGTAGTATATTAAAACGCGCACTTTATTCAATTGAACGAACAGGGGGAACGAGAAAAAAAAACGTCCGTGCCAATTAGGAGAGAGAAACGTTTTTATTGAACGATGATTAATGCAGGAACAAGTTAGAACATGATGCTTTTTTAATACACTTTAGCGTTTCTAGGTAGGTTTCTAGATGGTTCCATTAGCGCGAAAACCTTCTGCAGCGTTGTTTTAGACCCTACTCTTTAGGGTCTTTCAATATAAAGGGTATTTTGCATTTGAAATAGTCATGGTGATATCTTACGTGTGGTGTCTTCACATCACTGATTGTAGTTTATAAGATTATCAAACTTCACTACATGTTATGTTGTTAAAAGTATACTAAAAGATCAAGGAACTTGGGGTAATAGATACATCTTGTTTCAATTGAAAAGTGAGGCCAACATAATATTTCCATCCGGGTTGTGCAAAGATGGGGGTGGTTCAGAATTAAACTTCGTCGTTTCTAATCGTGACACGTGATAATTTCAATCTTCACTTACTGTTTGTGCCCCTAACTTCGATCACGTTGATATAGGTGAACGTATTAATAATAATAATGGTTTCTTATTAATGGAATAAAACAGTTTATTATTATCCAACAGCAGCATTTAGCTACTTATCAAAAGATAATTTTAGCGTATAGCAATAAGTGGGCGAGGGTAGGGTAATAAGTACATAATTCTTCTCATTAATATCCGAATGTTAATGGTAGGGCGTACTGACAATACTGGTGGGTGGTAATGGTATTAACTAATGGAAAATAGAAAGTTAATTAGCCCTAATGTTCAAGCTCGGTGTACAAAAATGTAAGAAATGTAAAACAGCCGAGACCATTAACATGCGCCTATGTACCAGTACAACCCGCGACATAGCGCCTCGGGTTGCCAGAGAAATAAAGTCAAATTCATATAAAAGATCATAGAGAACACAAGATTTTAAAAAATGTGCACCGAACTATCCCCAAGAACGAAGAAATTGAGATAGAGGAAATACTACTGGTAACTAATGCGGAAGACACCCCAGGAAAAATAATGATGCAATTCGTCCTGTTCCTAGTATACCGGGCGTTGTAAAGACTCGAGAACGTAGTAAACAACTTGCGCAGATCTCAACTTCGCCAGAGCATATAACAAAAAGGAAGGCCGCAAAAGAAAGAGAGCACAGAAGAGAAATTCGAACAAAAGTGAACACGAGATCAACTAAGAATACAATTCAGACAGTGACAATCTAAAACAAAACACTTGTGTTGGTTGTAGTGTAGGTAAATAAGGAAGACTGGATGGAATGTGTTACCTGACGCAGATGTCTACGTGAAGGATATACTACAATTCAAGCCCATTGTTTACTCTCTGGTAAAAGGAGAAAGTGCATTTTTGCATTGGAATGCCTTATTTTTCAAAAATTTTTTCAAGTTTAACTTGTGAGCCATCTCATCCATCCACGGCAGGTGAGATGGTTTTTGTTAACAATTGATTACCAAGTATGGTATTTTGTTTGTAGTCTATGTAAAAAAATAATGAGGGCTTGTCTTTAGTTGTACAAGTTGACTTTAATTAATAACTTTCACCAGCTATGTTCCCTGCTAGACAAATTACCCAAACGACTACGTATATTCTAGATAAGTGCTTTAATATTTAGAGAAAACCCAGAATTGTACAAACAACTTATAGTACTCCCGATTAGTGATATCAAAAGCAAGCTGGTATCCTGGTATTCAAACTAAATTCCACATTATGTAATAGAACTGACTAAAAGTTGCTTTGTTACTGTTCCTCTAAATATAATTGATCTGTCAGAACATGACAGTAATTCAAAAGAAATAATCCTCTTAAAACCCCGAACGCCATTCATTCCCGACACTTTTACCACCACTGAAACAATGAAAATCCACAAAAAAGCCGGCTTTTCCGAGCGTATTACGTATGATACACGTGGAAAGCTTGAGCTCCCTAATCGCTCTCGACTTCTTAAAATTCATTACGAAGAGCGTGTGCTCTAAAAACGGAAAATCGGGAAAGTCCCGCATTCGCACCGGCCAGCAAACGCAGTACGTATGCTCCGCTCGATTCGTAAAAGCCGCCCTCGCTTTTCCGAGCTTCGGGGCGCTTGAAACTAATTTATCCGCCGCCGGCGAATTTACGATAATAAAGCTCGCCAGACACGCGTCATCTAACTTGAAAGGCGGAAACAGGAATTATTAAAATTTAAAAATATTTTCGTAAGCGAAGGACGAACGAAACAGCGAATAAAGAATACACAAGAGAAATCTTTTGACGTTGCCCTAACTGAAATAAATTATTTATGTACCATTGTAGTGGTTATGAAGTATTCAGATATTGTGTATGGAAATTGCAGGAAACTGTTCGACAATTGCGGGCCTTATTCAAGAGTTGCACGGTTCGTTTTTGCATCAAATAAGGTCATGATCCTTACTCCGGTGTAGTTGTTATTAAGAAAAAGTGATGCTACTGACATAACTACACATTCATTTTATTCTTTTTGCATATTTCTATATTGTGGGTGTATGGGCGAGTCACGTGCATCACCTTTTCCAAATTTTTATCAAATGATGTTTACTAATATAGTTTTGATAGAAAACTAAGTAGAGAGAAGTTTTCTAAAAAACTAGGTTTTCTACATATGCGGTATATTATTGTAGCAAACTTTTCAATTATTTTAAGTTTTTATTAATCATTATTACATCATAGTCAATTACGTATATGTGAAGATCTTATTGTTATACAAGTTGTACAGTTCACCAATTAGTATATTATTCAGTATTTAAATAGTTTCTGAACGTCTAGAAAATGACGCATCGAGCACTGCTCCACCACGCTATCTTTGTCAACACTCATCTGGAAGCTTGTTTGGGTAATATGATTACTAGTAGCGCTGTTCAAGGTATTCAACCAGAGTATGGGATACAAAGTTATCCGAGCATTTGGCTATTGGTATGTCATTCAAACTAGACCTAAGTAACAAAAAAACTCAATTTAACAAATATATATGAAACCTTCAGCTGCTGGTTTTGAGGGGATTAACCTGCAACTTATACAATCATACCTAACTAACAGGTTTCAATACGTGGTCATAAATGGAGTGATACCAGATTTGATGAAGATTGAAATGGGAGTACTCCAGGGGTCGGTACTGGGTCCGACCCTATTTCTAATTTAGACAAACGATACTTCTTTGTGTATACTGGGCGCAGAAAATAGCATTATGTCTCTAAAGACATTGAATAATGAATGGTTCATCGCGAACCAATTATATTTAAAAGTAGATAACACTCATACTACAACATTTACTTAATAACTTAACAACACTTACTAAAAATAGAAATAATTTTGTTCAAGATCCATGGTATTGTTGAGTATGCCTCTAAACTGTGTGGGTTGCATATGTGAACAGCATGTCTGACAAATTGTGGCCTTTGTTATTTGTATTAAGTAGATTAAAGAGCAGCGTATCAAACGAGATTTTAAAAAAAGGCGTTTTTCAGAGTGTTTTATTCAAAAGATTGTTATGGTTTAGTCCATATTAAGAGACTTTTCAACATTTAACAAAAGCGATAAGAATTATTAATAATTTGTCAGATAGAGAAGATTGTAGAGAATCCTTTAGACAATTAAAAATTTTGACTGAATTTGCCATCGCAGTACTTGCTATAGTGCCTAATGACATTCATGTTCATGGGACTGTGCTTCTCGTATACAATATTATTGTAGATAAATGCCATTACTCTGCACAGGAATGCTTGGGTGATGCATATGTGATATAAAAGTATATGTTGTTTGTTTGTTTTTTATTTAGTTTATTGTTATATATCTTTACATTCTGTTTGCACAACTGCTATTTTATTGTACCTGATACGTATTTAATACAAATACCAGGCTGCTATAACGAGTGTAAATATTTAATGTAAAACACAATAAAGGTCTATTATTATTGTTATTATTAATTTGAGTTACAACTTCGATATTGTACACAGAAAACATCCTACGAAGATAACTGCAACAATTGTAGGGATGATTTTGTATTGAAAATTCATCGAAACACCTGGGCTATCGTTGAAGAGCAATATTCATTGAAATCCTGGAGTAACTTTATAGCAGTAAAATATGCTTAAAGAACAGTCAAAATTCACAAAAGATACTGCCTAATACTTGCGTAAAAGAATATGCGATTTTAGTGATTGGTAAACATTAAGTACATTTACCCAACAAAAAATGTTTATAAAAATATGTTCTATAGTAAGAAGAACCGCTGAAATATAATTGCGTCAATGTACAATGTGCCTCTATAATCGCATATTGGGACATTAATTACCTTCAAATTTAGAGCTCTTATAACATTGCCAGCTCTAGCATAGAAATCCTGTTCGCAATTCTCCCGGAATAAAGTCTTGCGTAGTTTACCTTTTTACTCCAAATTCGCTGAATATTTGCAGAAGACACATGTACTATAGGAAAGCGCTGTGTGGAGGAATTATTATTTTTTGAATCTGTTAATTAATTTGATATACACGATACAATAATGGACTTGCCAAACAAAAGCTTTATGGGCTTTGATGAAGTGTACTTATGAAGTATCAAAAAAAAGTGTTTTTTCAAAGAATTTTGAAAGGGTAACATTTATTCTTTTGTAAACAAATACGAGTCAATGGACAAGTTTTAGGCAGGGATTTTCAGCAGAAACGGAGACTGCAGAGTATGTGCAATATATATATATATGTATATATGATAAGATGAATGTTTATGAATACGTAGTGCTAATTCTGTTTCATTTAACCAGGGCCTTCGATTTAGTAGATATTTCATCTGTATCAGCAACAACTTTTAACTTGGAAATTAGGAAGAAATTAATAATTGGATTGTTTCTTTTACGAACGTCAGATCGCAGAAATTCAGTAAATACAGTACAGATTCGGCAGAGGATTCAGTAGATACACCAAAAAGCGTTTTGGGGCCTTTGATTTTTTTGCTATTCATAAATGAGCTGTCCGAGCATATTTATTACCGTAAGGTCTCTCTTTAAGCTGATGATTGTAGCATTGTTGTATCTGACAGATATATCAACTCTCTTAATATAAAGATAAACACCGTAATAAATGTTTCTCTGATTGGTCTTACAAAAGCAAACAAGCTCTCAATATTGTTGACCCTAATATCCAAATCATTACTTTTTCTAAACAAAGTACCCTATTGAGTACTTTCCTTCATTGCAATTTGCCTGCGAGGATCAAATTGATTGTGAGTGCACTAGACTTTACAGAATCTATTTTTTTTTTAATAAATATTCTCAAGCATATGTTGTCAATTGAGGCATTATTGAATTTATATTACGTATATAGTGCGATTTCATATAATATTTATTACTATCTGGTGTCAAGCAAGAGATGTGTTTGCTTATTGGAAAAGAGAATAGTATGACTGACATTTGGCCTGTTACCATGAGAGAAACATTAAAAAACCTGTGATTTATTAACTTTGTTTTTGTTGTACTTATACAAACTCTTAATATACATTTTTCAAAACAAAAGTAAACTTCTAACTCACACCGACATTCATAATTATGAAACTAGAAATAGAAACAACATCATTGAAAATACACCCAATCACACTTATTGTAAAAAATCACCATGAAATACCATGTGTTTCAATTTCTCCTACTGAGAACCTATGCATACGATTCTGCAATACGTTTGCAATAAAGAAATGCCACGTTGTGTAATTCCAAAAACACAAAGTAAACGTACAAAAGATAGAAATAACTTATCTTACTCAGTTCAAAGATTATTTGCAAAACTGAAAGACCTGTTTCCGTTAGGGTGTTAATGTTATCTGCTTCAGAATAGAGTATTTAACTGCATAAGAGAAAATTCAAACGGTCCTGGTTTACGGAGAAGCTGAGAGGCGTCTTGATAATACTGTCAATTTCTACGCTCAGCGTTTTCCGGATAGAATTCGGCCATGTGTTTCACTTTACCGTGCTGTCAAACAATTCACTACCGATGGAGGTGCTCAACCGAAAAAAAGGACCTGTTGGGCAACCGTCGTTGAAGAAAATAATGAAATTGGTCTATTAGCTGCAGTGGCTAACAATCTTCATGTTAGTACAAAAGAAATTGCTCGCGACCCCGGATTGTCCCAGACCAGTGTTTGGAAAATTTGAAAACGTCATAAATAGCATCCGTACCATAAAATCTTCATGGCGTTGATTTCCGAAATCCGGTAACTTTGTGTCAGTGGGCACATGAAGAAATACAATAAAACCCTCTTTTTTTTTCGCTATGTATTTTTCTCCGCCCAGGCGTTTTTTACAAACCACAGAACGGTTACAGGAGTGTTGAAAATCCGCAATGGCTTCGTTAAGTTGAACGCCAGCGTTCTTGGATTGCCAATGTGTGGTGGGGAATAATCATTCGCCTCCACATTGTCAAAGGCAACCTGTATGGTCAAATGTACCGAGAAATTTTGGAAAACGAACTGCTAATACCACTTGAGGACCTGAGCTTAGAAATGCGACAAAACATGTGGTTTCAACATGATGGTTATCTAACACACTATTTGGTGGCAGCACGTGATACTTGATCACGATTTGAATGGTCGTTGGATAGGTACAGCTGATCCAGTAAATTGGCCTGCTACAACCCCAGATCTTACTTCGCCCGATTTTTTTTATTGGGATTATCTCGGATTAATAAGCACTTATCTTAATTGAAAGATGATGAGGCGAGGGATTCATATTCTGATCGTGACGTGAGAGGCGAGGAGGCTTAGGTTACTTAAGCACCCCAAAGATGGCACTACGTCTACGTTGTTGTCGTTGAGTTACACTAAAAGTAGTTTGTGCACCAGCAATTTACCAGTTATTCGAAACTTATAAAATAAATAAAATTTGTTTTAAGATCGATTTCGATTAACGTAGAAAAATTTGGTAGATATTTTGTTGTCCACAGTCACACTTCATATTTCAATGGATGCACAGCGAACAGGAAAGGCAAATACACAGACAATAGCTAAAATGAAAAATTTGGGGTTACCACGGAGTACACCCGTCGCTCTTGAAGCGACTTTATAGTTCTCCGTATAATTAAAATCGCAATTTTAAAGAGCACAGCGTTGCGCGGAAGAGTGTGCAATTCTCATGATAAACGTGTTGTCGGTTTAGAGATACTGCTACTAGCACAATGTATATATATTTGATTTACAAATGAATTCTCGGTACGGTAGCCCATGTGCAGTTGAAAGGAAACAATGTGAAATTGTCGCCATTCTTTTGTTTAGGCCAGGTAACTTTTTTTAGTTCTTCTAGGATGTCGTTCGAAAGTTTTAATTAAAATGCGGAATAATGGGCGTCCTTTATGTCTAGTAGGTTCGTCGTATGAACTTTTGCACGACGTGCATTTTGTGGTAGCCTGTGATACTTAGAACACTTCTGGTTTGTCACCTTATGCAAACTGCAATGAACACCACCTGAGGACCATCAAAATGTGAACGTTTAATTAAATTTTATGAATACGTTAAATTACTACACCTATTGCCGAATGTAGAAAAGCACGTTCAATTTTAGGTTGATGGTCGGATCAAGGACGAGCGCAGTTTAATAAGAAGCGCATTGTATAAACGACAATTCTCTATGAGTTTTGTAGAACGAAAACAATATGTTTCTTTTTCTTCAACATTTGAACCGATTCTGAACCGTTCAAAATGGTTCACGAAGGCAAATCATTATATAGCTGTGTATGATATTAAAGGCTGTAGTACTTACAAGAGCGACAAACTTGAAGTATTCTGGAACGAAGTAATTTTTACGGGAAAGCTTTTTCCGCTTGTTAGTAACGGAAAAGTAGCATTTACGCCATATTGTCATAAACGTCATTAATGGAAAAGTGTACACAACTAATATTACTTGTTTACAATAAAATTTTCCTACTAACGCCTACGTGAGTCAATCACTATTAAGGGAGTCTATAATGGTTATGTTTGTTAAAAAATAACAAGTGGTTTGCTTGTGATCGACTGTTAATAATTGTTTAGATCGAATGTTGAACTACTATTTGTTTTTGTAGCACGTGACCGTTGTGTTAAATCGATGATGAACTGCGTGCAACGTTAAAGGCTTTCCGTACAACCTGCCATTAGTTATTACACTGGCTATTCGTTGAAAGTTGATATAGCGCCGACAAAAGAAGCTTTGTTTTTAAGTAGCTTAATATTTGGTACAATTGGTACTTCTTTTAATATTTACCCAAATGTTCATTACAGAAACATTGGGGAAGTATCCTGTTTGAAGAACGATGACATCATTAACCCAGATGACGCCACCAAATTCCAATTTGGGGTTGTGGTTGTTGCCGAATGCAATCTATTAGAATCTGTATGGACTCTAATGGAGTAACTTGCGGTATAGTTGAAAAAAATCTGATTTATTTATTATTTTCTGATTTTATCCACTGCGTTTTTTTTTCATACTTTCACAAATAGTTGAACCCTTAGTTATTCCTATAGCCTTGCTTGAAATTTAAAAAGTGTTGGAGGAATAATCTTTGAGAACAGTTGGTAGCTTCCTGAATGAGAGATTCGTTAATATGGTATGGTGTCTAGCTAGTGTTTTGACGACTTTTATAATATTTTATGTTGCCGAATAACTGTGATAATAGAACTATTAATCCGAAGACCCTGTCAAACCAAACCATAGGAAGAAATGAATGGTATTCAAACAAATGGTGTTTGAATAATTATATCTTTATAAGACATCATACTATTTAGTTGATGAATGGTCACCTCCTTGCTTCAATGAAGCTTCGTGAAGTCTTTGTGGTAGCGCCCTGTGTTCACAATGAAAGGAGTACATTCAATGTAATCTTAATAACAAGGTTTTGTTAAACACCGCCAGACACGTTGATTAACATAGACAAAAGGACGCCTTTAGAAGTACGCGTAGACTACACGTCATTAGTAATGGATAAATTTAAAGTAAAATCCTAAAACAGGTTAATTTTTAATACATACATATAACACACATAACGCTATTTAAACAGAATTGTATATAGCTCTCTTCCAACTATTTTGGAAATGTCACTAAAATAAAATTTTAAAAATTGAAATTGGTGATTGTTTGTAAGTTAACAGCAATAGAAGTGGGTAAATCAATTTATTGATTATACAATCAAGGAAACGATAAATAATTTTGGAAAAACATTTTTCACATATTTCCAGTTGCACAAGGGTAGCGCCGATCACTACGTATGTTCCAGTTTGCATTAGTTTTTGAGAGATTCTCCGAATATCAAAATTGCAACTAATAAAATAGATAATAAAAAACGAAAATATGAGAATGCAAGACATATAACAATAAATAACAAGAATAATTCAGGGTTTTAGATTTCAGATTTGATAGTTTGTTAATTGGCATGATTACGTTGCCTACAACCAGGTCTTTAAAAATAAATAATAAAAGGCCTTACACCCCCCAACAGTTACAGGGGGCTTCGCCCGGCCATGAGTTATTATTACTCCTGTGCCCGTAGAGCGTCCCGCAGTACATTTCAGAGTAAGGATAACTAGGGAAAAACCTTACTCTGAGTGGTTCTTGTCTTTTCTTAACCAACAATAAAAATAGATTTCCAAAGCCTTTTTCGCTCTATACTCTAATATTTCTTAAGCCCGGGTATAACACATGCGGTACCATTGGATTCGTCGTTCGATTTCCTTTCCAAAAAAGTTAAAATATGCGGGAACTTCCAATTAATGTAAGAAACATGATGACAGAAATGTAATTAAACTGCTGATAACACCAAAAATTCAAGAGTGTAAAAAACAGTGATGCAAGTCAATAAGATTTGAATACCTTGCCATATCACTGTGTGATACTTCCCTAACTTGAAAATTTTTTACTTTGACCTAGAAAACTTTTACAACCTGACCAACATGACAATATGCTAGCATGCAGCTTGTTTTAAGCAAATATGTGATGTTCTACTAACATAAACCATTATGTATGTACGTACATATTATATAATCTTAGAACGTTTTTCTATGTTTTCTCCCATAAGCCATTTGAGTAAAGACAAAATTACCATAACACTAACAAAAACATAATATCGTTTAGCATTATTGTGCATATTTCTTTCATTTAAACGAGAGACAATTTTTCAGTTTCACAACGCTGATGGTAATCTACACCGCCTACCGGATTTTTGTCGTATGAAATCACCTTGCGATCTCGGTTAACTCGAGAGCTAACTTAACTGCTTCGCTGTTAAGTCGTTGCGGTGTTCGATTCACAATCAGATGAAATGCGGTCGCATAAAAGAGCGGATTTATGTAATTGCAATTTTTCTTTGTATGGCATGATATTTCGACACTTCGTTTTTTAGCTGATCGACCTTTCAAGTTGATGGCTGTGAATATTCATGAAACGAACACTGCTAAATGCTTTTGCATTGCAAATAAGGTTGTACTTAGGTTTGACTAATTCGATATGAACTATATATGTAAATTTCTCCGATACCTGTATTTCCCTGGATTGGTTTAAATTAGAATGGAACTAGTCGATTCTATTATTAAGTATACTAATTGCCAGTTTAACGTTTCGTTATGGTATAAGTCGGTTCTTTTTGTTCAGAATATTTTTTCACACTCGTTGCCTTGGAATGAGTAGCTTTTTAAAAAATGAGTCTTCCGAAATTTGAGCATCAATAAAATATCGTATATAAAATCTTGCTAGATTAAACTCCTTTCTTAAAAATCTGCAGATAGAACCCTCTGATCCAAGCCAATAAGTTACTAATGCATTGAAAGACATCGATGATTTTCAAAACAATAGTAATAATAATTTGGTCACCATGATCCAGTCAACTTTGTTTGTTAAATATACCCAACACTCCAGTGCTTTAAAACAATAGCAAGTTACTGGTTGAATCTTTTAAATTGGATCAACTTTAACACAAATGTTCAACTAAGCTACATCAGAATGTTGGTAGAAACCATATGCTTAGAATCAAATATTAACACGCGTGCATAAGGAAATAAGTATTCTTGATAGCGGGAAGTAAAATAAATACAACCGCCGATTGTGCAAATCTAAATATGCGGTACCTTAAATAAAGAATGACGTCTTTGTGGCACTCTATTTGCGCCTGTTGTGTGAAGAGGACTCTGGACTCTGGAGTTAATCTAAAAGTAATATATTTTGGAGCACAACCGACACGACATAAATATTCATTTCATCAACATGTTTTTAGTTGAATGAACACATAAACGTACAACACTTCATGGCTTGTTGGATGAACTAATTCCTTTCTCTCAGTGTTCGGTCATTGAATAAGGAACGGTTATAGGTGGACGAGTACCACAGGCAACCGTGCTCTAAAATTAATACCTATAACTTGGTGAATAGTAGCGTGGAAGATGTAGAAAATCATTAAACTTGAACGTATAATAGATGCTCTATTTTGTAGTTTTTGAGAAGTTAGATTTCTATGTTTGACTTTATTTATTGCTGAAATTGCTTGCACGAAGTTTTGCAGACCTTATTTTAACAGATGGCACATAAACCAACTTTTAATAATAATAACAATAATAATAATCATGTGTATTTGTCCATGAGATTACAAAAAATCCAATTACACGACAATGTTAACAGAAATATTACTACTATGATAAACAATCCGTATAGAGCTTAGCATAACTTAGATTGAAATTCAATTTACAAAACACCGAATATACCAATAGCAAGCTGTGATAGCTGCGGGACGGAAATGTAAACATTTAATAAACTTGCGCCGAACTCGTTCTAGTGTAATCTTATATTTCATATGCAGGATACCAAATTAAGGAAGCATATCTTAGTTTTGATCGAGATAAGAGTAATATGGCACTTTAACAACAGAAGCATTACTAAACGACAATGTACTTCGAACCACAAATCGCAGTAATTTTAATGCAGAGGCAGTAGTTTGATTTATGTATTTAACAAAAGTAAAACTACTATCAAGAACTTATTTGAGCGGCGCAACAATTCTGCGTTATCATAAACGTAGGTAGGCACAACTGGATTTGACTTTATGGTATAAGCAAATATTTTGCACTCATTCACGTTGATTACAAGTTTGCTAGTATTAGACAATCGATGAATGGAACTGATTTTAGCCTGGGGTGCGTAGAAGTCTTCAGAAGTTGTCATGGAAGAGAAGAATTTTAAGTCATCAGACACATTTCCTGCATTTCAGTTCTAGAAGGACGTGAACAAAAGCGAAAATAACATAGGCCCAAGATTTGATCGTTGAGGGACACCAGACGTTGTTGAATTAAGTAAAATTTTCATATTCCTAAATATTCTTTAGATATAACAGGAAATTCCCTTAATGTTTTTGGGCTTGAAACTTTCGACGCTTTACATCAGAAGTATCAAAGCATACCTACTATTAACACCTTTAACGTGATATTAAGGCTCCTTTACTGTGAATACGCGCTTATTCCATGAAGAAGTACATTGACTTATTGTTCTTCATGTATTTAAATTTGATGTAAATATTTGACTCATTTTATATGGTAATATACAACAAATTCTTCAGAAAAGTTTACAATATTTTGGCTGTAAGCACTTCATTCATTGCCTAAAGACATCAAAACAGTAATATCTGTGAATATCTTTAGAAAGAATATTAAAAGACTATTAACTGATACAAATTGTTACAGATTCAATGATTTATTTGTTTCAGACTAAATTTATAACTATTTATTTTCATTTAGAAGCAATTGTAATGTGTGTTTGATCTAATTTTTTTTTTCAAGCATGTATACTTCATTCTTTGTCTTTGCATTCATGTTTCTTTGAAATTAATCTATTTATTAAAATTATTAGCTTTTACAACAAGCTTACTAACAACTTAGTCATGCAACCTCGTTTGAAAATTTTCCTGAATGCAGGAAAAGAGGCTTAGATGAAACATACTAATTTTAAAGATAGATTAAAAAAGATAGAAAGATTTTGTAATCCACATGTTCGTTTTGATAATATTACCATTAGCATTATTGTAATTTTTTATCTTCGGGTGACGTTAGAGTCGTACCTACAAAATCAAATGAAAACGTATCCCATTATTCTTTAGTAAGAACGTGCACGTTCCATGTTGGGCGCCAACATTTGTAATGCTAAATTTTGAATTTACAGATATTTTTTTCGTATATTCGTTGTTAATTCGACTTGACATCCTTTTGTTACTTTAAATAAATAAATAAATGAAACGGTTACGAATCATACAAAATTAACCTTTTACCTTGGAATTTTACGCGCTTTCTGTATTTGAATACGCCACGTATACAAATCCAATGTTCTTTCAAGTGGCCTGATATAATTTAATTCTTAAATTTAACCATTTACAATTTGCTTCTGACCTCGTTTATCTTTTATAGAATTAATTATCTTACCCTCCCTTCGCTTACTTGTTCAAAATAGTATTTGTTAACTGTCATCCAACGACAACTAATTTAATTTGATTTAACTTGAAAACCACACATTTCTTTCCAGATCCACGGTTTGCTGTACGGTGTCAGCGCGAAGTGCCTGCAAAATGCACGCGATCCTTAGTGGAATTGACGCGTCAATTATTTTAGGAAATATTAGTTTTCTTTTATTTTTGCAAACCAATGCTTTACAATTCAGTTCATTTTGCGGTTCTCAAAGGAAGAATCTGATGTATCTACCCAATAACACGCTATATATATCCCTTACCTCTCACCATACTTTCCATTCGTGTGACCTTTCAAGGACATAAGTATACGACTTCGAAAACAACAAAATTGAAATCCCACAACACTCCATATAATCATTCATTTCAACTTTAGGATACCACCGTTCGACGAATAATGCACAGGTCGAACGATCGGGAAACGAACAACTAAATCCCGATAAATACGCATGTAACGTACCCTGAGAGGAATTTCCAAGTCATCGTGTTACAATAGCACCTTGTATCATGAAATGTGTTCGTGTAATAGTCTAAAGGGATTATTTACAACACGTCAACAGCGTTTAAATGAAGAATATGATTGGGAATTAAGAGGCTGAGTATAGCTGCGGGAAAGAGTAAATTTCTAGAAGTGTACAATAAAACCCATGAAAGGCGCCTGGGAGAAGGATCGTCCGATGAAAGATTCCATTACAGCAGCGGTTATGTTGAATTATAATGTAAGACGGCATGATTTCACTTCGTTTTTCAATACTAACGCATACGGTTCATAAGTAATTGATTTAATTAGTTTAATTGTGCCGCGAAGTAATTGTTTCTGGTTTTGAAAGCGTGATTGCCACCGCTTTATACAGTAAAAGGATTCCACTTCAAATCGAGTAGTTATTATTTTCACTACCAAATAGGCATGAAGTTGAACGTAAACATCCTTTAAAGGTTATTTTCATTATATTTATTTAGCCTTTAAGAAATGCATTTGAATAAGGGAAGCAGTAGCTACTCACAGCTTCACTTTCAAGTTAATTACATATTGTAAATTACATTATTTAAACAAGAATGCCGTAATATAACGTTTCACAATGAATATTTTAATCTACTCTATGATACACTATCATATATATAACATTGTAATGAAGATTAATTTGAATATCCTGTATAGCATCCGTAATATGTGAATACTCAAATTTGTTTAATAAAAAAATTAATCGAGAACCATTAATTATATCTCGTAAAGCGTTCTGTAAATATGTGTTAGATAGTAAGACAACGGAACCTACTTTTTATAACTCAGTGAACCTTATTTACATTTTTGTATTTCGAAAAAATAGCGGTTACATTACTTCCTGTCCAAATTTAGGTTAATGCTATTAAATAAGGCGAGTCTACGTACCGCAATAAAAATGTATGTAAATCAAGGAAATGTTAGTAGTAGCGGAAGTTCTCTATACGTTACCTAGTACTACATGCAAATTTGATTAAACGCCTTTACATTTTCTGATTTGTTAATGATTTGCACCAGAAATTAGATATATATGAATGAAACTTGTCTATTACCCTAAAAGTATTTAGAGCTGAACATTTACCATATAACAGAATAAAAGGATGTAGACGCATGTTAGTAAACTTCTATTATTGTATCATCTATTTATATTTGTCGATAAAAACTTACAAAGCAAGAAATTTGAATGCAACTCGTAAATAGTTAACATTCATAGCTTTGTTACAACATACTCAGAAAACCGTAGGTTTACCGTCCAGATTTTGCGCAATCTGTTAGTTGGAATTCTTTTTCTATCTAAAACTGGATAGTTAATCTACGGTTTCCTGAATATGTTGGAATAAACGTAACGTATCACGCAACACTGAAATTCTTCTAAGATGGAAACTCGCTAAACGCTATCCCTCTTGTCCGGACAAAGAACTATGGGAAAGGCCACAATACCCAGAAACAGCAAATAACCCACAAGAGTTAGTCAAATATGAAAAATATACAAAAGAAGTGCACGACAGATTCTAGAACTATAACATAAGGTTTTCATATCACTAGAGATAGAAGGTTTTTAAACATCATTTTATTACTTAGGAAACTGCAGGACGACCAATAAAAATATTTGTTGGAAAAGTCCTACGTGTAAGGGCCAGGGATGTTGATTATTGCCTATTCTTCTTGAAGCTAACATAGTAAATGGTATCGAGTTATTACGACTTCACGTTGTTTTTGTTCGAAATCATGTGCCCGGCGATACAACAATTAGAAGTCTAATCGCAAAATTTCAGCAGATTGATTCTCTTCTTGATATCAAGATACCATTACGAATTTCAGCTAAAAATCTCCAGTCCAGAGATCTCACAGCATTAGGCATTTCAAAGTCGTCCCTGCAACGAATTATGACAAAACTCCTTCGTTTACAAAATCGGCGATTGGATCTTAGAGCGTACATATTCAACGACGTAGACTATTTTCACATCGGTGGTTACGTTAATAAACAAAACTGTCGCGTTTGGGACCGTATCCTCGTCGTGTAACCCGTTGGTGTGGGTTTTCGTCCCAAGATATATTCAGACCCTACTTTTTTGAAAATGCGAATGGGGAAACAGTAACTGTTAATGTAGAACAATGTAGACATTTAATTTAAGTTACTTAATCACTAATCAAAATAATGCTAATATCTCGTCACGATATAAACAATATGAGGAGAGGAAACACTAGCTAACGAACATATTTCTGCCTACCAGTAATCCAAGAACTACTCGAGGGTTAATTTGGACACTGTGTTTTGTCGTTACCTTTTAGACGACAGACGGGTAAATTGTGACAGTACTTGGTTGTCAGTGTGGGTCGTGGAAGAACTTTAAGTTTAGAAGAAAGAGGAAAAAATCCAACCTCTTCGACAAGAAGGCTACTCGAATCGAGAAATCGTCAGAAAAATTGAACGAAGCACGTGGATAGTTAACGGTTACCAGAAAAACATCGAAAACTATGGCGATAATCGGAGAAGTCGCATTGCAGCGGCAACAACAGCAAGGTCACGGCAAGGTCGTGCGATTTTGCGGATGGCGTCCAATTCTTGTGTTACAGCTAAGCAAATTAGAGATAGAGCCGGAAGTCATGCTTCCGTGTGAACAATCCAAACGGTAATAAAGAAATATCCACACGTGAAAAAAAGAGACGGCGCAAGAAACTCATGTTGCTGGAGCATAATAAGTAAGCTCGATTAGAATTTGCTCGCAATCATCGATAATGGATAGATGAGTGGAAAACAGTTGTCTTCAGTGACGAAAAAAGGTTTAATTTGAATGGACCTGATGGCTTCCAATATTATTTTCACGATTTGAGACTGGCAGAACGACTTTTATCACGTCGTTATAGCCGAGCTGGATCGGTAATGGTTTGAGGTGCGATTTCGAGTCGAGGAACAGTGGGACTAAAAATTCTGGAAGGAACAGACTCCTCAAAAGTAAGAGTTGCCCTAGAGACAAATCGCTAATATTGACGTGGTGTTTCCCGATGAAGAATAGACATTTCAACATGATAATGCGTCAATTCATGCAGCAAGAATAATCAACACATGGATGAACGACAACAGTATCGATGTTCTGGAATGGCCTGTCCTTTCCTCAGACGTTCATATTATAGGGCTGGATGACGAGACAAGTTTACAACAAAGACAGTGTTACACAAGATAGTTGCTTTATTTCTATTTCTTGTTGTCTTTTTCTGGCTGAGAGTAATCAATTGTCGCTTTGAAATTTACCACCAGAGTGAAAAAAATCCTCAAAATTTAGTTTTGAAAATTGTCGTCTAGATTTGTACAAGGGACCTAATTCAACTATTTTTATAGTAATTCGAACTAAATCGTTAGTGTTTCAACGAAATTACGTCAATTGTGGGATGAGAGTAATCAAGGTCGGGCACTATATCACAGGTAAAACAGGGCGCAGTAGGATAGTTAACGAGCTCGTTAACTATCCCACTTAAAGGTAGATAGTACTACAAGACAGTATTTTAAAATTGAAAAAGTACGGTATAATTTTTAGTGGTTGAAGGATCGTCCAAATCCAAGTTAATTTAGACTCTTCCGCGTCTACCAATATTGCAGGGTTCAATTCTACTGTTTACGCGCAGATTAAAATGTATTCTCCTCTGCTCTACCTTCTCCTCTATTTCTGGGCTAAAATCAATATTAATGATTGATAATTAATCAAGATGGAAAAGAATTTATTAAGTAGTAGTATTCGTAAATATGGGAATTCTGAATGTAGCACACAGAACACAGAGTTAGGGTTCCTACATACATATGTACAGATTACCGAGAACAAGGCAACCACAGATTTATAAACAAAGCCAAGGGGACTCTACTCAGGGATACGTACGTACGAAAATAAACAATATTACTACAAAGCTGAAAATTTCCAATTTGATATACGGTTATTTTATCGGAACGTATCTAAATATTTATACAGTCTGGTTTCTTGCACTACAATGAAACTAATTTGCTGATTGCCTTGATCAGTGGTATTTTTTTTAAGTGTTAGACACTAAGCAAAGGTTTTAGTAACTGTTATTGGCAGTGAAAACTGTAATTTGGTAACGTGTCCGTTTTTGCTGTTTTTCTTTCGTATAATTTTCATTTGAGATCGTTTTCGTTAACACGATTTATGTAATGTTTGCCCTTTTTTTAGCGAGAAGTTACATGTTGTACAATATCAGATTCTTGTTATATGTATTATTTGATGTATATATTAACGTGTTTAACGGAATATCGTAAATTTATGTAAATATATTACTATTTTGGTAATAAATGTATCAATGTTTTGATAATAAATTATGGGTTCACCGAATTTTATGAATATATTCTTGTTGACATGTCAAAAAGTGTGGTATAGCAAAATATATTTTCATTTATTTTATTCAATACAGTACTAAAATCAAAAAACGATTTTACATGAAGCAATTCGAGGGAATGAAGACACTGAAGTATCTCTAAAAATAATTATATCAATCATGTCAATGTTGAGAATTTTTAGTTAGCAAAAATGACTATCCGAATAAACAGGTATCTTTCTTTTGAATTATTGAAATATCGAACAATATCAGGAAGAATTTCGCGTGGAATGCCAACAATTTATTATACATTCAGTATTTTCCTAACACTTTGGCATCTAAATAAAGATATTGCTTTGTAATAATAAAAACTTATTGAATTTATCTCGTACACAGACAGCTCACAGACAGAGATGGAAGTTGGTACCGCAATCTACGGGATTGGACCAAGAGTAGTTTTACTTAACTTAAATCGCTACAGTATTGCAAGAAATACCAGGCCATTGACGAAAGCAATCAGGCGAATTATTGATCCGTTACTATTTACTCACTGTCAGGCAAGTGATAAGTTGAAATTGGTGCGGGGCTGTATACACTAAACGGACTCTTTAAAGTAATTTCGACACGAAGGCCATCGAAGCGCAATAATTTCTGATTAGACGCAAGCTTAAACTTGCAGCAGACCGACTACGGAGACATGTGGTTAAAACTATCGGGGTGACGATCAACATTTCAGAAAAAATGTAACTCTTAAATTTCGCACAATATTTCGCTTTTATGTTTAAAATTTCATCGGGGTCACACATGAGGAGCTATGATTGACGAATTCATTGGTGTAATGTAAGATGTACATCGTTAAACCCTTAAGTTCAAGAATTTGGCTCTCCACTTTATCTCATTTATGACCCTGATGAACCTTTAATAATAAAAGTTAAAAATATTGGTGAAATTTAAGAGTTCCATTTTTTTTTCACATGTTAGTGCCTAACGACTCCTCATACTCCTTGGTCTTAGGCAGAAAGTCTGTTAACAGAAAAGCATGACATTGTATGCCCAAAAAACAACATGTAGATTCGATTAGGCGATTTATCGTGGGTTTGGATAAAACCGGCAGGAATACAGCTCTCGGAAATAGGCTCGGAATATCCGAGAGCTGAAACTTATGCAGATGGATTATAATAAGCCTGTTAGATCTTGTGAAAATGAGAAAGTTTAATGTAAATGATCTAGCATCTGATGAACCACGATAGATCTAAAAGGGTTACAACACTGTGCTAGGTTAGGGGCCATCTACATCTTATTTAATCTCATCTATTGCCCGCAGAAAAGACCAATTACTTTGCTAAATATACTTTACACTTAAGGAATAAACATCGAAGCCGCATCATTTATTGGTTATTAGAAAACTGCTCGTGTTGGTGCTTATAAACGCGAATAATGTTATCAAAATAAATTTGAAATGGTCGTTAATTAGAAAGAAATGTAAGTAGTTAAGGTTTATTATTATTGCTCTAGAATTAGTGAATGGCACAAAGTGCACTAAGCTTAACAGAAAAATCCCATCTCCAGTTGGACATAATAAAACAACATTCTAAAGCTTTCGAATAAGCGCGGTCTACCTTGTACAATTAATCTTAAATTCAAAATACAGGACAATTAAACGCGAAAGAAACTTGCGCATTATGTACGTACTTTAGGCGATATCAATTTCACCACCGCATAAATTACTTATAACGAATGATCCGCGCTGCATGCATACCGTGACGCAATTCTTCGCTCGCATATAAAGTTCGCAAGATTGTATATGCATAACTGCAAGTCAACTTTATTAAATTTTCACGTTTCGCTTTATTCTCAAATAACGTTTCCGTTTAAGTTTATATACGTCTATATATTGAGCGAGTTTACTTCGAGACTGGAGTTTCTCATTCAAGGAATTTCCATTTAAGACAGAGCAAGAAGTTCCACGCCATTCCTAGATATGAACTGCATACCGGGTGTATCATTTAATACGAGCTAAATTAGTGAAAAATCATTAGAATGCTTTTCAAATAAAGTGTGACTCTGGGTCTTTCCTGAATTTCCTAAATATTGTATACAAAGCAGGTAATATTACCATTTTATCTTCATAACTTACAATTGGCCATACCAAAATAATAAATTATTTTATTTTATATTTACTACAAGTGCTAGGATATTTAATATTACAGATAATTCGACATTTATTACCTCTGCTCATATTGTCTATGATAACTAGTCTTAAGAGCTTTTATAGCAACAAATCACTGGTTAAAAGATATAACAAGATGAACATGCATTATAATTTGTACACAATAAACTTGAATTAGCAGAATCTTAAACTTTACTGTTGAAAGTGCTACTTCTGAAATTGTCTAAAAGTAATGCATTGACAAGAAAATTCATTTTGAGATTGGGATAATTCTTTAACGTGGTTATTGGAATTCAACATTAAATTGGATGATATGCTATCTGTGGCCTATAGAACAATATCATAACTACAATAGCATCAGATTTCAACTAAAAAATATTTTAAACGGAAAAAGAAAACGAATCGCCCATCAGTGAAGGTATATATCTTTAAAACCAAATTTGTACAAATGTTTACTGCGTTGATAATAATAAACGATTAAATTCTCATTGAAAAATTCGTACACTTCACAGAGAAAATTTAGTAATGAGTTGCCACTTCTTGTAAATGAATATATTCTGGGACTATGGACTCCTATGGAATTCCACGCGTCGTTGTAGGACATCATGAATACTAGTCCTTTGACTTATCATGTTATATGGGGGATAGGTTTGGTGATTGCGCAGGCTGCAACAGGAGGACGGGTATTGTTTTGCTGGAATGTGGAATTATCTAGCCCCCGGATATAAGCCAATGCAAATGTTTGCCTGAATGCAATCTCGGCAGTTTTCCGTTTTCAGTGCAGTTAATGATTGCTTATTGTCGTCTTTAGAAGAAGTTCGGCACGTATAGCTTTTCGATGTCGTAGAGCTTGTTTAACTTGTTCTTCCCACCTTCTTGAGAACAATATCTCCAACAACGAATAACTCTAGCAATAGCATCTGCTTGGCAATTTGATGAAATGCAATAGTCATGTGGGCCAACGAACTCTCGGCATTTTAATACACACAACGTAAAGCACAGAAAAGCTATTTCTTTCGTCAGAATCGGGCACAATGACGAGATTTATTGCTTTCTTGCTACTTTTCCTTATAATTTGTCCTTTCCAAAACCATAAACATCTGCACGAAATTTGGTTAATACAAACACATTTACAAGCTAATTCGTTTTTCTTTGGTCACAAAGTTTATAAGTATAAATTCGACATTTTCTTTTTATTATTTATTATTACCAAACCATGCTCAACTATTCATATTACTTATGTGTATGGTATACTGCTTTTAATAAAAATAAACGCACGATTATATTTGTAACAAACCTTCCGGGAGGCGCGCTATGAAAACTTATTTCAGCTGGCGCGTCGTAATTTCTATCACAATACATTTTTGATTGATTTCATGTATTAACAAATTAAACATGAGGAAACCTCTATAAATTGCAGACATCAATTTTATGATTATTTGAGCTTAAAAAAACTTCAGATACAATTTAAGAAACACTGTACATCACCAGCACAACTGTGTATATTTATACAAAATAAAGTGTACATGAATGCCGTCAAAATCTGTATTACCTACTGGGAGTACTATTCTTTACTCGACATCTCCCAAATTTCGGAGGCCCTCCTCCAGCAGTGTTGTTTTCTGTTGAAAGAGTAAGTTTATGCATTTGTGGAATCATTGGAAAAGAAAACCGTACCGGTCAGTGATACATTTCCTCGTTTTGGATGGGAAAACGTGTGCAGAAATTAAGGAGAAGTTAGATGCAGCTTATAAACACGCCAGATACTGGTTTCATGAGTATAAGCATGGCTGAACATCTGTTTTTAATGAGAACCGTTTAGATCGTCTCGCGTGATAACCTCAAAACAATGGTCGCATTCAGTGGATGCAACTGTTGTGTAACAGTTGCGAGAACGTCTGCTAGATGCTTATGCTACCTTCTACTACAGAGAGTGATACGTCACGATACATTTTTTTACTGTTTCAGGCAGCTTGTTTTGTAACTAACCTGGAACAAGTTGAGCAGTATGGCGTACGACAGTGTAACATCCTGAAGACGAGGTAACAAGCTCAATTGCTATCGATGTATAGGAGCAAATTTGTCTGCTGAATGCCACCAATGTTTGGGTATGTTTAAGCGCAATACGGTGAGTTTCTGCCGGGCTATGTGACTAAGGAGGAAACATGGAAACATGATTATATGCCAGAAACCAAAGATCAGTCGGCAAATTGGGTTTCTCCCGGTGAAAATGCTCCTAAGAAGGGGAAGGAGATTCCATCAGCCGGAAAAGAAGTTATGGCGACGATCTTTTGGGGTTCATAAGGCATATCGTTATTGATTATTTGGAGAAGGGGATACCACTATCCTAATTTACTTGATAGCTTCCACGCTGAACTAAAGAGAGGCCCCAACTAGTGAAGAAAAAAGAAAAAATTCTCTACCATAATGGTTCCCAAGCAAGCATCGCCAACTATGGCAGCAAAACTAGTCCAGTAACCGTACAAACTGGTGTCCCATCCATCATATTCGTCGGATTTAGCCCGCTGTGAGTTTTTATGAAATTGAAGAATGACATGGCGGAATCCTATTATCTGGATGGTTTAAAAAAGTTAGAATAAGCGTATGGAGCTACAAGGAGGCTATGTCGAGAAAAAAATTTACCGAATGCAAAACAATTCAGTTGTTTTCCTCAAGACAGGTATTTATGATACCATCCTCGTAATTGTACGTGGACTTTAAAATATTCTACATGGGAGGATGCATTCGATAAACTTTAATTTAATAACATGACACTAATAATTTTTGTTTAATAATTAAAAGCTTTCGACAAATATACACATGTGCTGTTTTTAATGAAGAATATATAATCGCGTAAAAATTATATTTAGGTTTATAAAAGGAACAATATTGCGATAAATTTTAGCACAGTTTTATTAACTGGAGGGTTAATAAAACGGATTGGTTGAAAAATTAACCCACTCTCATTATCAATCAGAATTTAATTGTAATTAATAATTAGAGGTATCTTCACATTCCGAATTTTTTACATATATGAAAAGCCTTAAAATTAGTGGACACAACAAAAATTGAAGGTTAATGTATATGGTTACATGTAGTTGTTTTAAAAAGCAAGCAACATGTACAGTTACAAACATTTTGTTAACAGTCAACGGTTTCGAATTTTGTTAGAGGTAACTTATCATTTCTACGACATTATTGTGAGAAAACAGTAGTTGCCAAAATATGAGTTTGAACATCACTTATACTACTTCGTTGTCTCGTCCAATCTTTGCAGCAGTTACCGTTAACTTTATTACGTATAACAATAACAATATATTTATTTCGTTTTACAAAAGTATGAAACACGTCACACAAAAATAGTAACACTTCATATATTTAAATGTTTTTAATTGTTAATTTTTATATTTCCTTAGAATGTGATTATAAGATTTCTAATATTTGTATATTGTGTACTATGTTATTTTGGCATATAATTGGGTGACACGCTATAGAATCAATTAACCACTCTCGTTGTAGATTTGTCAACAATGTATATATTGAGCACTCTTCTTTTTCTATTATTTTATGCAACAATTTGCAAATTTATAAATGTGAAAGCTCTCACAATGTCGGTGTAGTTGTTTGGGTGTAATTCTGTTACTGTATTGCCCAATGTACTTGTTGCGTTCGTAAAAAAAGAAATAAGTACCAGAACGGCGCTTAATTTATGTACTTAGTTCTTTAGTTATTAATTAATAACGTTACAACTTGTTTTAAATTATTAATAGATGGCAAATAGTGAGTCCACTGTTAGCAACTCTATTTGCTAAAATTACATTATTTTGACATGAAATATACTAGAACTAGAAGTATTCGTATGCAATTTAACATTGTAGTTAACTTAAATTTTTTTTACTGTAAACAGAGCTTAATTTCTTTTAAGTGAGGCCCCACAACTCCCTAAACATTCTATTAATTTTTCAGATTTCATTTAAAAAATGATACACCTGATATACGAATGCTGTAAATATACGCGAGGTGAAGATCGATACTTACTATTTCGAATCCGCATTCGTTTTCTTTTATTTCTATAAAACTTTTTAAGAAGGAAAATTGCACGTAATCTATCACATTTGTTTGGCGATTGTATTAGTGTCACTGTACTTTACGCAATCACAAGATTTTATTCATTCAAAGCAAAGCGATTAGATTTGCATGAAATCGGCGCACCACAGTTATGGTCGTAGGATTTACGTTCGCGAGATATACGCGTTCTTCGCCTGGATGTAGGCCGATCGCCCGCTATGGATGGACTCAGCGCCCGAGCAAAAGTGAAATTTTAAAGAGGTGTTGCCCGTAGTACCTACATCGGGCCGCGGCTGCCGTAGTAAAGTAATAGACTCGTAGTAAGTGGTAGAGTAGTGGATGCGAGAGCAGTAGTAGTAGTGGGTCTTTCCATAGTTGTGATGTACTATGGGAGACATGCATGTGTATATTTATAAAAGCCCGTCGTCTTAAAGTGTTACACGCAGATGCTGAACGCGATTAGCTCGGATTTATCTGATTCTATGACACTCACGAGTATCGCATGCGTTACGTAACCCTTCTCTTATGGTGTGTAACGAGAATCGATTGTTGTCGCATTTCGAGATTGACATGTAAACAAACACTTACGTCTTACAGATGTTAGAGACGAGTATGTAAGGAAGCTTCTTGAGAATGAGGAAACGTGAAGGAATATATTTAATATTTCGTTATTAAAAGATAGATTCGATACTTTAAATACAATCAATTGAATTAACATTCAAACTCTTTTAGCATTATAGGAAGGACATCGACATTTTAAGTTGTATTTATGGAGATTTGCTCCCATTAACTTAAATCACGTGTTGCATTTTCTTTGAAAAAACCTATCATTCCTTTAATGGCCTGCGACCTTACACATTTTCCTTGTTCCTTCACCTTCAATAAGCTTCTTTCCCTAAGAGATAATATTTTAAAATATATTTACTTAACACTTATAAATGCTGCACAACGTTATATTCATGTCTTGACTGTTTTTTTGTTGTTGATAGTATCACCCTAGTGAAAAAGCTCTCGAAAAACTTTGGTGTTTATAATAAAGAAAATTACAACATTTATCCCTCTACAGGTTTTACCCTTTTAATCTGCCGAGTCAGTTGACGACGACACCTTTTAATTAAAAAATATAGAGGTTATTCCACCTGAAATAAGCACACCAACTTCTATAGAAGCAATGCCACGCAATAAGGCGCGTACGTCTATTTACGAAACGAAACTCCCTAGTAACCTACTTTGATGTGGTATATGTAAAATTTATTACATTTTGCATCCTTATCGTTATTTCCGTTAGCTCCTTAGCATTATTTAATTTTTATGGTAGTTTCAATTTTAGTTTAGAGGATTGAGTTGTCCCACATTCCTCAACTGCAATTCGCAGTTCGAAGAAATGAACGCATTAGTAAAAGGCATTATTTCAAAGTATGACAACGACTCAATGGGATGTATGAACTTTGAAAGCTTGTTTTAACCTCAGGAACCTTCTACTGTGCAAATGATGTATAAATAAAGTATTTTATGGCTTTGTTACTGTCACTCCGTCGGCTCGCCGTGAAGAACGAAACACAATTAATTACTTCCCCAACATGCGCATGGTGACTCGGATTGTACCCGACCAACCAGAAAAATCTGCCACAATTATCATTATTTAAGCTAGAACATACAAACTTCAAACGCAAATTTAATGGAAAATTTCACATTATGAATTGTAAGTTGTAATTAAGCTTACAAAATCACGGTTCTTGATAATAAGCGTCTGACTGGAACATGTGTAACTTTGTTTAAAGAAATGGCAAACAAAAAATAAATAAAGATTACAACGCTCTAGGAAAGAGAATGTTATTCCAACTTTGTAAAATCTATCATTTTCTTCGAGAATAGTTCGAATAATACTACGTAGGCTTGTTTTGGTACGCCTTAGGCCAGAGAGTTACACCGAAAAGAAGCCTTGGCGTTTACGTCAAATATCACTATCGCATTCTTAGAATTTTCTACATATTTTTGTAGTAAGTCCTACTATGCTGTACGTTAACTTTGTTATTACACCAAGATAATCCACAGGTCTAAATCGCCAAGTTTAAGTTTAAGTGTGTATGTACTGTAATGTTACAATTTACAACATCGAACGTAGCTACCATCAACGCGACGAATAGTGCGTTCAGTAAACTATCTGTGTCTACCCGTTTAAAACCATACTACTCTTCCCAGTGTCTCCAACTCCCGTTATAGCCTAGTATTTAAGTGGCGGGAGTGTAAGAAGATTAATATAAGTCCAGTTAACGATCTTGGGGGAACAGCTGTTCATTTTCTTCACATCCTAAATTTTCAATTAATTTAATGGAATATTTTCCTACAAAAATTTAAAGAACAAATTCAGTCTTAATATCGTAACTGAAATATTTCTCGTTGACAAGTTGTGTCCGTTAGGAAAAGTCAGTTCTTAAAAGTTGCTAAAAAAACGTCTAAGGCCATAAAGTATCATAGCGTCCGTCTTGCACGCCCCGCATTATTTTTATAATAAAAGAAATTAGATCATAATTTAATCAAATTATATTTTGAAAGGTATAGATATCCAAATTAGCCGCAACTTTTAGTCAAGATATGCTGAGAAAAATAAATGGTTGAATCAACCAAAAATGAGTTAACTGAACCAATACTTTGGGTTCATATGGCCCAATGCGCTGCGAGTGTTATTTTAACTCTTTTGTTTTAGTTAAATATATTTGGTTGAATGAACTAAAATTGCAGTTTAAACCAAGTTTCATCCATATCTTGAAACAAAACCAATTTGCGTTGATTGAACAATAATATTTTGACATTTACAGCTGTTAAAAACTGTTCGGTCAACCAATAATGTAGTTGTTTTAATATTGTTTGACTCGATGCATTACATGTCTCAAATCAACAAAATAAATTGGTTGAGTCAACTTATTTCATAGGATTGAAAGGAAAGGTGACGTTGTTCTTTCAATATTATATTAAGCTTAACTCTGGTAAAAAGTTGCTTCAATCGAATGTTATGATCTACTTTGATGACTTCTGTCAAATGACCCAGTGTAGCGCGAGATTGCAGCTAAAGTTATGTAAACACGAATTTTCACTTCAGTCTGGAAAAATGTTGTTTAGATAATTCTAGTAAAAATCTAGTGCTAAACAGGACTATTGGATTGGAGTTACCAAAACCGACCATAACATTCAATAAAAGCAATCTATTAACTGAGTCAAGCTTTACATAAAATTAACTTCGCAATGTTGATGGTTCTAGATTACAGAACTTCTATCTTCTACAAGTGAATTACATATTTCTGAATATAATAAAATACATAAATTCCTGTCAAAATATTTATTATTCAATGACTACAACAAAAATATTTTCGTCTCTCATGGTATGAGAGACACAAATGTTTGTGTAACTTAAATTGTAATAATTTAGGATTGAAGTTTCTGAAGTTTTTGTAATACAGTATGTATGATGATGGTCTATAGTACAAACTTTTATAGGGATGCAAAATAAAGTAGATCACATTATTATTATATACGATGAATTTGAATCCATTTAGTAACAAACGTTATTGTTGCAATGTTGCCAGTAAAAATATTTATTAGATAAAGATAGTTATTTAATACAAACGATGACATCGTTGCTGACATCATTCTTCCACACTAATAACAAATTTTGGAGGAATATTTCCCAATGTAATACTTCCCAATAGCCATATTAAAATAATGTGAAATGAAGAAAAACAAATAATTTAAAAATTGTTTAAATAAAATATTAAGTGTGTTACATCATTCTAAAGGTAATTTTATATGCTTTTCTATAGTGTAAAAATATATAAGGTGTTCCATATAAAAAAACACAAGTCTTTATAATATCTCAAAAAAATAGGAGTTTAAAAAAAGAAAAAAATAGAGCATAGGATTCTGAGTCAAAAGCGCCCTAATATAGTTTTTATATAAATTAAGCATTTTCACAAATAAAAAAGTTTGCAAAAGTTTACAAGAGTTTTTAAAAATTGCACATTTTAAGAAAACGCTCTGTATCTCTTATATTAGGAAAGCTATACAAATATGGATTTCACCAATCGATTTCTCTTTAAAATCGAGCTCCAGAAGCTTAGGTCAGTTTTTGTCTAATTCCTTTAGAAATACAAGTTCCCTATTAAAAGTATCGAATTTGGCCCACCTTGTACGTATATAGAGGTTACATTGGAACGTCACAATTCCCAGGTTAGTTTTCTCTTTTCAAATTTAATTTCCTAAAATATCATTAATTGATATTTATTTTAATTTAAATTGCTGAAAGACTGTACCAGGACACCCTCGGGTCTACAGATTGTACAACTAGTTAAATTATTTTCGAAAAATCAATTGTTTTTCAATTCAAAAATTAATTTCAATAAACCGTGTTCGTTGACATCGTTTCATTAAAGCAACGAAAAAAAATTAAAAAAATTATTATTAACTAATATTTCTTACGACAATGAACTACGATTATCAAATTGGAACCTGTTTATTAACTTAGTTTGTGAGAAGCGCAACCAACCGTAGGGATTTTTTCGTTAGATATTAATAAGTATATTCTCTATATAAGGAAATCCGTTTATTGTTTCTAGTGTATATACGATAGTGTTGTAGTAGATAGTTTATCACATCGTTCATCGATATAATAAACGGCCACTTATTAAAATAAAGTCATTCGTTGGCCAATGTCGATGAACATACTTTTTTATTGTATTTACGTAACTTTTTCGTTCAGTGTACGCAAGAAAAATTAAAAATGAAGCGCTCATATAAACTTGAGGTTAAGAAAATTAAAAAACCAGTCTATGCAGTAAGAACGACTACAACCTGTGCGATTTTTTTTGGTAAAAAGTGTTATAAACTACGCTTACTATAAACTGCCACAGTTTGCTACAATTGTGTCAGAGAGCGTACTATATTTTTTTCGGTGTAGTTTTATTTTGTCAGCTTGTTTCTCAAAATACTTTATAGTCAGTGTTCTTGTCAACTGAACGTCATTTTGAAAGAGAAAAACGATTATTGATAACTTCTGAAACATATTCTGTTATCTCTCAAAAAGTTAAGAAGGCCTTCTAGTTTCTTTTAACAACTGAAGAAGCAGTTAAGTGATATCGAAGACTACTCTGGGGTCAATGTCAAACTTAGTTCCAGTATAATAAGAGTAATTGTTACTGTTATCTACTTTTAATTAATTAATTAATTATCGGTGTCGTGCTGCTATCGTGTCGCTGAATGTGAAAATGACAACTACACGAAGTTCAAAACTTTGGTCGCCTGCATAGTATTTAATAAACGTTATTGTTTTATAATTTTTGAAATCAAAAAATACATTCTACAATTAAAAAAGGCGGCTAAGTAACCTTAACTACTAACTAAGTAAGTTCATTTCAGCAGTTTCATTTAGCATTTCTTGAACTGCCTCTCATGAAAATACGTACCGTAGCCTTCTATCCAATGTATCAATGTAATATATTGAAGCGTTAATTACTGCACAATTCAATTTAATATCCCGTGTATGTGATTTAGTTATCAACGCATTCCAATTTCAAAAACAATGCAATTATAATCGATACGATTAGTACGTGGTTACTGCATGCATTGAGTGTACTTATGTGGGGCGGTGCCAGCGCTGTATAAATGCCTAATATGACGTTGAAACGACTTACATAGCCGATTACAGTGCGTTCCGTTAGAGAAAGGTACACTACGACACTGAAACATGACCATTCAAAAACGAATTAAACCAGTAAACGAGCACTAACCTCAACGTCAACGTTAAGGTTAACAAACCACTCCACAGTGTTGTATTTAGGCATGGTACTGTTGGTCCTTATTTTGTTGAGAACCATGACGAACATTCAGTTACTGTGAAGCAAGAGGGCTACAGATAGAAAATCATTACGCCGCTCAGGACATTAGAGGTAAACAAGCAACGCGTATATTTTAAACATGAAAATTATACAAATTTACAAATTAAAAAAATAAATACAACCGCATTTATATTGGCGAACAGTGTATACAGGCTAATTGATTTTTAACTTTCACTAAGGGAACCTCGTATAAGCCGAAAATGCAACTGGATTTATTTTTTAACTTGTATTCTCCAACAGTAATATTGCAGAATACAGGGCAGGTTTACATTTGACAATGTTGCTAATTTTTGTGTTTGTTATAAATCCGAAGAGAAAATGGACCTGTGGGAATGACATTCGAGATTAAAAAAAAAACGAAAAAAGCCCTTTTCCTTCTTTGTCCTCTAGATAGCTTTATTTGGCCTTGCAGAGAAAAACTAAACATATTTAATTCGTGCCTTCTTGTCTCTAATTAATATTATACTCAATGCCACTTTCGACCTTCTTCTAATGATGTACTCAAAATTTTTATATGACGTTTCGGTTCTTGCTGGCCCTTATCCACTTTCTTGTTTCCTAAGAGCGTCGTTTTGGATTTTTACACTGTTAGCAAGAGGGAGAAACATGCTGCTAAAAGCTCTAATTGGCAAAAAAATCATTTTAAGGTTAAGTAAGGTATCACGAAGTAATAGGAAGATGTCCTACACCAACAAAGAGAAACGAAATATTTTAAGTATTTTTCATTTATCGAATGAAAATAGAAGATATTTACAATTATATCCAGAACGACAACAGTCAATTACAATTTTCTAGATCTTGACAGAAACTTGGCCGAGAAACGATCGTTTGCCAAGCCACGCAATGTTTATGTTAGCAGGAAATAAACGATATACTTCACAAGTGGTAAATGAAAAGTGAGTTATTGCGAAGTTTTATGTAAATTTTGCTCCTTGTTTGTAACAATAAATGAAAATAATAATGATAATAGAAAACAAAACAATAAACCAACGATTGCAACATGGTCAAATGGTCATTTCCATTAATGCACAATTGCGAACGCTTTCTGGAATTTTGAACTGCCCTTTTTATGATTCTTCTAGAAATTACATCGAAGGCATTCTGGAGCCTACTTTAAAGTTCTTCAATATTCCGTGAGCCATCGACCTTATACATAGTATTTTTAACAGTTTTCAATAAAAAATAAACCAGAGAACTTTAGTTAGGAGATCTCGCGAGCTATTCGGCAACTCTCTTATTTCCAATTCAACAGTTTGGAATCTTGATTTAAGTAATTCCTGACAATTGCCATACTATTGGCATATTATGTCAGCGTAAATTGACTTAATGGAGTATTCCCCATTTAATATTTCTTCATAGGTAACTGGTCTTGTAACAGGATTTTCCAAAATACCTATACAACGATATTGTGGTCTCGTAGTTCTCTTTTGTCCGGGGTTCTGTACTGGACAATAGTGTTTCCTATTTTTGTTAAACATTCTAAATTGGTAAGTTTTGATTCATCTGATCAGAAGATTTTGTTGAAAAGTAGTAAACTGTCTGGTTTAAATTTATTTCGATGTAAAGTTTTCCATACTAGAGCATGGGGCATATTAATTCTGATGCGTGTGGATGTTGTTTACCTAGAAAATAAGAGATTTACATAAGCTTTGCGACAACTCACCATTTGTAAAATATCCCGTTAATTTTCATTCAAATTCCTGTTAAGGTGAACATTAAGCGGCTTGGTGAACAATCCGCTGTCGTCCAAGTTTCTATCAAGATGCGGATACGATTCTAAATACCATGAAACTTTTCAATAATTTTGACGCACCCGACATAAATGTATTTCTTTATGAGAAGGAAGTAATTACAGTTGAAACTATTTTTTCACACTTGCTCTGAGTCACCAGGTAATATTGGGACCAAGTGAGTAATATACGAATGCTACAACATTAATTGCCTTGAAAACTTAGGTTCTCTAAGATGGTTTCATTTTCAACGTAACCTGCGCAATTTACATTCTTCTCCAATGCAATATTATCTTTAGATTTTGAAAAAGCAGGTTCTAACTCTCGGTTGTGCCCAAAACGTTTCATCGATCCGCATAAACGTTTTTAGTACCCATCCCGCTGTTAGATCTTGACCTAATTTTTCCAATGAATTTCTCATCATCCGCCAGCGCATTGTTTGCGTGCTTGGATGTGTACGTTTCGCCGTCGATGATGACTGCTTTTCTCTGTTTTGCATCAAATTCGAAGGCTGTAGCGTCTACCAAAACATTTTCGCCCGTTACGACGGAGTTCTTGGCCGATAACGCGCACTTCGGACGGGTCGGTCGTCGTCAGACAAAGGAAGCGTGTGATTGAAATTTTTATGAGTCGTTTCGACGTATTGTATTATTTTATGCGCGTCTATGTGTGTATGTGAAGCATTATATGTGGCGACCGCGCATTTACGGGGCTTCCGTTTTATGACGATCGTGATCGTCGCGCGTCATGTTATTGACTGAATTCCTTATTTTTATTTTGGTGTTTGTACTTTGCTGATGCTTTAAAGGCTTACAAATTATCCTTCCTATTTTTGATTAAATTCTATAAATGGAAAGATATCTTGATATAAAACTTTTGCAGATTTTTAGAGCAATTTTTTTTACGACAATGACAGGAATGTCTATTGTAAACACTTACATGTGCTTTGTAATTATTTGTAAATGTTATTGTAATTTGCTACATATATATTGTAAATATTTAGTCTAATTAGACAACATATGCACTACGTAAATACGATTTTTTATCGATTAAATAAATAAAATTCGCCTTAATTCAGAGCGGCTGTTTATTGCTTGATTTATACGCTTCCATGAAACCGCTAGCGTTTTTAAAATGTATATTTTTTATATAAACAATGTAACATGTAATTATTAGATGTGCTATAAAACAATGGATATTTTCACAATATTGTTAAATAAAAGATTTAAGCTTCATAACGTTGTACCCAACCATCGCTGAACTTTTAACTGTTAACAATAAATACTTGTTCTGAATAAACTAAATCTTACTTAATTACTAGAGAATGTAAAACTTATTTGCGAAGTATTAAGTTATTCTGGTTTTGAAGGGAGGGTCGTCCGAACTACTAGCTCCTTCTAATGGGTTCTTTGATGCTCTTGGAAGGAAACGATTTGGAGGTTATTACGAATCCGGATACTTCTAATAAACCGAGGGATCTCCATACCTGTCACTTCAGCACTTTCAGGAGGTGATTTCCTTCTTCGCGTGAAACTAAGCCCTACACTCTTATCTCAACTGACCGTGAGTCTCCACCCCGACAACTACTTTACTAGGTCAACAAGCGGCCCTTTAGGCGTCGTACAAGTTTCTAGCCTCTATTGAATGTGAAATTTGCCATGTAGTCGGCATATAGCGATAATTGTACTTGTGGGGTGCGAGCTACAGTAGTTCTGCCAGGATGGGTTTTTTTGATGACAAGACTTCATCATCCCTTACTGAAAAAGTCGCCGCCCTTAGGTAAGATCTTACCAGAGAAACGAAGTTTTCATCAACTCCAATCCTTCTCATCTTGCGCAATAGGCCAAGGTATTGAAAGTCTTCGTAATTTCGAAAAACCCCATCTCAACCGCCGTTCAATGTCCACGAAGAGACTAATTGCTTAATATCCTATAATTTTAATGTGTTTGGGAAGTCACAGTACTCCGTGAATGCACTCTATTTATGTATCATCCTCTTAGAAAATGAGAGAAAATTAGAAATTCAATAAGAAAATGAACTAAAAAGAATGTATCTTTTAAGGTACAATAAATATTTTATGAGATTTAATAAAATCTCAATCTCAAAAATGAGATTAATCAAATCTCAAAAATGAGATAATAAAGATTTTATGGTTAATCAAATTTACAGTCAAGACAAAATAAATTATATTTTATAAATATCAACACTTAACACAAAATAATTATCACTAACTCTGTTGTACTTCCAGCACTGTGACGTCGATATAAATGTGTTTTAAAAGAGTGCTTTTACATGCACATTTCTACATAAGCTCGGCACGATTTCTGTGAAAGTATTTATGCAAATCATACTGTCGAATACAATAGCGTTTTTAATCGCATTTATAGTATTTATTTCTTTGTAAGAGTAGATACATGTACAATACTTGCAAACGTTTAACAATTACACACTTACGGTAGAAAAGCCTGATTTAGCAATGCACTATCTTCGCGGGCTTGTACACCAACATAATACTAAATTTAAGCAGTGTTTACACATCTTATGCATTATTACTTATTTAATGTGAAATTACAGGTTTAGTGATTCAACATAGTTCTTCAACAAGTTATGTACGAGGGAACGTCAGTAAGTAAGTCACATGAAGCTATTACAAAAATAATCAGAGAAATAGTTAGCCAAAACAAGCTTTATTTTTCAACAATGTCACCATCTACCATAATACACTTATCCAATCGCTTTATCAATGTCCCAATGCTTGCTGCACAAAAGTGTTCGGGCTGAACCACGTGGGCCCCTCTGAACCACGTGCGTACCTCTCGTTGAACATGATTACAACCCCTGAAATGTTTGCGGCCAAGATGCTTTTTTAGTGGACTAAACAGATGATAGTCCCATGGGGCTAGGTCGGGACTGTAAGCCGAATGTTCCCACTCTAATTCTTTAATTCTCGCCTGGGTCAGGTGGGCCGAATGCGGCCTGGCATTGTCGTGATGCAGCAATATTCCTCTCGTCAGTAGGCCTGCACATTTTCGTCGAATTGCATCCCGAAGTAACAACAAAACTCTCCAGTATGATTCAGCAGTCACGTTGTTATTTCTATTCTGGAAATGGGCTAGCAGCACTCCTTGAGATCCCAGAACATGGTTACCAGCTGAGATGTTTCCATTGCATTGAAGCGCGCCTTGTTTCAGGTTGGTAGTGGTGCACCCATGTCTCATCACTGGTAACAATCCTGTTAAGCATGTCCTCCCCTTCCTCTGCGTACCAAGAGAGGTGTTGCAAGGAGAAGCCCATTCGAATCCATCTGTGTTCCTCGGTCAGTTGTCTACGTAGCCACACACGACAACTGTCACCTGAGTATTATAAAGCTGGATTGTGCTGACACCTAACGACAGATTGGGAAATAGCTCACTGCTATTTTCAGCTTTCCCACAGCACTTGTGACTTATTTAATGTATTTCCCCTGTATATCCATATCCATTTGGTACACTTATACTCATATTAACCTTTATGCGTATTTTACAGTAGTCGATGTTATTGCTTTCTAAATATACACAGTGTAAGGTGCAAATTAATGAGATTTCCGTTCATCTATTTTTTTAAACCTGCATAATAGACCTTTTGAAGGATAGGGTATTGGCAACCTATGTGGTCGTAGACAACTAAAGCCACTCCAATATAAATTATCACGCCATGTTTTATGCCTATTTTTGTAAACTTGCAAACTGAAGTGAATGAAGCATTTATTCAAATGTGAAACCATCGATTATAGCCTACAAGGCCAAAAACAAGGACAAGACAAAGATGAGGCAAAATTATAGGTTCTCATCTCAGACCGGTACGGAACCCTTCATGAATTAGAATTGCTGGTAGTTGTGGTACGCAGCTCGATCAATTCGAGTTCCATCTTAGGTGTGAGCGTAGATCCGAATAAAATCTTGAATTTTCTAAGGGCCACAGAACTCCTGCGAGATTAAGAAATTCAGAGGGCCACAATAGGTCACTCGACCGCAGTGCAGGAAATCGTGAGCCACTACCTCGCGTATTTATGATAGATAAATAAAATAACTTCCGAGAATTATGTGGGCACTAGTCGAGCTTCATTACCTTAGTTTTTGAGATAATTGTTCACATTATTATTTTTTTGGAAAATGCCGCTGTTCTTTTAACGCCCGCAGGCGCCTTACAGACTAGAGTGCTTATTCCAATTTTATTCGATTGGAGATTTCGAGGATTTTTATATCAAGTGGCCTCTACCTTTATATCAGCTAATGTCTATAAGATGAAGACCTAAATCGTAGCCATGTTTTTGATTCATGTTGTTTCAGTTTCGTCATTTTTCCTAGTTTAGAGTTTTTGCTATAAACGTTTTTCTATACTTAAAATGTGTTGTTTTCTAGCCAAATTAATATGAAACGATGCAGCTAAGTTTTTTGTTGAGATGCATAAGAGTGCAGTGATGAAGTACCTAATATTTGATCCTCTAAAGATATTTATTCAAAATAACCTTTAAATTTAATTTATGTATAAAATATAAGCTGCATTTTGCTTTATACAAATTTTAAACGAACTTGTAATTTGTTTAAAGTTTCAGGAGTAATACTCCAGGTTACATACCTTTTTAGACACAAAAGTTCATAGTATTTCGTAGCACCACTGCATATTTTTATACCAAGAGCTTACCTGCATAGCTTCATATTTTTTTTACTAAACAGGGAAGCATTTTAAGCACAGGAAAATGTTTATAAGGGGGAGCTTCTCAATTAGACTTTTGAAAAATGTATGTGTTTATTTTAAGACATTGGAATAGCACGATTCAAACTTGGCAACGATATCGATGATCATCTTGTAGAATCTAGTTGATATAAACATCTTCAATGTATTGCCGAAATCTCTAAGAAATGCTCAAATGAATAAAATGTGTATCATCATATATAGTGTTTCATTAAAAATCAACAACTTTTGGACATAATTCTATGCCCTGCAGAACCTGTCTCTCAATGATGTTGTTTGAAAACATTTTTCCTAAATTGACTAGGAAAAGAATGATCTTTCGCTGACGCACTAAGTGGGCACGTTGTATTTGCGGTATTTTTAAATATTAGACTTCTCACTGTTATGTTCAAGATTTTAGGCAAACGATCTAAAAATGTATAAATTACTATAACTTATTGTCACACAGATTCTTATTTAATGCAACCTATTTCGTTTGGAATAAATTTGTTAATGCTTTTATACATTAGACTTTTTTCGTTGTGATTTCCGTTGGTTTGGTAACCTATTTACAGCTGCTAAGATAATTTTCAACTTGTGTAATTGCTCAAAGCAATTGCTCTCTTTACATTTTATCCTAAATGTTACATTGATATTATGTATATAATCAAACTGAACAGATGCAATTTATGTACATACATTCACTTATTTTATGCACATTACTGTATTATTTTAACTGTACACTAAATCTCTTCTGCAATTATCTACTTAATTTATTCCAGCTTCAATTTACGCTATGCACAACTATAATTACGCGTATTCTTATTGTACAATTACATGCAATAAAAGAGAAAAAAGTCTCATTAGCAGTCACCGCCACCCATAAGTTTCATTGACCGCTTGTAGACACGACAGAACAGTTATACAAAGACGTGTGTCGGTGCGACGTTATTGTTTTATTGTTTCGTCCATTTTTCCCCTCAACCATAATGCATCAATCGTATAACCTAGCGTTAGAACACGCCAACAATGGTTGAATTTTAAATATGTACGACCGTGTGACAATATGTAATGCACGACAAGAGAAATAACACAGGCACTAACGTGCGGCCTAAATTTACAAGGAAACTTGAAACACGAACGGTGACAGCCCACAGGTTTTAAGTAGGTGATCCATTAGACAACAATACGCCCTTCCTGCCGACGAAGTTTTCTATGAATGGACGTCTATACATAATAATAGTCCATGTTATCGCATTATTAATACGTGCGGCTAATCTGTTAGGTCACTTTTCTTTTGGAATATAAATAATGGAAGTTTCAACGTTGCCCACAGACGCATATCGTTATGTAAATTTATAACCTACATATGTATCCACTGGACGAGATAGTACAGCGTTACAACTTAATGTTATTTTTGCTTTTGCAGGAAGAAGAAGCACAAAATCGATCCCTTAACCCCCGTGCCGCACAAACCCAATATACGCGCAAAAATTTGCAGGTCTCCCTGTGCTTAAAGCGAGTTAACTCGCATATCATTCTGATATGTGTTTTACGTGAGTGCGTTACAAGGGTTTAATTTAAAATTTGGCGCTAGCGAAAATTCCGGCTAGAAGTTACAGCCATTATGAGTTTATGGAACCAGTTCCATCTGAAAAAGAAGACGAAGTTAAAAATAAAAGTCATTCCAGTTCAGACTCCGACCTAGACTTCCAAAGTGAAACCAATTTTGAACGCGCGAATAAAGTGTGTGATTGCTGGATTCCAGGTGAATCTTTTTCAACGAAAATTTGCGACTTTGGTGACCAATTTTCAGGCCGCAGAGAATATTAACTCTACTGATTTGGACTGTTTTGCAACAAATATTTCACTTTCATAAATTATGATCAAACACTTGAAGAGGACCATTGTTTTCATACGGTAATGATCCTGATACTTCAAGTTAAAAAATTAAAACTGAACGATTATTGGTCACTAAAAGGCTAATATCAACTCTTTCGTTTTACCAAATTATGTCAAGAAATAGCTACTTATCACTACTTAGAATGCTTCATTTCACCAACCATAATTCACCGAGTCCTTGCTCAAGGTAAGGTTTATGATCGATCATTTGAAGAGTGCTTTCAAGGATAATTTTCATCCGTTTGAAAATTTTTGTATTGACGAGTTTACTTCCTTTCAAAGACACATTCGTTTTCAAGTAACATATCCCTTCGAAACTACATCAGTTTGAATAAAATTCTTTCTAATTTGTGACTGTAAAATAGGCCATGTACTCGACTATATTGTTTATACCGATGCCACTACAGAAATTCAAAAAAAGTCGATGAAAAACTTGGAAAGTCGGGCATATTGCGGTGAGATCGAGATGAATTCTTACATAAACAAGAGTCATTCCCATTATATCAATATTGGTATACAATGCAATCATATACCCTGCATTATTTACATACTTACGTGAAAACAAAACTAATGCATGTGGTAAATACTGTAAAAACGAATAGAAAGGGTATACTAAAATTAAAGCAAGGTGAATTGCAGAATTATTGTAATGAAGAAATGCACGCTATAAAACGGAACGACAAGCGTGATGTAAGGGCATTGACAACTATCCAGGCTAATGAAATAGTCCCTACAGCAAAAGTAAATAGAAAAACCGGAAAAGCAGATTTGAAACCTCATTTTATTACATAATATAATCGATACGTGGGTGCAATGGATAAACGCGATTTAATTTTCAGCTCCGTAGAAACGATCAGGAAGCATGTAAAATGATACAAAAAAGTGTCTTTCTACTTATTGTATTTGTCAATGCTGAATGCTTGTGCTCTACATAAGCGTTTAAAGCGCAAAAAGAAATAGTTCAATTTCTCAGTTTCAGTTAAGTTTAGCAGAACAATTGCTAAAAAAATATCATAAGCCCCAGCAACGTAAAGATATTGGAAGACGTGCAGAATGTACAAATTCTGCAGCACGTTCGACAGCTAGACATTTTCCAACTCTTTTGCCTCCATCGTTTGTTATTTACATGTTTTTGAAGCATTTGTATCTGCACTAAAGGGAAAATTCTACATTCATCTTTTCGTTTTGCAAAGAAAAGCAAAATAGACGCGTGCGCAATATGTCTAAAAAGCGATTTATTGTAGTGCAAAGCAACAATTTCCTTAACATAGGCGCATTTATGTTGATGGAATTTGGAAAAGGAAACAGATGTCTTAGGGTTTTCGAAATAAGAGGTGTTATAGCCGAAATTTAAGTAAATATATCAGTCTATCGGTTAATACGTTACATTTATAAATATATTTTACAATTTGTTAATGCAAGAATTTTTTTTTAATTAACTTGCCGTATTGGCACTTACATTTCTAGTTAATCCATCACTTCCGAAAGAGGATAAATTGGAGGTTTCCGTTGGCGAATAGTGAAGAACTAGGTTTTTCTTGGTTTCTCGGACGTAATTAAATACAATAAAATTTTTTCGATTTCGGTAAGATCGAATCTACAATCCGATAAACGGGAGTCGTAGGTTGGAATGCTACCGAAATCAAATTAATTAAATTTAATTACGACGCGTCGGAGAAACTAAGAAAAATTATTTTTCAAAAAAGAACGTTGGCATATAATCGGCAGCGTCAACGAACAACTTTACAGATACAAGAGTTATCAGCGCGTTCTAGAAATTAGTTAGTTGGAATAACCGTTCTTTTTGATGACTCTTACATCTTTAAATAAGAGAAAAGATGCGTGAAGTGCAGCATTTAACCATAGCGTTCGGGTTGCTTGCTACTAGAAGCTGCCACTAACCTTGTATAAATTACAGGTAAACCTAATACCACAATAAACCATTCTGGATTAAACTCAGACAACCACAACTTGTCGGACAGACCGGTAATAAAAATAAATAACAAATTTGGGAAGTCTTCATTTAAAGCATATAGTATATTGTATTTGTCTGTGGAACCCTTGGAATTGCTGCCAAGTTCGTTCAAAGAATTCGGTGTTTTCAAAGGGGCATTTACAAAAACTTCGAAGTATACCAAAGACAGTTTAAATAGTTTTATAACTATATGTTTTTATAGCATTTTTGCTGAATCTTTAATTTTCAAGAAGTAGAAATCTGTACTTTAGTACCTGTTGCTTAAATATACTTATGTATTAAATTACACACATTCAGTATAAATTGCAAAATGCATGATCGTATCATTAGGCATTTAATGAAACTTGATGCTTTTGATTTGTCAACATTATTGCGATCATTTTCTGAATCCTACACAGGCAAAAGTATATCGTCGTCGCAATTATAGTAAATAGTACCAGAATTTTTAGTACCAGAAAGTGAACTCCGCAAGTTAGTACTTTGTACAACAAACTTATTATAGCAGTGTTATTGCCGATCTTACTAAATTAATGCAGTTCACAATTTAACAAAATATTGTGGTATAATATACTAAATATGTATCGTAGTGTTAAAGACAACGTATTGTTGATATAATTTCATGTAGTAAAATTGAACATAGCAGAGTTAATAATACCTTATTATTTCCTACTATACTATGTATTGAAATGCAAACAGTCTTTATGTAGTCCTGCTTAAAATAACGCATTGCTATTGTAATAATGAAATATATTAGAGTTCATTAATTAATAAAAGTACTGCTTGTAATACGTGTCAGATATATTACTCATAGTATAGCTCACAAACACACGTGTAAAACTAAACATACTTTTAGTAGTTAGCTTATAGGTGTACAAGTAATTTACCATTTAATTTATTTACTCGTAGATACTATATCTTATTGTAGTATAGTTTCAGCTCAAAATAAGCAAATAAGCATTTACCACTCCAACTGCGAGTTCCCCACTTCGTACACGATAACGCAATATCATGTCGAGACAATCACTTTGTTATTTAATACATGTAAGGCAATGTTACAAACCAAGAGGCTATCTTGGCTATCATTAGCGCCAGCCACACATCTCGTCTAGTGGCTTCCTCTGTCTACCTATCAAATGGTCCCTCTAGATTAGATTAGATTATATTATATTACTACCCCAGGTTGTTCTTGACCTGTCCCACTGCGACCTTTTCAGACCTATTCGAGTTCGTCGCTCATTAGACCAATTATGTTAGTTTCGCTTTTTTCGCTAGATTTAGCAGCCTTGTGGGTTATCCCTCTACATAGGATTCTGGTTTTGGGTATTCCGAGTCCATTTCTGAGAGCCGTACTCCTGCTAATGCTGTGCAGTCGCACAACACATGGGCGGCAGTCTCTTCTACCGCCTGGGAGCATCTACACGCTATTTCTTCTGTCACGCCTAGATTGCTCATACGCTTCTCAAACATACAGTGTCCTGTTAGCAGGTCCACTACTATTCAAACAAATTTCCCGTCTCTGCTTAGTAGGTCTGCTGTAATTGTAGGCCTGTGTCCAATCAGAAACTCCTTGGCCTGTCTCTGACCTAGAATACTCTTCAGCCAGTCTTGAGATTTCTTATGTTTCCATTGCTTAGTGGTTCGACTAATTCGTCTGCTTTTACATTTCCCTGATGGCTTACCCAGGGCAGGGCCACCTTCGTTCGGCTTCCCAACTTATTGAGCATATTCATTTCAGTCCTGCATCAGTTTTGACTTCACCTGTATGAATAGATAGCAATAGATTAATAATTATCTACTTGCCGCAGCCCCCGCACTGCTACTATTTCGGCTTCAAATGCCGTGGCGCTTTAAACTAGGCTTAGTGATTTAGATATTTTTGGTCGACTCCCACAAATCCCGACTCCGTTCTCTGTCTTTGAGCCATCTGTGTACTAGATGGATGCGGCCTTAATAGACGGGCCTTTTTCCATTCATCTCTATCTGGTAATACTTGCCGAAGCTGCGTTTGGGACTGTTAGCGTCACTGAGTCTGCTAATTATCGGCCCTATCTGGAGTTCCTTTAACAGTTTCTGATCATCTTTACCAAGAGTGAGTCAAAGTAATTATTCGGAGTATCAAACAGAAACACATAAACACGTATGTCATTCAAAGATTTCTTTATCAATTCAAATGAAGACCTAAATTGCCGAAAGAGTGTTTTAGAGACACTCCCGAATTTCACAACCCTCAGTTTCATCCAAATAATTTCCGAAAAGCATAAAATGTTCGAAATTTTCCCCACGCAAAAACATTACAATACATAGTAAAATAATGATAGGTTAATACTTTGGATATTGTAAACCTTGCTAAATTGCGTTTTTATTTATTATCTTTTACAATGCGATGCCAAGACGTTACCTTCAAGCTTTATTGACAATTTCATGTTGTAGTTATGTGTATGTACAATATAATGAACGGATCAATATTTCTTCACTAAATTTTTATGATAAATACATTACCATAAAAATTTAGTGGCCAAACGCGTTGTGTTACAAGTATAAGTACTAACATTTTTATTATTTGTTGCTAAACTTTCTTAACATTTACTATCTATTTTTCTCCGTATATCACTAACAGGAAACAATACGTTAGTTATAAAGGCCATCGTTCAAGTAATATCTCGCCTACATCTAGAGCACCCCGAGATAGCAATTTGGGTCTACTACTCTTTCTAATTTTATAGGTGATCTTCCTTCATATTGCGGCAAACTGTTATTCTGAAGGGTCAGTACGCGGAAAGACTGCCAACATCTTCAAAATCTTAATATACCCAAGTGTAATATTGTCTCGTTCTCAAGCAAATCTACATTGATACATCATCGCCTTATTGAAAAGTCGCATTGTATTACTGTGATACTATAAAGAATTTGGAGATGACATTCGATTGCAAATTCACCTTCAATCAATTTTATCCATCCTTAAAATTATTAGGTTTCATTACATGGAATACAAGAAATATTTCTGGCTATCACGTTTTATAATGGCGCTTTATTTGTGCCATGTGCATCCTAAATTAGAATAATACGTTTCTCTGATATGGTTACCGTTTCATAAAACACATTCTCATTTACATGAAAAAGTTGAAAGACGTTTTCTAAAATATAGAGTACTGTATCATACGACCGGCAGACGTCCATGTGATGTAGTCAATTGCCAGTCCCTTTTCCTTTATCTCCTCTATCCCCTTTTAAATTATTAACAAATCTTTTATCAATTTTTCTCCCAAACATGTCATTTCTATATTTCAAACATTATGATTTTTAATTTCCAATTTTTTAATTTTTTATATTACTGATGATAATGTGATAAAGCTTTTTAAAGACCTCAATGACTTTTGGATGAGATCTTTTGTCGAAATCGATATTCACCTTTAAAATAAACCATTTGGTATTATTCCATCCGGTACCAATTAAGTAACTTCACAGGGCACACATCCCTAACGAAGTTTAGATCATACCACTCTGTTAAATTTCTTTCGATTTCAATTTTTTTATACTTCATTTCAGTTTCAGAATAAACAAACGGCTTATGTTTACCTTTGTGTTGCACTGTGATTACATTCATACGTATGGGTAAAGATTGGACGTAGTATGCTTATGTAACTTTCACATTAAATAAGCTTTCTGAAGACTATTAAACGTCCAAATTAATTGGATATTAAAACGTGAAATGGATATATTTACATAAAAAATCAAGTACAAAAAATTATGAGACAGCTAAATGAGAAAATAAAAGTAGCTAAATAAATTCGATCACGTTCAATTAACACATTATTACACTTCGTCGTTGCATATGTGATGAGGATGTGTAAAATCTTATGGGTGTGCAGTAATAAATTTAATTAAGAAAGTTGTATAACATACCAGCCAAGACACCAAACCTTACTCAAGACCAAGGAAACTTACCTGAAAAGGAAAGAAAGAAATTTTATAAATATATAAATACATTAAATTGAATACATAAAAGATAACGCAACAGCTTTAAAATGAGCTTTTCCCCTGAATGACATTGGACTCTTTTACAACAGTGAGTTGAATAATACAGAATAAGAACCAATTTTCACAATTTCTTTAATTTATATTATATCGTAAAGAGGAAATTGCTAACGTTATTATTATATTAAAGGTTCACACTATTTATTTGGATATTTTTTTTTTACTATCCGGTTCCTTAATGTGTTAACTATATGTTCGTTCCACACGTAGATTTTATATTGTTACTACATTAACTTTATATTAACAAATGCCGGCTCCGGCAGAGGGATCAGGTGAGGAAACTTTTTTAGAGCCATCAACTTATTTTGGATTGTCTAAATTAATATGAATAAATAAACGTGTGTAGCTGGCTTTACAGATACTGGTTTTGTTGACAAAGTGGAAGTATCGTAAATGTTCTACAAAACGATCCGAAGCCACACGAGAAATATCTAACCACTTAGTTAACAAAATTTTCTGAAATTTTTAAAAGATTCGACCAAAATGTTCCTCAACGATACAACACGTTTTTTTTGGGAAACAATAATCGAAGGTCAAAGATATGCAGATGGTTAAGAACCCAGAATTCTATGGTTTGGTGGAAAAAATTGTACCATTTTCCTTATTTAACACAGTTATTCGAGAATAAATAGTAAAGTAGTGAAATTATTTAACACCTGTGTCTATGCTTTTGCTTCGAAATTAAATTCTCTTTTAAAAATGTATGTATTTGTCAAGTATTTACTATTATTTGTATAATTTAGTAATTTTATAGTGAGAGGTTTTATTTATTTTTGGAATTCATCATTCTTCTTTTTAAATTGAACGCGGTTTGTTTGCTTCATATATGACAACATTACATTTAAGTATTAATTCGCAAATAAACAACAGTCCTTTGGGATAAAAGATATAAAATCTGCATTGCTATCGAGCACGTATAGTAGTCGACTGACTTCAAACTGATGCGTGGGGACTTCGTGCCTAATACACACAGTAACGTTATTCGTTATATATATGCGAACAGTAGTACTTTCTAACGCGGTGTGTGTCTGCGCGGTATACTGAACGATATAAACCTACACTTCACAGTTTAAACTTAAGGGCACTATACAGAGAGCTGGACATGTTTTCCGGTCACGCTATTCATTAGTATTTGCAAACTAATGCAACTAATTTCTCTAGCAGCCTTTTGTTATTTTGGTTGGAAGACAAGTACAAATAAATAAATATTTACGTACTTTAAATCTAATAGTGCGTAAGTTAAGTATCTATTTCCACCTAGATATGTTAGGCCATCATCTATTAAATGGACGATGAGTTCCACCATCGCCCTCGATCTTGGCTAAACACCTCCAGGTAGTTCAAAGATGGATATTACACCGGCCCCAATGAAGGACTGGCCAATGTAGCGACATTGTAACCTCACAGCAATAGCTATTATCTGTTTTTTTTCCCTTTTTGTCGTTCTTACCGATTGCTTGTTGTTTTCGTATTAATTATGTTCACGTACATTCATGGTATTTCCCCGGGCCATCTAAATTTGGATGAATATCTCGGTGGCATATTTTGCTGAACGAAGGTTAAATGCTACGAAGGTATTGCGTATTTAAATATAATTAGCGTTATGTTAGTCATAAGTAGGTATTTAGTTATTAAAGGACGCTAACCGATTTATACTAACCAAGCATTAATGAACACACGTTTAAGATAGTAGCAGACTTTTCAATTCAATTTTTATGTTGTATTATCTTTTATCAATAAGCCGACGTACTCCTTAGTATTATGGCTGCTTGACGCGATGCATGATTCTGTGCAGAATCATGTATATTTGTGCACAAGCTTTCAAGGTAATTTTCACTACCTAAAATACAACCCCTTCTCATTCAAAATGGAACTGCCAAGAAATAAATAATCACAATAGCGACTGTTAAGCCTACCTTCCGTACAGAATCATGTATAGAAATAAAACTTGTTATATTGAAAAATAAAGTACACGTTTTTATGTATGGCACGGTACATAAAAAAGCATGAAATTCTGTATAGAATCATGCTCCTCGCCAAACCGCTCTTAGCTGTTACAGAAGATGATTGTATCAGTATTGATAGCAGTCGTAAAAGTTTTCAAATTTTCCAATAACAGCATTGCTTTGAAATCATGAATTCATTATCAATAATTTTATACAAGTCGTAAAATTAAAACAGCGTCATAAAAACCTCTGCCTGTATATCCATGTTACTTGCTTGGATTAAATAAGTAAAGTGTCATTGGAATTTTTTAATATTAAAAATAATACAATTTAATATTTTTACATCCATTGAAGTGGGATCGAACGGATTTGGATTGACAAAACAGGCTTGTTGAAAATCGGAAGAATTAACGGAACGGTTTGGCAAATGCGATGCGGCGGGCCAATCCAACAAACGCGTCGATCCGGACGGGAAATTTCAAAATGTCCATCTCAAATATACATACATTCAATTTTCCAATTTGGACTAAGTGCATTTATTAGAGTAATGACTTATTGCTCACAAAGTTTATGTTATTCAGAGGTAATATAAGTAGAACGTATATAAACAGTTAACTAAGAAATACGTAATTATATGCGGTTACAACGTGTAGAGAAGCAAATTACCACGAAATAGTAATAGATCATTATTTCTCAACCGTAGATGAAAAAGCTCTACAAATAAGGATTTAATGGCACTACGAGCGAGAGCAGGAAATGAAGTGATATGTGCAAGTGTACGACAATTAATAACAATATATGTTGAGTAATGACAAGTCGCAGTGTAATGCAATTGTAATGGTTTACCAGCAATATATACGGGTAAATACGTAATATTACTATTACGGATCGATTTTCCTTGATATTTTCTTCTTTTGCAGTCCGAGTAATTTATAGTTACGGTGTGTAAAATGGGTAATACATATTTGTACCTTGACTATTTTTATACGAATGATTTCTTGCTGTTGCTTTCTGAAATCTTTACGACCTGGTGATGATTACTCATTAAACGATTATATAAGTAACCCTTAGTACCACAAGATTTATTATTTTCAATAAACAAGGACGAATGAACAACGACAGTAGCAGAAAAAAAATGCAAAAGGAAACGAACAAATATAAATAGAAATACATAGTCTGCAAATACATAGGTTTTCAAATAAAAAATATTCGGAGACAAGTTCTGCGTAAAAAAATTATATTCAAGTATTCAAGTATTCAAGTATGTAGATGTTCAATTTCCTCAACGCTCGATATAAGTTTGGTTTTTCCAAATAGAACAATCTATGTATTACTACGTCTTTGAATGTCTTTCTCTAATTTGGCGCTGTTTCTTTGGTGACCGATATCTTAAACGCTTTAGGCGCGGTGCATACTGGAGCGATACGACAAGTGATACAATAATAGTGACACAATAGTTGTTAATATTTACCCTTTCGAAGGCGAGCAGTACATATGCTGCCTTCACTGCTGTGATAACACACTTTTCGTCACGCCGTTGGTACCTCAAACACGCGAAACTTTGAAGCTAACATACCAAATGCGCACGCAACAGTTCTTCGGCCTCGGGAGAGACGATAGTTGAACTTTTTTTTGCGTCAGTTAATACACTCTTTGGGAAAGGCCGTAGTAGGCTGGGTAATAAAGGAAAGGCTTCATCACCAACGCAGTAGTAAGGAAAAGGACCTTCATCAGTATTTACAGGTAGACAAGAAGGGTTTGGAACATTCAGTCTACTTTCTTTCAGCTGCTTTTCAATGGAAGTTTGTATTCTCTTTCTCAAATTTCATCTCATTCTGTAAAACCCTATAAATTTCTGTTCATGTTGAGAAAGCTTGCGGGAAACCGTGTGGAATATTACGAGCATTATATGGATGTATTCAGTGTTTCTTATTTTTTCATTTTCTTTGCTGCAGGTATCAGTAAGCAACAATAACATCTTCCTCTGAGCTCCTCAGCATGACTACAACTGATCAAAAAAGCTGGGTGATTACTTATCGTATCTGCTATCTCTGCTATCGTTTTGTTCCAGCGGGCACTCAAGTGTTGCGCGGATTAAAGTCGTATCAGGCGATGAAATATTGCTCATGTTGTGTGTACCGTGCTTTGCATACTAGAGCGGTGATTTTATTCGAATGAGAGTTACTTGGAGTTTTCGGCAGTACGGAAGTATTTTTAAATCAATTAGTGTTTACGAGATGGCCATCGGAATCGTCAATCATAATGATTCAAGATATTTCCTTGCTTACTTTTGCTACTTACTGTTTATACGGCTCTTAAATTCCTACTTAGGTAATGTATGCTGGAATTGTACCAAAGAAGATAACGTTTACACATTGGTTCTAATGAATATCTTTGGCAAAACAAAAGTTTCTAATATTTTATGGTAGCATCCTATATATTTAAACGAAAAACTTATCTGCATCTGCATTTTTTTTAACTCTCAACGAAAGTACGCCATACCTCTGTCCTCCATTTTGGACTCTTCCCAAGTTCTATTTCTTCTCTTTACAATGTCCACAACACGATCAGTCCGTTCCTTCTAGGGCGAGTTTTGTTGTTTTTACCGATACGTTTTGCTTCCCGTATCGATTTAACTTATTTTTTTGTACATTTTTATGAGGTGTCCCACGCATTTAGCTTTCTTTTCTTCTTTTCTTTCAAAGATTATATTTAAAGTTCAGTTCTGATTTTTTAATTTCTTATCCTGTTCATTCCTGCTACTTTTCTCACATATCTTATTTTAGTAACTTGAAATTTTTATTCTTGCCTGTCAATCAACAGCAAATTTGCTAGTATGGGGTTATATATAGTTTTATGTACTATAAGTTTTGTAAAGCTCGTAAAGTCTTCGTTTTGTGTTCCTTTATTGCTTAAAGTTATTTCCAAATACTGATAAGTGTTAATTTACTTTACGTTTTCTTTGTTTGCTTAAATATTTAACTGTTGCCTATCCCCACTTGATACTTCCATCACTGGTTTTGTTTCTGTTTATAAATAGGTTGTATTTGCTTGATATGCTTGCCTACAACTTGCAGAGTTTGGGGATTTCCTGCTAATAGTAGGATGCCGTCCGCAAAGGCTTTTTACTGGTCTTCCTATATTCTATAGTAAACTTACTGCTTCTCTATTTATACATTTTTTAGTTATTTGGTTACATGTTCCGACTTGTTATTTATGTTTCTGTAGGCAAAGACTTTTAATAGTTTTAATCAAATCTGAATCAACACGCTTAGCTATTACACTTTTCCAACTTTTCCATGCTGACCATATCAAAAGCTCTCTTCAAATCAATAAACTCAAGAAATATTTCCGGCGACAATGGTTTTTTCGATTCCTTGTTGTGAAGGTATTGTCATTTACACTATGGGCTACCTTAAAACACTTTGACGTGGTTAATAATGTCGAGATGTCGAGCAAACTCTTAAATTTCACCGATATTTTGCTTTTATTTTAAAGCTTCATCGGGGTCATAAATGAGTTTAAAGTAGATAGCTAAACTTTGAATGTTATCCCAACATTATTAACCACGTGTTGGCTCTTAACGACCGCCATACTCCTAGGTGTCTTAAGTCCACTTTGTTCGTCATCGAGCTTTGGTTATACTTTTCAAAGCTTTTTTTTTTAATACTCATAAGATCTCTTCCCTACGGGTTCTAGATATTTAAGTATTTAACTTCACTGCCTCATTTAATATTATTCTATTAATTTTTTTTCTAAAACTATCCGTTCTTTATTTTCTTTTATCCGTATCACCCTTTCTTAATTTACGCTGTGGGTTGGTGTCTGTAAATCACTTGGCTTGTCTAATAAACTCAATAACGTATTCTTGCAATCGGTACATTATGTCGCTCTCCTTTGTGAGTAATATTCCATTTTTGCCTTTAAACATTTTAACTGGCGTTTCTGTTTTATTCCTAATGTCTTTTTAGTGTTTTATAAACTAGCTTTCGATTTTCTTTCAAGTCTTCTTTGATCTTGTTTCTAAAATCATCCAAGCCTTATTTTTTGTCCTTTAAATTTTATTTTTGATTACAGTTCTGTGTTTCTTATTGTTCCATTGTTAGTTTTTCTACAGTTTATCCTTTCCCTTGTTTTACACTTAATTTCCCTACTCCACCAGCTTGCACTGTTTTCCAATTTTAATCATCCCGCATACATACGTTGCTATCTTGACTAATGTGTTTTTAAATCTGTTCCATCTATAATGTATATCATTAGCATTTCCATCTTACTTCTCATTTTCCTTTTAGTAATAATGTTTATGTTCTTTATTCGAGTTTAATTTACCAAAAAAATGATACATTTTTTGAAATAGCAAGAATTAAACATGTCAAGGATTTCGATGGCCTTCCTGTAGAGGCTAGCTGATATATTGTCAGAAACTCCAGGGAATACTCAATCGACAAAGTTTGAATCACCGCTCTACCCTGTAAGACGTTAAAATATTGACCGTTAAAGAAACAGAGGAAGTTCGCAAAAATCTCAAATTACCTCAAAAACTAATATGTTATAGAAGGATGACATAAAATAAAAACGTAATGATATACTGTTCTTAGACTACCAGATCTCGTGCTACGAACTGATAAGGTATTTATTTTTTAATAAATGTTATTTATTATCTTTAAGGAATTGCTTGCAATATACATTATTACATTTTTTGTCATCAAGAATAATAAGCGATATTCGCAACGAAGTTGGAAACATCCTTGATTCGAGGTCACGTCGTGACTGAATCTTATGAATTTATAATCAAGCCAATTCCCTCAAATATTTGTCTTGACTTTTCTTTAAAAAGTTAATATCCGAAAACAACGACAAAAATCATGGGCTTCCGGAACATTACGTCCGTTAGATATTTATCCTACTGGTCATCTGCTGAAGGTGTTTGGTTTGTAAAATATAACATACATATTGTCAATCATCAAGTTCTTTTTTCGTTCACGTGTTCTTATTTATTCAGTGAGAATATCTCACCTTACCAATAAGTGCTTTGAATATTTGAGTTGAATTGTACCTGTCTCATTAGAGTCATAAGAATCTAAGACATTACAGGTTATAATTACAAATGACCCAATAATAATAATACATCACTTTATGCCGTAATGTAAATAGATGGCAGAAATAAATGCTAGACACATTTAAAAAATCATCAGTTAATTAAGTAAATACGTTGGCGTCATTTGGTTGTGGCAAGCGATTATGTAAGTGCCTTAAAACTGCGTCATGCTAGTTGCTTTCGTGAATTGTCTCTGTGAAAAATTATTGATTGATTGATCTCTTGTACTGTACCCGTTAAGTAAGATAACATAGTCAGGACCATCATACTACTCATCAAAGGTTATTGTTGAAAAAATAGCTGTCTAACCTTGTGCTGTGCAGTACAAACAGATTTTTTGTAAGCTTCTTGTCTGTAATAAAAAACTACATCACTAAACATCTGAATCTCACGTTTTCAAGCTGCGCTTGAGAACGTTTTGGTTTGGGCAATTTGTTTTGTAAAGTGGGGCTATCTAGGACGCTAGGAAGGGGCTATATGGGAACATTCAAGAATTGCTTATATTTGTTTCTTTTTTTCAGAACGGCAATGGTCCGAAATTTTAAAACCTTTTTCAACCATTGGAAGGGTAAAAACTAGACGCCGTATAGATGTACCGTAAGTCCATGATCTGTACAAGTAGTAAGGCTACAAAGGAGATGTCGGAAGTAGGAAACTAAAAATATTCATAAGGTTCAGAAAAAAGGGGAGTGTTAAAATCGACTATTGGTAGCCGAGTTTTGAAACAGAACATAACCCAGCCAACAGCTGGACACCTATGTGTTCTTAAAAGTGAGGGAACACATACCTCTATTCAGCACCTTGATATGGTTTGTAGCAGGAGCTACCCCTTTGATTGTTTAGATCTGTGACTGTTTGAAGATTCAAATGATCAATACGAAGTGATGTGCTCTCTGACAGCAGCGATGATCGCCTATCTTAAACAACCTTGTGATTCAAAAAATTGGAACATCTGTACAGTTGGTGAATGAGTGGTGATTGTAGAATGAATAAGCAAATCAGACTTTATACGTACTTCATAGAACAACTAACAATGGCGCCGTACATCCAAGTATGCATCAACAAAGTTATTAAAAAAAAGGATCTCAAATAGCCCCATCTTTACGGTATACATTAATCAACTCTAACATTACGTATGTTTCTAATGGTGTTTTCCACACAATCAAAGTCACAAATTTACAAAGGCATATTACTGATATCAATCAAAATCATTTGCAAGTATTGAAAGGTCGCTCACGTAGTAGACTTTATTTTTATGAATTTTATTTGAACGTAAAACATACTTTCACTTCTGTCTACCTCTTGCGAGTAGGTCCGGAGATTAAGGGAGGTGCAAGATTATCTAAGCAACTCTTGTGTAAAAACCGGAACTTTCAGGTGATTTTTGTATTTTACAAACTATTATTGATATTTGTTGCCTCAAGTAAACCTGCAGTATTTGAGAGTTTCTCTCAATACATCAATCACAAGCTTACCATTTTTACCTGAGCTTTCAATAGTTCAACTAGTAAAGATATCTTTCAAATTGAAGATTGAGAACACTATTTTCAAAGCTGCTTTTGTCTTATATTCTACGTAAATTTTGATTTGCGATTTGTGTTAGTAGAGGTGTGCTGCCCGAGATTAAGTAGTGTCATATGAGTTACGTATTAAATAACTTACATTGTACCACAGTAGCAATTTACAAATTTCCTTAATCTCCGAAGTAATCTATAGAATCCATTTCTAATGGTTGTACCCGAAAAAAGTTTTCCGGACATTTTAGCCAAGTAATAAGACATGGCAATCACGTTCCGATAATCTCGAATTCGCCCGAAACGCTACCGCAATACTCCACCGCGTACCCTACGTTGTCGCAATGAATAAATACGATTCGTATGCGCTGAGTAATCTATTCTAGAGCGTCTCATTGTGTTCAACGGACACGACTGTCCTCGCCGATCATTGCGGATGCAAAATCGAACAAACTGCGAACCAAACAAGCAACTGTCGGACTGCCTACTGGTTATCGGCAACACGTGGGTGCCGAAGCAAAAGTCGGCTGCTACCAATCGCGCCGAACGTTGCGATTATGTAATTGAAATGCTTCAAATTTGTACAGCGATGAGTATAATCAGGAATTATGTTATTTTGTTGAAAGAGTAAGATGAGTGTACGTCCTTGATTGGGCCATTCATGTGATCACATACTGCGAGTTCCGCTGTCATAACGGTCATTCAATGCGTTATTAATTGCGTTCTTCATATGTGTGTTGCATTGCTTGAATTACTACTGACGCTAGGTGCTATGCATGGATTAATGAACCATAAATGGGGAAATGGGAAAACACGAAATGGAAAAAAAATCATTTCTTGCAGGTTTATTTAATAGATTTTTTCTTTTAGGTTGACGTAATTATTTTGGCTAACGTCATATTACTTACCCAACAATTGATAAATTATCAAGAAGCAATACTAAACAATGTTTCCTTCCCAAAAGAAAGGCTCGTTCCCTTCGAACAATTACAAATAATATTGGAATGTTGCGTAGTGATTGAAATATCGATTCTTCCAAAATATTTGACATACGATGATAATTCTTAGGATGACATAAATTGCATATGTTATTAGGTTGATAGATATACAGCACCGTTTGATGCAGTATTATGGATACTGAAATTTTCCTTACTATATACAACCTGATTTATTTATATATCTATCCATAATAGAGAAAAAATAGAGATTATTCGACACCTGCAGGGTTACAAGTTTTTAAAATCAAACGGAAAAATGTAGAATTGGAACTTCGATAAAGAGCGATGCTTCCTCTGTTTTTTGAGTTTTGGAAAAAGCTAAAGGCTGTTAAAATTCCCCAAATCCGTGCTCATTGACTACTGCTTGAACAATTCGTGTTTTACGAACCTTGCCGTGAAGCACAATCTTCTGAGCAAAATTGTGTGCGTTTTTCCCTGATACTGTAGTCTCTCTTGGCATATACCCAAAAAGAATCCCTTTCGCGTCCCTCAAAATTGTGTCAATTACTTTCCCTGAAGAGAATTGTTTCTCCGCCTTCTTGAATGGTGGAGAGCCCTTACGAATCGATTGCATGGATCTTTGTTTCGTGGGAGAGCTTCATTCCCGATTATTATTCTAACGATGTCTTTATCATCTTCACCAGAATAAAGCAACCAAACTTGTCGTCTATACAGTTTTTGATCAAGACTGATAATCCATCATGCCAACACTGTCCTCATCCCCCAACATTCGTGTTGAATTTTAAAAACACTCGTTTCTGATATTAATATGTCTCTGGCAAAGCTGAAAGCTTTACTCGGCGGTTAGTCAACACTGAATCCTCAACGTTATTGATAATTTCTTGAGGTTGTGTTTCCAGAGGTCTTCCGCATTTCGGGTCATCATAATTGAATTGTTTACACCAATATTTTACTTTGAAATGGACTATTTTCTTCATACGCTGTCATCATGGACATTCTTCTTTCGATGGAAATTTTACGACGCTTCTGTGTCCAAGATCCAAACCATTTACTTTCGCTTCTATAAACTGTCAAAATGACATTTTTCATTGTTAGTTAATGGTGTACAGTTCAATGTAAATTTTAAGTACAAGAACCAGGGAAACTCAAAAATACCTGTACAAATCTGTTATTTTGGCTAAAATAATTAGCAGAATAGCGAGCGTATTACATGGTATATTACGACTGACTAACGTTAATATAACACTAATATTAAGTAATTAAATGCTTTTGACTAAAATTACGCTTCATATTAACACTAGTCGTTAACTCTGAACTGGCATAAATTATATTCTTTTCTATCGACAAACCAGCATCATTTACGACATTATTTGCATTTCAATAAGTCTACTGTATGGTTCCTCATTTTATTATCCGTGCTTAAAGTAGCAATATGACGTAGAATATCCATTTTCTCTTACCCTTGCGCTTCCTTTAATACTTGGTTATCCACTATGCACCTTCGTTAAGTATAATTGTTTTCAGTCCTGGTTGAGCGATCTATGCAGCCAAGGTCAACATTCCCTTCTTAAGCAAATTTATGGAAATGTATTCACAGAAAAGTATTTCTGATATAACTAGTAGCTTCAATTTATACGGACATTGATTGTATTATTTCGTATTAGACTTTTCCATGCAAGCATCACAAACTGTTCAAAGAGTACCCGTTTGGTTGATCAAAATCACGAATTATTTGAAATCAAATTTCAGGGCACTAAATTCGCTCCAATTGGTTGACTTTTCTATGAAAAAAAAGACTATTACCATAGCGACTTCCACTGTTAATCTTTGGCAATTATTCATTGATTGAAGATTTATATAAATTCAATGGAAAGGAATTTTCAGAAGAGTCAGACATTACTGGAAGGAGGATTCCAGGTGGTAGACAAAACTGACAATAGAACTATGAAATAACAATGAATAAAGGCACTTCAAAATTCTCGATTAAAAAAAAATTGTCGCAGCTTTTTCTGAAGTGTACTGAAATTTACAATTGCAAATTTCTATAAAATGAATAAGAAAGTTGTCTAAATGCCAACCCTAGACAGACTCATGTTTTGTCGACTCTCGAGGAAACCAGTAGGCAACACAAACCCACTTTCATAAGTAAGCCTGCAGAAACGAGCTGCGCTACACGAAATTAGCAGAGACTAGACAGACTCGTGTTTGCTCCGCGAGAATAGATAAAACACGAGTCTGTATAGCCTCTGCTATTTTCGTGAAGCGCAGCTCGTTTCTGCAGGCTTAATTATTATTCGCAGTAGGGTCTCGATATTCATAGTTTTGGGATCACCCGTTAGCACTTTATAAAAATACTTTATTTAAATCAATAACATAGTATAATGAAGCATACAAGAAGCAGCAAACAGGGGCGAGCGGTTACTACATTTAACAACTGAATAATTGTCGCAAAAATTATAATATGAAATGTTAAAAGCTTTCACAAAATAATGCTAATAGCAAATCAATAAGTCTGAAGTTTAAAGAAGTTTAAAGAATCAATAAGTGGCTCTTAAAAGTTTACAATGGAACCCTTTCAAGAAGCAATGAACAAAAACAAATAAGCACATAGAGCACTCTTATTCGAACGAACAGTTTCAACAAAGCTTTCTCGCGATTGCTCATAAACTATCTTGTTGGGAAAGTCCAGATTTTTCAATTAAAATGGGAAACTCATCATATTTTCGATGCTGCGGAAAACGATGAAAATAACCTCAAAAGATATTAACTCGTTTCAACCCAATCGTATTGAAATGCAGTGAATAGAATAAGTTACGAGATTCTTAATGGAAGTACTTTATACCTCTAGTTAAAAGAAATTGAAAGATATGAATTTTAAATGGTAATTTTCTAAATCCTCTACGTCCAGATTTTTCTTTTTAATATAAAGCTTCACCAGGTTTACGATTTTCAAACAAGGTAGTGTACTTAATAACTTGCTGTAATATTTCTTATAAAAATAACTGAAATAAATAAAAACTAAATAAATGAATGGGAATCTATAAGCTTTCGTTGCTATGGAAGCTAACATTAAAATTATTCAGAGCTATCGAAAAGCAGAAGGTATTTCTATAATACCTACTATAAATCTGGTACAGAAAGAAAATCGAATAAAATTAAGTAAAGACGCCACACCAAAATTATTACAAATAATAATAATAACATTATACCAGAAATTGGCAAATCAATTAAAGAAACTTTAATTAGTTTAATTAATTAATCCAGTACAATAATATTAAAAATGCAGCAATACTTTAGTATTAATTTTATTTACTATAAAAGTCAAGACATATAAAGTAATCTAAAAGAAATTCTCCATGTAATAAAAAATGCAAGGCAACATTGCTCTACCTGTTTTTAAATTCTTAAATTCAAATCGAAATTTCATGTCGAGGCGTAAATTAGAGTAATTAGATTGCACCGGAATTTCCTTTTCCGGTCTAAGTAACTATGTTTACCCCAAATTTTCAGAATTTTATTATTTCCCATCGTTAGATGAAATGGTAACTATTATTCAATCTTTATGCAGTAATTTTCTCAATTTTTTTTCTGTTCTTTGCAGACTTACTTGTTTTGTTCCATACCGTGTCTTTCTTCGAGATATATCCTTTATTTCTTTTCGTCTTTGGTCTCGCCCCCCACATAGCTTTCACGAGCCTTACTTCTTTCAATCTTATTAAATGTTCAATCCATCTCAGCTGCTGTTTCTCGATTGGGTTTGTTAAAGGCTTTACGTTTAACTCTTTCCTAAGTTTTTCGTTTTTTATCATTATATCCTCCTTATGCTCTTCTTAAATATTTCACCTTCATCGCCAGAGGTCTATTTAAACTGTTATTCGGTACCCAGATATCACTCCTATATGATCATTCTGTGCCGTTACTTATTTTCTGATAGCCAATAAATATCTTGTCGAGAGCATCGTTTACTTTGTCAACATGTTGCGCTGCTTGTTCTTTAATTTATTTCTTCCTCCATTTCTCCATTGATTCGAATTGTTACTCCCAGGTACTTAAAACGATCTACTTGCTCCAGAGTGTTAGTTGCTAGAGGAGCTTGCTGTGCGAATACTTCCGTGGCCTTTACGTACAGCTTCCATAATTACAATAGAAACACGGAAACAGAATGATGCCGTCAAATGAAGCTAATTTTGTTCTGCGCTGAAGTTTCTTATGTACAATTGTGGACGAAGTATGTGGTTATTACAACTTCCTGTTAATGGTATGAAGAGAATCCAGAATACATTCAATATTCAAGTCTAATTCGTGTTATTATTAATCGAAATATGGCTAATTCCTTGTAATTCAATTTTTCGCCGGAATGGAATGTTTTAAAACATATATTGTGAAGTACATATATTATGCATTATCATCTTCTTAATTCAGGAGGTAATCACATCTTATGACGCTGTAACCGCCATCTACTGTTTCAAACGTCTGTTCATATTAGCTCCTAGTGATTTTATCGTCCAGAGAGTTCGAGACAATTTCAACGTTAGATCTTAATGTATCAAACTTAAGAATGACAGAGTTTGTGCCTACAAGTGTTATAAATGGATCTCTACTTGCTTCGGTACTCTCGCTTCCCGTCGAGTTTTCTCGAGAGCGTATCGATACCGGGTCTCGTCCGCGCCTCATCTATTTTGAGCACGTTCTCCATGTCTGCGGAATTTTAGAGCGGCGAGGGCACGATTATCGACTCGACGTGTAACTTACGAACATGTACAGGTTGTTGTTGGCCATTGCCGTTGGGTGCATATCCGCATTTTTGCCGTTGATTTTTTTCTCCTCTCTTCTAACCTCCATTCGAGCGTGAAGCGCATTAAAATGTGGAAATGCTTAGGTAACAATGCATGTGTATAGTTCCAAACCATATGCTGCAATATTGTTGTCGACTTTGATTTAGTTTTGACGATATTCGGTTCTTATAGTATTATTTCATCCATGAACTGACCTTTGCAAAGTTAGAAATATTACAGTAAAGTGGAATGATGGGTGAGATGGATGTCACGGATTTTACGTGTTGTCTATGCCGGGGAGTCCATGTGCTTTGAGGTTGCAATGCAACCGCTCTTAACCCAGCATACACTTTGTAAATGACGCCACTTGCAGAATAAGTGCTTCGTCTTTAATTTGGCAGGCGCTTCATGGTACGGTTTCGATTAATTCCGAAGAGGTGCTGCTTTAGGCGACAATGTTCAGTTCCAACAATATGTCGAAGGTCTCTTGTGAACAATCTCAGGAATCTTAATAATCTTCGCTTGTTCGGTGCTGTTCATTTGGTTTTATCCCATCTCTTCATAGCGGCAATTCTCATCTCTCCACTAAGTGGATGAATGAAGGATTCAGGTCACATTAAAAACGATTATGCAATAAATTAGTATTGATATTAGTAGCCTTAAAAGTTTTTTTCTATTAAATGTTAGGGGTTGAAAGGAACCAAACATCTCGATGATGTTTGGTTCCAGAATTCTGTTCCTGGCTCCAGTTACGACAGTTCATGCACCATTGTAAACGTTGACGACGATGTTCAATTGTTAAAGGCAACACTAATTGTCGTCGATAAAATATTAGATCAAATGATCTAATTCTACGACATACAGTTGGTTGCAACAGCATATCACGTATCAGTTACTTTTCTAGCGCTGGCGTATCTATCCCTTAAAGCAGAAAGTCAAAGCAGTCTATCGTCACGTTTTATTATCTTTTTTCAAGATCATATACGGTTACAACGTATACAGCTAAGGCACAATTGAGGCTTTTTACTGTTTCGTTAGGAAATACTCTAACTTTTGAAAAGTTCTCTCTCTTCAATTGACTGAAATTGACTACGATTCCATATTTGTAGAATAAAATAAATTGGAAGCAGTACGCAAATCTCTATGATAGGATAAGAAGTCACAGTCACCTGGTACTAAGACGTGTGAATAACTTCGTTAATGATTTTTGGTTAAAGTAAACATATCGTGTAAATATTTAGTGTTCTCATCAAAATAAAAACACATATTTTACCAGATTACAGTAAATTTTCGGAAGTGGTAAACGGAAAAAAGGGAAGTTTATTATTTTCCAACGATAAACAATACAAGTCATTGCTCTTTGATTCGCGTTTAACTGATATGTGTCAGGAACTAATAAGTATTGTCGAACGTCGTAGAGGTTTCGATTATCCTGCCGTAAATGGTAGCAGCTATACTGGGTTACTAATTGTAGATAGCTATTATATACCAATTGGCAACTAAATCTGATTTAATAGCTACATACGGGTCTAAAACAGTTGAGAAGAATTCATACGATGTTTTAGGCGGTACACTTACAGTCTAGTATTGTACTTCTTGTCTCTGTTAGATGCATAGCTGTTAAATAAGTTTCAATTGACGACCATGATAATAATTCAAATGCAAATTTGTTATCTTTCAGTGTCTAAATCGAACGAGAACAAAAACATTAAAGAAGTAAATATTGGGTATTAGTGCTAAAGTATTGGAACTATGTAATTTTGATAATGCGTTTTAGCCTCTAAGAAAGCCATTCACATGGAGATAACGATCACTATGATTTGAAAGTTTAAATAACATCGATACGTTTTTGCTCAACTGATTTTATGTTTACATTAGTTAGTAAATATGCTGACCTAAATTGTTATCACTACAGTTAGCATTTCCGTGCGTCGCGCAAGAAGGGAATACTAACATTCAGTCCCGATCGCAGATATACACTGCCGTTCAGTGAAGTTCGGTCATACAATAAAAATCTATTATATCACGCTGTATACAATTATTAATACATAAAATTAGAAAAATATTAAGCATACACTCTTTTCTAAGGGATTAAAGCCATAAATTATTATGTAAAGTAGAAATATTGCGACAACCACAATAAAGTTCCTTTTATTATCATTCCAAGAATTTCTCGGAAGTACCGATATTTTGAAACGGGTCGTTTGGGCATTATTAACGAACAATACATTTAGGAAATATACCGCAGCACCACTCTTGTTTATTTATCACAGGCGTAAAGATATAAATTTGCTTCATTTTACTGTTAAACGTGTGTTGGTGTGCATCTGTCGTTTTTGCGCGAAAGTTTTAAGAAAATTTACTTCAAAATGGCACGTGGCAAGCCTACCAGTGTAGAAAAACGTTCACGCATTATTACGCTGTTTGAAGAAGGATATTCGGGGCGACAAATTGCTGAAAAAATAAATATAGGTTCAACAGTAAATGACATCATAAAGCGATATCGGACAACTGGAACTATAGAAAATCGTGTTCGTCTTGGAGCATCTAGGAAAACAACAAAAGCTGAAGATTTGAGAATTGTATTATTAAGCAAACGTAATAGAAAATTAACAGCGCCCCAAATAGCAGCCGAAGTCAATCGCGGCCGTGAAGAACAAGTTTCGGCGAGTACGGTAAAACGTCGACGTCAACAAGCGGACCTTCATGGACGCACTGCCATTCGAAAACCCTCATTACGTCGGGACAACAGAGCAAAACGGCTACAGTGGGCCCGTTCTCATCTAGATTGGTCGCTAGATGATGGGAAACACGTGCTTTGGAGTGACGAGTCAAAATTTGAGGTTTTTGGGCAAAATCGACGAGTTTATGTCCGAAGATCTAAAACCGAAAAGTGATCCCGAACTGCATTGTGCCTACAGTGAAGCAAGGGCGTAGTTCTGTGTTAGTGTGAGGATGTTTCTCCTTTGCTGGGCGGGAGATTTATGCAGAGTGCAGGGTGTAATGAGGAAAGAAAATTATTTTGCAATACTCCAGAATGATGCAGTGCCATCAGGATTGCGTATAATAGGCCGTAACTTTACATTCACGCATGACAACGACCCAAAACACACTGCGTTAGTGTGTAGGAACTATCTAAAGGAGCAAGAAGAACAGCACACCCTGAAAGTAATGACATGGCCCCCACAAAGCCCAGATTTGAACCCTATAGAGTTGTTGTGGGATGAACTGGACAGGAGGATCCGAAAAATATGCCCAACTTCACAAGAACATTTACGGAATATCTGCAACATGAATGGATTAATATTTCACAATCCGTTTAAACAAAACTTATAGAAAGAATGCGTAGAATAGTCCGAGCGGTGATTAACAGCAAAGGAGATTTCTTCGATGAAAAAAAAAATATAATGTTCAGTATGTTATATTAGACCGGAATAACTTTTTATTTATTTATTTTTGTCTTTTTTACCTGTACATACAATAAAATTGCATTTTGTTTTTAGTTTCGTTTGTTTCTGTAACCTTTTCATGTTTTTTTACCAAGCGACCGAACTTCTCTGAACGACAGTGTACATATTCATATATAACACGCATAAAGTTGTAACACTGTACTCGGTACAATAACACAACGTAAATATTAAACATTGTAAAACACCTAATAACAGTTGTTATAAAATTATGTACCACAAATTGAATAAGATTTGTAGAACATTTGCAGCATCAAATATAATTCTATAATTCTCTCGGTTATTTTTTATGCCAGATGAAGAAACATGACTTAATGTGTCAATGAATTGCAGATAGTGTTTGCCATACTACCCGAATTGTTATTCATAATTTAGGGAACGTACTCTTAAATAATGCTTCTAGTTGCCGTAATGAACGGTGTAAAGAATTTGATGCCACAAATAGGTAATTTATTCAATTCTACACTGAAACCAACACAAAAGCTAATTTTGATAAAGGATATGAATAGATTTTCTAAGAATCTCTACTATGAAGGATTGTACTACTCATGTGTATTAAGCTGGCGTGTCACATCATAAGCCCACCAGGAGGGCAGTCGTATATTTTGTTGCTAATTTTTTACTCAAGAATTGATTTTGTTACCCAAGCCATTTCCGAGAAAATCGTGGCTACGCTTAATATTAACCTAGCGTAGCCTCCCCCTATAACTTTTGATCTACTGCAGTTTCTTAGCTAAGAATTAATGTTGTTGCTTCAACTACTTTCGAGGCACGATGGCTTTTAGCATATTGCGAATATCCGGATGTTTTGGATTCGGACATCCGACTCACAATTTTTTCGGATATCTACACTGAGAGAAAAGAATTGATACATCCAACAAACCATGAAGTATGTGTTCATTCTACTAAAAACATGTCCATTCAACACACAACAGAACACATTAGGTTTGGTTAAATTATTCTTGTTAAATCAAATCAATATTTGTTCCATAAAGATACTCTTCTTTATTTAAGATAACACACATTCAGATTTGCGCAGTCAGCGTTCGTATTTATTTTATTTCCGGTTATCAAGAAGATTGTTTCCTTATACACATGTGTTAATTTTTGATTACGCCTGTATTTTTTTTTGCTTTCTCCCTACAATCTAGAGTAGGTTGGTTGAACATTCATTTTAAAGTTGATCCAGTTCAAGAGGTTCAACCAATCATATCTTCTTTCAAACCAAATATGGAGTGTTGAGTATATTTAACAAACAAAGTTGGTTGAATCAATCAACTTTTGGTTGATTCAACGAATTTTTTCTCCCAGTGTAGCAGCACTAGCAATAACGCAAAAACAATAGAAACAATACCACAAAAATTTAGGAGAAAGCACAGCAAACTGAAGCTTACTCCATTTTTTTAACCTTTCCTTAATATGCCATTAAACACATTATACATAACTGACAATTTCTCCTAGTCGGCTCGCGCAGGACAAAATCCAAAGCTTACTACTTATCCTTTTAGGATGTGAAAAAGAAGCAACTAAAATTATTGGTTAACTGAATTAAGGAAGGTAGAATCCGCGTCAAAGATAAGCATGTTAGAAGACTTGTTTCCATGTCTAGCCCAAAATATATTGCTACAAACTAGGACTTGATTTTAAAAGATGGAGGAAATTTGTGCTCCCAGTAGATGCTTTCATACTCTAAAAACAATATAGACTACTGTCTTTTTATTTTGTAGCCAGTTTGAAGATGACCCGTTAATATTGTTAGGTAGCATCCCAAAACGAAAAAATGACCGAAGGAAGGGTTACAGCAATATAAAATTACGGGGTACGTTACGATAGGAACCAGGCTACAAAAAATAAAATCGTATACAAAACAATGCTTCACCATTTAAGGCTGTGATAGTATTAAGGAATTAGTGGTCTATTCTACATGTTTATAAAGAGACGCAGTAACAACAAGTATTGAAGACAAATTAATTTTCCCATATATTACGCTAAGTACCTACCAGTGAGGTATATTTAAAGTGAAAATATAAATAACTCCTGTTTTCTTCCATGAAAGACATTAAACGGTCAAGGTGGATATTATTAATTAGACCATTTTAGACAGCTGTAAATAAATATAAATCTACAGGGTGTTAAGAAATTCGCGAACACGGACAATGGGATAACGTTAATCATCAAAAACAGAAACGAATGTTCCTTTAACCTTTATTGATCTGACCAATAATTTCTATCTTAGCAATTTTAAAAATGAAAAATAAATTTAAAAACATTTTTAATACTAGATAACTGAAAATTTATAACATAAAACACTTTATAACAGTTGATTAAAATGTCTTCTGGGAGCAGCATACATAAAACAAATGTAGTGCATAAATAACTAGTTAACATTTCTACCCTTGTCATTCAAAGGATTTTTGTATTTGAACTTTTGAAGTAATAGCTCAATACTAATCTGGAACATTACGATATGTTGATAGCTTTTGGTGCTTCTAATAATAGCCCCAGATCAAACGGCGCGATTGTTCTGTGCGTTGGTGTCGTTTGCCAAATGCCAAATGACTTCAGGGGATTAGAAAACTCATTTATGTGATGATGCAGACATTGATTTGATAAGAGACGGTCTTTCAAGGAGTACTAGACGCGTTGCGAGAGAACTAAGAACAAATAAAGCTCGCGTATGGCGTGCTCTGAAGCCTGACCAACGGCATCCATATCATTTCGTAAGAGTCGTATATGGAAGATAACGACGGTCCACTTCGGCAAGCGTTCTGTGACTGGTACTTAAAATACAATTTAAACGCCCAAGATTCCATTCTGTGGACAGATGAATGTTTGTTTACCCAATATGGCATTTTAAATATTCACAATCAATATTAGGAGTTGTGAGAATCTACATTTAATGATGTCTAGAAATCGCCAACGTCGCTTTGGTTTAAATATTTGGGGTTATCGAATGAACGACTGGTAAAATTACATCAGAACATATTTATTACAAGTCTTATTATCACTATTTTCAGCTTATTTACTTTGCGGTACCGCATAAATGCAAAGAATTATTTCGCAACAACAAAATTTTTTTTGCAACAACAGCTTCCAACATTTTTGGATAACGTGCCTCTAAATCTCCAGCAAAATATGATTTTGCACGATGGGGCAGGTCCTCACTTTGTACCAATTGTACAGCATTATCTTGAAAATACTTTTCCTGGTCGTTGGATTGGCATGGTCTAATACTTTGGCCACCTCGATCACCAGATGTGGGATTTCTTCGTATGGGGCGTTTTAAAAGCGCAAGTTTAGCAAAATGTTGTAAACTGTTTTATGCTATACATTTTCAGTTGTTTAAAATTAAAAATGTGTACACGTGTTATTTTGCATTCTTAAAATTGCTATAATATTGGCTAAATTAAAAAATCGTAGATACATTTGTTTCAGTTTTTTTATTTTTAACGTTATCTCAAAGTGCGTGACCGGGAATTCCGTAACACCCTGTATAACCAATTACAGACAAAGAAGTTATTATTGTCTTCAATGAATTTTTTAATAACGGTTGTTAACTTTCACGTACACCACCTTTATAAAGAGGCGATTTTATGCTATTTTAGTTACTGTGTTTAAAGTTATGGACCGCGATGTATATACGTAAATACATAGTGTATCCATACATGCATCTATCTCATGCCATGTAAAAATAAACGAAGTGCGGCGTGAACTTTTATTTTTCTCGATTCAAAAGTTTTACGACCTCTCCTCCCGTAAACTTCAGAAATTTTCAATTATCAAAAGTAGGTTAAGTGATTTTCTTCGACGATAGGTCGCGAAGCCTCAGCCGATGTTGATTCTTCTCTCTTAGCCGAGACAAAGGAGCTTTTGATGCGTACAGCAAGCTCTCCTTTTTAATTTGTTTCGCTTTGTCTTCATTTTCGTTCTATCGAGGAATACGGAGAAAATTATTGGCGTCTTGTTGCTTTTGTCTTGAATGGAAGACAGACGAATGAAAATGTTTTGAAGTTAACAGCTAATTAATTAAAGTGCCATTAAACTAATACGTAAGTGGAAGAATTTCATACATAGGCTAGTACAAAGTTTAGGTTTACTTAATGTAGGCAACCAAATATGCTCACGTGTTTAATGAAAAGTTTTCTCCACAACAAAGAGACCTCTAAATTGATAAAAAGAGTTGGAATAGGTAAAAGAATAGATCCCAATTTATATTAATGCTTTTTTGTTTTATTTTATGATTTGTTCAATAACGAGCTAAGATAAGCCACTGGTACTCACCAATTTTAATTTCCATGTTACTTCAATGTGGTAGAAACAGTTGAACAGTGAAACGTTGTTACTATGTTACTATTCTTTAGTAATTCGTCAATTATCAAAGAGGGCTTGAAACCAATTGGTAAGTTGTTTTCTCTTTCAGTGTTGACTGTCAAAATATGAGAACACCACAAATTTTGCATTGCAATTAATTACAGCATTATAGTTAGTTACAGTTATATTGCAAACCACTATTTACAATGGGCTCTAATATCTAGTCATTGAATTCACAATGCAAAAATTGTTTCACGAAAACCTCGTTGCGCAAAATCTTGTTCATTTTCTATTTAATTTTTATTTTACAATTTTTCAGAAAGTTCAAATGATATTGAAAAATCATGAAACTAATCACATTTTTTAAGTTAAATTTTACTTATTTTTCTTACAAAAAAAGTTTTTTTAAGTTCTAGTTTCAACAATCTTTTGAGTTGTCTAAAGATCGTGAAGACTATATTCATTAGATATTCGTTCTTTTGTACTCCTACTTATTTAATTTGATCTACTAAACACTAAAAATCATCGGTGCTCCTATATTTATTAAGCATACAATGCTTTATTAGAAGATTTATCGTGAATCAGATAGTAGAATTCTTAGATATAGTTAGTAGTTGGTCTGCGTGCCGTTCGGTTTATTGTTAATGTCGCATTATCTTGTAATTATAGTGTATGGCCTTAAGTGGCCTAGATAATAGGATTTTAAGCCAAATTTCTTTCGTTTGAAGGAAAATACATAGTGTATTTTTTTATGCCTGATAGGAAGTAGAATGATCTCGCGTTAATGATCATTCTGCTTAGGGTTTTTGGATAATTATTGGCAGATCTCTGGCTTACAGCATGTACTAGAAAATTTAACAACCTTAAGACGTTAGAATCCCAAATTTTTTTAATAAAAAGGATAATAAGGTAATTTAGCAGTTTCACAAAATGTTTAGACTGCTCGCAAAAAGTTGCTAAACAGTGACGCAGTTTATCATGAAAATGTCTTTTTACATTCCTTGTAGTTTTCATTTCCTTTAAATCTCGAGGCTTGTCTCTAATAATATCACATACGTTAGTAGCTTGGTGATTTCCAGCTCGCAATTTTAGTGGTCCAAATCGCCCGATCCATTCATGAGGAAAATAAGTGTATACAAATTCTGTAATTTCTCGTGTACTATGAGGAGGAGGAGTCCCCTCGTGCTGAAAAGTTATTCATTTATTGCAATTCATTACAGCTAGAAGAATTGTGTCAATTAGCTGAGCATATGCCAAGCATATGAAAATATTTTTGATGATTTAATAACCCCTCTACAAAGAATGGCCTAATAGCATGATTCATAACTATTCCTGTCCACAGATTTACCTTTTGGGGCAAATGCGAGTGTGACTGTTGAAAGAAGTAAGGATTTGCTCTCGATCATATTCTAGTGTTTTGGCTATTTCCGCTTCGAGTGAGCATAAATGTTCTCATCAGGGAAAAGAATTAGGTTTAGGATTTTCATTAGTTCTGTTTATCTAGCACTCACAGAATTCCACTCAGAGAAAGTTGCTGAAAGCTGGACAGTTTATAACTTTCACCTCTAGAAACCTGCAATTGGTGCGTCACTACTAGAATACTCTTCTTCAATTGCCAAGCACACGTTTTGTGTGAGCACTTCAGTCACAACACAGTTTCTCCGTTTTTTCTTCCTATTTTACTTTTACACTCCTGAGTCATAAAAATGTTGTAAGTTCTCAAAATAGTCTTCTGATTTGGGATTGGACGATTTGGGAATTCGAATTCAAAGTTTTTCGAGCAAAAGATGACATAATTTTCTGCCATAGCGTAGGTAGACATTTTTGGGCTTTTATATTTAAAAAAAATGCAAAATTATGCAAGACTTCTGATTATTAATTTATCAGTTGCCAGGTGTCTATTAGGTAATTAAGCACAACTTAGAATGCCAGTTGTCAAACAGTTGTCTCTGTATTTAATCTAAAAACCTAAACAAATTATCTAAATTCTGATAATACGAGAGCATAAATTATTCCGCCATTGCATTTGTAAGTAGTTCTTAAAATTCGAAAACACGAGATGAAGTTTTGACCGTGTTACTTCCCATGAGATATCTATAAAAAAAATACACTGTATGCCCATTGTGAATTCGTCAAAACTTAAAACGACAACTACAGCCACGACATGGCCATGTCCTGAGGGTAGGGAATATTCCTTCCGTTGCTCCGCACACAGCCGATTCAAATAGGACCTGCTCGCAATCTGCAATATCCGTGTTTGATTCGAGATATATAGCATAGTTATGTTATATTTTCCTTTCCACTGAAGCTAACTAATTTACATCTTTGTAAGCTAAGGAAAACTTTTTTTATATAATAACCTTTGAAAAGGTTTAATTCACACTGCATCATCTGGCAGTACCGAACTGCAGTGCTAAATCCGCATATAAACAGAAATGATAAGTATGCTAGTGATATCCTTAAAATAACAATAGTTGCTGTTATACCGAAACATAACGAAAAAACAAACAATACAATTGAAGGTATAGTTGGAACGATTTAGGAGGGCTTAGGACGTTTTGCAATATATGAAAGAGCTTCACAAAAAAACCAACATATATGGCGCAATCGGACACAGTCTAATAACCTATTTCAAATTTAAAAGATGAGTATTTTCAGTTTCCTTCCGTATAACTCTGATTTCACGTGCACCATTAATTTTTAAAACAAGTTGATTCTCTCTCTAGTTCACAAGTGACAGCGCAGAAATGTAAAAGTACAATGCTAGCGCCTCACTTACCACAGCCTTGTTTCCAAGGTAAAGTGTTTTCGTCTCCAAAAATGTATGTCCAAATAATAGCATAAAATTGGATGTCTATATCTGTGGTTTTACTTGCCTTCAAAGAGTTAGAAATTATTGATTTTTACTGTTGGTAATGATACTGCAAATACTCTGTGTCATTGCTGCAAAACAATAGTGAGATGGAAAAGGTAGTGGACGAAACTAAAGACACTTTTCACCATTTTAATCCGAATGCGCTCACCGATTTAAATTTAAGAAAACTTCTTCTATTAATTATTCTTCACCTTAGATTGACCTAATTGCTTCGAAGAGGTTTGAAACGGAAAATATATCTATAATTCTAAATGGGTAGCATCTACAAGAGAAGAATAGAAAAAAGGCAACATTGCAACAAATCAAGTTTAAAACTTATGTTAACATGGCAAAGTAAAGAACTGGGAGAACCTGTCGACGTAGAAGCAGTGTTCAACGAGAATTAAACAAAAAAGCAATAAGTAGAGTTAAAAAAGTAGCATTTAGCACTGCAATCACTCGTGTGGCTGAAGTACTGCAGTATAGAAATCTGTAATCATTTCAGGGGTTGGCAATTTTGACGATGAGACCATCTGTGCAACTCGGAATGAGGTACTGCTAAACTAGAGGGGAATTCAACCACACCATACTGCAGAATAATGTCGTAAAACATATTACAGAGCAGCATTTGGATTGGTTCCCAAGGGATTTTGATTACATGTATTAGCTTCTAAGTTAATTATAGTCAGTCGCAAAATAATCCAATTACGGGAATGTATTTCGTTTAGTTCTGACATAAAAGAAGCATAATTGCTAAGAAAGATAAAAGTAGATTATATATACATATAGCTATGTTTGAACGCTAAATATAAATTTAGATGGTATAATGTGAAAAGGAAGTTCAATCTTCGTTCGTAGCAGTAACAATGAGCAATAGGAAATCTGCGACAATAAATATTGTTTTTTTTTCAGAAAAAGAAACACTAAGTTTTATATTTTTTTCGAAATAAAAAAGTAACTATAAACATTTTTGTATATACAGGGTGAGTCGAAAGAAACAAAGTAATTTTAAAAAGCTCATATCTTCTAATCCGATTTTCATTTGCTATATATTAGCAGAATAGTTGCGTAGATTTCTGTTCCGAACGTGATTAGGTTGAAATTCTTTAATCAACACAAGAATTTTGTCAATAATTAAAGATGGTAGTGGCAAGAGAGCAACTCATTGTAGTGGATCATTCACTCTCAATACTTGCAGAATTCGCATTAAAGTCTCAACTTGTTTTCAATGATTTATTGAAAATATTTATACATCTTGAAAATATTTTTTGTATAAACACACAAAACTCATACAACAGTATATGGATTCCAGTAGTTTAAATTTACATATATATATATATAGCTTTAACAGGCCTATTAGGCCCATCGCTTTACAATCTTGCGCCATGCTGCTCGGTCTGCCACTTTATTTCTCCAGCCCACAACTCCTTTCTGCTGCAAATCCTTCTCCACTTCCACCGACCATCTTTGACGTGGCCTTCCTCTCCTTCTCATTCCTACTATTCTTTTCCATGCCACATGCTTTGTTATTCTGTCTTCAGATAATCGACTAATATGCCCCAACCATCTAACGCGCTGAGCCCTCACAAAGTCAGAAATCGTCGGAAATCTGTACAGTTGCTTCAGATCATCATTCGTTCTCCTTTCCCATCCTTCCCCAGTTCGCTTCCCTCCATAAATTTTTCTTAGCATCTTCCTTTCCCATCTTTCCATCCGTTCCTCCGTGCCCTTCGTTAGCACCCAGGTCTCACAAGCATAAGTTAGAGTTGGCCTTATTACTGTTTGGTAAACACGCACTTTGGTGCTGCGTGCTATATCCTTCGACCTTAATATCTCCGCTAGGCTTCCTACACTACGATCTGCTTTCATAATACGCGATCCTATCTCCTCCTCTTCTCTTCCATTGTCTGTTATTTTAACCCCCAGGTACACAAACTGCCTCACTTGCTCTATGCAGATCAACCCACTTTCGTCAGTTCTAAAAATCACTGCTTCTTCCTCACTTTCCTTATTTGCATGTGTCTTCATCCGCATGTACTTCGTCTTTTCCTCGTTTATCTGCAATCCCGTTAATCTCGCCTCTTTTTCGAATACACTTACTATACCTCTCAGCTGCTCCATTGATCTTACCAGTAAAATTACATCATCTGCATACGCCAGGCATTGATGACTTCTATTCAAAACAGTTCCAGACCTGTTTATTCCGCTTTTTCTAATAATGCTCTCCAGAAGGATGTTAAACAGCACAGTTGACAAGGGGTCTCCCTGTCTCAATCCGTTCTTTACTTCAAAGTAGGATGAATTGCTGCCATTTACTCTTACTGCACTTGACGTCTGGTTACTGGTACAGCGTCATCCTGGCCAACCTTACAATTTTTTCCGGGACTCCTATTTCTCTCATAGCTTCGTAAAGTTTATCTCTGAGTACCGAGTCGTACGCTCTTTTAAAATCTACGAAAACTGCGTACAACTCTATATTATTTTCATAGCATTCGGTCTGCACCTCTTTCAAGACAAAGATGTTGTCTGCACATGAGCGGTTCTTCCTAAATCCCGCCTGGTACTCCCCAATTTCATTTTCGGTTACTGCCTGCAATTTTTTGCGTATTGCCGTGGCTAAGATTTTGTAGGCCACATCCAAGAGCGAGATACCCCTATAGTTCCCACATACTGCTCTGTCGCCCTTTTTGTGTAATGGTAAAATAACCGCTCCTCTCCATTGCTTCGGCATATCTTCATTCCTCCAAACCTCCTTTATTAGTTCATAAATGCGTGTAATAAGTTCTTTGCCTCCATATTTTATCAATTCCAAATTTATATTATTCTCCCCTGGGCACTTACGATTTTTCATCCTTTTAATTATGTCCTCCACTTCCTCTCTTGTTGGTTCTTCTACTTCGGACTGATTTCTTCTAATCAACTTTTCATCTGCCACTTGAATTCCGCCATTTTCCTCCAAAGCTTCTTTTGTTTCATTGAGAATTTCGCTAAAATACTCCCTCCACCTCCCCAAGATTTCTGCCTCACTTCCCATCATTTTTCCATTTTTGTCCTTACACACTAAAATCTTCTGTGACACTACATTGCGACTCCTTTTTATTTCCTGGTAGAAGTTTTTGATTTCTTTTCTTTTGTAACTCTCCTCAACCTTCTGCACCTCTGCTTCTTTGTAACTCCTTTTCGATCTTCTACATACCTTCTTCGCACTTTGTCTAGCTTGCTGATACCTCTGCCCTGACATTTGACTGCCATCCTGCAGCATTTGCAACTTTGCATTGCGCTTTTCTTCCAGAGCTGCCCTACAATCCTCATTGAACCATGTTTTCCTTTGAAACCTTGTTTTTTTTGCCAATTACCTCCTGCGCTACTTTCCTTAATACTTCCACCATATTATCCCATGCTTCCCGTGATGAATCCCCTGATTGCAGTTCTTTACATTGTTGCTGCACCTTACGCCGATATTCCTCCTGCTTTTCTTCACTCTCTATTAAGGTGTCAACATGAAATCCCGGGCAGCTCCGTTTTAGCTTAGCTTTTTCCTCCCACAACTTTCCGTTGAGTACAACCCGTACCAAATAATGATCACTACCCATATCTGCACCTCTGCAGCTCCTCACCGAGGCTATCAACTTAGTATACTTACTGTGCACTATTACATGATCAATTTGATTCACTTGTTCTCTTCCTGGTACTTTCCAAGTACCTTTGTGAATTTCTTTTTGTTGAAACCATGTGCTAACTATTCGGCAGTCCCTTCCAGAGGCAAACCCTATCAACCTTCTCCCATTATCATTGCTAACCTCATGTTTGGTATGCTTTCCAACCACTGGGTAAAATTCTTGCTCCTTACCAACTTTTGCATTCCAGTCTCCCAAAAGTATTATTACTTCATTCTTAGCACACTTTTCATACTCTTCTTCCAGATTTTCATAGAATATATCTTTCTCATCCTCGTCTTTATCTTCTGTGGGCGCGTGCACATTAATTAAGTTGATCATTCCCTTATCGCACTGCAACTGAAGCACACAAATTCTCTTGGACACTGGCATAAAGTTTGTTATTGCCCCCTTCCATGCTTTCTTAATGAGAAATCCCACCCCAAAAACACTGCCCTCATCCCCACTATTACAAAATATATGGCTCTCAAGCTCTAAGATACCCGTGTTCTTTTGTTTAGTTTCCTGCACCGCCAGTACATCTATGCCATACCTTTTCGCTTCTAACTCTAAGTTTCTCAACGCGTGTTAAATTTACATAACATCAGGAATTATCAAGTACAAGCTGTTGGATTGGTATTCCTGGGACAACGGGTAAACAAGTCCACAGATAGAAAAATATATTTTTTGACAACGGACATTTTTTGGAAAAAGATACTTAGAAATTTCATTTCAATCAAAGCGTCGTATTCATTTAAAACTGTTAAGGGTAATTGAAAAAATACTCCGAAGGGAATAAAGAAGAAAAATGAACTAGAGAAGCAAAAGAAAACAACCAGAGAGGATTTGGAAGAAACTGATTTGGAGCATTAACATAACAGAATTTAAAAACAATCACAAAACACTTACTGTAAGTAAATTGAAATTGTTTGTAAATAGCGTAGAGAATAAGAGACAGGGACTTGTGATTATCATTCAATTAGCTTTTTATTTACTAGAACATATCATTATATAAACAATCAATGGCAGAAACAACAGTTGGATAGTTGAATAGTCCTTTTTGCAACCTAAAAACTGGATACCTAAGATACTTGCTCCCCAACGGACTACATCGTACCGTGAGATTCAAAGGTACGCATAACAATAGCTTTTGGCTACATCCAAACTGGCTACGTTCCTAAGTTTAAATATTACAAAACAGACTTGAGAAAGTTTCCTACGTCGATCATCAAGATGGATTTATTAGCCAATAACATTTTCAATCTGTTGCAATTTAAACCATTGCTTTTTCTTTCGTTAATGCTTAATAACCTACTGCAATCATGTCTTATCTACATTAAGCTGTAGATTGTTGCTTTCGAATCATCTTACGTTTACAGCAACGAAATCTATCCATAGTTCGGCGGATGAGTTACACAGAAGACGGATTATGCGGTCTACAAAAATCACGAAATTGTCTAAGTTGCGCGGATCGATGACCCTGCATTTTTCGTCATAATACGTTATTTCTGATTGCTACAGTTTTCGAGGAAGAGAAAATGAGCTACAGATTAAAAAATATAATGGAAAAACACAAATCTTCGACAAAATTGTGTCCATCTTTCAGACACTATTTATTATAAGATATTCACCTGTGATTGATTATTTAACAGCAACCAATAAAAGCTTTTGAAACCTTTTATAATGAAAAGAGCAAATAACCGCGAACAAAGAGAATTGGGTCATTGTTTTGGAGAATATAAACATCATTATTATTATGGAGATTGATATGTACTCGACGTTAAAATACCTAATCGAAATTATATTACAAAAAACCTTTGAGCTGGCTGTCCATTGTGGACTTTTCACTGCACAGTGCGGTACAATCGAATTTCCCGACTGCAACGCGAACGTTGCGCGCTCCATCAAAATGAACAAACCCATACGCTATTAAGTCATTGTTTACGGATTGGACCGGCTCCGCTAGCCGTATCCCCTATTGCCCGTTTAGTACCTGCAGTCGTCCACCCGCAGTCGGATGCGTGTACCAATGCCACCGCTGATAAATGAGTCGTGTGCGATACGGTACCATGCGTCTGCACTATCGCCGCTCACCAGACCGACCCACCGCTCTCGTGCTTTCAACCTAGACAACCGATATTGATTTTTGGGAGAGACGACGACCGTGGCAAAAGCGGCAGCGACGGGCGTGGTACGGCAAAAGTTCTGCTCGGTGCAATTTTATTAGCCCCCTCGCATCAGTATCACATCCTGCACGCGTTAGGGACAACTTAAGAGATGTATCAAGGACGCCGGAAATGATATTGCGTCGATCCGAACAGTGCGAAGGAAATTTCGCAGTTGTTTTATCGGTTACGATGGCGGACGTAGATGAGTAAAGTTTTGGAGTTATGCTTATTGAGTTATATCTTACACCTGTAGGTGTACATTCAGTAATTTAAAAAAAGAAAAAGGAGGGCAACTCGAAATCAGTAATGTTAGAGGAGAAGGCCAGGATTGCGACTTTAAAAATTGTATTATTTTAGAGTTAATTATTTTTTAAATTCTTTATTTACAACCAATTCTGGCCATTATTCAACTCTAGCAGAGACTAATCCAGTTTACAAAAATCTTACGTGTTCAATTTTTTTTTACCCGGGATTATGATGGGTACCACCTTTTTACATAGTATGCCTATATATGTAAATATAACCTACTGTGTAGTAAATAATAGTATTTCCTTATTGAATTTAATTTATTTAGTATAAAATCCCGGTTTGACTAGTAATTGTACTGAAAAATAAAGAATGAAAAACGAAATCTTTGCGTACATTGCCGCGTTTCGGCGTGTCGCAGATTACATTACATTGGACGTCGTTTCGACTCACGAACGAAAGTATGGGTTAAAAGACATTAACCTTAGTAATGATTTTAGAAAATGGCATGGAGGATAGCAAAGTGGTCCTGCTTCTTCGATCCGCTAATTATATCAAATACTTTCCTGTAAGTTGACAGTTAGTATTTCGTGTAAGATATTCAGAGATCATTAATGTAACAATAGCTTATTTGCAATTAAGGTTTTCTGCTTCCGTGTATACGATGATCCACATGTTTTCAACAAAGATACTATTCAAGTTCACTGAAAAATTCGAGTCAAACAAATTAACCCAACTCCAGCTAAAATCTATGTTCAACGGGCAAACAAATATCATGTTTGGAACAAATATTATATTAGTTCAAACAAAATACAGTTGGATTAACAAACTAAGCAGTTGTAAGAAAATTTCCTTTCAGAATCAATTTAGTTGAGTAAAGCATCGGGTTTTCACCGTATGAACTGCATAAAACGATTAACCTCTTTGATATTGCCCACTTTTTTCCATAATATGATTTCAAGAAAGATGTAGGTATGATTGATGCGTTTGTGTAAAATGTTTATGTACTGAAATATTTCCTTCATTCTCAGAGTTTTTAAATCGACAGTAAACAAACCTGCAGGATTGTTTATTTGAAATAGAAGGTAATTATTTTCTTATATTGGTTAGACAATATTGCAGCATATGCACAAGTATTTTACTATTTAAGGCACTTGCCTCATTTGACATTCTACATGATCGCAAAAATAATTTTCAAGTTAAGGTACTGTAAAAGGCACAGGGTAGTTTAAGTCTACCAGGATGCACAGGCGTGTTTCTGATTATAGTTTTTGCATTAACGATCTCATACTGTTGCCATAGATTTATTCTTTCCAGATACCTTTCCGCAAAAATTCAGAATTTCATAGCCTCGAAGCAGGAACGTATTTCACATCCTGCTAAACCATACATGACTGCTGTTGGGCCTCGTGTAGAACAAATTGTAGAACACCCCCTGAATCTGTTCACATTTAGCTGTTATTGCTCCAATTAATGTATGATATTCAACCAATCTGGGATAAAGAAGTTATTTTTTTTGTTTATAAGATTTAAGTTATTGCGTTGTATCGTTAGAAATGTTTTTTAAATAAGTATATTACATTGCCCGTCTCAAAATGACAAATTTGTTTGCAATTAGCTTTAATCATTGGAGACCTCATACTCCAAAATAATAATTTGTGGAATAGGTATGTATGATCTGCATATTACGTATTTTATCACTTTTATTATGAGCAACTCACACAGAGTCATTGGATTATTTTAATATAATTGAATATGACCGAATGTAGAAGTATACTGCCAGCACCATCAGTTATATATTGAATTTATAGAAGCTTTGCAAACTATCCACCATCTCTTAATTTATTACCTCACGGGTATGAAATATATTGGATTTTTAACTAAGCCTTTTTCAATTAAATTTTAATATGATAGTTTGTAAGTTCTTTGAACGTACTTGTGCGCTAAGGTATGGCTTGTAACATAACATTTTTGTCTCAAATTAAGATGTAATATTGTTGGTGCTTTGACGATGAATACATTCTGTCATTACATTCAAAAGAATATGCATATCGCACGTAATTTAAATCAAAAGCTTCGTAACATGCTTTTGGCACGTAGTGTACGCTCTCATGACCTCACCTCCATTTCTGACTCAAAATAATGGGGAAGTAAATGCAAAATATGTGACATATTTGAATTAATGCATTTTGTTATGCCCAGACGTTGGTTCAATGATTGCTTGGTTTTTATTTAACCCTACAAAAGCATTTATTCTACTGTTTAAATTCGCACAATGTACTATTAACGTTTGCTAAGTATGCTCTAAAGTTTGTCTTAAAAGGATTAAACTCTAAAACATTTAAAACATAATTAGATGAACTGCTACTGTTGGTTGTTTTAACAATATTAGTGTAGCTAACTGTATGTAGTAGATTCAAGCATTCGAGTGGTTTGAGCAAATACAAATTCGGAAAAACTTGCTAGAAAGACATAGTTATTACGACGGGATGTGATTGTTTGTGTAAATAATCTCCCACTATTCCATAATGTTATCCTTAACTTATTGGAAGACCTTATCTTGGTGTCTTTTTCAAAGAACAAAGTCGAAAGTTCTACAATTACTATAAAACAATGCCTTGTTTGTCGCGTCACTAACATATAATTTAAATGAAAAAGCCATTTCATCTTTGTCGTCTCCCATACGCCAAAAGGGGTCATTAAAGGTATTGTATGTAGAAGTGTTTTTTTTTTATTTCAATCATTGGATTTCTCCATTTAACATTATCTGAACATTTAAAATGCATAATTATTTTGTTGTTGTTGTGGAAACAGATTATTTCTATTCTTTTATTTGGAAAATGTAATTTCCGTTACGCAAATTTGGTTTACGGAATGCTTTCTGCAACCAATTAATTCCGTAAACCACTTTATTGCTGGATGGGAACGTGGGCATAAATGGGCTAAAAATAAGTGGGCTAAATACTAATGCTGTTGGTATCTGATAAAACTGAGATCCAGATACCCAAAATTCAAATGATTGATTATCTAAACAACAGTAATGGGGGAGGGTTATGCAAGCTTAATGCATTGCCTCAGAGAATCTATTAAGGTGAAGGCGCGGAAGGTGTCTTGTTGCTCCACGACAATGCACCGGTCTACAAGCCAAGATATACAAAAGCTGGACATGGCTGAATGTGGCTTCATAGAGGTGAACTATCCACCTTATAGTTCAGATCTAGTACCTTGTATTATTCTTTGTGTCCAGATTAAGTAAATCATCGTTTATCTGTGTACATGATTTCATTATTGTACCCTACCTAAATGCATGAACCAAAAATCATTTTTTTCTAATTTTGTAGAGATCAAAATGAAAATTGTAGTACAATCATGTTATAAATGTCTAAGGCTTCTTTTGCTAATAATAATCTGAATTTTTTTCTGCTTCCTACATGCCTCGCCTATTTGTCATTGTTTATTTCGTTCATTTTTCTCTACGTCCTTTTTCAAAAGGCTTCTAGTTAGCCTGTATTGCAACGTGTCCCTATTTTCTAGATCCGTTGAGTTAATAACTACGGTCAGTGGAGCTATCTCATTAAGGTGTATTTCATCATGACCGTGACGTGCCGTTAATTTAATTTTCGTGGTACAAAAGACTACAAATTTCCAAATGCCAAAGAGCAAGATAACTTACCAACTAACAGCCCGTCTATACAAACTTATACTAGTATCCTTTGAAATGCGATTAGAAATTTGAAAGCAAAGTAAATGTAGGAAGACGTATCGCAAAGTGAAAACGGAACACTGATCAAAGTGAATAGAATTTGTTTATCGTTGAACAATAAACGCGTATTTTAAGTAAAGGTTGCACTACAATAAACTGTGCAAATCCCGAGGAAAATAGTATGTAGAGTTGAAAATGAGAAGTCTAAAACGAATCGAACTTTTTCCATTTCACGCAGACGCTTTTACACGTATTTCTACAATTCCAAAGGCGAAATATCATAAAGGACTATGCGAAAAAGCATCAAACACGATCTATAATACGTGTTTATTTGTCTGCTTTTTGCTTCAGTCGTTCCTTTCAGTCTCGACTCGTCGCGATCCATTCGCTCCTCTAAGCACGCTCTGTTAGACAACATAAAGCTTCCATAAAGAACTCTCGCAACTCTTTTATCCCGAGACGCCAACCAATGACGGGTTTCTAGCTTTCCCGATGAGAACTGGAGTCTAGGGTTCGCATGTGATAGCCCGATACATATCCTTCTCTTCAATTTACGGCCGACGGATTTTATGTCAAAACAAACTGATGCATGCGTATATACGTGTACGTGTATACGTTGCCAATGTTTGTTCAGAAATCAGAAATCGATAACCCTATCCGCCGCCACACGGCGGGGTGTTGTTGGGGGTAATGTTGTGCGCATTTCGCAATGGTCGCCACATTGTGCATAACTTAATAAAAGGGGAGAACCTCGACGAGAATAATAACGGTGCTGCCAAAAACTTATCGTAGAGAGAACGTGATGGAAAAGTTTCGTATCTAGGTCGATGACAGGAACGTGTTGGTCGCTCCGATTAGACTTTAATTTCCGGATGATGCTGGCAAATTTAGATAAGAACCCGAAATTGATATGAAAAATGATGTACGGTTCTGAATATATTGCGTAAAGAACGTGTTTGCTTATTTTCGTGCATGTTTTCCATTCAAACAAAGCTGTATTGTTTGGAAATAAAATTATAACAGAAATAAATGCTGTAAAGGTAATTGCGGCAATATTAGTATGATTTTGTATTCAAAATCCACGTAATTGTCGAAAGCTGCAATTTTGTTGTTGTAAAATATGCATTAAGACTAACGAAAATTCGCAAAACATGGTCTTAATGCTTAAGTAAAAGAACATGGTTTAATAATCATTACCTAAATAAATTTATGCAATAATTGGTAGCATAATTCCTATTTGTTACAGCTATCGGCCTAGAAGTTCTGAATTAGAGCCCCGGGCTCGCAACTTCGTAGTTTACCCTACTCCTCAAACTTTTAACGAATGCTTGAGGGCTAAACATCTTAAAAAGATCTACAAGCATCCCGTGGCCGGCCAACACTCCTTGTATATGGCGGAAATGTCGTAGATATTAAATCATAGAATAATTATTATTTCATTTACTCGTTCTTTCATCCATTATTATATAAAACCAAAAAAACATTGCATAATGCGGTAGTTGTTTCCATTTTTCTAATAATTGTTACAATTGTTGTTGTTTATTTGAAGTAGTAGATACTATTATATTAATTCGCGTAAAAATTTATGAGCGAGAGTGTCACCCTAATCACATATTTTTTCGACAAATTGTGATTAGGGTACCTTTAATTAGATACTCTCATCCATAAATATTTACGCATATTCCGGATATGTAAATGCGAGAAATTAGTGGTTTAGCTACCACTGCCCGGCTGATGTGCACTGATGAGCCGTAACACAATGAAACGCGTCTGTGCAGGTGGCTAGGTGATATCAATTAATTTGGCGCAGAGTTTATTAGACTAATGCAGTGACTGTTAAAATTATGCAGACAATTTTTTAAAAATATGCAGGTTTATCGCAGCAAATTTTACGCTACTCTTGTTTCCTGCAGTATTGTTGCACTAACTGTTACAAATTCTACTCAACGTCACGCATTCTACAATTTATATTTAAGGTGGAATTTACTACGATTGTACAAGTTATTCAATATTTCTTTCTGTTTGTGCTATATACGATACAACAAGTTTGTTTTTAACTATGCTTGCAGACGCTCTTCTTCAATTTATGTCAACTTTCCGAACATTATACCTACGTGCTTAGCTTAGGTTTTTGATATAACTTGGGATTGTTGCAAAATGACGTCGCTTCTTTAGTATCCGATATCTTAAACGTCTTAAGTATCTAGTAGTGAGTCAAAGAAGTTTCAGCATCAACTAAATTTTATGAATAGGTAACCGAAATAATTGCCAAGATTGATTCATTTTTTTTCATTTCAATCTGACGAGAAGCTTTTCTAAAATTTTCTATACACATTTCCCTCTAACTAAAATGCGTCTTCTTTAGTAAATTAAGTATGAACCTATTCAGACATGCTTTTCGATTAAATCCAATGCTCTCTTGTGCTGTTCAAAACTTCTCTTTGGACAATTTAAGAATTTATTCTTTGAAGTGCTCAGCGAAAGAAGTACCTGCCACCTACGCACTAAGATTATATGTGAAGTTTTAATTCTGCATTTGTTTTAAGAATAAATAGACTCTGTCAAATAGATGACTTACTAAGTAGTAACACCTCTGGCTATTTATTGATAGTTTCTTTTTCTTTTAGAAGGCTACTTTATATTCCTGCAGTTTTGATCCGATTGCTTAATCCTTATTACCGGCTAATTCGACTTGGTACTACTATCGTAATCAAATATACTTCTATCGTAATTTTTAGAAGAGAGCCGATTCAAAATGAAATCTAGAAAGGGTATTCTGCGATGGAATAAAGAAGAACTGGAAATAAAGAAATGCACATTTATTTCTAAACTTCTAGTTATTTTCATTCGGTATCACTGTCAAGTATACCACACGTGTGATCTCAAGCGTTATGTAATCTGCAGCGCCTGAGGTTTGGTTTGGATTATTACCATTAGCAATTTTCTTGGTATTAGTGCTCGTCTTTTTCGGCATTGGTTTCCTCGCTTGGTTTCGATTTAAAGCTAATACTTTCAAAGTCTCCTAGTTTGTTTTGTATTTTCAGCAGCTCTCGGATTCGTTTAGTTCAAATTTAGTTTTATTCTTGCCTTCGTTGGTGTATTTATTTTAACTTCCTCCTTGCTATCATCTATACTTTCTTCCTTTTTGTTCAAAACGTTGACTACTCCTCCTCAACGGTTTCTCTTTCCTTGATGTTATCATCCTTTGTCTTCAGATGACTCATATTCTCCTACCACTAACTCTGTAGTGCAAACAATATCGTAACACAAGTCATTTTTTCATTTCATTTTGATAATGGCCGTTAAATTATGCGGAACATCTTAGGGGTTAGTTCTGTTAATACGTTGTTTTACTTGCTAGCTGTCACGTACGTATATAGAATGTCTTCATATATCCTCGTAATCTATAATCGGTGTGTAAAATAAACAGAAAGATGGTGTAGTAAACGTGCCTATAATCTTTTTGTAAATAAATAATTCTAGAAACTGAGGAAAAAATATAATTTTATTCACGTGTTGTCTGCCCGCTTAGACTAAACAACATTCTCATTTGAAATATTCGTTTCTCAGCGCACGTCAAAAAATTGTCTGGAATGAGGTAAAATTTGTTTATAAACTTCCAAGCATAAACAAGTGGAACAGCAGCACATGCTGTACCCACCTTGCGAGCGGAACATGTGTTAGCTACTAAAATAGGGAAAGCAGGTGGGTCATACACAACAGCTGGATAAAAGTGGTAAAAGAACACCTACTTGTAAGCAGCCTTTCACTTTCGTGCGCGTATTTACCGTTACGTTTCAACAGGGAGCGTTATCCATTACGGGATAATGGATCTTGATAGGTAAAAAATGATGAAAACGTGATAGTGAATAAAAGAATTAGAGCAAAGGAGAGAAATCTGTTATGCAAGATGATTTGCATTTGCTACCGTAACCTTTACAAGGGACAAGTGACGCTAGAATATTATTTTTCAGGTGTAGGATCTCGCAGCAGGAGGTACCACTCCTTATAATTATTCATTTATACCGAGCCTCCAAAATTCACTAAAACTGAATCCACATAATAATAATAATAACAATAATATTGTTGAATATGGTACCTTAATTATTAAACGCGCGTTCAGTATTAGTGAAGTTTTGTGATAATAGTGATACTGAAATGAATCGTGTCCGTTGACTTCATTTTGTTAAAGTAATAAAAAGATTTATTATATTAACAAATAAATCGATTACAACAATAAAATAACATTTATAAAATGTATTCCTATTTAAACGCGTATATATTACCCGTTTATTAATTCATTATGGGAAGCTATTGTACTCTATGTGGTTTGACATTTGATACCATCTAGTGCATATGTGCATACATAATGAATTTTTAAAATCATTGTCTTATTTTCACATTAATTAACATACATTAGCTGCAACAAAAAATGCACTTCCACTAACATTGTTGTAGACTTCCGAGGTCGTTGTTTTCTATTAAAGCCCAGAAAAAGCTCCATGCAACTCAGAGCGAAACGTCGGCATTCTCATGCACCTCCTGCAAATTGTTTGAGTATTTCCTTAAAATTTTATAAAAGTATTTCTGAAGGTCGACTTAAACGACTGTTTATCATATTGCATTGGTTTAGTTTGTTTTCCAGCATTTACAAGAGCCAGATCTTCCCCCCATGTTTTTAGAGTAACACCTGTTACAATCCGTTGCAAAACAAAAGTACAAAGATGAGTAAAATACACCAGTATGTTTCAAGCAATCGCGAGTGATGTCTCCAAGACAAGAGCGTGCACCTTAGCCACACTTAACCCCCTTCAAATGTGGCCGGATAATTGGGCCATATGAACGCGGTGTTAGTTTCTGAGAAATTGCGCGTAGACTTAGACGACTGTATTACGATGCTGGGATTTACGGGTTGCAAATCAAGGTAAAGCACGTAGAGCAGATTCAGGCGCGCCCAGAAGGACCTCTCTTCGAGATTTTCTTTCGAAGCGTTTGGTTGTACAGCAGCGATTCCAGTCAGTAAAATTTTCAGCGCAGTAGTGCTGGAACGCTCTTGGTCATAGAACGTCATTACGGACGAATAGTGTGTATGGGATTCTGTAGGTACCGGTGTTCATTGCGATTAGCTTTAACACCTGAGTATAGACGCGCTAGACGAACCTTATTTGCTTTTCTTTTATTGAATTGTATGCTTATAAGTAGTATAACTAATAAACATTATTTTGCATTTATAATTGCGGCCAGGGTTGGTTCTCACGTTATCGTACTTCCACTAAGTATTTAATATAATTAAGGATTGGATATGATATGACACTAATGATATCCATTTGTTTGATAATTTGGAATAAAAAGGAAACCGGAGATTATCTATATTTTGAAAGATTTTCTGTTAAAATATATTTAATAGAACGAGCGTGTGAAAAACTTCTTCCCCCTTGCCTCTGGCTTACTCGAGACGCCTTGTGGTTTCAACTATCGTCAAGAAATGATAAGAAAGCATTAAAATTATTATTGTAGTTATATAAATTAACTTATTTATTATTTTATTTTTTATTTATTATTTATTTTCTTTATTTATTAACTTATTAATTATAGAGCACTGAAAGAACGTTGTACATAACGTGAAAGTTGCAGATGGACAGTTTTAGATATTTCTAACTTATATACTTATAGTTTCACACTCCATTTAACATAATTGATAATTGATACTCCATATGAAATTATATTATTGTTACTTATCAAACTGACCCTTACTTTCAAAACTTGAATTATTATTATTAACCAATAACATCTAAGGATATCAATTGAAGTAGAAAATGCTAAGGACACTAAGGGTTACTAAGGCACGGAAAAGGCGAAGTAAACAGCCACAAGAAGGACAAATTGCTATAGTTAACCTTACTCTAGCTATCAAGATACCAACAGTCATGCCAAAAGTACAGCCAGTATAATATATGTTACCTAAAGTAGAAGAGAACTATCGCTATAGGATATATAACTAAATGGAAGTGAAGAGAAATCCAACAAGATGAGACGATAATGTAACATCATTCCAGTTCTCCCAAATACTTAACCTTTGTAAAAAAAGGAAGAATACAAATCCGATTGAGCAAAGTAGGGTAGAATAGATTTTGACCAAAGTAGTACATAGTTTAGGTAAATATAGTGAATGAGAAGATATTGAACATAAAAGAGAATACGCCACTTAGCAATCAAAATCGATAGTGTACTTGTGAACGGCAGGCAAAACTGAGCACCAAATTTATCGGTTAGTCTGCCGTACAAAAAGGATTGTTTAATCCCACAGATAACGTGTGTAAGTCGTTAATAAGCAAATCTTATCGAGACATAAAGTGTTGAAAACTGGCGAAGCGTTTTGGAATTGTACAAACAAATTTTGAAATTGTATTCACCGCGAATACTTTTCCTCTTGGTGCTGATAATTTAATGCAACGAACAACGGATACATTCTCATTTCCAAATAAACGGACTACCCCAAAAAATTCTTGGTCAGTCTTGTAAGGTGACCATTGAAAGCCGTACTGAGTAGGCATCCGGGCAGCCTCAGAGCAAAAAAGGTTGCGTGGTACACGGACGGTTCAAGGACAGAAGGTGCTAAAACAGGTATAGGCTTTAGTGGTCTAACTACCACCATAAAATGACTACTGGGCTCTATGCCAACATATTTCAAGTAGAGATCGCTGCTTTGCACTTGTGCATCATAAATAACCTCGAGATAGGGATACGAGGCGCAACAATAACTATATTCAGCGAGTCAGGTAGTTCCAAAGGCTATCGAATCCTACTCCTACGAATCTGGTCTGATTCAGGAATGTGCACACAATTTAAGGTAATTGATACGCAAAAGCCACGTTACTTTGCGATGGGTCCCAAGCCATCAAGGGATGGAAGGTAATGAAAATGCAGACAAGTAGGCTAGAGAAGCAGGCCATATGCCCTTCATCGGTCCTAACCCCTTCTGTGGCCTACAAGAGAGCCATATAAAGCAAGTAATTAAAACATGGAAGGATAATCACAAGACCTCGTACTGAGAAAATGTTTCAGACAAAAACAGGCGAAAGCATTCATATCAGACTCGCCTAAGTCAGCAAAAATCTATCTCATCTACTGAACCGAAGGATGAAGATCCTAGAGTAATATTAACGTGTATTAAGAGCCCTTATTAAGGTGGCAGTGACTAAATGCATTTTTACCATAGCCCAATGATACTAATACTAATATGCCAAAGAACTCACTGGTCAATTCGGGGGTCCGCAGGACTCTACACTGCGTCCCTTAATGTATTTTAATTTTAATAATTCATCGCAAACAATGCCAGTTGATAGCATGTTGTGGAGAGAGACAGCTTGGCGCACCACACGCCAAGCGGACTCTTGGTTTTCTTCAAACAAGCTGGTTCTAAACGACACTAACGAATTGAATATACTTTTAGTGGGAAAAAGGACAAAAACAATATTTCTCCAGACTCTGTTTGTTGTATTTATTTACTAATAGTCTGGCGTCAATATTTCGAATAAAAAGCGAGCGAATTTTAAAAGTAGCAAAACATTTTATAAAATGTAGAATTGAATTTTTCTTACGTCTCGCAAGATCGTTTGCAAGTACATATTTCATGTGCCACATGAGATATTTACCGTCGCATGTACGATAGCCATATGCAATATCTACAAACGTATGTTCGTACAAGTGCATTTAGTTGCACATACATTTCTATTTGTAGCGTACTCGTTACCTAGCCAGTGGGAATAGCACGCTGCATGTAGGAAAAATCGACGAGTTTCCGGACAGATAACTGCAAAGTTGGCGAGGCAAAATTGACGCGGGTGCCATCTCCACGCGATACATCGTGTTAACCGGGTTCAACGGACTACACGTAACCGACCGACGCAGTGTGAATCATATAACCGCTTGAAGGTTTCAGTCTCGATACCGCTCGTCGGTGGATTTGCTAGCGTTGTCGTTCGTATGAAGTCGAACTATAAGCTTTGTTGACAAACTTGACAACATTAAATCTATTGCTTACGTCATTTTATTGAAGTCGTTTATGCCTGTTTTACACGTCACAGTAAGGTACGTTATGTTGCCCATAAATAGTGTAAACGAAAATAAATTAAAACCTTATTCTTATTAGTAAAGAATGTTCTACAAATAAGTTAGAAAATATTTTAACCGTTAAGCGTACATAAATATTTGTTAAATGTAGGAATAGAATAAATGAAGCAAACATAACAGAAGCTCCACATACCATTATACAAAAATGTATAAACAGTTTTATCATTTGAACAACAAAAAACAAGAGTACGACATAAAGAAGGAAGAAATTCCAGTTTTAAACGTCTAAATATTACGTTCAAAACTACTAGAACTGCTAAAATAGAAGAAAAGACAAGATTTAAAGTCTTCACTTGAGAGTTTAAAAATAATCTGGAGCAATTATTGTAAAACTGCAACTATTGCAACTACATGAAATATTTTCATAATTCATAGTTGACAAGGTTTGTGAAAAATATCAGAGCCAAAGAGAATGTTAGTATCCCTTGCCCGACCGATTACATCAGTGAGGTGTGTAGAAAATATGGCGTCGAGCGCAAGAAGTGGAGAACCCATTGACGAGGAGAGTTGTCCGAAGGGCAGAGTTGTTAGAATTAGTGACATCGTGGACTTAAGGTCAAAGAAAGAGGACCTGGCCGAAAACTAATCCCAAAAAATCCATAATAATTATGATCACTGTATAAAACCTCCAGCAGTGAGAAGAGGCTGCTAAACATGCGCAGCATTGTGTAGCTTTACCGAGAGGTGTTGATCATCAGTACTAGAAATCGAAAGCACATGTAATTCACCGGTTATTATAGTTTTAGAGCTAGAAGAACAGTTTTTCACGTAAATTTCACGTAAAAGGAATCCGATGGTGACGATCTCAATAAAAACAGTGACCTTGTACCACAAAGAGATCACCGAGCGTGGTATGGTAAAGACTGTACAACATGGCCAGATGATTGAAAAACTAACAAGACAATTTAGACGACGTGGGAACTCCTAGTCTAAGTTTTCGGCTTTCTTTATAAATACTACAAATTTTGATGAAATGGAACCGTTCCTGAGCTTGCTTTAACTACTGCGGCCTTTTGAATCAGGACAAGAAGATCTAAAATCTCTGTGGGCCACTGATGACACTGGAAAAGATGTTTTACGATGTACGATGTTGTATGCAAGGTTTTTGTTTTTGTTATCTTGCCTTCGTTTTGATAACCGAGAAATACGAAGAGACAAAAAAAAATAAATTAAATTAGCTGCTATATCGCATATCTTTATGAATTCGTTAAAATTCTAAAGAAATGGTACAGTCTTGGTCTTTTAGAGGTCGGTGTTCGATTTGCATGTATATGCGAAGAAACCGGCTAAATATGAATTATAAGTTAAAATAATGGCGGATTCTAAAAGGCATTACCTAGTGAATACTGAAATATATTCCGGAAAACAACAGATTCAATCGCCTGTTAAATCGAAGAAGGAGCATTGATGTAGAGAGATTAGCTCCCTCAACTATTTCTTTGCAAAGATATTTTATTGTTGTACTTCGCTGCGTTTTTGGAAGGAGACGAATTGAAGTAGCTTGGGAAAGACGAAAAATAAAGAAGCGAAGAACATTTAATGAACCAAAAATTAGTGGCATAGTACAGGTAAGGCAATGTTAATGGGTTGAACATCTGGCAAGAATATCAGATGAAGGAATAGTAGAAACAATAGGAAGGGAAAAGGAAGAGACCCAGCAGCGAAACGGGGGGAGGCAACCTTATCAGATCTAAAGGAGAAGCAATAATAAATTGGAGAATAAAAGCAGAAGATAGGGAGCAGTGGAAGCAGATTGCACATGGATCAAAAAGGCATGTTTGAAGCTTGTATATACTCTGACAATACTTTGATGAATATTCATCTTTTCCATTGTACCTCACTGATATACTGGTTTCAACATACATTGTAAAAGAACTTGCATCCGTGGTTTTTGTGTAACGCAGGCTCCTTTGGTTTCGTTACATTCGTTAAGAAAGTAGTTGGATATTTATAAAATATTACACATTATATATTATGTAATACAGTCACTACTGTGTTACCTTTGATAGAACATGATTGCTGGTGGGACAAGTAATCCGGTGTTGCATCTGGAAAAGTGTTTGGAGATTTTCTTTTTGGTCGCTTGCAATCCCCAGAATCTCATTTCTTGTTGTTTTTAAAATATATATATATAAAAGATAAGTGTTACAACTACAAAAACATTTGGATATGGAGAAATTCTGGATTGAAAATCAAAATAACTAAGTGCTACGAAAATAAATTTCGTTGTTCTGTATTAATAGAGATCTGCACTTAATTAGATAAAATCATTCGCCTCCTCTATTTTCAATCAATTACCACAATTATCTCAAATTTCCTTGTTTTTCGACTTATGTGCGATATATTTATGACCGATAAAAAAGATTAACCCACCGTAATGGTGGTAGCCGAAATGCTGAAATAGAGAAAAGAGATTCTGAGATGTATTCTCCAAAAATAAAAGGTTGCCATTACAAGATCAATTTACCTGTACAGGTATTTTAAAGTTACAAATATTTGCGACAGTTTCTACACTTCATGATTCATCTCTAAGTTAGAATAGACGATCTTACTCCTCAGCGTTAACAGCGAATGGAATTGAAAGTTGTGCTCAACTCAATGGTTTCTATCGATGTACGTAAGCTTCATTCTAATCCCGAGATTTTTCCATTACTATTATAAAATATCTCGCCTTTGTCAATAAAATTGTTGCTTCAGTGGATACGCATCTAATTATGTCAACAGCGTCCAAGGTCTCCATAATTTAATCCTTAAAATGTCTTCTGAAAGCACAGGTGCTCGACATGCAGAAGCTACTTCTTAAAAGTGGTTTTAAATTTAAAAACACCTCAAAACTGACATCTTCAATGCAAGATGCGACCATGAATTTTTAACGACACCCAATAATTTAGAAATGTTTGTATATATAGTTATAGAGTGAATGGAAATAAACAAAAAAAGAAAACAAGTAAGATATACAATTATCTAACGAAGTATATATTTGATTGCGTGATGTTTTCAAACTCTTACTGAAAGGAATTATATTATCATAAAAATTATGTATCATTAATAGTTTATCTGCAGTACTATCTGTCAGCATGTTGCTTTTAAAAAGGTTAAAATTATAACATGTATGTTTACAAACAAAATTCTCATTTTAAAAACGCTTTTTAATTTCTTAATAACGTAATCGGCGTTATGTGAAATTATACCAAATTTACAGTCTTTAATAAGGCAAATCGAAAAAAAGCACCGAAATTGAAAGCGGTACTACGGATACAGCCTAGAAATAAATAGGGTTACAAATTTATATAACACAGAAAGCCTGATTGCCGTTTGAGTCGAAATTTTGTCGTATTAGGAGAATTAGTTTCAGGTATAAAAATATGATTCCCTCTTATGCTGTTGGAATATTTGGTGATCATGTCTATGAAGTTCGCGTAGCCCACCAGCTGTATATTTTGTTGCTAATTTATTACCCAAGAATTGATTTTGTTACTCCAACCATTTCCGAGAAATGATGGCTAGGCTAGCATATTAAGCCAGCGTAGCCACTCGCTGTAAGTTTTGCTAATTTGTTGCTCTTAGAATGTACATTCGAAAATTGTGGGATATGAACTCAGATAAAAGATTGTTGTTACTACCCTTGCAAATTCATTCAACTCCTTTGGGAGATCCGTACACCCTTCACGATACATTTTAATTTACAGATAATAAGTAAAAACCCCAATCTTTTAAAACTATCTATCTTTTGCGTTCTACTCGATAGGGTGTTCGCTTTCGATAGGGAGCTTTCGAGCCGAAAGGCTGAGAGGGCTCAGGTTCAACATTTTTTCACCATTCCCTTTGACTTGAAATGACTACATCAAATAATAACTGCAAATTTGCATTCACAAATACGCATACTAATTACCTAATAAAATAACCACTATTCTTATTAAAGTGTAAAATCGAAACGCAGTTTCCACCTGTATAAGACAAACGGGTGAACCATCTAAATAATTTCTTACTGCATGAATTTGTACGATTTACCACGAAGTACCTTCAGAACGTTGGACTGTTTGTACTGCCGCTTAAAGAAAAGTAGCTTCAATAAAATAAAATGAGCAAATGAAATTCATACAAGATAAGAATTGCCCCGTAAAAAATACTTGCAATTGGAAATACAAACAACTCGCACAACCTTAAGAAGATTGATTATGTCACAAATGAATAAAGCGCTTGCAAAAGTGCAGATAAAACCATCATAATATTTCTCCGTCTGCAGAATTATTAATTCATTTGCATCCTATTTCTGTAATAATCACAGTTAAGGTATCAAAATTTATAAAAACAACAAAATTGCTTCATGTAAAACACATCAGCAATGCAATAAGCAAGATAATGTTTACTACTTACTTTAGTACATAATCGTTTATTAAGATTTCTAAAATATTTGCAGTAACGGGGATAGCGATTCTTGCGTAACGGTTAATACCCGGATATCCAAATTAAACATTCTGTAAGACGTAAACCAGCAAAAAAATACGCCATTGACTGTGCTTTGATATCTATAATCAATCAAACGTTGCAAGTACCTACGCTAGATCAATACAATAGTGGCATAGTGATTGTTATCAACCACTAGTTGAAGCAAATAATAAATCATTGTGAAACGGTGCAACAAAGAATAAGCAACAACCTATCGACGTTATTTACCGGCCTTCAATCCTTAACCTTCTATTTTGAAAAATTCGGAGGAGCGAAAATAAGAATTCTTATATAAAGGCTGATACCTAGAGCGCAAATTCTACGAACTACAAACTAGCAACGAAATATGCCGTTTAGTTCGTGTTACTCAAAAGTTACAGCGAGTGGCTACGCTAGCTTAATACGGTAGTCTAGCTATTGTTTCTCGGAAACGGCTGAAGCAACGAAATAAACAAATCGTCAACAAATTAGCGACAAAATATGGCGTTTAGTTCGTGTTGACTCAAAAGTTACAGCGAGTGGTTATGTTAATATGGTAACCTAGGCAACGTTTCTCGGAAACAGTTGGAGTAAAAAAAACAATTCTTGGGTAACGAATTAGCAACAAAAGCCGTTTAGCTTAGTGTTAATTATATAATATTAAGCTAGCGTAGCCACCGTTTCACAAAATTGGTTTTCAAAGAATGCACGACTTATTCAGTTTTAAGCGAAGTGTATTATGGAAAAAAGATCGATTAGCGTTTCTCTGTAACTTTATCTCAATCATTTGTGATAGTTGTTTGCATAATGAAATAACACAGTTTTCTAAATACTGCAGTGAAATATATTGGTTTATTTGCGTCAGCTTGGCTAGCTGTTAGGATTTTGGTATACATTAGCGCATTAATTAGCGCCAGTATTAAGAATTAATTTAATATTCACGTAAATATTTGATAGTGACGCTGCGAATGGTAGCAAGTATAAATAAAGTAAAGTAACTTTTTTCTAGCCTAGTTGCAAAAAAAACTAATGATAATATCAGATGCTTCTTACCCAAGCGCAACCGATTTTGTTAAATGTCTTTGGTCTTAGGTTTTATAACTAAACATACGTGAACTTAAAGAAAAACTATTTGAAGCAATTAAATACTAAAACCTTTCTTACCCCAAAATATGATATTAAAGAGAAACACTATTCAGAAAAAGAAATTGTTACGTTTAGGCGTTTTCTTGCGACCCTCTGTCTTCGAAGTGAATTTGGGAAGGGTAGATTTTTCAACTAATTTTTTTTACGTGTGTGCCCTTGTTACTACCACTCCCTTGCCGTAATAGGTGGACCGTAGTTATGTGAATTGTACCAGGCCCACGAAAAAAATATGCCACTTAACCTTGGTAGAACTTGAACGTTCCTAACTTTGCAACAATCACGCGCAGGCTTACCTTTGGGCCACTGCGCCGTTAGGGAGAGTATTGCAATCATTAAAAATTTCTTCTTCTTTCACTGTTAACTCTATACATTTTCCAAAGTGGGTGTCTGCAAATGTGTAAATTTGCACTCTCCTAGACGTTAAACTTAACGAAATAAAGTAAGTAGTTCTCAATACTCACTAGTATCTATATTTAACATAGCCGTGCTAATATGAACATGTAGAGTGGCATTGTGTTCAAGTTGTCCAAAAACAATTTGAATTCTATCTTGTTAACTTTAACAAAATTCAGTATGACCAAACTGAAGGGCAACTGTTAAGTACTACCCTAAATGCAATGCAGCTTTTGTAAAACAAAATCTTATGAAAAGTACTTGTTTTAATATTAGATGAAAAAGTAATGCAATGTTGAAGTAATGCATCTATATCTCTATACATAAATTTTCATCAAACTTCGTGACGGTGAGATCTTTTCAGAAAAATTGGATCAATTTAACATGAAATCGCCTCTATTTACTACGACGTATGTGAACACATCGCTGATAGTTGTTCCAATTAAAAAGTTTGGTTTCTCTCTTAAGGAGGATACCAACAAAGACGACATACAGCTTTGGCCAATGAAATGGGGTATCTGTAGAATTTTGTAAGTTTATAAAAGATACTCGTAGTTTTAATATAAGCCAAAGATATGGTGTACTGCATATTAATTAACAATAACAATAATAAACAACTCTTGAGGAAATGGCAAATAGTATTAATTCCTTCAAATGCAAGATCTTTCATCAACGGATTAAACATGAAAACTTATTTTTTTAAAGAAATTCAAATAACTTTTTCTTGCTAGATTCGACCATTACAATAACATTTTCTTCATATACGTTCTTTTACGGCAAAATCAGTTATTTAATTGCTTAGATTTAACGTTCATAACTCGTAGTGGCTGACACTGTCGAAGTACGACAAACCGCAAGTGTTGATAATAGTTCGCAGCTGAAAATTTACCACATAAACAATCCACGATATCAAAATAACAAACCGTAGAAAATAACGTTCCATTCGTTCTTGTCAGTCTATTCGTGCGGACGCTACCGTTTCCGTTTGACCGACTACGGCTGATAAACAAACACAGCGCCTGACGCACGAAATAACAAAATGCAGCGGGCAATACGCCGCATCCTATCCGGCGTGCGATGTGGCGATTTCGTTTCGTGTAAGCGGCGTTCGTCCTGACAGCTTCGAACGATTGGACGAGGCACACGCGATAAGCCGAAGATCCCACCGTATCTCGGGTAGCTGTCGTTGGTTCAGTTGGTTCGTGTCATACGCAGATAAAATATAAACGTAGGTCAGTATCGGCCACGTGATTGCCGTGTGACATAAACAAACATCGAAACTATTTATCTGCTCTCATCGATTATTTATCGTAGATTTTCGAGGAAAAATATCGTCATCGTAAACATAATAATACACTCTTGTAGAACTGCAAACAGTCTTTTTTTCCTTCAACTTTCTATTGCACAACACGTCTCGAGCAGATGTAGGAGATTACATGACTGGTTTTACGGTATAGACATAAATGGATGTCAATAGCACAAATAAGGTTTTCAATCTTCAAATATGATTAACAATTCGTTAATAGCTGGCGGTAAAGTTGTGTCTTTCAATCTGCTATTGTAGCTGATGGTTACTTGTGTGAATTTATTTAATCCTACTTGCGTATAACAGCTTAACCAAAATACATTCGAATACTCCTGTGGGAAATTACTAGATAAGATAGTCTTTAATAGTAATTTTTCGAGGTTTACATTTTGGTAAAATTTGATATTTGTCATTGTTTTTTTTTTGTTTTTTTTTTAGTAGATTTTAGTAAAGGTCTAGCGTAACAACAACGTCTCTGATCGTTTCGAACAACCGTCTTCTTTGTGGCGAGTATTAAAGATTGCGTATTGTCCTTGTTAACTATTAATTTATTGGTTGTAAAGAAGTTGCGCGTCGGCGAGAGCGTTCGTGGAGATTAGGCATAATTCCTGTTTACAACTGGTGTTCAGAATTTCGTCGTGGTCGTGTTTCCGTGAGTGATGAACTTCTTGAAAATTGATTGTTGTTCCAACAAAACATCGGTGCTCTACGCAATATAATTTAAGAGAATCGGGATATGGATTGCCGTGAAATAGAGGCATCCTGAAGCAACAGAACATTTAAGTAATTCGGCACAAGCACAAGAAAGTGTCAACTGAAAATCATCAAAGATTTCGAGAGATTAATTCATACATAACATTGTAACAGGTGACGAAATTTGGTTATATTCGTACGATCCGGAAACTAAGCAGCAATTAACTGTTCGCGTGTTTCCAGATGAATCCCATCCAACGAAAATTATTTGCTCTCGCAACACTTCCAAAGCAATGCCTACTTATTTCTTTAGTTCTACTGGACATGTCGCAACCATTGCTTTGAACAATCGAAGAAGAGCTAATGCTAAATGGTATACAACCATTTGATTTTTAGAAGTCATCGATGAAATTTGGAGAAACAATCGACAATATTATCCTAAATATATCCTCCATCACAACAATGTCAGCTTTCACACAGTACGTCGGTTGATTATTTGAAGTAGAAAGACATCAATATTGCCCTATTCTCCTGGTTTATCGACTAACGACTTCATTTTGTTCCCGAATGTCAAACAAAAAAATATGTGAGCAGTAATTTTTATTACCTCAAGAAGCTATTGAAGCCTTCAGAAACCATGTGGTATCTCCAATACCACTTCCAGAGCAAAAATACTATTGCGAGTGTTTAATTTGAATGCATACAGAAGCAAAACAATAAAACGATTTGTACTAAAACTTGCTTTCTTTCATTGCTTTATTTTCAAGAATTTTTTTTTTAAATAAATTTGAATGAAATTACCTACAACTAATTCCCCTTGTATGAGTAACACAGAATCCTCTTTAGTCCTTCTTTACTGGAATTTGGGTTTAGCAAAGATTTTTTGCAGGAAATCTGCATTGAATTGATTAAAAAAAAAACTTAAAGAATTTAAAGTTTACACTGAAAGAGATATTGTTTCGGTTGCGACAGATGATCCCAAAATCATGACAAAAGTTGGGAAACTTATGGAACCTGGCCAAAAATCATGTTTTGTTCATGCTAAACAATTGCGTGTAGTCGACATATTGTATCAGAAATATGACTCACATCCATAAGACTTGCCTGAGAAAAGTGTAAAGTTGTGGAGGAAGAAGATGATGAAGAAAAGCCACAAAAATATACAAGATCTGAGAAAAAAATTATTGATGAAGTTCAGAAAACAGTGACCCTTTTTAGAGGATATCCAGGAACGACAGCGATCTGCAAAAATACGTCAAAGAATAGTTCAAAATTGATACTTGACTTCAAGACTCGTTGGAGTAGCTAGGTTTATATTTTATTAATTTAACAGGTTTGACGGGTTGTTAACTTGTGTTGCTTATCCTCTCGCTCTTCTTCAGCTTTCGCATTACCTCTACTTGGAATTAATTTTATTACAAAAGTGACCATTAGTCACCATGCCATCCATCTTGAAAACGGATAGAGCAACAAAATCAATTCTTGGGTAACAAATTAGTTGCAACTGGTTTACTGGTGCGCTTATGAAGTGGCTACGTCAGCTTAACAGAGATTTTATTGTAGTTATAGGCATAATGTATCTTTCCTATGTTTGTTTCAACCAGGAAAAAAAACAGAGCATAATAATGTTGCAACATACGTCAACAAATTTGTTTTTGAGCCATTAACCAGTTAAGTACAAATAAAATGAACGGGGGTAATTGGTATAGACGAATAATCCAATACAGCGCATCCTTCCTGCGAATAACAGGTTCGTACAATTTCGTAATTGAAGTTTGAAGTCGCTACGTTGATCCTTGCAATAACGGGATCTTCAATCCAGCACGATCTCTATATGTACTAACGAACGAGAATCACATCCCGTGTACACAGTTGGTCAAAGAGCTGACCAATATCTATTACGTAAAATGCGTTCCTGTTAATAAATTATCGCCGACCATATAATCTTTGCCCGGATAATTAAGCTTCGTATGCGCGCAATTCACCCTAAAATGATTAATGCAACACAATCAATGGCAATAACAGCGGGCGAACCCAATCGGATGTAAACTTGGCCTTTGGTTACATGCACGATATGCAGCATAGGAGATTTCATTCACTACAAATTTCATTTTGGCAAAAATATTCGACTACATTGGCCAACAGATTATAAATATTTGTTAAATTGAGTAACGCACTCACTGTGAAATTCCTATGTATCGTAGAATAACCAATTAGTAGTCTGTGATCAATCGTGCTCATCTGCTGTCGAAATTAAATCGTTCCAGACGTACATCAAAGCCGCGCCGTAGCTATGATCTGGTCGAAATCCACACTGACAAGGTGAAAAAATGTTGCATTGCATAAGATGCTGTTGCAGTTGTGGGTTCATGATCTTTTCCAGCATTTTGGATATAGTAGGTAGAATGCTAATAGGACGTAAATCCCTAAGATCACCCGCACAAGCCAATTAATCGGAATGCGCGTCAGGAAGGTTATTTATGAAATGAGCATTAATCCTACATTGTGCAAATCACTACTACTCCATAGTAATCCCAATGTTGAGGTAATTTAATTTTTCATACTTACCAAGGGAATGGTTTTCTCGCTATTTTGATGGAACGATAAGGGACATGTACGTCAAGCAAACAAACAATAGATTCGGTTAAAAGTTCAAATTTACCGTTAATATTACGAGGGTGGTTCAAGAAGTTCTTAGAAAATCTAAGAGATGGCATTCCTAGTATCGAAAATAGTATGTTTCTAGTACGGAGCATTAGTCACTACATAGCTGTCAAAGTCTTAATTATATCCATCACACGTTTTCATTTTTATTGTCCATTTAAGCAAAGAATTTTTCTTTATGTAGAAGAATGGAAGAATGAGTTTCGAGCGGTGATTAAGCACTATATATCATATATATTGTATATATTTAAAAGGTTTAATACCGGAAGAGATCAAAGCTGAGTTGAACGAAGTTCATGGCATATATGCCCCTGTGTTAACAACTATTTTAAATTGGGCGGTTAAAATGAGTTTAAACGTGGCCATACGTCCACAAAAGATAAGCATCGTTTTGGACATCCGGTGGAAGTGACTACCCCCGAAATGATTGACAAAATCCACGATTTGGTTTTGAGTGGACGAGTCAAAGTGGGCGAAAGAGTCGAGGCCACAGGCATATCGTAAGGTACAGCGTTTCCAATTTCGCACGAAAAATTGAGTGTGTAAAAAATTTCGCCAAAATGCATTTGCTCTCAGTGAAGAATAAACGCAATCGTATGGTCGACTCTGAGGATATCTTGACGTTTTGTATTGCGATCCTGACGAGTTTCTCCGCTGATACGTAACTATGGGCGAAACATGCATACACTACCATACCCCGGATAAAGGTGTAGTCAATACAGTGAATACTTGAAGGTTCCGAAGAAGGCGAAGACGGAGAAATCGCCCGGTAGGGTGATGGGTTCGTTTTTTGGGATGCACGCGGAATCATCTACACCGATTACTTGGAAAAAGGACAAACAATAACTGTAAAGTATTGTGTGTCGTTATTGGACCCGTTGAGCGAATAAATCGAGAGAAAACGTCCTCTTTTAAAAAAGAAAAGGATCCTGTTCCATCAAGACAATGCACGGGTGCACACCTGGACAGTTTCGATGGCCAAAATTATGGAACTAAAGTTCGAATTAGTACAACATCCATCGTATTCACCGAATTTGGCCCCCGGTGACTTCTTTTTATTTCCAAATTTGCAAAAATGACTCGGCGGACAACGGTTCTATCCTACTTTTTGGAGGGCTTAAAAAAGCTGAAGAAACACTTGGAAAAGTGTATAGAGGTAATTGGAGACTATGTAGAAAAATAAATAAAAATCTACAGAAAATAGCGTGTTTTTCTAAGGACTTGTCGAACGGGTCTTGTACGTATATAGAAAATATCATCTAGAAACGATATATTTAAGTTACGTAACAAAAAGACATTATGATTTAAGGTCCTAATATTGCTACTCGTTTTATAGGTAGGTTCTCCCGAAATATAAATAACAGAAAATGGGGTTATGATTTGCCAATCCGTCGGCGTCCAAACCGCATTTAATAACGGAAATTTCATTATTGATTAAAATTATACCAATCAACGAGCGCGTTTCATGGGTGACTTGTGTAGGAGTAGCAATAATTTTGAATAGCACTACTGATTCCATCATGTTGACAAAATATTTAATATCCGCATTATCCAAATTCAGCAAATTAACATTACTATCCCTAAGGCTAACAACTAGGTCACATTTAACATCAACAAAAGTAAACAAAGTGCCAATTTAGTATATCTGAACAACTCTATCGTAGGTCTAGCTATAACAAGGGTACATTTAAAGTTACTACGAATTAAATAACAAGCATCGTCACGAGTAATTCTATTCCTCCGCACCAGTCTGCAACAATTATCCCTACAGTATCTACCTTTCTATCCTAAAATAACCTGGTTAAACCACTATTTGTACGTAGGTATGCAGGAACGAGAGATGGTAAATATGTATAAGCTGAAAATATATGAAAAATAAGAAGAGGAAAAGTTGAGGTTGCTTACAATGAATGAATGACTATTTATGAAATGCAATAAGTATTATTTAATTGGGTCCTTATCTGTCTTAAAGTTTACTGCATCTGCTTTAACATTAAAGTGAAACATTCCTTCACCCTCACGTTGGTTAAAATTAATTTATTAAGCAACAGTTTTGGATATCCACAGTTAGCGAAATTACCAGATAGTTTGATTAGTGTGTCATGTAAAAATTGTTGATCTGAAGTATGAGCAACTCTGTTTTTCGTAGCTATAACAGTGTTTAGTTTTTGGTTCTTGGGGTGGTTGGAATTAAAACTGACGAATCGAAAATAAAATTAATGTCATTATAAGATGATTTTAGTACCCAAAATGGAGAGTGTTGTTGCTAGTTTCCATTTTAGCAGTGAATTGGAGGCGAGGATTGACAGGAATTAAAGTAAAATTTATCATGGTACAACGAACAACCGTTTGCAAATGTAAATAACATTTATTGTTAAAGGCAAATTATGAATTATTGGAAACAAATTTAATATTTCAAAAAAGAATCTGTTGTACGATCTCTTATTATTGGGTTCTGCTTCTGGAGAATATTAAATATAGTTAATTCCAGGCGGATGTTAGTAAACAAAGATACACCGTCTGAGGAGATCAGTACATCAGTACAGGTTGTGTCATTAATGGATCTAATAATGGGATGCAAAGGTGTATTTGGTTTATGAATCTTAGAAAGAAAATATAATTTTGGAAAATTAAAGTTACAAATCATCAGATGTTTTTCCATGTTCGTCAAATATTTCACCTTCATAGCCAATTTCTCTAGTCCTTTGAGTATCTGTTTCGCTTTGACATTTTATGATTGATTTTTAAATTTACAAGAAAAAAAATGAAATGTGCCTTTGTTACCACAGCAGTAGCAATATTGCACCATTTGATATCGCTAAGCATTTCACTACAAAAAATCGTATCTTTACTATAAGCGTTACTTTGTAGTACTTCGATTTTCGATATGTCCCGGATTTTCATTACTGGTTGCCTAAAGAATTTGGAAAATTTAAACCTACATCTCTTGCAATAATTTCCACAATTACGCGATCCTAAAATGCTCTTTGAGAACGTTCTTTCATTATGGTACATAGGCGTGTAAAAATACGGATGAACGGGTGTGTTATTATTCCGTCAAAACGTAAATGATAATCGCACGCGTGAGCATTGCCCGCGTTTAAGTATGGCTCACAAGATAATTGCGTAATTAAAATTTCCAAATGGTACCGTATATCGGTGTGTCTGATCGATGACCAACCTTGATTTTGAACGGTTTAATCGCAGGAGGCGATCGGTGGAAATGCTGCGCCACACACGAATAATTACGGGTATTATTCTACGAGTTACTGTAACATGAAATCATTGAGCGGAAAGAAATTGCTTATTACACAAATTGGATTAGTGGGCAATCATAATAGATGCTTGAAATGTTTTGGGCCCGAAGCGTTAAAAGACGTAAACGGCGAAATAAATTTTATACAATTTTCACAAGGACACAGAAGGCAGATCAGTTAGTCAATATCGATAGTCGCAATTCGCAGCTACGTATCAGCCGTATTTTTCTCCCGCACAAAGCGGTGATCTGCGGACGTACTACGATTGTTCGAATCCGACAACTTAGGACAACTCGGGACCGTTTGTCGCTTAGTGAACAATTTGTGTTACGCGCAAGACTTTCCACCGATTTGAAGTTTTGAAGCGGAGGGAATAGATTGGGGCACACTAAAAGTGTATTCGATACAGTGTAACATAGGGGAGTGATTCACAAGACGGTAAAGACTGGTGTCAGAAAAATGGTCCCTATGTGCTGGAGTTCCCCAGGGGTCAGTGTTGCGTCCGAGAATCCAGTTGATTCATTGCTGGGGTGGCTCGAGAAATGGAAGCTCAGAGTAAAGGAGAGCCAGTATGTGGCGGTTACCGGACGGAGAACCGTTGAAAATCGTAGTTAGAGGCACTGGGCCCCCATTGAGAAATCATGTATCTAGGGTTAAAATTCGACAGAAGACTTACATGACTCACAGAGAGGTTTGCTCGCACAGTAGGTTCCCTGTTGGCGCTACTAAATTAAAGCAGCTTTATCGATGCGAGAAACAAAGTTACCATTTACAAAACACGTTTAAGGCCCATTATACTTTACGAGAGTTAAGAGTCATTCAAAAAAGCAGCAAAAGCCTTACGTTTTTCTGAACGGAACCTGGGAGCAAACAGGAGCATCGGACAATCTCCTAGTGAAACATCTAGCAGTTGTTTCATATGAACGTTCTTTATCGTGGTGGCTGATAAAGAATAGTCTGAGTAGCCAATGCGGTTAAGCTCGGGCAGGAGGAGATGATCTCATTCACAACACTATAATACTAACTCCAAAGACAAGAGAGCTAAAGGATTCTGCGGACCAGCGCTAGTGAAAAAAAATGGATGCAAATCGTTCGAGAGTTATAAATTCTTAGTAGCCCTACGCATGCCCGTCACTTCTAATATTCTAATATTGGTTCGAGCGGATTGATGACAGAATATTGTGTAACTATGGTAAAAGACAAAATAAATAGATTTCAAGAATTTTCTTAGTAACAATCGTTCTTTTTTTGAATCTATTGCTCCAACTAAGCTTTTTTTTTACATCCCAAAAGCTAATTAGGATACAAATTCAGCATGAGCGGTATGTGACATTTTCCTACTTCAAAGATCCGTGAATCCAAACATTCATTAAAAGTTAATTTATATTTTCCTTACCGTAATACTTAGTCGTTAAGCTATTAGAATTATTAGGAATGGAATTTGGATTACGAATTGTGTGGGATTTGAACAGGACACTAACAGCCTTCAGAATTAAAAATTCTAGATTTACACACAGATAGTATTAGTCAATTGATGTATAGGAAACATTGGTTAGGGTTCGCCTATAGTAACTGTCTAATATAAGGTTATTGGTTTCCAGTTAGCACTCTTTGTTTTTATAGCCAACTTGATGTTGAGAACATTCGATTTATATAACCATGGTCTTACTGTCAACGAATCTTACAAAAACGTCTCAATAATAAGAAAACCACGTAATACTTAGGCTTTTAATTAACTTTTTCAGTTTTGAATAAAATACGATATATAAAGAAACAGAAACGCAGAAATGTAGATAAACATGACAAATTACTAAAGATGAGTCAAAGAAATATAACCGTTCATTAGCAAATTCTTCATGTGGTAACATGTATTGTACATGTATTGATACCGTGAAATAAAAGCTACTATTTGAAATTGTTTTATGCATCGATTGCCGATGAGATTTTTACTACCTGTTGTTAGCCGAGTATCTTAAAGAAGGTGAGGTAGAAAAGTACTTGAAGCAATGCTAGTGGCGCTGGATAGGCAGAAATATGTTAGCTGGCTAACGGTGATTCTATCAATACCACGAGTTGTATTAGCATTATCTTTAGTTATTGTTTTTAAGCACTCTTCCTTTAATGATATTGTGTATGTTGTATGTTTACAATATTGAAATTGGTATCTAGCCAGAAGATATCTTTTTCGTCGTAGATGGCGAAATATCACCTGATACCCTGTCGACAGTGTAAATGAGTAAATTGGATATAATACCACTTGACACTTTCTTTCAATTTCTTTGAAAGTGTAATACATAGCGAAATACGTCTTCTCACAAAGGAGACTCGAGCTAAAAAGTTTTGCTTGTTTTGACGTCACCAGCTATCTTATTATGTTGTCTTTAGGCGTCTTTTTTCTGATGTGTTTTTAAAACATCATGACAAGCCTGTCGGAATCACATACATGTGCAGGCACTTTCTGGTTACCATCTCGCGACTAGTAGCCCAGAAGCTACTTGAGAGTTGGCTTGGAAATCGTGCTTGGGTTTTGTCGCTGCTTTCTGGATGGCAAAAGTGTATCTCATTGTGCTAAATGGTGAGGATAAATTGGTCATTGTTTTGAGTGGTAGTGGATGTAAGTCTAGTGGTAAATAGCGGTGTGAGGTAAAGAAGCACTCGGAGCAACGCTGATGGCTAGTGTTTTCACTTCTTACATTGTACTTGTCGTGGATGATTCTAACAGTACCATGAGTTAATAAACATTTCAATCAAGGTGTATCGGTAACTCTGTCGATAAATTTAATCATTTAAACGAATAGTTTAAAAAATACTAATTTGACAAAACCGACCCTTTTTAAGATGAAATCGTTTCGACATTAAACATTTAATTTTTAATGCAAGCTTTGGAAGTTACGAGGTAACTTTTTCACTAACCTATTGGACATTATGATTACGAATAAATTTGAAATAGAGGAACTTGCAAAGGTGAGGAAGATTCTTTGATACATACACAAGGGAAAATCTATTTAAGTAATTTTCAGAATTTTTCTCTCAAGTTTAAAAAATAAAACGGTCAATAAAAGATAGTGCTAATAAGTTCTCTTACTTCACGAAGAAAATTTTTAGATAAAATCTAAATGTTACTGAGTATAACATATTTATATTAGTAAAAAGTACATACACGAGAAAAGTAGGTTATCAGTTACTTGACTGTAGAGTTTCCTAATGTAATATTTATCGACGATCATCTATAAAAACTCATTAGCTAATAACATCTCACATATCACGCTGTATTTTATCTACAAAAAAATACATAAACTTAACGAGATGCTAAATTAATAATACATTAGCAATAAAATAAAATTTAGGCCATAAATTCCTTATAGAAACCTTGCTGCTCATACTTTAAAGCGGCTGACAGTTAGAGCGTCAAATATTTTAATTAGGCAATAACGAGTAACATTTAACGGTCTTTAGTCGAAACTTGTACGTTCGTTTAATTCCTCGTTTTATCTTAAATAGGATCAACGAAAGTCGAAGCAATCGTTATCTATAAACGCAGACGACTATTGCGTCATCTAGTACAATTTTCCGCGATTTACCTACCGCATATTATGTGAGGCAGATGCATTACTTTATTGCTGTTATAATAATCTTCCACTTTCGAGATTATCTACTTAATACCTAAAGCAACGCTTTGCATGCGTTAAAATTCTCACAATAGATGTTGCTTTGCAGGTAAATGCACCTGATGTACCGTTTAAATAGTAATTTCTCAGGATGGAACCATTTCCTTTAAAATGATAACCTACCAAGTTTTCTTTTTTGGTAGAAGTATGTGTTTGCATGTTGCACTTATATGTGTGAGGTTTTTAAAGAAAATATCTGCAATCTCTGCAAACCCTCGTGGGATTTGGTCAAATTGTTTACAGTTCCATAATTATTGAACGTCAGGCGTAAATGAAAATTTGTTGCTAAAAAGTGAGGAGTTCTTACGTGTATAATACAGTATGCCACAAGTATACAGTTCAGCATGCTTGTAGCAAACAACCTTCCCTCTATTCGTTATCCTGTCAAATAATTTTACATTTTCGACGAATGCGTGGTTTTATAGGGTTTGCTTCTTGAGATGCCTACACATATGTAGTCATATCTCTCTTGAGCTATAGAGCATTTTATTATTGTAGTTGGGCTATGGCGACCTTAATAGATTTATTGCAAGGCTTTTAACGAAGCTTAGTACTACTTCAGGATCTTTTATCTTCGGTTCAGTAGGTGCAAGAAATCGAATATTAGAGTGTTGGTGTCGTGTGTGACTGAGGGCAACACATTTGCATAGAATATGTTCTGCCACCTTCAGATCTTCTTGGCATAGACGACAGATTTGATTTTCAGCTCCCCCTAGTTTAAATAAGTGAAGGTTTAGGGCTACATGACTTTTCAGAAATCCTGCTTAAGTGAACGATAGCACTATTTTTGGTGCTTTTAGGGAGTCTGATATGAGTGCTTTCGCAGGTTTTTCTCCTTGAATATCTTTCCAATACCCTTTGATTGTCTTCCCATGTCTTTCTTGCTTGCTTATATGGCACAGCATAGGGGCTAGGACCAATAAAAGGTATGTTCGCCACTTCTTTGGCCAGTTTATTAGCCTTTTGATTTTCTTCGATCCTTTGACGGCTTGGGACCAGCTAAAGCGTATACTACACTCTAATGACATCAAATCGTCTGAATTTTCAAACCAATTACATATAGAGAGTTGTTTCTTCCGACGTGACCCGTTCATCCTGTAGTAACGTTCTGTCGGTTTAAAGTGGGGATGTAGTGATGAGTTATGTTCCAAATAATTTAGTGTAAGATTGTATGTGGCTTTGAGAATAAGTTCCGAAGCCAAGCAGTTTCTGTGCATAAAATATGCTTAATGCTTTATTAAAAACTTCTGATTTTCTGAAAACCTGATGTAAATATCCCTGAAATTGGCTGATAGAAAGCGTGAAACAGAAAGGATTTTTAAGTGGAAAAGACATAATTGTCATTCTCTTATTTAAAACCTGGAATCATAAACAAATTCTGACTTTGAACAAATATTTTTTAAGTATTTCATGAAGTTCAGGTTCAGCAAGCAAGTTTTTTTTAACAAAGATGATGTAAATGTTTTCGTACTGTTACTTTTCTTTAATTTTTGAAGATTTCAAAACTGGATTTTACACCATTTAGATACAAATAGGATTACATTTTCATCTGCTTGCTTCAATGTAGTAGGAGTGTTCGGCGGATGGCATTAATACATGTTATTAAATATACAAAGTGTGTCGTATTGTCAGAGCTATATTACAGATCTGGCTGTTTGCATCGTTGATTTATGCATTTATGCAACCTGTAGAGACGAAAAGCTGCTCACACTATGACTTCAATCTGCAACATACCAATGTTTAACATGAACCGTAAAAGTCAATCCTGATAAATGGTTGGCTCACAAAACAAACAACGCTCCCTCCAACAATAAAATTAGCAAAATTTTGATTCTTTGGAGCAAACACAAGGTATCTAGGTCTGCCTCTAAATAAAAAATGAATATGGGCCGGTTATGTCGAGGAAACTAGTACCGTTATCGGCAGGAGCAGTCTTTTTTGTGTGGGAACGAAGCTCCTATCGTATACATCCACGCTGCGGCCAATATTGAGTAATTTCTCTTGATCTACCATCCAATTATCAAATTAAAAACCTTAAGATACCACAAAAACGTATATAAATCTCCTCTTTAAAAGCTGTGGCGGAAACTTAGAAGGGGGCCGGCGAGTCGAGCCATCCCGTCGCGAAGCGCTTGACAACCGCAGGGGCAACCTCCTCCAAAAGTGAGGACTCGAAAAGTTCAGGACCAAGTAGCAGGTAACGACGCGAATATTACACCTAGAACCCATCTGAGAACAGCAGCAACAACAACCTAGCAGCGAGGCGGAGATAAAACCAAGGGGAATCTGGCGAACATAAACTTTAAAAAAATAATAGGGGGCAATTACAGGAGTAAAATTGAAGCCGTGCCTTGTAATGAAACTCTACGAAATTTTGCAGCAATACTTTTAGAAAATATATAGAAGACATCGAGAAACCAAAGATCAGCTAAGTTAAACAAAATGCTGATGAAAATAAAAACAACTACTTAACTACCAATATTTTTGTAATTTTACCTACAGGGCTAAAATTCCAAAAATCATTTTTTAATTGAAGCTACCCAAATGAAGATTTAATTTGTAGGGAGATATAAACACCATATCTTAGTTTTACAGATTACTTAGATATTTTGGTTGTGAGAGAGCATCATAGCAGTATCGATATATCTGCTGTTAAGTCGTAAGGTAACATACGAAATACGTGTAAGTGACATCTATTGTTGCTAACCATATGCTGCGTCTTACCACAACAATTGTGTGTTTCCTTGGAAGCGTACACACGATTAAAATTAACTATAATAATTTACTTAAAATCCCATCCGTCAATAATTAACATCTTCAATAACCGCTTCTTTAATCTACCTGCACAATGGGATTACGAACTTTATCTTAACCGTATTATAATGCCGATAGGAAAATAACTTCTTCGTCTTCGCACAAACTTAATAAGAAACTTATCTTCCATTCAGCAGGATTTACGTTTCTGTTTGGAGCGCAGA